>JAWNNO010000495.1:0-1200000 GCA_035044985.1 Lordiphosa fenestrarum
CAATGGGAAGTGATGCAGTAGTGATATCCCCAGGCGCTGGTATTTCTACAATCGAATCCTGAGTCTCTGGAACGACTTCTTGCGGTTCCACTATTATTTCTTCAATGGGAAGTGATGCAGTAGTGATTTCCCCAGGCGCTGGTATTTCTACAATCGAAGCCTGACTCTCTGGAACGACGTCTTGCGGTTCCACTATTACGTCTTCAATGAGAAGTGATGCAGTAGAGCTATCCCAGGCGCTGGTATTTCTACAATCGAAGCCTGGCCCCCGGAACGACTTCTTGCGGTTCCACTGTTACTTCTTCAATGGGAAGTGATGCAGTAGTGATTTCCCCAGGTGCTGGTATTTCTACAATCGAATCCTGAGACTCTGGAACTGCATCTGCGGTTCCGCTGTTACTTCTTCAATTGGAAGTGATGCAGTAGTGATATCCCCAGGCGCTGGTATTTCTACAATCGAAGCCTGAGACTCTGGAACTACTTCTTGCGGTTCCGCTGTTACTTCTTCAGTTGGAAGTGATGCAGTAGTGCTATCCCCAGGCGCTGGTATTTCTACAATCGAAGCCTGAGTCCCTTGGGACGACTTCTTCGCGGTTCCACTATTACTTCTTCAATGGGAAGTGATGCAGTTGTGATTTCCCCAGGCGCTGGTATTTCTACAATCGAAGCCTGAGTCCGTGGAACTACTTCTTGGCGGTTCCGCTTGTTACTTCTTCAATTGGAAGTGATGCAGTAGCGATATCCCCAGGCGCTGGTATTTCTACAATCGAAGCCTGAGACTCTGGGAACTACTTCTTGCGGTTCCGCTGTTCCTTCTTCAATTTGGAAGTGATGCAGTAGTGATTTCCCCAGGCGCTGGTGTTTCTACAATCGAAGCCTGAGTCTCTGGAACGACTTCTTGCGGTTCCACTATTACTTCTTCAATGGGAAGTGATGCAGTAGTGATTTCCCCAGGCGATGGTATTTCTACAATCGAAGCCTGAGTCTCTGGAACGACTTCTTGCGGTTCCACTATTACTTCTTCAATGGGAAGTGATGCAGTAGTGATTTCCCCAGGCGCTGGTGTTTCTACAATCGAAGCCTGAGTCTCTGGAACGACTTCTTGCGGTTCCACTATTACTTCTTCAATGGGAAGTGATGCAGTAGTGATTTCCCCGGGCGCTGGTATTTCTACAATTGATGCAGTAGTGATTTCCCCAGGCGCTGGTATTTCTACAATCGAAGCCTGAGTCTCTGGAACGACTTCTTGCGGTTCCACTATTACTTCTTCAATGGGAAGTGATGTAGTAGTGATTTCCCCAGGCGCTGGTATTTCTACAATCGAAGCCTGAGTCTCTGGAACGACTTCTTGCGGTTCCACTATTACGTCTTCAATGAGAAGTGATGCAGTAGAGCTATCCCCAGGCGCTGGTATTTCTACAATCGAAGCCTGGGACACTGGAACGACTTCTTGCGGTTCCACTGTTCCTTCTTCAATGGGAAGTGATGCAGTAGTGATTTCCCCAGGCGCTGGTGTTTCTACAATCGAAGCCTGAGTACCCTGGAACGACTTCTTGCGGTTCCACTATTACTTCTTCAATGGGAAGTGATGCAGTAGTGATTTCCCCGGGCGCTGGTGTTTCTACAATCGAAGCCTGACTCTCTGGAAGGACTTCTTGCGGTTCCACTATTACTTCTTCAATGGGAAGTGATGCAGTAGTGATTTCCCCAGGCGCTGGTGTTTCTACAATCGAAGCCTGAGTCTCTGGAACGACTTCTTGCGGTTCCACTATTACTTCTTCAATGGGAAGTGATGCAGTAGTGATTTCTCCAGGCGCTGGACTACAATTGAATCCGGGAGTCTCTGGAACGACTTCTTGTGGTTCCACTATTACGTCTTCAATGGGAAGTGATGCAGTAGTGATTTCCCCAGGCGCTGGTGTTTCTACAATCGAAGCCTGAGTCTCTGGAACGGTTTCTTGCGGTTCCACTATTACTTCTTCAATGGGCAGTGATGGAGAAGTGATATCCCCAGGCGCTGGTGCTCTACAATCGAAGCCTGTGTCTCTGGATCGGTTTCTTGCGGTTCCACTATTACTTCTCCAACGGGAAGTGATGCAGTGGTGATTTCCCCAGGCGCTGGTGTCTCTACAATCGAAGCCTGAGTCTCTGGAACGACTCTTGTGGTTCCACTATTACTTCTGCACTGGGTAGTGATGCAGTAGTGATTTCCCCAGGCGCTGGTGTTTCTACCATCGAAGCCTGAGACTCTGGAACGACGTCTTGCGTTTCCACTATTACGTCTTCAATGAGAAGTGATGCAGTAGAGCTATCCCCAGGCGCTGGTATTTCTACAATCGAAGCCTGAGTCTCTGGAACGACTTCTTGCGGTTCCACTATTACTTCTTCAATGGGAAGTGATGCAGTAGTGATTTCCCCAGGCGCTGGTATTTCTACAATCGAAGCCTGAGTCTCTGGAACGACTTCTTGCGGTTCCACTATTACTTCTTCAATGGGAAGTGATGCAGTAGTGATTTCCCCAGGCGCTGGTATTTCTACAATCGATGCCTGGGTCTCTGGAACGACTTCTTGCGGTTCCACTATTACTTCTTCAATGGGAAGTGATGCAGTAGTGATTTCCACAGGTGCTGGTGTTTCTACAATCGAATCCTGAGTCTCTGGAACACTTCTTGTGGTTACTTCTTCAGTGGGAAGTGATGCAAGCCCAGGGTGCACAATCGAGTCTTGGAACGACTTCTTGCGGTTCCACTATTACTTCTGTCAATGGGAAGTTGATGCAGTAGTGCTTTCCCCAGGCGCTGGTGTTTCTACAATCGAAGCCTGAGACTCTGGAACGACTTCTTGCGGTTCCACTATTACTTCTTCGATGGGAAGTGATGCAGTAGTGATTTCCCCAGGCGCTGGTATTTCCACAATCGAAGCCTGAGTCTCTGGAACGACTTCTTGCGGTTCCACTATTACTTCTTCAACTGGGAAGTGATGCAGTAGTGATTTCTCGCAGGCGCTGGTATTCCTACAATCGATGCCTGAGTCTCTGGAACGACTTCTTGCGGTTCCACTATTACTTCTTCAATGGGAAGTGATGCAGTAGTGATTTCCACAGGTGCTGGTGTTTCTACAATCGAATCCTGAGTCTCTGGAACGACTTCTTGTGGTTCCACTATCACTTCTTCAGTGGGAAGTGATGCAGTAGTGATTTCCCCAGGGGGTGGTATTTCTACAATCGAAGCCTGAGTCTCTGGAACGACTCTGCGGTTCCACTATTACTTCTTCAATGGGAAGTGATGCAGTAGTGATTTCTCCAGGCGCTGGTGTTTCTACAGTCGATGCCTGAGTCTCTGGAACAACTTCTTGCGGTTCCACTATTACTTCTTCAATGGGAAGTGATGCAGTAGTGATTTCCACAGGTGCTGGTGTTTCTGCAATCGAATCCTGAGTCTCTGGAACGACTTCTTGTGGTTCCACTATTACTTCTTCAGTGGGAAGTGATGCAGTAGTGATTTCCCCAGGGGGTGGTATTTCTACAATCGAAGCCTGAGTGTCTGGAACGACTTCTTGCGGTTCCACTATTACTTCTTCAATGGGAATTGATGCAGTAGTGATTTCCCCAGGCGCTGGTGTTTCTACAATCGAAGCCTGGGACTCTGGAACGACTTCTTGTGGTTCCACTATTACTTCTTCAGTGGGAAGTGATGCAGTAGTGATTTCCCCAGGGGGTGGTTTTTCTACAATCGAAGCCTGAGTCTCTGGAACGACTTCTTGCGGTTCCACTATTACTTCTTCAATGGGAAGTGATGTAGTAGTGATTTCTCCAGGCGCTGGTATTTCTACAATCGATGCCTGAGTCTCTGGAACAACTTCTTGCGGTTCCACTATTACTTCTTCAATGGGAAGTGATGCAGTAGTGATTTCCACAGGTGCTGGTGTTTCTACAATCGAATCCTGAGTCTCTGGAACGACTTCTTGTGGTTCCACTATTACTTCTTCAATGGGAAGTGATGCAGTAGAGATTTCCCCAGGGGGTGGTATTTCTACAATCGAAGCCTGAGTCTCTGGAACGACTTGCGGTTCCACTATTACTTCTTCAAGGGGAAGTGATGCAGTAGTGATTTCCCCAGGCGCTGGTGTTTCTACAATCGAAGCCTGGGACTCTGGAACGACTTCTTGCGGTTCCACTATTACTTCTTCAATGGGAAGTGATGCAGTAGTGATTTCCCCAGGGGGTGGTTTTTCTACAATCGAAGCCTGAGTCTCTGGAACGACTTCTTGCGGTTCCACTATTACTTCTTCAATGGGAAGTGATGTAGTAGTGATTTCTCCAGGCGCTGGTATTTCTACAATCGATGCCTGAGTCTCTGGAACAACTTCTTGCGGTTCCACTATTACTTCTTCAATGGGAAGTGATGCAGTAGTGATTTCCACAGGTGCTGGTGTTTCTACAATCGAATCCTGAGTCTCTGGAACGACTTCTTGTGGTTCCACTATTACTTCTTCAATGGGAAGTGATGCAGTAGAGATTTCCCCAGGGGGTGGTATTTCTACAATCGAAGCCTGAGTCTCTGGAACGACTTCTTGCGGTTCCACTATTACTTCTTCAATGGGAAGTGATGCAGTAGTGATTTCCCCAGGCGCTGGTGTTTCTACAATCGAAGCCTGGGACTCTGGAACGACTTCTTGCGGTTCCACTATTACTTCTTCAATGGGAAGTGATGCAGTAGTGATTTCCCCAGGCGCTGGTATTTCCACAATCGAAGCCTGAGTCTCTGGAACGACTTCTTGCGGTTCCACTATTTCTTCTTCAATGGGAAGTGATGCAGTTGTGATTTCCCCAGGCGCTGGTATCTCTACAATCGAAGCCTGAGTTTCTGGAACGACTTCTTGCGGTTGCACTATTACTTCTTCAATGGAAAGTGGTGTAGTAGTGATATCCTCAGGCGCTGGTGTTTCTACGATCGAAGCCTGAGTCTCTGGAACGACTTCTTGTGGTTCCACTATTACTTCTTCAATGGGAAGTGATGCAGTAGTGATTTCCCCAGGCGGTGGTATCTCTACAATCGAAGCCTGAGTCTCTGGAACGACTTCTTGCGGTTCCACTATTACTTCTTCAATGGGAAGTGGTATTGTAGTGAAATCCCCAGGCGCTGGTGTTTCTACAATCGAAGCCTGTGTCTCTGGAATGACTTCTGCAGCCGGTTGTGGTTCCACTAAAGGTGTTACTGACTCTTCAGTGAATTCGGGCGGCGGTGGTGGCTCTATTATTGCAGCCCATAACTGAGGAACGATTTCAGATGTCACTAGCGATTCCTCAGTAGCAGCTTGAGGCTCCAAAAGTGTATCGACAATGGTTTCCGGCTCGTAAGGTGATTCAGGCTCAAAAGTAGTTGCTGCAGGCAGTAGTGTGGGAAGTAACAATGGCTCTTCTGTGGTTATTGTTGGCTCTACGATTTCAAGAGCTGCAGCCGGTAGCTCTAACGTTTCTGTCTTAGTGTTTGCTTGTTGAGATTCATCTTCTGAACGACAGATGGACTCCGTATGCGGTTCTGCATTTTCTTCCTCAATTATTTCCAGTGAATGGTGTTCGAGTTCCATTTTACGAGTGTTTATTTCAGCCAGGGCCAAGTCACTAAGTTCCTTCAGCGTGTGCATTTCAGTTGAAGTCAATACGCCTGGTTGTTCTGAGGCTGGAACTGCCAGCATGGGTCCGAGCGCCATGGCTGCAAGTATTTCAATAACCGAGGGCGCGTGCTCATGTTGTGGTTCATCGCCCAGGTACTCTACGGCACTGAAACCGGTACAACCTTCGATACTGGCTGGATCGTATGATTCGTATTGGGCTGTAACACAAACGACTGCTAAATGTCGATGCACAAGTACGCTGAGATATTTAAGAGGAAGGGTTCTCGCTTGGAGATCTAAAGGACCTACTATAAATTCTTGAACTTACTAAAGGAAGGGGTTAGCTTATTAAGGATGGGTAGTACATGGGCATATATTTAATGGTCAGTTACCTGCTATGGGGGCCTGAGTCAGTTCCTCGTTTTGATTGTCATCTTGAAACACCTTGGGCGGTTCAGTGGACTGCAAGTGAACCAGCGTGTTGGTAGTCTCCGTGATTAGCGGCTCATGCTCCTCGGGCAAAGTGTAAGAGATTAGACTGGTACGATCCACAAGCTCATCTAGCACAAGTTTTGTATTTTGTCCACCAATCAAGTGCTGGTTCAATAAACGGTTGTTCAGCTCGTTGCCGCGTAGCAGGTCGAGTGAAGACTCCTCAGCATCGGAGCCCAGTTCCGAGAGATCGCTGACCTCATCGGCGGTCCTATCGCCAATCTGGGCGCGTACATTCTCCTTGGGAGCCGGCACCAGCATACCTATGCTGCTCGGAGTGGCCGAACTTTGCAAGGAGCTGCGCTTCTTCTTGAAAAGCCAATTATCCTCCCAAGTTGCATCACCAATCATACTCGAGGAGACTGAGCCAATATCTGCGAAAAGAGGAAGCCTGCAATAGTGCCTAGCTAGATGGTCAGCGAAAAGAAACTCACCATCCTCCGACTCGGTAACGGAGGCTGAGAAATCAGGAAGTGGCACCATGTGTGCGGCTATGTAATCACTCAAAACCGATTCACGTTCCAGAGCCGCCTGCAAACTCAAGGGGGAATCGGTTTTTCCACGCTGTAAAGCACAAAGTGACAGCTTATTGGAAGGATATTCGCCGATTTCGTCACACACTTACATTGAGTACCAGTTCATGGTCCGTTAGGCTGCAATCACTGCGTGGTTCTATGGAACTACCGGACGTGGTGCTCAACGCTTCAGCATTGTAATTTTCATCAATGGTGTGACCACTCAAGTCCGGTGTACTCTCCGAAATTAACCTCGTATTCCCTTCCTTATCCGCAATCTGCAAATAGTGTGCAACAAAGTTAGCCTCGCTAGACCTTGACATTCGGCAGATTAACAAGTTATTGAACCCAGAAACACTTAAGCCGCTAAGACCCGGCGTAATGTGGGTCCACCTAAGGTATGTTGAATAGACAGCGATTCGTTCAGTGGGTGGCGAGGTGAATTGCTGAATTTTCCCCTTATTGATTTCAGCCGTGACGTATCCAATTGGCATAAGTGATACCACATTTTATGGCCAGCAATCAGAGTGTTACGATTAGATATTGAAGCCAAAACGTGTGCTAAGCCATCAGCTGTGACTCATGCTCTCTTCAAAGCAATTGCCACGTATCCCTGTAGATAAAATTGATCCTATAATTCGAATTCTAACATATTTACTTGCTGCTCGGGCTCCGTCATACTGCTGTAACCTGCTGATCTCCAGACAAATATTGGAAACCCTTTTGCGCTAATTGTACATCAATTTTGGAAAATTTATTGTCCAATTAGCGACTGGGAATGGGTCAGTGAAAAGTTGCTTCTTGTGTCTTCTGTGTGCACGTCCGTACGGTTGAAACATTGAGCTGCAACTAATTAACAGGGTTCCTCGATGCGGATGTGGTGGCTTGAGGAAGTCTGTCAAGTGCATTCGGCTTGAATGAAAGCGAAAACTGAACGAAACAAATGTGGCGGAAGAGGGATTACAAGACAAAACGGACGGAGGTCTGGCAAATAAATGCCACAGGTGGCCATGAGGGATAGGTCAGTTGTTGTGTTTTGCTTAAGACTCATGCCAGAGAGTGCGTTTCGGTGAGTACACTTTGGAACATTTTGGACCTTAGTTGGTAGGGATAAGCTTAAATCATGCTCTTTAAACTCATGTTAAACTCATGAACCTGCCCTTCAAATTAATTCTGATTTCATTGCTTAGGCACCCGTCTTTACCTTGGTCCATTGATAACATTGATTCAGTCAGGTGAATCTGCTACAAACAATCAAATAATCAATCAATCTATTATACCCTTCTCCCAATTAAAATGGAAAAAGGGGGATCATGAAGTCGTGCGAATGTATGTAACAGGGAGAAGGACACATTTCCGACCCCATAAAGTATATATATTCTTGATCAGAATGAACAAACAAGTCGATATAGCCATATAGTCTGTCCGTCCACCAGTCTGTATGAACGCGTCGATCTCAGAGACTATAAGAGCTAGAGCCACACATTCTTCCATGAAGGTAGGTGTATACCGTACTCAGATTAAGTTTATTTCAGATTTGGAAATCCATTCGACTCCATAGCAAGTTTTAAGTTTCTTTTTTTAGTCTTAACTCATAAAAAAGTAGAGTTTGTTGGTCCCAAAAACACTTGGAGTATTCACGACTCTCAGTTGACTTAAGAAATACTTGAATTGAGGAATTTGAACTAGGTTGAATAATGAAAAACCCTCTTAGGGCCGATCTCCTCAGAGCCTTAAAGCTAGCCAAATAGGCCAAGTAATACCATGAAGTGGTTTTTTAACAGAGGTTCTTAGGGCTTCGATTCTGAAATGGTTGATAGCAGCACCTTTTCTAATAAGCATATTTGTATGCATAACTAAATGGTCCCACTGTGCAGCGAAACGTTTTTCTTGCTACTTTTTGCTAACTTTATCGATAGTTTACTGTACCTTGTTTAGCACCGCTGTGGCCAACAAATCTTGATAGATTTTCGGCTCAAAATAGTGCTCGGTGCGATGGCGCCGCTTCAGACCAATGCCATTGCCATGATCCTGACCGAGCTCAGCATTTGAGCGCGTATCGAGGCTAATCTCGGATACGGCGCCGCCCACTCCGCTTAAGGCATTGCTGCTGCTGCGCAAGGTTTCGGCAATGATGGTCTCAATGAGACTGCGCAGATGTGTCTGCGAGATGTTTAGCCCGGTGTTGTTGCCAATTTGCTCATTGTTGTTGTTGTTGTTATTGTTAAGGTTGTTGCTGCCGCCGTTGACAATGGCGGGCAAATCTGAAAGCATGTGGCAAGAAAGGAATTTTTAGAGCTGACTTTTGAGCCAAGTTAGCAAAGTTAGGTACGAGTACGATACAAAAGAAAAGTGAAAATTGGTTTACTTCTAGCATGGCAAAGAAAGTGTGTGAGTGTGTGTGAGAAAGAGAGAGGGAGAGTGAGTATGTGTGGTGGTTATTGAAGTACAAGCCATACCTAATTTCACCTCAATGACGTAAACCACGTAAAACACAATTACAGCTATAACGGCATACACGCCCGTTACAAGTCCCAACGTAAAGTCCATGCTGCATGCACATACGAGCCGTGGAGTTGTTTATACGCAACCGCGATAAGGTGGCCGCAATTTGTTTATATTTAGTTATTTGTTTATTTGCGCCTTTAACTTTTCATTGATGCACACAAAACTGTTGTTAATTATATTAAATAAATATTTAGACATTACACGCTTGAGCAGCCAAGCACCCAATTTGCCCGGTCAGCCCATCTTGGCCAGCTCAACTGAAGCTGAAAAATGGCCTATTCGCTCTCGCATATCAATCATTTGTTGCTATTGACATGTTAACTCTTTGAGTCTATTAACGTTTTGCGGTAAACTCAAGCGAATAATGAATCGCCCCGAAGTTTTTTGCCTTACAATGGAAGTTTTTGTTGTTGGTGCTGTTGCTGTTTTTATCATAGTTTCTGGCGCTTCTCTGATATTTCAATTTGTTGTTGTTTCTTTTTATAGCCGTTACTCATTCAGGTGTGTGCAGAAATGTCACAGTTAGAAATTCATGCCGCAGATTTGCATATCAATGAGAATAACCCAGCGGCGACGAGTAGATCCCTCGATCTTGCGACCACTTCTACCTGTTCTGATTCTGACTGTACAAAGTTCAGGGTTCAGGCCAGTTTCCGAGTTGTACGCAGTTCGAAATCGTTTCTACAATTATCAAGTCGTACGTAATTTAAGTATTTTTGCTTGTGCCCAGCGCCCATTAGTGGTTTAAGTGGCCTCTGATAACTAGCCACGCCAACCTTTGCCACTGTTGCCAAGTCTACGACAACAAGCTACAAGCTTCGGTTTTTTTTTTTAAATTATGATAAAATATATAAGTATTGTCAATGCTAAGATACATCAAAGAGGATTTGCTAGTCGGCTCTTTGTGGCAGTGAGTTATCATTCAATAAACAGCTTGGCCACAAACCAAATAGAGTTATCAACATCTGATATATATTGGCCAACAAATATTTATACATCGATAAATCAATAAATATTCAAAAGAACTCTAGATAGTTTAGGGTATTCAGTGATGAGTAAGTCTTGGATATAAGGTAAGCAGTGAGCTTGCCTGCATACTTTACACAAGAGTAAGCTAATGTCTTTATAGCATCTATATCTGGCCTATGTAATAAGAACTAAGTAAAACATACTTCAGATCTCTACTTCTGTCAATTTAGTTTGCTTAGCGATTTCTCAAGGCTTTTATACCCTTGCAACGCATAGAAATATTCATTTCAGACACAATAAACTATATATATTCTTGATCAAAGTGACGAGCTGAGTCGATTGATCGTCTAGTCACTCAGTTTTGAAGCTATCGAGCTGAAATTTTGCACAGAGTCTTCTTTTGGCTGCACGCTACTAATATGTCGGAACCGACAGGATTGGATATCCCTTTCTCATAGCTACCATAGGAAGAATCGGCCGGAAAACTAGTTTTAGTGAGAAAAACTTTTTTGTTTTCAGTGGTAACGTCTTTAAACTTTGCACTCATAGGTTTTCTATGCTTTTTTATAATTCTGCCAAGTTTGCACAAAATCGGACAGCTATATGGTATAGCTGCCATACAAAAGATAGGTCTGAAATACAATCTTAGTTAGAAAAACTTTTTTGTTTTTAATGTTAGCATCCTGAAAATTTGTATTTGTTTGTATCACATGCTTGTTCCTAATTCTACGAAGTTTTGTTCAAATCGGATGACTATATCATATACCTCCCATAGGAACTATCGTTCGGAAAATGGATAGTATTTTAGCGAGACAAACTTCGGCACAGGCGGAGTTAGGTGAGAAACAACAAGTAAGAAAGTTGGTCAAGCTTATAAAGTGCTGCCCACCAGCCGATGCTGCCCAGTATAAATGTGTGTTTTTTCCTCTAACTCTACTATCTTTCAACCGATCTTTAACATTCCTTTGGCTAATTGATAAATATTGCCGATTACTACAAATGTTCAGAGGTAAGAAACCTTTTTTCTATAAAATTGTGGGATATAGGATGTGTTTTTAAATTCCGGAGGCGGGAGGTGGCCTAAGCTGATCTGCCTGCAAGAAGTATTTCTCCCATACATGTCGTAGCTCTAACTCTGGCCATTTCCGTCACACGGACAGACGGACACGGCTATATCAACTCGGCTCTTGATGCTGATCAAAGATATATAAATACTTTAAGGGGTCGGCGATGCTGCCTTCTGGAACCTAATATACTCTGTGTACATTTGGTACAGAGTATACAAATGTAGCTGGCTATCTGCGTAGATATCTATGGGTTTTATGACAAGAAGACTTTATTCTTGTTGTTAATAGCTTGAAATGGCTTTAAACTTGGTAAATTAGCGATAAACTCTTGTCAAGACTTCAGCTAAAATCGATACCAGGTTCGTGAAATGCTGTTACGATCTGAGAGGCTGCACATTTCTTCAACCTTGAACAATTCGCCATTTTTAGAATTAATCTCAGAGAACTTCCGTTCCCTCATACCGGGAAATTCCAACCCGCACACTTTGAGACTTTTAGTTCCAGAGAATTATCCACAGTTTATGCCAGAAATCAGTCACATTTTATAAACACATATTCAACAGTCCATAAAACTTGTTTCTACATTTCCCCCGATTGTTTTATAGCAATATATATTTAGAAACAATCAACAGAAAGTTTACAATTTGTTGTTAATATATTTTGCACATTTGGATTCATCATAATTGGTTGTTAATCTCAAGTTTTGGTTAAACACAACACATGGCTCCAAGCGGCCCGGCGATCATTAATATTTATTAACATTGATTAAGCATTTTCCTGGTTTCGCCTCACGACTATAGTTTGCATTTTTTGCACCTCAGCTTGGGGGTCAAGGTTAGCAATAACTCATACTCGTAATTAGTGTCTTCTGCAGATTAGTCTACACGGTGTGTGTGTGTGTGTTATCTTTGTTCTGTTTTTTTTTTGGTTATTTTTAATATTGTATATACATTTTATGTTATCATTATCATTGTGTTATGTGCACACGCTTTTACTTTGAACGTTGGACCAGTAAAAGCGATTTAGCGCGTTTTTTGGATTTTTAATTTTGCTTTTTTCCGATTCCGGCTTTTGCTTGCGTTCACGGCAGTCTGGCAACTAAAGCAGTTCCAGCACCCTGCCGGTGCCGAGCGACAAGCGTCTAAACGCTCACACACACACACGCACACACAGAGCCACATCAATTGACGGCGTATCCGCTGAGCAGCTCTCTTTGGAGTATTGGTTATTTACATGAGCGTTAGTTGCCGCATAAATTGTCAAAATATTGCTTGGAACATGACAAAGCTAAGGTGTCAATCAATTAATGTTAAACTACCTTTCAGAACCAGTTGCTGAGCAATAGCAATTGCCGGCGCACAGTGCGTATGATTAATGCCTATCTCAGTTTGTCATCTGGTTAAGGCCAACTGTTGCTACAATGCTTAACTGCTTACAAAGTGTTGTGCTTTTGTGTGTTGTTTTCGGCACTTCAAATAAGCGAAGCGACTTATCAACTGGTGTTCATTATCAGACAACCTTATCAATGGCTAGTGACCGCGATTTTCGTCTGGGCTGCGTGTGTGTGTGAGTGTGTTAGGGCTGTCATTTAACTTTGCTTTTGGTATTTATTTACTGATAATTTTGCAGTGCTTCGAATTTATGCTTATGACGGTTGAATCATATTACGTATACGACAAGGCTACATATTAAATCTAAACACTAATTTACTGATGCAGGCAGGTTAAATTACATGGTTTTACTTCAATCATATTGGAACTTACCTCCCTTAAGCGCCTGTGCGCACAAACCGTTCTCCACATTGATAAGCAGGTTACTTAGTTTCGCATGATATTTATCGAAGAGTTGCAAGTCTAAGTTGCAGTTGTGTGTGTGTGTGTGTGTTGAGAGGAATGTGTGGGAAGTTAAGTTAATGCATATGAACAACATAAAGTTTGCCACAAAGCCCCAGCCTAAAAGTAGGCAGCATTTTCCGAAATGTTGCTGTGTTGCTGGCAACACCTGCTGCCAGTCTCATGTAGCCAATAACAGAAAGTTGCTGTAAAGTTCAAGGCTGCAAACCCAATTAGCAACCGGTACGGAAGCCGGACGAAGTAAATATTGTTTTTTTTAGAGCAAAATTACATAAAAATTATACTAAAATTGGTTTAATCTTTGTTTTAGCTGATGTGTTCTCGATGCCGGACTTGAGCGAAGCGATTGGTTTGGTTCAGTTTCAGTTTACTGGTGAGTTTTAAGATAACAATCGCTTACTTTTAGACCATTTGGTAGTTCTAACCGATTCCCTAAGATAAGTTTTAACCGACTTTTGGTTGAATTAAGCTTCGCCGGTGTTCCCTTTTACAAAAGAGACCACTTATAGACCGAATTGATCCTCAGCCATACCGATGATGATTAAAAGAGGCTTCTAGGATGAATTGTCAAACATTTTATCACTTCTTTTAATATAGCTGCCTTCAGACTGTTTTGCTTTCTGTTAAAGTTGCTAATTGATTTGCCTTGAAGGGACAAAACTCTCAATAATATCGCACCACTAGCTTCTTTTTCGAAGTGAAACCTTAATACACAAGGCTAGCATTTACGAATTCATATTATTGGATAATAAGTTAAGAATTTTCATGCTTTACATCTGTTTTCTAAGAATATAGGGCTCTGAGATTGTCTATTAGTCCATCGGAGGGACTCTTATGCATTTTTCGGGAGCGTCTACCATCTGGATATCAGCAGCTTTCGTACAATCAAGTTGTTCATACTCAATCATACTCATTTGCATGGCTTGTTGTCATTCCTTGCTGTCGTAGTTTTCATTGTAATACGCTGGTAGCTACTAAGACCCAATTTTCTGTCAGCCTAGTTCCAGCTTTCACTTGAGAGAACAACTTCAACTTACTTTTCAAAATGAATAAGCAGATTTAATCTCCTGATAAATATGTCTCAAATTTCATCGACATTTAATACCGGATCTGGCCTGTATACGAAGGGTTTGCTGCTCACGTTAGCCAGCAGAAGAGTCAATCACTAAAAAGTGGTAAGCTGTGGCAGCTTTACCCAAAAACTAGTAGAGTGATTTGTTTTCTAGTGATATTAAGCACGTGTGTGTATGCCTTATGCTGGATTTGGACTTTGCTTTGGACTAGCAATTTCAGAACCATAACTCGGAATTGGAGAAGGTCTGCAGCCTTGACGCCATGTTCGCCCTTAGATTAACCCCAATTACATTTTCCTACTTCGCATACTTACAATTTTCACTTTTGGACAATTGTCCCACTTTGATATGCTCCAGACTGCCGCCCAGCATTTCGGCCACAATTTCCTCCACATATTCGCGTATCTTTGCACGCTCATCCAGCTGCATGATGTGTGCTCCAATCTGGCTGACACTCTCCAAGTCTGCAATAGGGTGAAGCATTGTTCTAGGGAGGCGCCATGACAAGCAAATTGGTTGGCTCTACTCACGCATTGTGCTATCTTGGCCATCGCCAGTGATGGGTATGTAAACCTCGCTGCGTGCTCGCATGGGATACACAAATTTGTGCTGATTGAAAGACATTTGCTCGGCCACCCAGGAGGAGGTTTGGGCCAGTGATTCCTTTGAGTTGTGACAGAGCTGGCACTCCCATTTGGCCTCTTTGGGCCGCCAGTTGGCGCACTTGAGGCCACGACAAATGTATTTCGCACACGTGCAGCATGTTTCGTAGCTGTTGAGGGGGAGGGAGAGGGGAATGATACCACATACTCTAGGGGGGGTCACACTAAACCGAAATTGCTTACTTCTTTGCCTGGCTTAAGTCCAAATCCGCACAGCAGACATTACAGTTGACATCCTCGTTGGTTTCCTCTTTGCGATTCGATGATTTCTTCTCAGCGATTTTGCTGCAAGAAGAGAGAAATGGGGCAAATTAAACTGGTTAAAGGTGGACAGAATAGAACTCCAGCGGCCACTTTCTCTTTTCCGATTAGTCAGCTCGAATTCAACTGATGACGCCTCAAACTGCTAACCGTTCAACTTAACTGTTTTTAGCCAGCCAAAAAGGTTGTTCAACTTTTAGAAGGTCAGGCAGATAATTTATAAACACAGAGAACAACCACTAATTAGTTGAAAAACAGTTGCTAAAAAATTAATTAAGTTTTTAAATAGGCACTCTCTGGCTCTCCTCCTGTTTGGTGTTGGTCCATTGCATAACAGGCAAAAGGCGGAAGAGAAACCACAGAAACCTGTTGGAAAAACCCGCCAATCGAAAAGAAAAACCCAGCATGTGTGTGTGTGGTGTGTGTGTGTGGCTGTGCCATGTTTATTTAACTTACAAAAGTATCGAATATTATTTATCACACGCTCATTGCAAATTCTCTCTACACTTAACAATACGGAATGAAAGGATTTGGGTAGGCCGAATCAATGCACTATGATTATGTCAGTCATTTACAATCTATGCAAATATTGAGTTTGCAATTGAATTTTGTGTCTTACGGCTGAAATATACATACATGTGTTGGGCATACACAGAGAGAAAAAAAGGGCAGAGGCCGGGGTTTCTATCTGTAATTTTAAATCAAGTCCCTACATGCCTAACCTTAATTTAGATTGGACTGTTAATTGAATTTTAGATTCTAGTTTGGCACAAGTTTCAAGTTAAGACTTATCCTTATAATCCACAATCGACTTAGGGAGAAAGCGTTAGACCTTATAGTTGTTTAAAGGGCCTCCTAGTTCCTGATTTCGCCTAGACTTCACGCTATTTGTATAACTTGAAAGTGGGAAGTTCGAATTGATTCCCAGAAATAAAAACAATTAAAAAACTGAAAAAAGTCAGAGTTGAATGAACCAAGCTTGAGTTTATCTAATGTCCGAAATTCGACATTTAAAAATTATTCACTGATATTCAAGGCATTGTTTCGTATGAAAAGAGTACTGGTTCCCAGCACCGGTTTGCATTCTGATAAAGCGTGCTTATCTTAACTTGTATACATAGGTCATTATTTAGCTGGTTTTTATTGGATAAGTAATACAAATCGGCAGTATTTTCCCTTTGATATAAGTTATAAAGCAAAAATCACAAGAAAGAGAAGGAGTAAACTTGACTGATATTGCTTTATGATGGCCTTCCTATATTAGCAGTGCTTTACAAAAACAATTGTGCTGCTTAGCCAATTTGTTTTAAGCAGGTCTCGACATTGTAAGCAGAGTTGGCAATGGCAATTGAGAAAGTATTTGCATAGAACTTAGGCAGAGAGCTTTGAAAAGCTTTTTTTTATTCGGCCGCTGCCGACGTACAGAGCTAAAATATAGTGATATAAGTGTGTCATAAAGCCTTAGCAATGCGCTTTTAGTTCTTGTGGCGCTGATTTGCCGTGAATTCTTCAGAGTAAAATGAACTTTAAGAACTGACGCAATGCCAAGATGTAATTAAGGGACCACTGATATGAAGTAACAAGCTTATTCCACTCATATTTATCTGATTTGGAAACGAATTCAAGTAAGGCTTATGCGTTATTATAAAGAATTAATGGTGTAAATCGGCTAAAAGCGTTTGATGCTACACTCGTAGAATTAAAAGTATGTAAATACTTAAGATTTCATTCGGCATTACATTGTTTGTTTACAAGATAAGGGAAATTGCCTGGTATCAACCTAAATGGAGAGTGTTAATTGTGTGAAACAGTTTGTTTAGCAAATCGACTTTGTATAGTTAAGTAAAGACATGTTGGATTAAGTCTATTCATTTGATAAATGTGGAAACTAAAAGAAATTCTACAAACAGCGATCTTTATTATCGCAGGATACTACAATCAGTTCAGAACTAAGTAAGTTTCTGTACACAAAAAAGGCTTTTACGGTGTGTTAGTAGGTGAGTATGATTGAGTATACTTCTACTTCAACAACTAAAAGAGCTGCCCGTTGTTCGATTTGTATTTTATGGGAAATAATGATGCTCTCTTGAATTGTGGGGAATTTTTTTGCTGGAATTTAAGCTAAAATTAATGACAATTTGGTTTTCATAGGCGAGGAAGATGAGGGAAGTAAACTGAACACTAAAAGCAAGCAAAGTTGTAGAGTAAAACGGTAAAAATTCTTACTTGGATTTAGAAATTGGTAAATTATTATGAATTTGACAATTGTAATTGTATTATTTAGTATCTTGTGGCTATTCTTAGTATCAAATCGGCCTCATTTGAAAAAAAATATCAAGATGATATGATCGAGTCCATGTATTTTGGATTAAATAGTTTCATTTTGAAACGAAAATAGTTATAAGGTAAAACTTGATATTTTAATTGATCTTTTTGCAGATGAAGGCTGATTTGATGTTTTTTTTTTCTGTGTGCAAGCTCCTAAGGGTTCTAGGGTTACTTCGATAAAACTTGGCCGTCTGATACTCCATCAAAATCAAGTGACTATATCATAAGGCATCAAAAATTGGTAAAAATAAGAGCTTGCTCGAATGTTAGCGTTCACAAACTCCCTTCTGCCTTCACCTAGCTCATTTCCAACATACACCTCTTGTCTATAGAATCTACTTAATTTCTTTCATTTAGTTCCTCAATTTCTCTCTGTGTACTCACAATAAATCTGCGCCGGACTTGGCTACAACGTGCACAAAATCTCAATCGCACTAAATTTGCTTTTTTTTTAAGTTATGCCAATGAAATGGCAACAAAAAAAGTTTCGCAATCGCTTACAAGTCAAACAAACAACAACAATTAAATGTTGGCCATAGGCAAAACAGAAATGAGAACAAAAAGCGAAATTTTTGACACTTTCTACGTATTTGCACAGTTAAAATATATATAAATTAAGTAATTTCCATAGGTCTAACTTTAAGAATAGAACAAGCAAAATTTATCAACTAAAAACTCAGTCCAAACATCCTTTGCTGCTGCAATTGGTGTGTGTTGTTGTTGTTGTTGTTGGTGCCGCCACATTAAAGTTGTTGCTGCTGTTGCTGCTGCTGCTGATACTGGCGCTGGCGGAACCTCATGCGCCTGCGTGCCCAATACTCATAATTGTTATCCACATTCTCATAGTAGATATCCTCCTCCCCCTCATTACTCTGCTCATCCCCCCAATAATCCTCCGTGTTTGGC
Source organism: Lordiphosa fenestrarum (assembly GCA_035044985.1). Classification (NCBI taxonomy): domain Eukaryota; kingdom Metazoa; phylum Arthropoda; class Insecta; order Diptera; family Drosophilidae; genus Lordiphosa; species Lordiphosa fenestrarum. The sequence continues at coordinate 18,251 of JAWNNO010000495.1, forward strand.
TGGCGTCCGAATATGGGATCACTGGTGGTGAGCTTCAGCAGCACCACCTCCATGGTGCAGACCATGAACAGAAATGCAAACACCGCAAAGCTGATGGGCAAGCAGAGCATTTTCTCCACCTGGCAGACCAGCACGGAAGCAAACAACATTTCTGGTGTCTTTGTTTTGTTAGTTCAGTTTTGGAATTTTTATTCGGTTGATTAACTGTTGTTTGTTACTCCCGCGGTGCTTGCTTCGATTTGAATTTGGCATGGCACACGAGTGTTGAGTGTTTTTTGAAATGGGCTTGCGAGTCTCCGACACTGACAACTTTCTCGGACAAGGTTTGCGATTGTTGTGCGCAAATGGCTTTGAGCGTACGCGGTCAACAGCTGAGATTCAGTTTCGTGCCGGTTTTGGCCCACAGCGAGCGAGAGAGAGAGAGAGTGAGAGAGAGAGCGCGAGCGCAGAGCCAGCTAAAAGCCAGACAGACGGGCAAAAAACTGGTTGATGACGTAAGCTTTGGCTCCAAGAGACGTATTTTTCGCTGATCCTGCTGCACGACGACTAGACCAACTTTAGACAGAGCAGCGATTTCGCTGCTCGGCGGCATCTGGTCAAGCAGGAACCCAGCTATGCTATAAATTTATTTTTGCACATATTTCTTCAAATGAAACTGTTTGGCTATCTGTCAGCTGGGACCCCATCAATCCCCCCCCTGGCCCCATGCTAATTGTGAGAAACATTCCGTTAAACGTGTTTTCAACACAGGAATTAAGTTATATTAATTTATGCATAATTTAAATAGTTTTTTTGCTTGGCGAATTGATTAATCAATTTAATGATGATTCCCTTTAAGTGGCTATTTATGGGGTTTGTTTTTGGCGCCGCAGTTTAAAAATAGTTCCTTCAATCCAAAACAAAAAAAAATGTCACACCTCAGTAAATTAGCCAGAACAGCCAGATGAAAAGACAAAGACTTCAATTGAGTTGAAAATTATATATATGCAAAACCTGAACAGAAGTTTTCATTGACAATAAATACGATAAGGTTATAACAATTATGCAATTGAGGCAAATTTTTAAAATACGCAAATGAAATGTTGCTTATTTTATGGCCACAGCCCAAAAGCAGGCTACACTTTTTTGCACGAGCAAAAACAATGTAAGAAAAAGGCAGGCAGCTTTTGGATTCTGATTTCAATATAAATATGAAATGATTTGAAGAATTCAGTACCTGCTTTGAATGTTTTCCTGAATGTAAATTCATGGAATTTAAATAAGGGCTGATTGTGATCTTTTAGGTAGTCCGAAATAGCACAAAGTAACTTCGGCCAGCAGGCTAGCAATAAGGCAGACGTTACAGAGCATACATCGTACATTCAACAACATTGTTAGGGTTTTCGTTTTGGCTTCATAGCCAAATAACAATGCTAATTAGCAGCTAAGACCCTTTTAAATAAATCCGACTCTTCTTTACAGTCATTCAACCTGCGGGTACTGCGGGTAGCTGTTGCTCTTCTTTTGGTCAAAATAGAAAAAGCATTTTTCAAACTCTTTTGTAAATATGTAGTCACGATTTACTGACCAATTTGTATATGACAGCTTTGCAATATATTCAACCGATTCTTTTAGTATTATTATTAAAAGGTGGCATGTTTAAATATGCTAACATTGAGAAAGGATTCTGTGATTTGAGCTTGGTTTCTATTCCAGATACATGCTAAAGTCACCCGATTTTGAGCCATCTTTGTAGTAATGACAAATTTAAGTACGCTCATATTGATAACCAATAAGTCTTTCTTAGCAACATCCGTTTCCTCTTCTTCTACATAGAGCTATCTGTCACATAAACAAACAAATGATAGAGTAAAATCTAGTTTTATGCTATCTAGCTATCTAGAGTATGTCAAAACTGTTCTACATTTATTTGTATGTTTTGTACCAAAGGTACACGGAGTATATTAAGCAGGGCTGCAAGGCCCACAAACCATATTGGGAGCTCCGGTTCGCTGGCTTAAACCGAAATATACCCATGGTTAGGGTTCGGATATTTGAGGTTCAAGGTTTTGGGGGAAGAGGTTTTCGTTGGAAAAGTGACTGGAACGTTGCAGGCTACCAGAATATAGTGATGGAAAACCTTACGAATCAAATCTTCTTTCAAATCTCTCAACTTTTGTTATCGAATCTAGTAGCCTACCATTTTGGCGATATTTATACTCTGTACCGAAGGTACATAGAGTATTATAAGTTTGTGCAAAAGTATGTAACATCCAGAAGTAAGCATCTCCGACCCCATAAAGTATATATATTCTTGATCAGCATCAACAGCCGAGTCGATATAGCCATGTCCGTCTGTCCGTCTGTCCGTCCGTCCGTCTGTCCGTCTGTCTGTCCGTATGAACGCACAGATCTCAGAGATGGTAAGAGATAGAGGTTTGACATGTATGGGACATATGCTTCTTATGTCTGCAGGCAGATCAAGTTTATTTTCAATTTTGGCCACGCCCCCTCCCGCCCCCGCAATTTAGAAAAAACGTCATATCTCCCACAGTTTTGAAGATAGATGGCTTGTTCCTTCTGGACATATTTAGTTATTAGGATAACTTATCGATCCGCCAAAGAAATGAAGAAGATCGGATAAACGGTTTTCGAGTTATGATCAAAAGACAAATTTTCTTGGTACAGAGTATGTTATAGTCGGGCTTGACCGACTTTCTTTCTTGTTTTCATATACAGTCAAGCTGATTAGCTCGAAATGAAAGCGTTTACCTCCGAACATTTAAAATATAAGTTTAAGTTAAATAAAATTCCCTGAAAAATATTACCGATGTAATAATAAGATTGTTGCTATTGTGAATTATTCATTAAGCTGGATATTCCAGGCTCCTAAAAATCGGTACCATCATGGGTGCCATTTTGTTAAGGAATTCTAATATTTTTTCTAGAACTTTGTATTAAAATTTCCTGCCGATTTAAGGACGCAGTCGACCAAGTAACAGAAGAAGTCGCTAGGCAACCATAACGAACGAAGGTTCGAAACAGGTTCAGGCTCTGCTATTATTTCTAAAAAAGATTGATTCACAGTAGAATAGTAATCGGAATTCCTCCGGGTTCGAGCTTGTTCGGTTCAAAACCGGCTTGCAGACCTGATAATGACCTTGTGCCAAAGTATGTTACAGTCAAAAGGAGGCATATCTCTGACCCCATAACGTATGTATATATTCGATGAGTATCAAAAGCCGAGTAGATATAGCCAAGTCCGTATGAACGCGCAGTTCTCAGAAATGGTAAAAGATAGAGGTTTGACATGGAAAAGAACTTAGTTCTCCCACAATTTTAAAGATAGAAGATTCGTTCCCTCTGTACATATATTCAGTAAACGGAATTATTTCTCGGTTCGCCGAAAGAATGGTAAAGATTGGATGAGCGGTAGTCAAGTTATGAGCAAAGGAATGTTCGCTGCTGTAGCTTAGTAGCAAGCTTAGTGCTTAAAGGTCTTAAAATTCACCCAAAGGCGTCCAGGTATACATTACCGGTACAGATTAGACGATGGTCCAAACCGAGCTTGGACCTATCAAATGCAAACTTTAGATATTATCGTGTAAATCAGTCAGTGTTCTGGATTTCGTTAACAGGCTGCCGGATGGTTAACGAAACTTGCATTTCTAAGGCTGTCTCAAAAACTCCAGGCGGATGGCTGACATTTCATGTATAATCTCTGGCCTGTCCGATGGTTACCCCTAAAATTAGTTGCCGAATGATTAATGGTTGACAATTTATGTGCGAACTTTCTACGTTTCAGTGCTGAGGGTTAGCCTTAGCTGACTGCCTTAAGGCTAGAAATATAGGGTATAGAAATATTCGTCATCGAGTCACTCCTCATTACCGTGGGACTTGCATCCTTGTTGAAAGTTAACTAAGATGTAATTGCCGCATGTCGGTTTTGTTTTGGCTAACTTTTTGTGGAACTGTGTTAAGATATTTTGCAAACACACACACACACACAGCCGCACACATTTCTCGACCATAACCAGCTTTGACTGAGTCTTGCCAATAATCCACTTTCGACCGCAAATGCTTAACATTTTTGTGGCTTTTCACTTGCCACAAATTTGACATGAAATCTAACCAGTTTTGTTCTCACTTTGTGTACATTAAGGCAGAATGTACACTGTGTCATATGCGGGTAAGATGACGACGTTGACAGGCGTTAATTTAACTAACTTTCCACATTTGCTTACAACTGGCTGGTCGTTTTCTGTTTCAATTCTGGGCCAATTGAGTTCGGTCTGAGTTGGTCGTATTGTTTTCTGATTAAACAAATGGTGTGTAAATCTACATTTGTCTACCAGAATATTCATAATAATAAGTGCCAATTAAGTTGTTTGACTGCAGACAAACAGTTGGCTAATTGTTATTGGCAATGCGTGACATTTTGCTGAATCGCGGAATACCCTGCCCTTTGTTAGGTGACAATTTCCGTTCGTCATTCCCCCTTTCCGTCTTTTGTTCGTTCTGTCTGGCTTGTTGGCCAAATTTGAAGAAGTCCGAAGTCACGGACTGTTTTGGCATTGTTATGAAATTTAACGGTATACGGGTACATATCAATAGCCCCACCACCTGCTGACCATTTGGTTACGCAACCTTAATTAAGGCGCAACTGTTCAATTGTGTTGCCGGTGGCCAAAACCCGTCCGCCTAGTGGGGCAAAAACGGTTACAATTATGTCAAATCTTGTTTTATGTGAAATTTTTCAAATACTCTCGAATGTCTTGGGGGCTTTTTCCCACACGCAAGGCGAAACGATGAACACGTAATAGAAATGAAGCTGCAGCCAGTTTCCCTCTTAATTTCCATCTGCAAAAAGTTGCCGCACGTGCACGAAGCCTAATCAAATCACGTACTGCAAGTCGGTTTTCATATGGCGGGCTGCAACGAAAATAGCAACACTTACCCTAGCAAATGTTGGGCGCCGCATTGCAGCAAGTAGGCGCCACCGATGAGACCAACCACACTAGTCAGGCCCAGGAAGAGGCTGCTGCCGGCACCGCCGCGTGTAAATGGAAGCTCCATGAGGCTTAGGTAGGGGCGCATTAAGCGCTTACACCACTGCGAAGTTGAGTTTGGCATTGTGAATTTCAATTTGAATCTCGATTACGAAGGGATTTGCATTGAATTCTATTAAGGCACACACAACCACAAAGGCAAACACCCTAATCCCACTCGAATTTCAACTCACGCACTCGTCAATCTTGAATGAAATAATGAAGTCTGCTGGTGACCACGTCTAACTAAATAATGCGATTCGGTGCCACACAGAAATCAAAAACTTTGTCCATACTATTTCATATCTTTGTGTACGGTAGTTGTTGTTGTTGTTGTCGTTTCAGGGCTTCGTCTAGCCAAATGATTATACTTTGGCCGCAATTCTTATCACAAGTTTCATTCAAGTTCATTTTGCATTTACTTATCGAGATTTGACTTTCTTTCGTTACTACGCGTTACTCGTAAAGTTAAAGGGGAATACTAGGCTCTTGCAAAGGTGCATACCAGACAGATGGAAGCTATCACAGGTCGGAAAACTTGACGAACACTTTCAGGTAGTTGGTAAAAAACACTTTAAATTGTGTTTCTTTGTTCAAGTGCATGGGAAATTAAGGTTTTGTTCTTATTCTTTAAGCGCCATTTTCACATATTGGACAAGTTTAAGTTCTGACAGCCCTGAAGTAAGGAGCGATATGTTCTCCTTGAGTGTGCTGTCTTATTTAGTTTGAATAACACGTTTTCTTTCACCTTCTCTCACACTAAATCTCTTTGCTCATGCTGCACCACAACAATAAACCGAGACCCTAACGCTTTCCACTAGAAGCTTACTTCTCTTTCACAACCAAGAGTGTTTTGTTAAGAAGTTACCATCATGCAGAATTTGAATTTGAGATGATAACACAATACCTCAGTTTACTATGAGTTGGCTGTCACAAAACTCATATAAGACGTCAGACAGACTACTTCTCATGCAGTTTCCCATACATTTTTATGCTTCTCAGCTGGTTAACTCCTACGAGAGCTCAGACAAGAAATTATACATCTTTAGGCAGATCAAAGCTGCTAGCTCAATGTATTCTGCATTGAGCCAAACTAGCTTTGCCTCATTAGTTTATGTCTTTGATTTGAGCTGTACTCATTTACGAGAACTAGTCTGCAAGCAGATCCAAGTTGTTTCAAACATTTCATCAACTTTTGTAGTTTAAATGGAGAAATCCCTGCTCAAAACCTTAACACTATTTAGGGCCGATTTCTCATCTTCTAAATAGCTGCTTTGTGTCAGATAAACTTAGAGTTTGCTCTGCTATTTGGAGTTTTATGTGATAGATAGCCTATGTAAAAGTTTTGAAAATGACCCTAAATGTTAGAAATATTACTAATATGTGGTTTAGCATCTAGTTTAAGTAATTCTTTAAATATGTTTTAGCTGTTATTTCATTTGTCGAAGCTCTGAGGTAAAATGACATTAACAATTCTCAGGAAATTAGCAGTTGGCCGTCAAAAAACTCAAGAGAAACTCAGTTTGGTTATTTTTCATGATATCAGAAGATTTTGTGACCTTCTCAAATTGACTGGTACACAGAGAAAAAAAAGGATATTAAAAAATATCGATTGGATGATTTCCGGTATCCATTTGTCCATATGTCTAAAATATCCCTTTGATCATCCATGATATGAAAACTGATGATCATTTGGATGATTTTGCAGATCCGCTGGATGATTAAAAGGATATGTACAATATCTGACTGACTTATATGAGAAAGTTAATCCAAAAGTCATACAGTCGAGAATCTAAAACAGCAAAGGCCCTGTTCCCAATTCCGAGTCGGTTTTCGTGTAAACGTTAGTTTTTGTACTTAAAATCCCACAGTTTTCTATGAAAAGTAAGGAAAATGTCTGTGCCTACTCTAGATCAGGTCGTCTATTTTAGTCGAATTGAATCCACTTGGCATTGAGCTGTCGGTTTCAACTGCTGAAGCAATTCCGATTTTTCTCAAACCTGATCAAGCACCCTTTGAAATGCTTGTCGCCTTCCCTGTAACATTTCTATATTTAAGCTCTACAATGCAACGTTTACACGAAACCCGATTCGGAATTCGGAACAGGGCTGATAGTATTCGATTTCAATACCAATTATATCTGGCATACTAATTTGCTGGCGATTTTTATACTCTGTAGCGCCATACCAAGCAGATATTCAGAAGATCGCTGGATAGGAGTTCAGAACCGAAATCTTTGGCTCTAAACAGCCACAGCTACTTTTCACACATACTGGGCGACATATACAAAAGCCCATAGGGACAATCTCTTGCCTAGTTTGCTTATAATTCTCGCATAAGAAAGAGGGTTCTACTGTTTAACGCCGAAGTCGAACGAAGAAGACTTCAAAGCTGGCGCCCATAGCTAGTGAAGGTGAGAATACTTCAAAGCTTTCGTCCATAACTTGTGAAGTTAAGAAAACTTCAAAGCTGGCGCCTATAGATAGTGAAAGAAAAAACAAAATATAAAGTCATGTCCGACAGACTTTCAGTATGAACACCTAGATTTCACAGGCTAGAAGAGCTAGGGCAACTAAATTTGACATTTAAGCTCCTCTTGTCTACACAAGGATCAAGTTTATTTCAGATGTTAGTTTACATAATGTTAATAAGTTAACATTAATGTGAGAACTCTATGGAAGGGAGGATCATTGCCCTGAGTAACTGTAACCCTGAGACTGTCTTTAACTTACGCTCTCCTCACTTGCTGTGTTCTGGACTAGAAGCACATTCTGCTGGCTAAGTTTATGCTAAACAAGAAAGAAAGTCGGTCAAGCCCGACTATAACATACTCTGTACCAAGAAATTTTGTCTTTTGATCATAACTCCAAAACCGTTCATCCGATCTTCTTCATTCATTTGGCGGATCGATAAGTTATTCTAATAACTAAATATGTCCAGAAGGAACAAGCCAACCTTCGGTACAGAGTATAAAAAGTTAACATTAATGTGAGAACTCTATGGAAGGGAGGATCATTGCCCAGAGTAACTGTAACCCTGAGCCTGGCTTTAACTTAAGCTCTCCTCACTTGCTGTGTTCTGGACTAGAAGCACAACCTCCTGGCTAAGTTTATGCTAAAAAATTAACTAAACTTTCAACGTACAAAACAATTCCTAACTTAAATTGAATTTCTTTGGCTATGGCATGCGCACCGAATCCAATTCAAACGCATTCCAGGCAATTATCAAATTGCTTGAGCGTGTTGTTGTTGAAAAAAGCTTTAGGTATTATTTTTAAAACACCTGCAATCACGTATTTAGTATACATTCTGAAGTGTTTCTTTGTATTTCCATTCTTTACACTTGCGATTAAGAATCATTTTTGCGGCTTGCAGTTGCTATCAAACATTTCTTGTCGGTCTTTCTCTTCTGTTCTGCTGAAATGGCTTTATTTTTGTTGATTGCAGAAAAAACGACGAGCTTAAGAAAGATTTATCTCTGGTGCGGGTTGCATAACACTTGATGAATAAAGTACATTTTGTGGTTGTGTGCCTCAATGCGAATATCAATTAAGATTTGTGTTAATCACTTGACAAGGCATTAGTTAAGTTTTATAGAAATTTTGTTTGCTTAGATGAACTTCACGGGAGAAACCTCCAATTGATAATTACCTAAGGCAAAAAGTGTTGGGTTTTTCTTCTTTGTTTTTTTGTTTTTTGGCAATTATGCAAAATAATTTTTCTATTATCAATCACTTTTCGATGATTTTTTTTATGTTTTGCTTTTGGAGGTATTGTCTAATTGAGCCGACGCATGACGCCGCGTAAAAACAATGCTTGATAAACGCGTTTTTTTGGCTGACACTCGCACGTACAAACAACTGATTAAGACCACGCGGCTTTAGGCTCGAAAAGGGCCCCCAAAAACAGGGCTAACTTCGCACACGTAGCCCCCCTGCGCATACCAGCGGCTGACTGAGCGATCTTCACGAAGTTAACGAATGGAGCCAAAAGCTGAGACTGCGACTGCGACTGCTCCAGGTCTGTGCAGTTTTCGCTGTTTGTTTTTGCTGTGTGGTTCCATTTGGTTTCGTATATAAGTAGATATGGGTATTATTAAATTGTATTTTGTTTGCTCACTTTTCGTTAAATAAAAGGCCAAGTTATTATATATACACGTCGTTGATGTGATAAGAGCTCTCCACTCGCATTCAACGATAATTCCGTGTATGTACAAAACCAAATAAAATATTTCACAGATAAGTGTCAAGACAATTTCCGAGGTTATATCACAAATTATTAGGAGAGTGTCAAGACAGGGGGTAATCCGAGTTAATTTTTGGTAATAATATTATTTATCACTCAATTGTTTGTTATTTCGAGGGGGGGAATGTGTTTTAATGTGTGCGTTGCGTGCGAGTAACCAAAATGGAACTGTGAGCCGTTTTGTCATGCAACCAGGCCAAGAGGTGTCCATCAAACAAAACAGTGGCCGGCCATAACAAGCGTAAAAAAGTAAATCGCATTTCCAGGGCGCCCTTTCGCCCCCCCGCCCCCACCGCCTTATGTCTGGGCTGGGCATTAGGCAAATTTTGCTGTCACATGGCTTTGTGGCTGCAAATACCTAAAATCGATGGCAATTTGAGAACTGATTGGCCCTGCCATTGGCCATGCTTAGCATACGGACTGAAATTGCGGTTCATTTCATATGTTTGCCACTTTTCCTGGCAATTAATTGGCATTAATCAAATTAATTATGAACAATGCGATAAGATAGCGGCTGAGCCCATTGAAAAGACATAAAAACCGAAGGTGAAACCAGTGTAGGCTGTGTTTACTGACGTGGATAAGAATTTTTGTTGGTAGAAGAGTACGGGTTACGCTTAGCTAAAGTAGTTTTGTAGAAAACCTTAGAATATATGGGAAATAATCGTTTCTAAAGAACCACTCCTAGTTCTTGTTTTTAAAGTACTTTGTTTTAAAAGACGACGTTATAAAACTTGTCTTTTCAAACTTAAGACTGAGACTTATCCTCAGTCAAGGCATAAAGTTCGAACCATAACCTTAGGTTCAGTGACTTACGATATCGATCCGCAAAACCCTTAGCTTTGGAACAGGATATAACTCCATTATGGTTATTGGAACACCTTTGGTATAAGTCTTAAGGGAAGGAATCAATGCAAAAACCCGAAAAATGTAAACTCTAAAACTCATTGTCTTAACAAACTGCCATCGTATTAGTTTCATGTTAGGCTAAATGATAACTATTTCATAAATAGCCTAAACTTGCCTTTAGGACGTATCATCGTATGGAGAATGATCTCATATAATGGAGTGTTTATCATCTTCTAGATAGCGCTATCTGTTCCTTGAACTTACAAATAACAAATCAAGTTGCAAGTTTGTGTGACGCATTGCAGCGATCCAGAAGATTAGCAAAAAGGTTCGTTTTGTTTTCGGAACATCTAAGAGATGTCAGCTGTTTATAGGGATTGGTTTTACAAATGAATTTGATATTGAAAAAGCAAAGCAAATTATTTAAGTACAAATGATCTGGAAGAACAATCTATTCCCTCTTGAATTTTCAAGAATTTCGCTCTTGAAATCAAGCCTAATTCGATCTGAGTTTGGTGTTATTAAGGTGAGGGGAGTGACTTAAAAAAAAGTAAGAGAGAAGAGCTAGTAAATTTGAGAGAATAAAGTTAAGTTCACTCTCACAGTTTCGTTTTTTAAGGGAGAGAAGTGTGTGGTGAAACCATCGATCGATTCTTGCACTCATGTTGCTTTGAAATTCCCAAGCAGTTATGACACTGCTTGCAAGGAGAGACTGCTGTAGGACTGACAGTTTCCAGACACAGACTAATATAACTTTCTGGTGTTGTGTAATCCTTGAGCTGACTTAAACTTGCTACATAATTTGACAATTAGTTTTATATGAAATAAATTTAAGCAAAACTGATTTAAAAATGTAGCTTTATTGGAATATGGGCTTACTTTTTAATCAGTGGAGCTCTTGATGCAAGAGTAAACGATCTCTTGAAGCCGATGAGCTATTGATACAAGAACGAATATTCTTGGTTTTTGACAATTCACTAAGCTCTTCATTCGAGAATGTGCAATCTTGGATTTGAGTACGCTTGGCACTTGATTCGAGGCTTGTTCTACTTGAATTGAGAATGTTTTGTAGTTGGTTTAAGTACCAAAGCTCTTGAATCAAGAAAAATGAAATCACAAATGATTACTTGAAACAAGAATTTCGCACTTGGAGCAAGAATTTTCATTTGTATTGAACTTCTGACACTAAACATTCTTGTTCCAAGTATGAAATTCTTTAGTTTTTCTCTGAGCAGGAATAAATCCTACATATTTTGAGTAAAAAGTACTTCTATGCAGTTTGTGGCTTAAAAACTTTAGCTCTCAGCTCATTATTATGTGACATCAGAAGACTACCCCTTGTAAGGGTATAAAAAGTTTCTCAAAATTAATCCCAGAAAATCTTCACAAATTCCCTCGGTGGATTTTGTCATTTCTGGCAATCAACTTTAGGCATAGTTTTAGGTCAACAATCTACATACATTGAAATCACAAACATCTTCGAGATGCATCCGCCGACATGCTACAATGTGTGCGTGCGGCAGATTGTGGGCAAGCCAGCAGACAGCTGTCAATGTTGGGCCAAGCCCCGCCGCTTCCGTTCTGGGAATTTGAACTTACCTCAATCTGTCGCGCAGCAGCTGGTAGGTGCCCTGATCTCGCTGCAGCACCTGTAGGATGCGTTGGCATTGCTGGAGACGTTGGCGCAGCTTGAGCGTGGGCGTGTCCACATCCAGTACGGCAATGCCGCTGTCCACACTGCTATTTAGCTGCGGGCTGCTCGCTGCTGGCGCCTCGGCGTCCATTTTGGTCTATTTTTTGTTTCACTTGAACCTTTCTTGACACACATATGCATGAAACTAAGTCATTTCCGCACACACACGCGCGCACCACTATGAGTGGGGTCTATCTCATGGATACAAATGCAGACAGCCTGGGACCTGACCGAGGCGCCCGCACCAGAAACACTTTTAGCAACAAATTCGTTTTGTTTTTTCATTCACTTGTGGCTTAATTACGCGGCCGTTGTTGCCATTGTTTGGACTCCAAATGTTGTTTTTTTTAGCAGCAGCGAGAAAAACTCGCCTTTTTCTTATCAGACGCGGCGATATACAAATTCAAGACTCAGCTAATTTGCTCACTTGCGGGTGTGTGCGGGTGTGTGTGAGAGATTTTGTACTGCAGGAAAAAGTAAAGTAGAATTTTTGGGGTTTATTTTATGGTCGCCTCGCTTATTGTTTATGGTGGCAGATAACAAACCGCCGCCCCCCACTGGCGCATCTCTAAAATTGTCGCTGTCGTCGTCATCTGTGCGTTGGCCTCACCATCCGAGTCTGAATGGAAATCTATGCCGACTGCTTCGGCTGCACCCAGACATTATGAAAAATGCATTTTCCGAAATGCGGTCACATTTGCTTTTGCTGCACGCCTAAATATGTAAATTGCCAGCAACCAGAAAGGCACGTAGCCACATTTGGTAATTTGGTTAAATGGAACCGATTGGCAAGCCCTCGACGAACGCTGATTGCGAGAAAGCTATGGTAGTCTATACCGTTTGTACTGGGTTACCAATATGATACAGTGGATCTTTCAATTTCCTATGCACATCATAAACTTTCGCTGAGTCCCAGTCTGGGTAGATTTATTTTGGTTTTACTACTGAACCTCGCAAGGATAGATTCCGGTAGAGTGGCTCAATTTTGAAATCTGGCTAGGAAATAGTAGTAAATGTGAATACCAATTGGATTCTGTATTAAAACCCTGTGTTGCCCAGGGAGGTAGCCAAGCTCGGCCTGGCCAAAAAAACTGTAATAGCAATGGCAGCACACAAAATGAAATTGATTGAAATCATGTTTTAGCTTGGTGTGATCCACCATAATGGCTCAAGTGTTCCTCTCTCTCACTGACGCTCGCATCCCAAAACAACATGAAAACATGGCCCGAGGGCCGGTTGTCGAATTGCCGTGCCAAATATTTGCAAAACTCCCAAGACGAACATCTGAAATGTGGTAAAAAAAAAGAGAAATTCTAAACCGAAATCCAATGATGAAGTAAACATAAATGAGGATTTGTATAAGATGATTACGTCGCTGTATCGTCATTGTTGTCGTACGTCAACTGACAGCGGACGCACTTGTTGTGTGTGTGGTTCACACAGCCAGTCAGCCAGCCAGCCAGACATGGACTTGGTCTAATGTTAAGCTGAAATGCGGCAACAACAATAGAAATTTCTATCGGGTGAAATCAACAAATGTTGATTTTCTTTCCAAATTTTTGGGGGGAGATTTGACCAGGGACAGCATGATATGCATTTCCAGTCAATGCGCCGCATAATTAAAAATGCATTTTGGCCATACAAATTGCCACACAGCTGCCGGGCCCAGCGGCAGCTCTCAAACATTTTGCATATCATTTTCGTATACAAATTTGTAAATTGTTTGAAATGTAAATTGGTGGAGGTTGAGCCACAGAAAATTGATTTAAACTCCAAGTGCATTGCCCAATGTTGCCTCCACTCACACACAGGCGAGATGAGTTAGATTTTTGTGCAATTTTCCCACAATTGTTTCGCATTGCATGTCGAATTAAGTTGTTACAGTAACTAATTTGATGATTAATTAAACAATGACAGCAATTTGCAATGCAATTGGGTCACTTCCAAATGGGTCAGCGTCAGCTAGTTGTAGGTGCGCACACATCGCCGCCACCTAGGCAGCTGGCACAGCGGGCGTTTGGCTAATTAGTTTCTTTCGGGCAAATATTTTACATGCCAGATATTGAGATGATTGATGTGCGAGGGAAACTATTAATAACCGAAGGAGAGTCCGCGAAACAGAGATGTATCAATGCTGACTTTTACTAACGGTTTCACACAGTTTTTCAGCGATTTAATTGCCGTTGCTGCATGAAGAAGGCCGCGCAGAGGCCCACAGGGCGCAGCCGCAACTGCCAATTCATTGGGAAAGATGCGTTTTGTAGTTGTTCAGCGTTTCTTTTTTTTCTTTCAGTTTCATTACTTTCAGTTCGGTGTGGCTTGTGGGGTAACCCCACCACCACCACCACCGGCAGCAACGACAATCTGCTTAGGCGCCTCCAGCGAACGGAAGTTGGTAATGTAAGCGCAAGTCTCTCTGTGTTTAATACTGTTAACCGATGCCTTCCGATTGGTTTTGGTTGGTTTTTATTATCGGCTGCTGTTGCTGCTGCTGCTGTTGTTGTTCGTTTTCAATTTACGGGTGAAATGGGTATACCCTGGCTATGGCTATATTCACTTTCAGCAGTAGTGAACCAAAGTCTTTGAGGTTTCTGTGCAAGGGTTTGGATTACCATTTACCCAAATTAAATTAAAAACCATTAAATTTGTTCATTAGCTTGTATAAGTCTCAAAGTTTCTTCATATTTGGAAAGCTTTTTCAACTTATTTTGAAGATTTGAAGGCTTTCAAGATTCTTTCTAGATCTTCAACTTCTGAACGTGCTATTGAAAGCGAGTTCAGTAAATACATTTCCAATGTATGGCAAAGGTTTTTGGTATTTTCGAATCATTTCGCCCTATTTTAGTAACTCTTCTTAGAGTTTTTAAAAATCCTGTCCATTTGTAGACTCTTTCCTCATATACCGACCAAAAAGAAACCATATTAGTTATATTTATAAGCCAAACCGATATCTTGGCGATATCTTCCAAACAGGCTCAGGTTCAGCCAGTTTCTTGCACTTGGTTCAGTTGTAGGTACAGTTCAATATGTTGGAATATTGGAATACTGGGTGCGAACCAGCAATTCTAACCAGGGATGCAAATCACTCGAAAATAAGTACTGGTTTCGGTTCACTGGATCACACAGTTTCTAAGCCTCCGGTTCGGTTCATTACTTGGTTTTTGGAGCTAACTGAACCGCGGTTTCGTTCCGTTTCAGTGGTTCTCAAAGGCACATTATGAAATATTATGATTTTGTCCAGTAATGTGACTTTTCAAACACTTTTGAAATTTAATTCCTATAATCCATTTGAATCTGAATTTGAATCCATTCGTCTATAAGTTCCTAGAGGAATGCCCTTCGAAAAGAGAGAATGCCAGCTAGAAAAGAATATGTAGCATGCTTCTTACCTACCCTATTTATCATATAATATGAGAAAAAACATTTGTCCAAGATTGAATTAAGGGAAGGAATTACCACAAAAAATGTAAAATATTGTCTACTAGAGGAAAAAATACAGATTGATGGCATAAACCTGACAGGTATAGAGGGTCGAACGAAATGTATAAAAATTATCTTAGGGAAACGATTCAAGTTCCCAAAAAATGGTTGGGTAAAGCAAAGCGATTCCCACTACAACTCGTCAAAGAACTGAACCGAACCGAAAAGTTTTTATTGTGGTTTCTGAAAGAAAGTCGGTTCGGTTTGCAGTTCGGTACGTCAGCTGGAATAAGCGGTTCGGTTCGCTTCAGAATCGGTTCGGCTCAGAACCGTTTTCCATCACTGATTCTAACCTAATTTTGGTTCGGTTCAGCATTTCTGAAAGAAAGTCGGTTCGCCAGCTGAAATAAGCGGTTCGGCTCAGAACCGTTTTGCATGCCTGATTCTAACCTAATAGTTGTTATTTTTGCTTCCTTTTTCAATACGTTAACTTTAAATGTTAAACTACTAAATTGCGGTTTCAAAAACTCTGCCTAAATCTGGATTTAGGGTTTATGGACCACGCTTTCTCGAACGCTTCAGCGCTGTCACACAGCTGTCAAGGCAATAAAGTGCGTTTATTTTGGCTTAATTAGCGTCTGTTTGCTATATTTAGTTAATTTCTCATAGAATTCTAAAGATTTATCGACACTCATTCAATTTATACTCTTCTCACTTCAACATAGATCATATAAAAATGCAATCAGCTATGCTAAAACGCCTACTCAATAGGGTATCCATGCTGCGGTGCAGCTTAAGCTGGCTTGGCTTACTAGTTTTTTCTTTGTAAAAGTTGTTCACAGCAAAAACACCATCAAAATCAATGGAAAAGATAAAGTTTTAACGGAAGTGAATTTCTCATAATTATAATTAACAATTTTGTTTCAAATATTCTCCCAGAGTTTGGGTTGCCTTTTTTTTTATTGGTTGCTGCACTTATTTCTCAGTTTTAAAGAGGGTTCAGTTCAATGCTAAACCAATTCCAACTGACATTGACACTTGTCCACCTCTGTTCGCCCTGTTGACGTTTGTGCTGTCATTTTGGTAGCTGTTGTTGTTGCTGTTGTTGTTTGTTTGTTCGTTGTTGTTGCTGTTGTCTGTGCTATGCGCATGAGTCGCCTGTTTTACTGGCTGGGCATAATATCGCACGCTCCAGTGACCCACTACTAGAAGTGCAGGGCGATCACAACAAACACACACACACACACTCAAGCACACTCAGCCACAGACAGGCTTAAAGAGCCCTTTGGGTTGCGCTTCAACGATTCGCGCGACACGTTTTGTTTTTAAACAAAATTAAATATTATAAACAATTTGCTCGATTTCATTGCTTGGCGTACATTACTTTATCTCGGCCGAAGTGCGGCTCCGACTGGCTCTGCATGTGCGAAAGGTTGAAACACGAATGAGAGTCGCTGAGTCGAGCTTTGACGACAAACGGCAAAGTTGTTTTACTGTGTTGCTGCTGCTGCTGCTGCCGCTGCCGCTGCGCTCTCTCACTGTTGCTCGTGGTATTGTTGTTGTTGCTATTTAACAGCTGGCAGACAATGATGAAAAATTAGCGGCAAATTTTGTGTCTAGGGGAATTCCGTACCATTTTTTTTAGGGGTAAGACAAGTTCTCTGGCAAGGGGTAGGTATGGGAACGGGTTATTTGGCTTCAAGTTCAGCCCAAGTGCCAGTCACAGAAAGAGAATTGGAGAGGAGTTGTTCCTGGCTACGCCCCTGCAGCGCCGTGGCATCTTCGGTTACACAAGTTCAGTTAGAAAGAAGCCTCGCGAAAGTAGCGGCAAGCAGCGACAATAGACCAGCTATAAATAGTTTATGGGTTGGTCAAGTGAGTCGGGAAAATACCCTACAAGTCTCTGTCTATGCACCTGAGAGAGCTCTGTCTGTACATATGTGTATGTACTAGCTACTACATACATACAAACATATGTTTACTGCCTCGCTTTGGAATAGGAAGCGCTTAACTACCTATGAAAGACATTTGATACCCCAGCGTTTGCTGCGTCCAGTTGTTTACCAGCTTTGTCTTCTTTCTTTTTGCTTTTTTCGTGTACTTACTCTTCGCTTGTTCCCTCTCGCACAGCACATTGCACCTGACACACTCGCCGCCGCCAACCCGAGCCACTGAGTTGAGCCGGAGTTGTGTCTCGGTTTTTGGCATTTCTTTTGCCCCGCTCACATTTTGCACTTCGTATTGATATGCCGTTGCCAACAAAAGTGGCCTATCATCCGAGTTCCAGTTCCAAGCCAGAGAAATGTTTTGGGAACTTGATAGACCGTTAAGATAAGCATCAATGGAAATGAAATGGGTGGCAAAAGCCAAACTGAGAAATGACAACAACCAAAAACATATCAAGCGATTAACTTCAGCTATTGACACATGGATTCAAGCAAATCGTTGACCGATCTTTCGTGTTAAAGAAATGATTCGCTAACGCCCAAATTGGTGAAAGTAAATTTTACAGCCACTTTCGTTGGCTGAAAAACATGTCGGATAATTCTATGCATGAATGAAATGGAAAAAGGTTTAATATTCGTTCTGAAATCCAAAGGAACGAAGCGGTGCGGGTTGTTATAGGTAAGACAGCAGCTGAAATTTGAGCTTATTTAATGTAAAATTGTTTGGTTTAAAAGCTACTAAAAGTATCGTCTATCATTTGTTTAGTCCCGGCCTCAGTACTGAATTAATCAGTGGTGAAATCCGACCTAAGCCGTAGGCATAGCTCAATTCATTACTGATTTCAGTACTTCCTATGAAACCCACCCACACTTTGTAGGAAATCTTGTTGTAAAAAATACCGATAACATTGATATTTTTAAAATATTGTTAAATGTAAGGAGTCAACAGGTCTTTTAAGGTTATTGAGATGTAATTTGAGCAGGGAAGCTAAAGGGGTTCTGAGCCAAACTAAACGAATCGCTCATTCCGTTGATAAACCGAACCACAAACCGTACCGGCTTCACCTTGAAAGTGCTGAACCGAAACACAAACTACTAAGCAAACGGTTCAGTTTAGCTTAGTTCACTGGAAAGTTCTAAGAATCATACTTGTAAGTTAGGAATGGACCTTCTAAAAGGAATACCTCTTTATATTGAATTGTTCCTTAGCGATACCGAGTTGATATTGCTACTAAAGATGACCTGTCAGCGTATTAAAACCTGTACATCTCCTGCGGTTGTTTCACAGACCTCCTAACTTCTCGAACCAATGAACCGAATCAGTGTATATTTCTGAGCATTGTTGACACTTATAAAAAAACTACATTCTGACAAAATCTAGAGACCCAAAAGATCCAAAATACCAACAAATAATATAGATTCAATCAGCGGTGGGCACGATAACTTGAAGCAATGGCAATGCTGCTACAACATGTACAACAATCATATTTTTTCTGCTTGGAGTTGTTGTAATCTTCAGCCTTGTCGGTAAACTATACCTTGTTGCCTAGTAAAATCATTCTAGTAATCACAGGGAATAATCATACTTGAACAATCGGAGTAAAAACCCAATAAAACTAAAAAGCGCGAGGCTTAAATAGCTTTATCTGTGCCGAAGTTTGAATACTCTTGAAATAGTCATTCGATCCGGTCGTGCAATAAAAAGAAGATAGCTCGATAGCTTTGTAACTCAGGACCTCGCTTAAGTAGTAAGGACAATGCTTAATAGACTTAGCTTAAGCAAATATATAATATATAGAGTATGGGTTCGAAATTTATAAATCTAAGCGTTGCAAACATCTGGAAAAAAATTAGCATACCCTTTGTAAGGTGTACTTGAAACCAATTTATGCCAGATTCCTGGCCGCTTGAATGTATCATAATCTTTAACCTTACAGAAGGAATTTGTAATTGCTGCATTTTCTACATAGAAAAAGTGGTAATACGCAGGTAAACTCGTGTTCAACAAGTGTCCAAAACAAACAACAATTTATGCCCGAAGAAACAGCCTTTGCCTACGCCACGGCTTCGTGTTCCAAAACTGCTGCATACTTTTAGGCGGCGCCGGTTTAAAGCTTTTGTAAATTTGCTGTTGCCAGTTGCCTGGACAATATATATTTGAAATTCCCCCTTAAACTTAGATTCATTCTAAGAAATTCTAAACGTCTTCATCAACATCCTTCTTTTGAGTGCTCGTCAAACCGCAGTTTTGTTTGTACCTGCGCATTTGGCACCCGCCAGAGAGAGAGCTCAGCTTCCACAGCATCCAAGTCCAACAGCTGTTGTGGAACACAAACTTGCCTATAAAATGGTCCGCACCAATACGATTTACAGTAGTCCTGTTCAGTGATTCCTATCCAAGGTGTTGGCCAAGAAGCTAAACAAAAACTTGAACGTGCGAGACGTGCTACTTTTGCAGTCCTTTCCGACTTGTGCAAACACGGAGAGTGTGCCTCGCTATTGAAAAGTGTGTGTGCTTTACCACTGGTTTTGCTTTAATTGTGCTAACTGAACACCGAGTGCTTGCTGTGCAGCTTGCCAGGCTTGAGCAACATTCTGATAAATAAATTGCGTTTCCCTCTTTTGTTTTCGTTTCCTTTCCAACTCGGCTGCAAACTCCGCAGCATTTGAGCGCGCAAAGCGGAAGGTCCTTCCGGCGGGGTAAGTGTTAAAGCAGAAGCTGTCATTGCCCGAGGTTCAATTAAGAGTTTGCTACGTTCTCGTTTCATTTGATTGCACTTAAAAGCATTTGCTTTAATTGCATGAGGCCAAGTGGCATGCGTCGGTGCAAATATAGTTAAGCCAGGCCGGTGGCATCAACAAGCTGCCAACTTTTAAGTAAGGAAAACAAAACGAAAACAAAACATTCCACAGTGCCAAAGAGCCGTGAAAGTATTACAGCAACAAAAAAGAAAACAACAAAAACTAAAATCCATAAATTGATTTTTCCCCTCGGATCTCTCGCTTTTTATTATTATTGTACTGAACAAGTTTAAGAAGGACAACCGCCAAAGCCAAAGCTAAACGTGTTGCCCCGAACCCGAGAATCCAGGTGTCGGGTTAGCAAGCACAAAATAAAACCCACAGCAGGCAACAACCCAAAGCGAAGCTAGACAATTGCAAAACACAGTCTGGGCTGTCGCTGGTCGTTGCCTCTCCCTGCCTGTCCCTGGCTGGCATCCTTAGCTTTCCTGTGCAGCTGCCGCTGAGTCTAAAACTCAACAGTCTGACGACACTGATGTGAGAGAGCCAAGAGCATCTGTGTGTGTTGGCGACGTAATGTTTCGGAGGTTTTTGAACTGAAGCACTTTCACACACACACACACACGCACACAGACTTCCAGCGTTAAGTGCTTAGACATTGAATGCGTTTCCAAGCGCCTTAACTTAGCCATGTTTTCTGAGTTGTTTCTTAGCTTATATTCTACAATTTTCAGAGTCTTAGGTATCTGATTTATGAGTTGTCAGTAAAGCCATCCCGTTGAGATTTAAGTCTACAAAAGGCAATGTAATCTCTTTTTAATTTTAAGGTAACAGAATTTAGACTCTGCTTTATTTTAATGAGAATTTAGCAGGCAGCTTAGTTGCTTACCTTGCACTAGAGTACACGAAAACTTGCACTAAATATAATTAAATCTGTAACTACAATTCGTACTGCATTGGTGACACTTCAGTCCACTAAAAACCTGAGGAATGTATTTTAAATGATATTTAAGTTTGTTTATACAAGCACTTAGAATCCAGGAATTAGTCGGATACTATATAAAATGGAAATACATTGACATACATACCTTTAAGTTCTTTTTAAGATAAGGTCTCAAGGCTTCGTTTTATTCGCAGCTGTCACCAACAGCTGGTAAAGGTGACCGGTTGTGTAAATATTTTACTTTTTTCGAAGAAGACCCAGCTCTGGCTTCTTTCTTAAATTAGCCGCACACACTACCCACTGCACCACAATCGATCACTAAGAAAAGCAGATACATATGGTTTCAAAATGTCTTTCAAAAGCTTCAAACAGATTTAAAAGACTTCTTGTATCTTTCCTACCTACCTTGTATCTAACAATCTCAAGTTTATACATTAATGAGATGTTTTTCTTCAAATAACAACCATTTTCTGCTAAAATCAAAGAGAAAGTCACATCAATTTATCACTTTAAGGTCCCTAGTTTAAGGAAATCATATTCGTGCAAAGGTACATAAATAAAGGGTGATTTTATAAGAGCTATGGAAAGTTTTTCAAAAAAAAAACACATGAAATTCAGAAAAATGCATGAAATCTTTATTTGAATCGATAGTACGGTCCATATAATTTATTTCATTTATTAATTTCATGCAAATGTTGACCGTGACTGCGCCTCAAATGGTCCATCCGCTTAGATCAATTTTGGCATACTATTTCCAACATATCGGCCGGTGTCTCACGAATAAATGCTTCAATGTTGTCTTCCAATGCGTCAATTGCAATTGTCTGTATAGACACCCTTTATAATCAGGGGTGTCCTGGAAATTTTCACAGATTTTCGTTGCATTTCGAACTAAACTTAAGAGAATTTATTTAAAAAGTGACTACATTCTATGGTATTTAAGCGAATTGAAACCCTCTGCTTAAAGCCAAATATATTTAGTTTGTACGGTGGTGTTTACCAACTGAATCTACTTGGCTCGGAACAGTCGGTCTCAAATCTCTTAACTTTCGACGTCTCATCTATTAAGCAAGCAGATCTCTTGGAATCTATTTCCAAAGAGGCTTAGAGCCATATCTCTAACATTATTTGAGCGATATTCTCTAAATTCAGCGTTCGAATGACCATTATAGAATTAGATACTAGTTTTAGTAGGTTTCGAATTCCATATTATTAAGTTACCCAACAAATTTGAAGTTCGTAGAGTCCTTTAGGTACTATATAATAGTAGCCCACCTTCCCAAATGATCATAATTTTAGGCATAGCCACATTTAACTACGAAGCAAGGGATAATAAAAAGAAATCAGAAAGAAAGAAAGAACCCGGTTCGGTTGGGTTTAGGACCTCAAATTCTAGAATATGAGTATTAAGTAAATTATAATAGAAGCCTTAGCTTAACTTGATTCAATCTAGCGTTGTACAACTAACTATCTCAGAGACTAGACTATTTGTCTAACAATCGATAAAAGGACAGTAATCTGTCGGCTTGCTTTTGGGTGCCAAAGTTTAAACAACTCCTAAGTTTGTCTATCTGTTGCCAATTCCTTCTCTTTTTTGGTAGTTCATGACATCTGTGCTTTGAAGTTGTCTAAATTCTCAATTTCCGTCTCAATTTATGGAATTCTGAGCATTTTTCTTTTCTTGGGAGTGTTCCTCCACCTGATGTACTCTGTATAAAGCGAGCATACTGCACTCCCGAACTATTTCAAAGGTATCGAAATCTACTAGAAAACGAGTCTCATTCAAATTTCTCAGTAATTCAGCTGCTCTCTTGCTTGTCCAACACTATTCTTAGGGCGAAAATTCGTACTGATTTCAATCCATGTCCGTCTGTCTGTCTGTATGAACTCGAGGATCTCTGAGACTGTAGGTAGGAAGGTAGGTGCGATGCCATACCCAAAACAGTTTATTAAAGATTTTGAATGAAACAAAATAGTTGGGGCAGGTCACACCAGCATGAAAAACTCAATTAGGTCCACTTACTCCTACACAACCCAACACAATTTCATAATCGTACATCATGAAATATGCAATTCACTTTTATCTGGACATGTTTCAAAGTGAAAAACTCGAAATGCCAGACGCAATGTTCACATTAAAGCACCACGCATATACCAACCAACTCATGCGAGTGCACCCAAATGAATTCTCAGTGGGCCAACACCTGGTAATCCTTTTAATGTCCAACATCCATGACGAAGCCAAAGCCTGCGGCCTGATTGCCACATTTCTCATGCACTTTCACTTTTCACATTTCGCCAGTTAGAAACAATTCCGTTTACGGCAAACATTGTAACACATTGTCAAGAAGAAGTACAGAAGTGCAATGCGTTTGTCTTCATTTAACTTGCACATGAATTCGCAATGCAATTTGTCGCTGACAAAATGGCCGCAGGCGGATAACCAGAGAGAGAGAGAGCCAGAGCCTTGCACTTGCTGGCTGGCGAATCCTCATGTAATCGGAGCTAAAGCTGCTTTTCGTTCAAAGCCAATTAGCAGCAGAAGGGATTGGCTTTTAACGGAACCAAAGGGGACAGGAAACGGGGGATTGAAGGTGAAATATTTTATGCTAACAATTTACTTAAATAGGGTTTGCCACACTTTTTACAATTTGTGGCCAACGCGCCATTTCCGTTTTTTGCCCATCTCATCATACTCGCATTACACATCCTGGTCGAGCTTTAAATCAAATGGAAGAAAGAGAGAAACCCCGCCGACACAGACCCCAAGATGAATATGAAATGTAAGTGAAGAAAAATTAGCAGGCTGGGAGACGGACGTGCGCAAAAAAACATCAGAGAGGCAGCAGTGGGGAGGCATTTGGCTGCGTGGGGAGATTGACAAAGTCATAAAATGAGGCTTCTTCAAGGACCTCAAATCGATTACCTTGGAGACATTAACACTGGCAGGGGTTGCTGTTCGTGGACTTAAGTAAAGTTATGTGCGGAATTACAGCGCTGTCGGCGTGGGCTACAAGGGCCACTATGTGCCCTACGCTGCCTCAAACATATGTTAAGTCTGCCCAACTCTGGTTTATATTCTTCAGTGGTGGTTTTACGCTCTTTTAAGGTAATCGATGGGAATGACACCTCAACATAACTATCCTTATCTTCTCTGGTACAGGCTTACCCGAATAAGTAGACTGCTTGAAAAGCTCCTTGGCTCCTTGTTCTCTAGTGTGTTGTAATGTACCCACTTTCGGGTACTTTGTTTATCAACAAACACTCCTCCAAAATGGTCAAATGGTTTATACCCTTTATTCCTAGAGTAAAAAGGTTGCAAATGTATGTCGCAGGCAGAAGAAAGCATCTCCGAACCCAAAAACGTAGCATACTTATCTGAGCCGCAAGCGCTGTTTGCTTACATAATGGTCAATGTTAATGCTCTGTTAATTAACAAAAGGAAGGTTATTAAACACCAATTCCCCTGAGTAACGGGTATAGCGAAGTAGGGCAGAGCCGACTTTAACTTACGCTCTCGTTTTTCATGTATTTAATGGACAATTTCAGATAACTTTTAAGGTGCTGAGTACCCTTAATATTTCATAATAATTTCCTAGGCACTGCCGTTGCCTTTTTTACTCGCTTTTCACCACTTTTCATTGGACAGTTGTGAACACAACTCACTCATTTCTCAGCCTACCCTCGTTCATACAGAATTATTAAATTTAATTTCAGAAATTAGATTTTTTTTAGGTGATTTACAGACTCACTTAGCACTCTTGTACCGAGTTGGGTGAAAAAATCTTCCGCCAAATTGGATTCTTGCCTTTTGTGTCCGTTGATCTGGGCGCCTCATTAATGCGTCCTTGGGGGGCGCCTAGTCACAGCACGCATTTGTCAAGCTCCTCTTAATCCCCTGCAAATCGCATCATTATACCAGTCGGGCGGGCGGCGGCCTCTTAAATGCGATATAATTTCCGCAACATTTATTTATTAATTAAAGAATTTGTGCCTCTTTATATGGCCCATCCTCACCCTGGCGGATGGTGTTTGCGTTGAAGCGGCTTTGGTTAAGCTAGATTAATTACCATAAATTGAATTTAAGGAGTGCAAATTTGGTCGGTGCCGAATGCTTTTAAGCAAAACTCATCAGTCCTCACTTTTGCCGCAGCTCTTGGTCCTTTTTAAACCATATTTTTGGGGCCAGCTGACGTGTCCTATGTGCCATGTAGAAGGATGCCGCCGCTGCGGCTGTGGCTGGGCCTTATGCAATTTGCGCTGCTGCAGCATTTGTCTGCATATCTGTGCGATTAGTATGCAGTTTGGTCCAGTTTTTGCCAGATGCGTTTTTAATTGCATCAAATTAAAGTTTCGTCTGCTGCCGCTGTCAGTTTCCTAATTGGACATTTGTAATTAACTTCAATGACAGGGTTTTCTTTCTTCGTTTTTTTTTGTTGGCCATTTCCGCTTCCTTCAGCTCATTTCTCAGTCGGTTGCAGTTGGCATTTAATGCAGTTGACTTTTATGCTGCTCTCTGCTTATCCTTCGCTTTTTGTTTGCAGTTATTTATGTTCAGCTCGTTAGTTTTCGGCGGATGCTTATTTATTGTTTTGGTCTGCAGGGACAAGGACGCGGATTTGTGCAACTCTCCTGACAAATGGCACTCGGGCGCTTGAATAAACTTATCTAATTGAGTGGAATGCCATTTGTTGTTCCATAATTAACACTGCATTTCCATTCATGGCGGCGGCCACCAGGAACTGGCCTCCGCCCTCTGCTAAGTTTCCAATCAATATTTTTGCCCTGCATTAAGATTGTATGGGTCTTGTGTGGGTTACCATAGCTCTTGAGTGCTCAATTACGTGTGGGAAAACTTTTCGCCAACTGTGTGCCACTTGCCTGTTGGTGCTAGGAGAACGCTGCAGCACTTGACCTATGGGTAAAATGGAGCTTAAAGGTTAAACTTGAAATGTCGATAAACAAAAAAAACTTGGAAATCCAATCGGGAGTGACAGCTAATGCAGATTTGTGAGCTTATGCTAAAAACTCAGCGACACAGGCAAGAGATAAAATAACCAAAGAGTGTAGAAACACAACGATGAGTGAATGTGAGGCAAACCTTAAAGCGTGGACCTGCGTTTTTACATTTGTGTGCTGTCACAAAAATATGGCCTGACAGTTACTCAACTCTGTGTTTCTAGAGTCTTTGGGAACAATTTCGATTGTGCTAACTAAAAACTTTATCTTAGGTGTTGCTCATGTCCTAAAAATGAGGCTTTTACTTTTCTTTAAAAACAATTTAAGAGTTTAGTATCAAGTCTAAGCCGCCCAGGTATTCCAGTTTGTAATGGTTCGGAAGTGAATGTGAGTATACAAAAAACTTAACCACATATTTGCTAACTACTCAAGAAGTTTCCAGTTCATAGCCTAATTATTTTGTGAGGTCGAATAGGTTCTTAGACTGCAGACATTACATATTGATTGAAAAGTACCAACTGGTAGTTTTATTCAGAGAAATTTACAGTCTTTTCGAAAGATTGTCTGACTGATACAATCGTCCAAAACATTTAAAATAAAGATCTAAGCTTTTCTAAGCCTTCTCTAAGCTTCCACTCTGGCAGAAAACTTTTAAAAATTGCGGCAATATTTGTGGGAGGAAAATTTGTTATTCTGATTTTGAAAAATCCATCGTCAAGATTTGAAATAAACGTATGAACTTCGGTTTGTAAGCTCTGTAGGGCAAATATATAGATAAGAACAAGTTTTTCTCATTTTAGAAAACGTAAAGGACAAGATTTATATGCTCTTGGTTGGGTTGTAAGTTATTTAAAAACAAGTGAGAGCCTACGAAAGTGTATGCACAGTATGAGTTTAGCAGAAAGCAGCGCTGCGGCAGCGAACTTTCTTTTGCTCATAACTTTTTTACTTAATTATCGTTAATCTGATCTTTCCCAAAGCTTATCGATATATAATAATGTTAGCTACAAAACTGTGGGAGATATATCGCTTATATACCCTTGCAGGGTATTGAAACTCATAGAAGAATAAAGGTTTTTTCTATGAGTTTTAATACCCTGCAAGGGTAAATAAGTAGTACCATAAGTATATGTATTCTTGATCAACATGAAGATTTGAAATTGTCTCTTATCTACTTTATACGCATTTACACAACTCCACAAAGTTTTTGCAAAATTGGATGGCTATATCATATAGCTGCCATTGGAACGATTGGTCAAAAAACTAGTTTTAGAGAGAAAACCTTTATTGTTTTCTATGGAAACGCCCCCGAACTTCATATTTATAAGTTTTCTGAACCTTTTGATAGTTCTACTGAGATAGCTTGTAATCGGAAAGCTATACAGTGTAGCTGCTACAGAAAACAAAGGTCTGAAACATAGTCTTAGTAGGAAAAACTTTTTAGTTTTCAACAGAAACTTCCATTATATTTATATATTTTGTATGCCTTTACACAATTCTACAAAAGTTTGGTCAAAATCGGATGCCTAAAGCAAATGGCAGCCATGGGAAACTGGTTCCAAAACTGTTTCTTAAGAGAAGAACTATTTGGTTTTCAATGTTAGCGTCTGTTAACTTTCCAGATTTTACAAAGCTCCGCCCAGAAGTTAATGGTTTGGCACCTTTCTGATGTAAATATGTGCTTAGATATGTTTTGCCTCTCAGTAAAAGTTCTCCATAAATTGTTGCATGCCAAACAGTTTACAAGCTAATTGGATTAGTTATGGGGTTGGACAATGGAAATGGAAAGCTATACTACACGTACATATGTATACTAGTTTATGGGTGCAATTATAAAGCAAAAACTAAAAAAAAAACCAATCGGTCTCGCTTAAGTTAGTATACAAAATAGACTGAAGCTACTAAAACCACGTGACCGCTGTCAATCGAAAGTGAGAAATCAATCGTGGCGAATTTGTTGTGTCGTTAAATGATTTCTCGTGAAAAAATAATAATAATAATTGGGCAAATACGTGTACTTCGCCACCTGAACCCCGTTTATTTCTGCTCATGTCATGTTAAAGGCTTATCAGCACTTGAATTACGCTGTCATTATCGGCTACACTTCAAAATCGCACAAGAATCTCACTTGGCACACAGATAAGCTGTGTAGAAATCCGCTCCTGATCCCACACCGGTGTCTGTGCTAATATTATGCATTATAAATAATTTAAAAAAAATAATAATAATAATTTGCCTTAATCGAATAATGACCCCCCCAACCACTTAGGCAATGACAGCGGCGTCGCTACCACGCTGAGCGCTGTCAGACCTTGTCTGGACTGTGGAAGCGGGCACGAGAGCCACGAGGAAGTTCCCGTAGGCAAATTATTCAATAAAATATAAATAAGCTGGAAAAAACTGAATGAAACATGCAAATTAATCACGAAGAAACCGGACAGTTTGCTGGAGAAGGTAAAGAAACGAAGATGCGACAGGCAAAACAAAACCCACGTGCAATGCTTTGTGACAAGAGGAAAGTACAACGACTGAGAGACAAATTCGACAGAAATGATTAAATATTGTATCAAGTGGGTCTGTATGAATCAACGATTACAAAATTGGGTACAGTGGATATGAGTTATAAGCGAAAGAAAGAAGGAACTTTGTTCCAAATGCCGATCAGAATGGTTTTTATACCCTTGCAAAGGATATTCTAATTTTGACCAGAAGTTTGCAACGCATAGAAATATACATTTTCGACCCCATAGACTATATATAATCTTGATCAGGGTGACGAGCTGAGTCGATTGAGCGTTGTCCGTCCGGCTGTCTCTATCTACGCAAACTAATCTCTCAGTTTGGAAGCTATCAAGCTGAAATTTTGCACAGAGTCTTCTTTTAACTACACGCAACTTATATGTCGGAACCGACTGGATCGGATGACTATATCTCATAGCTCCCATAGGAATATTCGGTCGGAAAATCAGTTTTAGTAAGAAAAACTCTTTCTTTTCAATGCAAACGTCTTTAAACTTTGTATTCATATGTTTTCTATGCTTTTTAATAATTCTGCCAAGTTTGATGAAAATCGGACAACTATATGTTATAGCTGCCATACAAAAGGTAGACCTTAGAACCAGGCTTAGTTAGAAAAACATTTTTGTTTCTAATGGTAGCATTCTGAAATTTTGTATTTGTTTGTTTCACATGCTTTTACCGTATTCTACAAATTTTAATCCAAATCGGATGGCTATATCCTATATCTCTCAAAGGAACGATCAGTCGGAAAATGGGTCGTTGTGGGAAAAGACCGATTTAGACAACATCGCCACAAGAAATATCAAGTTGTCTAATTAAAACATCGATTTATACATACAATATTGGAACCCCTACTTTGTAAAAAGAAAGATCTATTAATTTGAGTTAAAGGAGTAAGCAAAAATGGGTTTTATTTTAAATTTATATGAATATCTGAAGACGTTCTCACTCTAAAGATGATGGAAGAGGGAATAAGTAACTGTACAAGCACTGTTGATAAATAGAGTGTTCAAAATACATCCATCAATCTTGATTCAAAACTTAATTCCAGGATCAATTTTCATTCTTCTAACCAAGTATACAAGTCGTACAACTGCCCTATGGGTAGGGCAATTACAAATGTCATAGTGCAACCTCTCCTAGAGGATGTTTGCCAACATGCAGCTAAAAAATGCCCAAAAATGTGGGTGCAATTGTTTTATCGATACCCTCAACAGCCATTTACAACTGCAACTTGGCTTCGTCTCTCAATTTATTGCCAGTTTAGCACAAAGAGTGTTCACTGTAAGCTTATTCATGCTGGTTACTGGGACGGACAGTCGTTAACCAAGGGACATGACTGTCAATGCTGCCGTGTCGGTTACTTCGGTTCAACTGGCTACAGTGCGAACCCAAAATAAAGAAACAAAAACCGCAAACAAAAACCGGAAATATCAATGTTAATCAATAAAAAAGTTGCGAGAAAATTTCAACTCAATAATTTGGTGATAACTTAAAGTTGGCTTTATCTGTGGTAGAACTATTTCGCTTGACGATTGTGAGTGGGGGCACTCTAGTTGGTTCGCCCACTGTACTGGTTAGTTATTCTCGAGGTCCGCACAAATCAGCTGTTTAAAACAACAGTAATAAGCACAACAGCAACGACGAACCGAAAGCGTTTTGCAAATCAACTTTGCTTTTATGACGAGCACTGAGCGGTTTTTGGATTTAGTCTCAGCGCCGCTCTGCCCGTGTTCGCGTTCTCCGTTATTGTTGTTGTTGATGTTCTTGTTGTCGAGCTCCCAGCCAGCTCCAAAGTGTGGTAAATCTTGTACTAATCAATTTGGAAAATGTATGTGCGTGCCATGATTGAAAATGCAATTTTCCTTCAACCGGGAAAAGGTTAATAACCAACTTGAAGTGGGCCCATGGACAGCTCACTGTCTCGGTCTGCGTCTTATCGCTCTTTCGCTCATCGAATGCCAATGGAACAATGTGTTTTGTTAGTGTTTATCTTGGAGCCATTAGTGTTTGTTTTTTAATGTCTCACTCGTCACCACCGGGCGTAAGTGTTGGGCAACAATAGGCGTACAAAACGGCTTACAAAGTAAATTCCCATCAATAATCCAATCAAAATGCAAATCGAAAACATCATTAATTGGCAATTTACCTTAATGAAAATCCCCACGCAAGTTGCGCCGCTGGTTCTGTGCATTCTAAAAGGCAGCAATTTGATTTAAGTGCAGTTGTTAAAAAAAAAAATGTTAAATCAATTAGGGCGCACCACCCACTCCCCACCCACGATACCATCAAAACGATTCATGGGGGCCATTAGGCAACGCGATCTAATTACACGAAAAGGTCGAATATGGAAACTATCAAAGGCATTTCGTCTACACAAGATTCATGTGGAAAAGTACACCTAATTTGTGTAAAGCACTTGCCATGAATTGTAATTCGCTGTAAACGCACGTGCCACCCAAGCCAACCCAAAACCCAGCTGAAATACCAAACCGAAATCTGACTTTTCAATTTGGTGCTGCAACCACATGAAATCCACTCAACGCAGTCAAAGTCAGCCGACAGAGAGAGAGATGAATGAGATGATTGCACTTACCGAAAGCCCCAAGCCCAAAGCCCACCCCCAGCTTATGGCATCTGGCTATGGAGCAACAAGTGGACGCCAGAGCTTAAATTTGATTCAATGACTTTATTTATGAGATGCGTTTCGAATTGGCTATTTTTCTGGCCGCTGTCAAAAGCAACAACAGCAGCGAACCTGCTGTAAAATGGCACTTTGACAAATCAATGAATGCTAATTAATTGGGGTTTACATTTTGAAAGCAACTCAAACAGAGCAATTTCGGTCATAGCCAAAATTTGAAGTGTGAGACTGGGGGAACTTGAAAAAACTTCGAATGTGGCGATAAGCTGTAGGAGCAATTAAATACTTAACTCAAATTGAAGGCACATAACTGAATAGAATGAGAGAAGTTTGGCCTTGCTCCTGTGTGGCTGTTCAATTCAATATTTGAAACAATTTGAAATGAAGATATTAGCTCTGCTTTGGTATGATAAGCTGTGTGCATTGTTGATTTTGGCTTTTGTATTGCGTTCCTTACCTCTTACTCTCTTGTGAAAAGTGTTTGAACTGGTTTACCCGCCACTTATTGATGCATCCTCCACATAGGCTTCTATCTGGGCCATAATTTCCACGCAAGAGTTGACTTTTGAATTAAGGAACAACAACAAGTAAGAGCTGTGCAGTCAAATGACCCTGTACCCTTGATTTGATGTGTTTTCATTGGCATTGGCTTGCAGCTCACAAAGCAAAGCTGTATGAGCTTCTTTTCAGACGCTTCTTGCTTTTTATTTTCATCAGTGATTGGCGGATTATACGGATAATAGGCATGAAAGAGTAGCTATTATAGAACTTGGCATCTGTGCTGTTGGTTTAAGTTTCTTTCGACTTTATACAGCAAGATGTTTTCTTCGGACTTAAAGTCCAACTATATATTTTTTCTGCCCTAAACTTATGTTTTGGTAAAAGGATCTGCTTATTTCGATATTAAGATCCCTATCCTTGTATCCATACCGGTCAAAACTTATCAAATTTGGAAATCCTTTTAAAATTCTATGGTTCAAAGGCTACCTACTCATAGATATGTACTCATGTATTCGGAATTTACTCTATAGAAAGTGGAAACCAGGGAAATAACGCTCTAAGCTTATTGCTTTAAAGCAGAGATGGGCATGCACACATATCGTCACACTTTCCACACGCATACAAGCATGCATACAAGCAATGCTTATAGCGTAAGTGTGATTTTGTGCAGTCGGCCGCGGCAGAAGCCCTATGCACACGAGGCAGCGCGTGCATTGGAACGTCGCGACGCGCCCATCTCTGCTTTAAAGTAATTGCATTGCTTCAATAAAAGCGAGATTAAAGGAGATGTGGCAGAAAAAAACATAAAATGTAGACAATTCAGTTTAAAAGTGTTCAACAATTTTTGAATTAGATACATGTGTAGACATGAGCAGCTACTGCTGAAGTCCAGGTCGAAATTCTTAACAAAATTAGGGAAAAATTGCATAGAAAAAACTCTAACGCATACGTTTTCGCCAAGTTTACCCCCACTAGACGGTCAAATATCTATAAAATCAGCTGTTTGTAATTGTGTCCGGCTATCAAACTAAAGAAATTGGAGCTAGTTGTTAATTCTTCTAACACATAGCAGCTGTTTATATGTTCCTCAAAATGTTGAAGCTTTTTTCTCACTCTTTATAACTGTATCCATTTGACCGCACTTTTTGAATCAAGCATTAAGTAATCCTCCTGTCTTCACCAATCCTTTGGCAAATTTATAAATAATTCTGATTACTAAATATTTCCAGAAGGTACAAACTATCTGTAGACAAAACTGTGGAACATAAAGCAAAAGTTGAAACTAAACTTGATCTGCCTGCCAGTTTAAGAAACTTATGTTCCATACATGACTTTCTCTTAACATCTCTGAGATATATCTAAATATCTAAATTGAGTCGGTGGTTGATGCAGATCAACGATATATCAGGAATGCAAGCCACTTGTAAAATAAGGACCAGTACGGTTTAGTGGTTCACAAGGCTTTCGAACCTGTGGCTCGGCTTGGTGCCAATTGAACCGCGGTTTCGATTTGTGGGATTTTAAGTGGTTTACTCTTCATTTATGATCAATTTTAAGGAGGCCTTTTTCATTACCTAAGGTGAATTCCCAGAAATCAAATATTATAAGTCGAATATTCAGGCGACGGCTTTGGGGATTTCACTGAGAGAATAGTGCAGTATTCTTTTGAATTGTCTCTCTCTCCCATACAAATTATTCAAGCAGAAAGAATTCAAGAAGCACCTTACAATATTAAGAATATCGAACCTTACAGGATATGTAGGAGGAAAAGCATATACTCACTCCAATCAATAAGCAACTTCCACGAAAGGTATGCAGTCTAATGACAGGTATATTAAGAGCTCGCTGATAAAATGCTTAAATAGCTACATCAATTTGACATCGCTTAGTATAGATTCGATCCATAAGGTCAGATAAGACTTTTTTTGGAGAAATGATTATAGGTTCAACATTTTTATACCCTTGCAGAGGGTATGTTGAAATTGTCCTGATGTTTCTAACGCATAGAAGGAAGCATTTCCGACCACATAAAGTATATATATTCTTGATCAGCATGACGAGCTGAGTCGATATAGCCATGTCCGTCTGTTTCTATGCTATCTCCTCCGTCAGTTTTAAAGGTATCGCTACAAAACTTTGCACGAAGTCTTCTGGTCCAAATACGCTGCACATTTGTCGGAACCGGCCGGATCGGATGACTATAACATATAGCTGCCATTAGAAGGATAGGTCAAAAAACTAGTTCTAGTGAGAAAAACTTTTTTGTTTTTAATTCAATCGTCTCCAAACTCAGTATTTACTTGTTTTTAATGCTTCTCCATGATTCTGCCAAATTTGGTCGAAATCGGACATCTATATGGTATAGCTGTCATACAAAAGTAGAGTCAGAAAAGTAGTAACAAACAGTAAACTTGTTTGTTATCAGTGGACATGTCCTTCAAATTAGCTAAAAACGTGCTGCAAGGGTATACAAACTTCGGCCGATCCGAAGTTAGCTTTCCTCTATTTTTAAAGTTTTTTTTTGCCTAAACAAAGAAAGTAACTGAACCGAACCGCTTTGCTTGGCGGTTTTCGGTAAGGTTCAGAAGTTTCGATTTGCAGTTTGGCTTAACAGCTGGAATAAGCGGTTCAGAAACAGGTTTGCATCCCTGTGATATATATATATTCTTGACTCTTTCTT
Organism: Lordiphosa fenestrarum; assembly: GCA_035044985.1. Taxonomy (NCBI): domain Eukaryota; kingdom Metazoa; phylum Arthropoda; class Insecta; order Diptera; family Drosophilidae; genus Lordiphosa; species Lordiphosa fenestrarum. The sequence goes on from JAWNNO010000495.1 coordinate 52,419, forward strand.
GCAGTTACCAACATTGACACTTGCTGAATGTGATAAATACTAAATACTCAAGTACCGGTTCCAAAAATCAAACAAAAAAAGCAAGGAAAGCAACTTCCTTATCTTGTTGAGGGGGACTTCGGCTCGGTTCTAAGTGCTCGGCATTAAGTTCTTTGCTATTCTATTCTATGACAGTGCAGTTGATGCATAACATTAATCAGATTGTCTAGATCAGAAATGTTGAAGTGGTTGAAATGGGTACATTAAAAGCTCTCAAGTTCCTACGATTATAAATTCTAATGCCTTTGGTGTTGGTACTTCCCCCCATTATAATCTCTTACACTTGTAGTAACTGCCTTTTGATAAATATTCATAGAGATTCAATGTCATCATGGTCGAACTTCGACCACTCTGTATAATTACTTAAATTAAATGATTATACCTTAATGATTGCTTAATTTAGTTGGTAAAAAATATGCCCCACAGATTGACAAGTCAAGCGTGTGTAAATTAAACCTGATTTTCACCTTTTCACACATCTCGCTATGGTACATTGCATTTGTTTATTTGTTTTAAATAAAAAGTGTGTTTCACATATATACATACATATATACTCTGTATCTGTCCCCCCCCAGCTCAAAAGAGCATGCTAAATTTAGATGTGAACTCATATTATAACAAAATGCCATGGAACTATAAATTTGGTAGCAGCCAAATTTATAAATATACATATATGTATATGCCAAGTTGTGTTAGTTCTTTGTAAATGTTGTAAATGGTGAGTGTAGTCTAAGTAAAAGAGATCAAAAACCATTTGGGGCTTACCTTTTCCAATTTGTTTAAGTAAACTTGCCTACTTTTGGGCTTCCCTTAATCTCAAACCTAATCACATTCTTTTGCCAACTTTCCATTTCTTGCAGTCATTTTAAACTCACAACTATTTAACACGCCGCAACTGCCCCGAAAGTAAAACCACCAACAAACAACAACAAACACCACCGAACCACCACAAATTGCGGCTGCCACAGCTGCAAAAGCACAACCGCCCAAAAATTTACACTTAAACCGTAGAGCCAACTATGGACCTTAAACATAGTGCCAGCGGCGCCGTCGAGAGTGCTGATTCCTATATAGCCACCAGCAAGTCAACAGACATGATTACTCCCAAAGAGAAGGAGAGTAAGTCAACCAATGCGGCGGCGCATGGGCCGCCAGAAGGTAAGTGAACGTCAGGGTAATTCCTATGTTGACCAAATATCAGAGTATATACATAAGTAGCGTTTGTTCCTACGCATAGTTTATGTGTTTGCTGGCAGGTTACCTTAACTGCACCCAAAGGTATGCAAAACTTTTTTGTGTGTGCTTCACTGTATGCAATCTGAACACAAACACATGCAAATGGCAAACAAACCGACGACCCACCACCCACAAGTGCACGCGTTTTACAACTAAAAATAGCAAACATCAAAGAGCTGGTGCATTTTCAATGCCATGCAAAAGGTATCCAAAAAAAAATGGAAAAAAAGTTGCGAATGTGGCATCGTTTTTTTTTTGAATTTCTGAACAAAAGTTGTAAATAGAAAAGAAGGCTAATAACACGGATTTTAAATATGCTTTTTATCCGAAATGGAAGTGAATATTTTTGTTAAAAGTTTCAATTTAAGTTCCGCTTTAGCTAAATTTAGTGATTTGTTGTGTGAATAGACCCTCAATGCATGAATTTAACTGAAGACAGCTCACATAAAAGACAGCAGCAATACAGCAAAATCTCTTTACAAAATGCCCAGTCGGACTTTGCAGAATGTGGTTCCCAAGAGAATGCCGTTTTTCATACTTCTTTTTCTAGAAAAAAGTCACTACATATTGGAACTACTTTTGTAGTGAAAAAGAAGTAGGAAAGATGTGCATATTTCATGGTGTCAGATCCGATTGGGTAAACTCTAGAGACTTTCGAGACTTTATGCTTGGACTACATTATTGTGAAGTGACAAGGGTTAGCCCGCCTACTAGATCTGCTGAAGGTTAACCCGGACTTTCAGCAGTCGGGCTCAAATCGCACAACTTTCTATATCTAAAGAATCCCATTTAAACAAAAAACCTCTCTCCGATTGTGTTGGTTTCAAAGAGTATCACTGCCTGATTGGAAGGCGTACAGGTTTTGTATTGCTGTGGCGTGAAAGAATAATGACTCATTATAATATTTTCGGTAGACTGAGGCGCACATACTAAGCGGAGACTTTAAGAACTCGCACTTTACGAATTGCTCAGTAAAATGTAAAGAAGCAAAAGAAAAACAAGAAAGAAAGTCGGTCAAGCCCGACAACATACTCTGTACCAAGAAACACTCTTTTGATCATAACTCGACAACCGTTCATCTGATCTTCTCCATTCCTTTGGCGGATCGATAAGTTATCCTGATAACTAAATATGTGCAGAAGGAACAAGCCATCTATCTAAACTGTGGGAGATATGACGTTTTTCCTAAATTGCAGGGGCGGGAGGGGGCGTGGCCAAAATGGGAAATAAACTTGATCTGCCTGCAGACATAAGAAGCATACGATATGTCCCATACATGTCAAACCTCTATATCTTACCATCTCTGAGATCTGTGCGTTCATACGGACAGACAGACGGACAGACGGACATGACGGACATGACTCGGCTGTTGATGCTGATCAAGAGTATATATACTTTATAGGGTCGGAGATGCTTTCTTCTGGATGTTACATACTTTTGCACAAACTTATAATACTCTTTGTCCCTACGGTACAGAGTATAATTACATATTATAATATTTTCGGTAGACTGAGGCGCACCTACCAAAAAACAGACTTAAAAAACTCATTCTTTACAAATTGTTCAGCAAGTAAAATTTAAAGAATCAAATGCCAAATCATCTGTTTGGCTACGCTTGGTACAAAATAGAATCACAAACCGAATTTGAAGTATTTTTTCTACCTCTATTCAATGTATTGATCAAATACTGCTTATCTAGTTGCAATCAAAGTGTTTAGCAACTTTTTCAGAGCTCTAAAAAAGCTAAAATCAAGATTCTTTTCATATAAAAGATAAAAGTGACAGTTTATACCAACTTTATGTTAAGTAAACCTGCAGTTTTAACCGGCTCGAGGACATGTTATGCTTTCGGAAAACTTTAAGAGATAAATATGTTAAGTCCGTCAAGAAGCAGCTACTCAAACCTGCAATACTTTGCTTATTCAGCTTAGAGAAGGGTTGTTAGCAGGAATGCAAGCCGATAGAGAATTGAAACTGTTTCGGTTCAGTGGTTCATGAAGTTTTCTAACCACCAGTTCGGTTTTTTTAAAAAGTTTTGGGAGCAAAACAAGCCATGATTCACTTTAAGCATTATATGTCCTAAGAAACTTTCCAATCTCAGGCAGCAGAATCAAAATGTGTGATATCTTAGCACTGTGGGTGCCTGGCAACTCCTGTTTGGAGAATAACAAGTACAAATATCCCTGACTAGTGAGATTAGGATGGATTAACAATACCAAATGAAGACTAGTCAAAATCTAGGGTATGTGCGTAATCAAAGTATCCGATCTTAGGCTCGTTCTGTGCTAAGTGAGCTTCGCTCTATTAATAAACATCTCCATTACTTTATTTTAATGTAATCCTTAACTAGCACACACCGTCGGACCGGCAAAGCCTTGAGACTTGTGCCTTTACAGCTAAGCCGTTGTACCAACATTTCAAGTGGCTTTTACCTGTTTCCCATTCTATTTGCAGGGTACAAAGTCTATGCACGACGCTGGGCGGTGCTCATTCTCTTTGTGTTCTATTCAGCCTCCAATGCCATGCAATGGGTACAATACACCATCATCAACAACGTAATCGCACGGTGAGCAAGCGGGGAATGGGACGGGGGAATGGCAAAGGGAAATGGTTATGCAATTTGGCGTTGAGGTTCATCATCATATTTAATTAAAAGTTTTCATGAAGCTCATTAAACAGCCTGAGGTTGGGTGACGAGAGGAGGGCACCAACTGTATGCAAAGTGGTAGCTGTCAGCTGCACCTTCTAAATCTCGACTCGCTCTATATTTTTGACAATTTGCAGCTACTATGGCATAAGCGAGAAATGGGTGGACTGGACGTCCATGATATTTATGATAGAATATATTCCGCTCATATTCCCGGCCAGTTGGTTCTTGGACAAAGTGGTAAGTGAAGTCGACAGCCCCGAAATTTATTGCACTCTATTGTATTGTCTACGTTTTGGAGTACAGGGCTTACGCATCACCGCCCTGGTGGGCATTGTGGGCACTTGCATTGGGGCCTGGATCAAGGTCTTCTCGGTGGAACCCTCGCTCTTCTATGTGGGCTTCATAGGTCAGGCCATTGTGGCTCTGGCCCAGGTTTGCATACTTTCGCTGCCCGCCCGCTTGGCCGCTGTTTGGTTTGGTCCGGATCAGGTGTCCTCGGCCACCAGTGTGGGAGTGTTTGGCAATCAGGTAAGTAAGAAAAATCTTAAGGGAAAATCATGGTTATTGATGAGCTCTGCATGTGCCGCCGCCAGCAACTAAGCTAGAAATTTGCATTAACAACGAAAAGGCAGCTACCCATTTTGGTAGATTGATGCCGAAAGGGGCAAACATGTCGCACTGACATGCAAAAAAGTCATGCCCATTTTCTGGCTAAAAGGATGTGGCAGCAATCACGAAATTGCAGAAAGAAACTGCAGCACACAAGTTAAACAAGGATGTCGTCCCATCCTGCTGCCTAACCATCACCAGCTCCGGTTCGACGATGCTAATGCAAGTGGAAAAAAAATACGGCACTCTTTGTGCGAAATCAATTTGATGCACACAGTCAAAGACAAAGTTCCATTTATTCAGCTAGACAAACAAAACGACGAATTGACCTCTTGAAAGTGGTATAAGTGATTACCTGGACCACAAACTGCAAGGAGAGGAAGAGGCGTCGGAGGAGGAGGCGGCGACAACGAGAAGTGGACAATTGAAATGTCACTTTGGGGGGGGTGGGGGTTGCCATCTTAGGCATATTGCTGCAGCTGGAACTGCCCACATTGTGGTTGACCCAGACATGATATTTGAATTGAAGAGTTGGGTGCGAAACACACGGGGGGAAAGCATGGATGGTGAAAAATTTAATTCCAAGAAGTGTTATTGGCTTGAGAGAACACATGTGCGGGCTCACTTAAATTTATATGGAAATTAAACTAAAACAATCTTAGAATAGGCAAGTAGGTGCTAAGCAAAAGTATGTAACAGCCAGTAGGAAGCATCTACGACTCCATAAAGTATATATTCTTGATCAGCATCAACAGCCGAGTTGATATAACCATGTCTGTCTGTCCGTCCGTATGTACAAACAGATCTCAAAGATGCTAAGAGTTACAGGTTTGACATATATGGGACATATGCCACTTATAAAGGGTGATTTTTTAGCAACTTTCTTTTGGGCATCACTGTTTTTGGCATCTCAGCTGTTTATGTGTCACATATTACTGTCAAACATGTTCAGTTAGGTCTATAATTTAACCATGAATCGACTTACAAACGAACAACGCATTTTATTATTAGAACTCATGCCACTTTTTTATCGTAAAATTGTGTTCAGCAACTAAATTAGCGTATTTGGTGTGAAGAGCAGCCTAAAGCACTGCAGGAACTGCCATTGCACCCTGAAAAATGCACTGTTTGGTGTGGATTTTGTACTTTGTATACTCTGCACCAAAGGTACACAGTTTGTCCAAAGGTAGGTAACAGCCTGTGGGAAGCTTAACAGGACCCCAAAAAGTGTACATATTCTTGATCAGCATAACTGATATAGCCATGTCCGTTTGTCTGTCCGTATGAACGCACAGATTTCAGAGATGGTAAGAGATAGATGTTTGATGTGTATTACACTTGCAGGCAGATAAAGATTATTTTCAATTCAGTCCACGCCTCCTACCGCCGCCGCAATTTAAGAAAAATGACATATCTCTCAGAATTTTATAGATAGAAGGCTCGTACATTCTGGTTACTATATTTATAGATTCGCCAAAGTAATGTAGAGAATCGGTTAAGCCATAGTCGAGTTATCGGGAGAACAAACATTTATGATGGGCAGCACTGACTGGAACAGCAATAGGCAGCACTTAACACACCTTAACACTTTTTCCAGTAAATTAAAACTTTCGAAGGTACAGAGTATGTTATAGTCTGACTTGACTGACTTTCTTAGCTGTTCTCTTAGCAGTTCTAGAATATATACATATATTATATTATACTGCAGTCAACTCGGGTTCCGTGGTTTTCTTTACATATACTAAACACTTTTATTGTTTTGGTAGTAAGTTCCTTCAAACGAATCACCCTTTATTTATATTCCTGCTATAGAAAGAAGTAAGCTCTAGGGAAGAAGTAAGGAGGTAAGGAAAGACAAACTCTCGTTAAAAGATTTAAATGGTCAAACTTTAGTTATTTGACAGTTAAAATGGATGATTGCAGCACCGGTTGGCCACAATAGAATTTCCTGGCTCTGAGCCAGCTTATTTTTGTTACATTGAACATTTTATGGGCATTTGACACCATAAAACAATTAGAGCAATGTCAGCCAGATGATACTCAAATAGGGCCAACGGTGAAAGAAGGGTATATACAGCAAATGTGCAGCCTAAACATCAGGTGACTGGCAGACAGACGCATTGCATCCTAACCCTGTCATTGTGTGCGTCTGTCATATTTGACTTACGCTCGAGTACAGATGAAAAGGCTTATAATTTCCGCTTGTTATTCACCTGCACAGGTAGGAAGTCACAATGGGATGTGGATGTGACAATATGAGACACGATGATGATGATGTTGCTGGGATGCTGGGAGGGTGTTAGCGTCTGTCAATTTGTGTCTTACACCCAGAAAAAAAGATTGGTTTAAAATGTGGGTTAAGCAAAGGGAAGGAAGAATTTGTTGGGACAGGTTGCAAAAGAGCAAGCGAAAAATCAGCCTCAGAATATGTAGAATATTTTTGGACAGTGCAGTCGGCCTTACCGTTCGATGGCTGCTGCTACCGCTCGTGCCTCAAGAGCGGAGGTCAAGTGGTTGGCGCGAAAGTTACTCAATAGAGAAATGCAAATGGCTTTGGGTGAGGTTTAAAGCCAGCTAGAGATTATGTTGAAATGCCAAGCCATGTGCCAAAGAGCAGAGCAAAAACTTGCACAAATATTCATAAAAAAAAGAATAGAATACCAGCGGGAGGACGCGTACAGATGGCCCACACGCTGTGACATTGAATGGCTGGAGGCTGCTCCTTCCTCAATCGGATTGCTCTGTGCCTTATCTGGCAAGGCCAAGGCACCACACGCATTCACGCCTCACCCGCAGCCCCCGCCCCCCGCCACCCCGGCCACTTTCACTGATTCCTGACTGGCTGCTGAGCTGTGTGTGGCGGATTTGCTAGAGCAACAGCATCGGGTTCGGGTTCGGCATTGTTGCCAAAGTGCTGAACAAACATAGTTTCTTTCCCATTTTTTTTGTGTTAGTTGTAACGACAGCACTTTTTAGCCGTGTCGACGCACATGTAAACATGGCCAGAGAGGAGATAAAAAAAAAAGCGAAGGTTTTTTCTATTTTATTACGCCCCATTGCAGACACATTTCTCCAGTGGCCGGTTGTAGCGGCTCATGGCTGATGCCCTTTCAATTTGCCGTCGAATGGTCCTTTGTGCCTGTCTCATCAAAATAGAAATGTGCCGTACATGCAAAAGCAGCTCAGCATTTGCTTTGTTTACGCCGTCTTCTGATTCCATTTATGCAAATTGCGGCAATTTCAAAAAACATTTACATTTGTATTTTTCAAAACAGAACGCATTTGCCTGTTTCCTTTTGTGAGGCCAATTACGAGCTGATTTCATTGATTTTGTTGTGGAAAAGCGGCTAAACAGTTGTTGGCTATGGTTTGGAGCACAAGAAAGTGGACTATTATATATGTATCGGTTCTATTTTTAAACAGTGGTTGGCACACTTTTGATAGTGTGCGTTTAGCTACTAGTGTTTATGTGTGGTTGGATATGTGCAGACACTTTGCATGGTAAGAAAGACGAAGAATTCACACAGAAATGTTACTAGTTTTTCAAAAATTTCTTGTTTCTAGACAGATTTTTCTTTAACTTAGAAAGGACTACCCGAAAATAGCAGGAAAGTCGAAGAATACTCTCAAAAAGGTTTCTACTTGATAGAAATTCGGCCTAAAATATTGTTTTTTATACCCTTGCAAAGGGTATTATAATTTTGCCCAGAAGTTTGCAACGCATAGAAATATTCATTTCCGACCCCATAAACTATATATATTCTTGATCAGAGTGGCGAGCAGAGTCGTTTGAGCTTTGTCCGTCCGTCTGTCCGTCTGTCTGTCTGTTTCTACGCGAACTAGTCTCTCAGTTCTAAAGCTATCGAGCTGAAATTTTGCACAGAGTCTTCTTTTTGCTGCACACTACTAATATGTCGGAACCGACCGGATCGGACTACTATATCTCATAGCTCCCATAGGAACAATCGGTCGGAAAACTAGTTTTAGTATGAAAAACTTTTTTCTTTTAAATGTAATCGTAGGTTTTCTATGTTTTTTTATAATTCTACCAAGTTTTATCAAAATCGGACAACTATATGGTATAGCTGCAATACAAAAGATAGGTCTAAAAAACAGTCTTAGTTAGAAAAACTTTTTTGTTTTTAATGGTAGCAACCTGTAATTTTGTATTTGTTTGTTTCTCGGGCTTTTACACAATTCTACAAGTTTTTGTCCAAATCGGACGACTATATCATATAGCTCCCATACGAACGATCGGTCGGAAAATGGGAAAAAAGGATTTTTTGAATATATTTAAGCGAGCACTTGCAAGGGTATAAAAACTTCGGCACAGACGAAGTTAGCTTAGCTTTCTCGTTTTTTGGTAATTTAAACACAGTTTCTTGATTTTAAAAGGCTAATTACACTAGAAGTGCGTATAGCTAACAATCGGCTTTTTTCTCATACAAAAAAAGCTGAATGTTGGCTATTAACGCATAACGCACTCCTAGTGTAAATAGCCTATTAGACTGATTTTTCTTAAACTTAAAAAGTAAAACTCAAAAATAGACATATTTGGCGACTTTTTTGAATGCTATGTTTATTATTGGGCAATTTCGGTTGTGTTTTGTTTAGCTACGACTTTTTTCCAAATTTTAGGGTAATTTTTCTAAATATTTTCTTTCTTGAATTTAGGACAGACTTACCCTTGAATTAAGCAAAAAAATGTATGGCACGGTATCTGGCCCCTAAAATTTCGACAAATATATAAAGAACACTGCTTGTAATTCTCAAGATTCCCTGCATTCGGAATATTAGATATTAAAAGGGAAAGTGCTTGCTAAGTGCTTGACTGCGTTCTTTCCGGTGTCTTACGCGAAAGCTTGGCAACTCTTGAGCTTTCTCTGCCTGCTCTTCAAAACCAAATTAGGCCATTCTGTTTTTTGTCGGTCCTTATTAAGCTTGGATTAAGTGGATCTCCATTCAACTTTTCTTAGGCCTGTTCAGTAAACAAAAGACCTGGTGCAAGGTCACTTGGCTTCAGTTTTTGCACCAGCTGTATTTTGTATGGCTTCATATCGAGGTCCTTAAGTAAAATCTTCTCCTTTCTTTTGTTGTAAACGGCAACGAACTGACATTTCGCGTTTTTCATTGATATTGGCCGTTGCAGCAGCTATATTCTCCATGGATAATGAAGTGAAACTGTGGAAAAATTTGCTTACAGTGCTTGAGTCACTTATGACGACCAAAAAATGCACGGAAAATCCCGAAACACATATCTCTGTAAAGCTGTATTTTCACTTGTAGAGTTCTCATATGAGTTGGGTGAAAAATACCTTAGATTACTGTGCTGTCAAAAATCTCATAAGAGAATTTAGCTAGCCTACTTTTCAGGCCCCTTCACCTATATTTTTGTGTATCTCAGATTGACTATTACACCCGTCTGATTTTCCATTTGAGAAACTTTTATAAGATATCAGACAAGTGCAAATAGAGCTTAAGCACGAATTCTGATAATCAAATTCTAAGAACTGCAAGCCATAGTTAAATTCGCAAGCCTTACTGAGCATTTTCGATGTTGGAATCACTCTTAAAGTGTGAAAAATGTACACTGAATAACCAAATAGCATCGAAATCTTCCTTTTTATTTATTTATTTAACAATTTCTTAATTCCTACTGCTACAAGGATAATGCATTAGTGACAAGCAAGGACAAACACATACAAATTCAAAGCATTAATCCTACCTCGCCGAATACATATAAAGACAGATTTATATTAATTAGTTGCTATTATTAATTTTTAATTGTTTCCTTTGAATAATCTTTGTATGGAAGCAGGGGGGGAAATGTCCCATTTAACAAGTTGGTCAATTCTTAATTTGAGTGTCTCAGCAAGGGAAAACCTCAAGCGGAATCAGTTCATGGCTTCGTCCTCAATTTGTAGGCTCAGCTTCCGGCGTCCAATCAACGTCGTTTTCCACTAAAAATCCCTTCAAATTTGACAGATTCCACTTTTATTTTTTTGCTGCATTTTTTCAACTGTCAAAAGTCATTAAGCATTAAGTGCGCTCAACTTCCGCTAAACTCGATTTATAGGCCAAAACAATTTGGTAAACAAAATGATGAAAATGCATGGGCAGAGCTCAACGTGTGCAGAACGTGGAGCTGTCACAGCAGCTGCCGCTGGTTACGGGGAACATTTTTTGCGCGCTGGAAAAACCACCAAAAACTTTGACGAAAACAAAAAAACAACAACAAAAACTGCAGCAGCAGCCAGAGCTGAAGTGAAATCGGCCCTGCCAGGCTATAACTATAAATCAATTTCACAGCGACAGCTTAAAAATAGAAAAAGTCGGCCAAGCCCGACCAGAATATACTCTAGGCAATTGAAAATCAACAACTTTGTGTCCCATACTTGTCGAAGCTCTTTCTCTTACCTACCCCGAGATCTGTTTGTTCATCTAGATTCTAGAATATACATGGCTGTTACATACTTTTGCACAAACTAAATATACTCTGTGTACCCTTGATACAGAGTATTAAAAAAGCGACAGGCAAAAAGGGAATTCGAGAGGAATAGTTTGCATTCTTGCATTTAACATGTATGTTTGTGTGTGTATTTTGCAGTTAGGCGTGGCCATTGGATTTGTGGTGCCACCCATGCTGGTACCCAACTCAGAGGATCTGGAAACAGTGGGCAAAGATCTGCAAATGATGTTCTATCTGGTGGCTGGACTCACCAGTGTGTTGCTGGTGCTGATGGTACTCTGTAAGTTTGACTAGCATTTAAGAGGGATTGTGTGGCATTTAAACAAAATCCAATTCAGTCTTCCAGGACAAACCACCCACACCGCCGTCAGCGGCCCAGGAGACCTCCCAGCGTCTGGAGAACAGCGAGGCCGATCAAGTCAGTTTCCTGCAATCGCTTAAGAATCTGATGACCAATCGCAATTTCATCCTTTTGTTGCTCTCCTATGGCATCAATGTTGGCGTGTTCTATGCCATTTCAACGCTGCTGAATCCGGTAGGTGCCTCGATTAAGCGTATACAGCCCACTGAATCCTTAACCAAACTTTCCTTCATACGAATTGCAGGTGGTGCTGATGTATTATCCCAATCATGAGGTGGATGCTGGACGCATTGGTCTAAGCATTGTTTTGGCTGGCATGTTGGGCTCGGTGGTCTCGGGTATTGTACTGGATAAAACACACAAATTCAAGTAGGCAAAGTTTTAAAGTGGGTTGCCTTTTATGTTTCTAGTACCTAGAACTATGGAACGAACTATCAAATTGTGAATCCAAGCAAACGAGTCGTACACAAAGGTCCACAGTAAAGGTGTTTGCTATTGAAGCACTTTATGGCAAAGGGTAGCCTGTTTGTTCTTAAAACCAGACATATAGCTAGATTACTGTTGTAGAGTCGATTCAAAACCCAGATATAGCCAACAGAAACTAGATCAGCCCATGCCTATGCTTCAATGCACAGCATGAGTGGTCAGGTAGAAAGGAATGGGACACTGGGAAATGTCGATGCCCTAGCTGTAAGTTGAAGTCTTCTGATCAGTCTCTTTTGTCTTATTCCAATTGATCCAAACGTGGCAATCAGTAGGGTTAATGTAAAACTGCAGTTTTTAAAATGCTTCTTCAGTAAATAGATGAGAACTTCATCAAAAAAACTTTATCTAACTAGCCAGGACTCAGTTCCTTTTATTTAGTACAGTGGTTTATTCATTCCAAACTCTACTGAATGCCTCTAAGCTCCTATCTTTTGAAACCTAGCAGTTGTCATATACCTTAAAGTTCTACTTCTGATTTATACCAGAATTCTAGGATTGTTCCAAGTTTTTCGTACTAAAAATTTGAATACCACGATTTGAACTGAAAGTTAGCTGCTTGATTCTTTGACTTTAAGGTTCCAAATATAAAAGGCAGCCCTCGTAACATGGTTCAGCAGTCTTTTTTTTTTGTGTTTGCCACATAAATTTCAATTAATTGCCTTTCCAGGGAAACAACTTTGGCTGTATATACCCTCTCCATGGTGGGCATGTGGATATTCACTTTCACTTTGGACACGGGACACATTGCGGTGGTTTATCTGACCGCTTCGCTGCTGGGGTAAGTCAAAAGAACAACAAAAACGTAACCAAAATGTACGCATATTTTTAAACCTTATCGCAGCTTCTTCATGACTGGCTACCTGCCGGTGGGCTTTGAGTTCGGCGCCGAGTTAACTTTTCCCGAGCCAGAGGGCACCTCATCCGGTTTGCTCAATGCCTCGGCTCAAACTTTTGGCATTGGCTTCACGCTGTTCTACTCGGAGCTGTTGACCTCTTTCGGTGACATTGCAGCCAATGTGGCCATGGCTTTAATGCTGATAGTTGGCACGATTATAACTGCCTGCACCAAGTCCGACTTGCGTCGGCAGAATGCACAAGCGAGCAGTGCCAGTGGAAATCCCTAAGCGCACACGCACACGCGCTCATGCACTCACACGCGCACACACACACACACACACATGCATTCCACTGGCGCCTGTTTGTATGCTTTAGAATTTATGCATATCGTTTATAATGTTTAACTTATTTTATGATTGTTGGTTATACGTTTCTGTTGTAGTCTTAAGTGAAATGTGTTGAATTTTACAATGTTTATTAAACACAACCACCCACACACACACACACGGACAAACACACACACAAATATGAGTAAGTTTAGGCAGTTATTTTTGATATATTGGCCCAAAAAGCGAGATTTAGAGCGTAGGTTGTAAATGTTACGGAAAATTAGCTTTATCTCTTGTTTTGCCATTTTTACAAAGCAAACAAATGCAAATGTCCCTTGCGCACGCACACTCAAACAGAATTGTTACCAGTAGCCAAAAGAGTACGAGAAGTTGATATAACCCGCAGAGTATTATAGCCTCCAAATATTATATACACGTATATATATATATTTCTATTGTTCGGTCTAGCAATTGTTATTAGTTTACTTCTCCACTGCTTAAAAGAGTATATACCCCACACTAAACACCTTCAAAAGGTCTATTTAAATCCCGGTCAACGAATGTTCGCTGGGACCTTGTACATACATGCTACAGCACACTCTCACACACAGTCGAAGCCATCCTCCAGGCCAGAAAAGGGGAAACAGTTGGACGCTTGAAACATACCACGAATAAGACAAAACACCAGCCAAAACAAACAAAAAATGAAACTCTAAGTGCATAGCAACAGTGGCTTATCCCAATTCTCACAAAAATGTGCTTCCCCAACCAAAAATCTTCCCTTCTATAAAATGTAAATATTTCAAACTGTAGCTTTAGCTACCCCCACTTGACACTTGAACCCACCCAGAGAAAGCTACTGTTACATTATGTACATATATACATACATATATACACACTATATAACACGGATATCCATGATATTGATATCCTACAATCATATCGGAAGAAAGTTATAATTTTTGGAGAATTTACAATTGCCAAACGCCAAATTAAAGTCAAATTTAACATAGAAACATACTAAGTACAAGTGTATACATGCAACACTCCTGGTCATCTAGGGATGTACTGTTAGCAACAGTCAAAGCACAAGTGAACAAGCTTAAGATCCGGTAACAAAATAGTAATTGCCTCATTTAAGTGAGAGTGTTTGCTTAACCAAATACAAGTTTAAACGAGATATACCCGTTACTCAGGGCAGGAAGTATTTAAAAGCCTTTCCTTATGTTTATTAACAGAGCACTAACATTAACATATAAACACTAACAGCGCCAAAAGGTAGGCAAAGGTTAGCTGATTTGTATTCATAAAATTCCTCCAATTATTATCCAAGCTTTATGAATACTTGAATGCTTATAGATATTGGATAGATGTTTGATTTTGGCAAGCAGGTGGGTACGTTTCCACTTAAAAAGATGTTAGATTTGTTTAAAATCGGTCTTTAAAGAACATATCCAATATAGTCTAAAATAGTTACGATTTACGGATCCCCAAAAACAAAGCTTTTACCGGCAAACTCTAATAGCTGCTCATGTGGAGTCAAAGCTGACACAAAAATCAAACAATTCGGAGATAAGTTGACACAAAAGGGGCAACACGCCGAGGCGTATCCATATCATCTCAGTTATGCCACATAATCTCTTAGACAGCTACCTAGGTCTCCTTACTTGGAATTTACTCTTAACTTGGAATTTCAGTAAGCTGCAGCTGCCACTTAAGGCCAGGCTTACAGTTTGATCTAGTTAGAACACAACTTTCCCTACTTTGGACTCTTAATATTCGATTTAAGAGTACGAAGGAGCGCTTCGGTACGGATTTTCAAGGTTCAGAAATAAATGCATATATGTAAAGCGAAAGCTAAAGCCGAATTGCCCCTAAAGTAGGGAAACTTTTCAAATCCTTTGGGGGGGTAACATGATTTAATTCTAAAATTGCATCCCCTGGACCCAGGAGTGTGCTAGTATACCCATGTAAGAGAACGTTGTGACGTAAAGCCATGTATAACACTTAACATCACCCACATGGATTCAATTTTGTAGATAGACTTTGGGCCAATGGCCAATAAATAACGTACCAGTACATACGTACATGTGTTTAACTTCGAAACTAGAGTCAATTGCAATGACAAAGCACACAACACACACACACACAAACAAACAAACTACCTGGCGTGAGCTGGTTGACAACAAAACCACCTACACAGGGGAGAAGAGTCACGTTACATTTGGTTCGACAGCCACCCGCAAGTTTGTGCATTATAAAGAGAAATATATCTATAAAAGAATTCAATAAACTTATTCAATGTATAGCAAAATCCATAACCAATTACTGGGATTTACATATATTTTGTGGACACTTTCTTAATATATTTAAAAGGTATTTGGAACAATACGTTTTCGAGGTGGAAAAAACACAAGTGAAGAGAATAATACACATAATTTGGGGGCAACTAAAAAAAATAAAAATAAACTTAAAAACATAAAAACGACCATCCCAACAGGGTTAGTGTGTGGTCCCCCAGGCACGCAGCAGCGTCAGCGCCTTGTTAAAGTAAGCAGACCACTCCTCGCGCTCCTCTTTCGTGTCGGCGGATAGCAGATGGCGCACGGTGGTGGTGCGTCCATTGGGCACTATTATCAACGATTCCTCATCTGTCTCCTTGGCCGGACGCTCACACTCCAGCAGCATGGTATTGAGGCGGGCACAAATGTCGCGCGGCGCCGTGCTGACCTTTTGCGAAATGCATGCATGCAAATCGATGCTGCCCATGGGCGTCTTCTTCTTCTCATCATCTGGATATTTCCAGAAATTGATGACAGAGCCATTTAGATAGCACCAGCGACGATGCCAGGCCCCAAAACCGGAAATGTCCTCGAACATGGTAAGGAATCCCTTGTACTCCACGCTCACTGACAGTTCGCAGTTGACCTTCATGTGTAGAACACCCTCCAAGGGACTGACGCCCAGCACTTGAGTCAGGGTCCAGCTTGTGCGCTGTATTTCTCGCAAAGAGAAAATGGCGAAACCATATTGCACCAGTTGAGGTGTACGCACCACATGCGGCCCGGCTGGACTCTGAACTGGTGGCATAACCAGACGATTTTCGCCACCAGCCTTCTTTTTGGGCGTCTTGACGCCTCCCTTTTTGTTCAGATTGATGTGATACTTGAGCTCATGGGGCAGTTGATCCCGTTGCGCCAGCATGCCATAGATTTCCAGTGTGATCTGGAAAAGAACACATCAATTTGATAAACGGAAACTAAGGGCAACGGAAAAACTTACCCGGAAGTCCGCAAAGACATTGTTCAATTGGAGTACATCGGGAAATTTCACTGACAACAGGCCCGGCATGGTGGGTACCGTCTTGGTGGCCAGCACATGTTCATTGTACTTGAGCAGGCACACCAAATGATGTCCGTTGATATTGCCTGTGGCCATTTTCCGTACATATTCCTGACGCAAAGGTATGGTGATGTCTTTAACCGTCAGCAGACCCTTCTCTTTGGGTGCACCCACAGAACGTATGCTGTTCTCTACACGTAAACGCTGAACCTCATCCAAACAGGCCTGACGACGATGGGCTAAGCAGTGGCGATGGGAAAATTGTATGAGCAATTGTACCAAAGAATCCATTTCAGAGTCTTTACTTACTTGCCAGCAGCAAATACCGTTCACCCTCAACGGACTCTGTGGATCCCGAGAACTCCACTGTGGCCGCACATAGATTTAGAGCCTGACTGGCTTGACCTATGACCTGCTGCTGTTTGCACACTTCGGTCAGCAGTTTCTTAATCTTATCCTGCGCCTGAACGGCATCAGTTGTCTCGCGTGCACTCTGTATCTCATCATCCTCCTCGCTAGTATACTCATCCGTGGTCATTGCTGCTGCAGCTGCAACAGCCTGCTGGGGTGAGTCATATTCCAGCTTGTGCTTGGCATGACAATCAACAGCCAAAGCGGAACGCTTCACCTGCTCTTCACGACATATTTTACGCATGGGCGTTGAGTTGGAGCTCTAGGGGAGATGGAGAAAAGGCTAGTTATAGACTTGAGGAAGGCAGAAATCTGAATAGTTTAAAAGATAACTTGAAAACGTGGTGTGGTATGTTGACAGAGCCCCATATGACCTTTTCTTTCGTTTACTCACATTGGCGCTCTGCTGGCGTCGATAGAAGCTGACGGTATGCACCAGTGTAACCAGATTATCATTATCCTGGTTAACACTCAACTCAGACTTAACAGGTTGGACGCCATTCAACAGTGGCGTTTGCACATCCATGGCCTCCTGATGCTCTGCCATGGCCTGGCAGTTCGAAGACGAGGTGGCCGCTGCCGGTGTTTTACGATAGGAAAAGCTGTTGGAGGCGGTGGTGCCTTTGCTCTGAAAACAAAATGTTTATTCTGTTAGAGAACAAAGAAATTATCTTGGAAAACTTACACCTAGCGACAGGCGGCTGTTATTATGGTCTTCGTTCAGATCATCGCTGTCATTATGCTCTTGACTGCTGCCATCCAGAGCCTCATCCAAATAATCATCAATGCCTGCAGAGATTTGTGATGAATTCATTGAACTGTCCTCCTGTGGCTCGTGGCTGTAGTAATAATCCTGATCGGCATAGTGCACCGACTGCAAAGGTAAGTGAGAAAAGAGCTTAAACTTCCCGCTGTGCCTGACAATTTCTACCTGCACTCACCTTTTTGCCTTGCTGTTGCATTTCTGCCTCGTTCCTTTGCACCACATGCAGAATCTCGCGACCCAAACTGCCATTACACATGCCCGCACTGCTATCCTCAGCCTCAGTCTGGGACTGGTCCTCCGATTCCTCATCATCATCTTCATCCATGCAACTACAAAAATGAAAGATTAGCGAAAGATTAGTTAAGTAAAGGATTTTATTGTTAGGCCTTGTCTAGTTAGAGAATTAAAGCTATTTCAGTCTTCTAAAATGTGAGTGGTTGTGTGCTGTCAGGGCTACTCAATGCAAAGCAGAAACAGCAGGCAGGAATAGCAATTATCAGCGCACCTTTCAACTTCCTCCTCGGCGAGGGAGGCCGTTTCAGTGGCACAGCAGTTATCCCCACTGGAATCGAGATCGGAGAGAGCAGGATACAGACGATCTGAGGGTGATTTGCGCGCACGTTTGGTCTCCTCGTCGGTGGAGGGGGCATCGCCGGCTAAGAACATAACGAAAATGATAGTATTTCTAGAAGTGAGTCCATTGTTTTTTGGCTAACTTACGTGAGCGTCGCTTGCTACTGGCCAGAGCTGTCAGACCAGCTGTGGGTGGAGGTGGCGGAGGAGGCATGGGACGCACAGCCACTTCTTTTGGTTTGTTGAAACGTTGCGCTATGATTTGCATATCCTCCTGACGCTGACGATCAATGTCTTTGATCCGACTCTCCGCACTGGACTGAGCGTTTGCCACCAATGCAGCCACCTTGTCACGGAGTTTACTCTCTGGTTTGGGCTTGGTCAATTGGCTGCTGCTATTGGCAGCAGCTGTCAAAGGATGTACAGCAGCGGCTTGGGCTGTGGATTATGCGGGAAAAACTGAGTAAAGTCACCTGCATCAGGCTTAGGAAACAGAAATGCTTACGTTTGGGCTCCTCCCCGCGTATTTGACTTAAAGTAGGAGCTGAGCCTATGGGTGCCTTGGGTAATATGGCCTTGCTTTGACCAGTTTCAAAGAGTTTCATGCGCTCCTTAAGCGACAGCTCACAGGGATCCTTTTGAAAGCGTGAAGCGACGGCTCCCGCACCACCAGCATTAACTTTGTTCTCAAAAATGGCTGCTCGTCCACTAACCAGGCCAGATTTGATGTTGGCAGCTGGAGCAGCAGCTTTGCTGACAGCTGGAGCAGCTGGGGCCGGAGCCTTGCTGACAGCTGGAGCAGCTGGGGCCGGAGCCTTGCTGACCAAATTGGTGGATTTCTCAGGCACTGTCGGCTTAACAGTGGCTTCGCCTGGCTTACCATAATCAAAGGTATGCTTGATGGTGGAGGATTCTCTCCGCTGGAAACCCTGAGCCTCCAATGAGCTCAATACCTTGGCATCCCATTTTAAATGCTTTGTCTTGAGCTGAGCCTGATTCATCTCAGGTTTGGGTGGCTGCGGTGCAGCCCTGCGGCTGGGCAAATCTGGTTTTGGTGGCGGCACTGCTTTAGGCACATCATGATGCGCCGTGTCATCTTCCCACTGGTTAATGGTGTCGGCCAGGGCAGCCAGCTTACCAAATCGTTGTCTTCCGCCGGGTGGACAAGGTCGGTCCAATTCATCATCATCGCCCGCATGAAATTGAGCCTCGGTGCGATGTATGGGCGAGGACAGATCATCCGTGTTTGAGTATAAAGCGCCCATTCGTTGCAAGCGGTTCCTGGAGGTGTCGCGCAAGCGTGCCAAAGGTTGATTGACGGGCTGCACGTCGGGAACAGCTGGTGTCGTCTCTTCGTCGTCAGTAACCTCCTGCTCCTGGATTTCCACTTGCACCTACATATATAGTTAGGCATTAGTAAAATCCAGTGCAAGCGTTTCCCTTCTTACCCCAATTGGCTTGTCCGTGGTAATGTTGATCTCAATGCCCATCTCCATGTTCTCCTTATTAACGGCCGCATAGTGACGCAGCGGCTTGGAGGGCAAGGCCTCCAATGTGGCCTTGTCCAGCACTATCACCTTACTGCTGCTGCTGCTGCTATTGCCTGGCGAATGACTCCGTGCAGCAGGCGTGGGCTTCGGCGGGCTGCTACTCTCTGTTAGCGGAAATTTGCTGGAATTGCTAATGCCGAGCGCGCGACTGCGCTGTTCCGCCTTGTCGAGCATGTGCTAGAAAATTGCAAATTAAGTTAGACAATGGCTTGCATTGTTTGCCGCTTTTCCCACTTGTGTACCTGAGTAAAGGGGTCCATTTTTTGTTGTTGTTGCTGTTGCAAATTCCTATGCAAGCGTTGGGTGGGGGCAATTAATAGTAAAAACACACACACACACTTTTAAACAATTTAACTTAGTTCACTTGCACCTTCAACTTAAATAATTTCGCGATTCTTCTGCTTTTTTCTTTTATTTTCTAGAGTTTCCAACTGTTTGGGCTGCGTCCTTTGTTATTCGCGCGTCGCGTCGCTTCGTTTTGTTCGGTTTATTTTAAATTCAGCTAAATCGTCAGAAACGGCCACACTGTTTGTCAGAGTTACGTTTTGTTACGTTACGTGAAACAGTGGGTATAAACAGTAACGTAACAGTAACATATTTGAAAAGCTTGCCCTTAATTAATCCACTTTAAACTTAGAACAAATATTTAATTGATTAGTTTCCATATTACAATTAATTTTGCAAAGGGAAAAGGAAACTTGCCAGGTATCATATCGAATATTTAAAAATTGGCCCTCCCTATTAAGTTCAAAGGATTAATGAAGTTTTTGAATATTCGCTTTGTCCCTTGCCGTATTGCTTTCTACACTAGCGTCAGTTGCCGTCTAACAGAAATGTGTGAACGTATTTTGTGCGGTCAAAATACTTATGCCCCTGACTCTACGTCATTTTTCTACGTTCTCTTCCTACTCGATTCTCCACATATCGATAGATTTATACTCGATACTTATTCGACAACTTGAATGAAAAACAATTAAAAGTGCTTAGCAACTGCTGAAAAAGGTAAATAATAGCATTTAAAATCAATTAAATGATCACCGTACATATGCTTATGTACCCACCAGCTCTCTCAACAAATGCATTTGAAATAGCTTACAAATTTTCTTAGCTCTGCGTGTGCTAGTGCGTGATGCTTGTTAGTGTGAGTGTGTGTGAGTAATATGGAAGTTAAAACAAAGAAAACTTCATCAAAAAGAACGACGTAAATTGGCTTTTGAAACGCATTTACAAATTGATTTAAATTAAGTATGAGAGTGTTGTTGGTTAAACAATTTGATTGGTTATTGATTTTTTGCTTGGCTGCGTTTGTGCATGTAACTGTTGTTCTTCTTGTTGTTGTTGGTGCTGCAGCTGCGCATCGAAAACTGTAAAACTGCTGTTGGCTGCTGCTTGTTGTTGTTGTTGGTAGATGCAATAATTGTTGCTGTTGGTATTTTAGGTCAGAGACGGGGGCGAAAGGGCCTTGACCACAGAGCGCATGCAATTGAGAGAGAGAGAGAGAGAGAGGAAGTGACAAAACAGACAAAGGACATTGCATTTTGGTCTCCTCTTCTCCTTTGTATACACACAGCGAGGCATCCATCCATCTCTCATACAACACAAATCCTCATCCCAAACCAAATAGAAAAACAAGAAATGATTTTGCTCTTCTTCCTCACCAATTCTCAGAATTCTCAAAACATAAAATTCCCATAAATTGAATCATGGATCCGAATTTATCCTCGGAGAGCAACAGCAGCAGCAGCACCAGCAGCCCACAACCCCCCGCAACAGCAGTCGCAGAAGGCTCATCCACCTCGTCCCAGACCCAATCCCAGTCCCAGTCCCTACCCCATCCTTCTTCATTCACTGAACATGAAAATGAACACCAATCGCATTCGCCTCATGAACATGATCACTCTCCCACTCCTACTTTTCACCAGACTGCACCGCCACCCACCACACCAGCACTACAGCAGGAACCGGAGCCACAGCAGCAGCTGGAGGAGGAGGAAGCAGAGCCACAGCAGCAGCAGCCGCAGCAGGAACCGGACTTAGAGCAGGAAGAATCCGACCAAGAACCGGGCCAGCCAGAAATCATAGACGCCATAGACGATACCATTGACGCCGGCGCCGTGGAGCGCATCGACGACTACGAGGACGAAGACCTCGACGAGGGCGACGCCGATCCCGATCCCGAGGTTGTTGTCCCCAATCACAACGACGACGACGAGGAGGCACCACTCGGTCCCGTCCAGCAGCAGCGATTACACTCGGTGGCCGTTTTACCCAGCTATTCCACCGCCGGCCAAAGCATTGCACGCGCCTCACTGCCCCAGCTGTTGCGTGCCCCGCGTACTGCCACCAGCGGCAGCCACAATAACAATAACAACAACAGCTCCGCCGTCCCCACATCGCGGCGCACTCGCCACTTTTACAGCAACAACGGCAGCCACTTCAGCAACGACATGTTCCCGGGCGCACTAAAGAGCTCCAATCAGAGTTCACCCCGCACCAGCAGCAGTCGCCATCATGGATCGTCCTCGCATCAGGGAGTGGACCCACTGCGTCTGCTCTACCCCAATGTGAACGAGAGCGAAACACCATTGCCCCGCTGCTGGAGTCCACATGATAAGTGTCTGTCGATTGGCCTGTCGCAGAACAATTTACGCGTCACCTACAAAGGTGAGTCGTCTACCTGAATTCGGTCAGGTCAATCCTTGAAAATAGGTTAGCATATCCATCCTTCACTGAATGCATGTGTAGTGATCTCGTTCCCACACAGCTGGTGGTTTTTGTTTTTCTGCGTTCTACTTCTCCCACTTGCATTCGCGTTCTTTTAACAGAGACTGTTAAGAGCTGCTAACAGAGCACTCTTCTCGTTCTAAACAGCTGACTGTTAACAGCCAAGGAGAGACGTTAAACTTGAATCTTTTTTTGTAGGCGTGGGCAAACAACACAGTGATGCCGCCTCCGTGCGCACCGCCTATCCCATTCCGTCCTCGTGCGGTCTGTACTACTTTGAGGTGCGAATCATTTCGAAAGGACGCAACGGCTACATGGGCATTGGCCTGACTGCCCAACAGTTTCGCATGAATCGTCTGCCAGGTAAAGATTAGCCAGGCGAATAGCCATCATACTTCTTTCTGACCCCCTCCCACCACCATTCAAGTAGGTTGGGACAAGCAATCGTATGGTTATCATGGCGATGATGGCAACTCCTTCAGTTCGTCCGGGAATGGCCAGACGTATGGACCCACATTTACCACAGGCGATGTGATTGGCTGCTGTGTGAATTTTGTGAACAACACTTGTTTCTACACCAAGAATGGAGTTGACTTGGGCATAGCATTTAGGGATTTGCCGGTGAGTGCTTGGATTATGAACTGGGCCAGCGGAAAGTGTTAACCCTTTGTTTCTCTTCTCTGCAGACCAAACTTTATCCCACAGTCGGGCTGCAAACTCCCGGTGAGGAGGTCGATGCCAATTTCGGCCAGGAGCCGTTCAAATTTGATAAAATCGTGGAAATGATGAAGGAGATGCGTGCGAACACCTTGCGTAAAATTGATCGTTATCCGCATCTGTTGGAAACTCCCGAGAATCTAATGAATCGGTAAGAGGCGAGGCTTCGCAAATGAATTGAGATAAATCTTAATGAATAGAAATTTCAGACTGGTCTCCACCTACCTGGTGCACAATGGTTACAGCAAAACCGCTGAGGCCTTCAATGGCTACACACATCAATCCTTCGATGAGGACTTGTCCTCCGTTAAGACACGCCAGAGTGAGTAATCCTCAAAGCATAGTTTTCATGAGTTAAGAAACTAACCACCTAAATCTCTTGCAGAGATCATTAAACTCATACAGACTGGAAAAATGAGTCAGGCGATTGAGCACACACTGCGCTCCTATCCCGGACTGCTGGAGAATAATAAAAATCTCTGGTTTGCCCTGAAATGTCGTCAATTTATTGAGATGATAAACGGAGCTGATATAGAGGTAGGCTAAACTCAAACATTTTGGGCAAAATTAAATGTTTAAATTTTTCCCAGGTTGCTTCGACCTGCAACAACAAAGTCACCGCCACCACACAGACCATGCCCACAAATCAAACCTCGGTCATACAATCGACCAAGACGTTCAACAAGCACAGCAACAAGAGTGGTGGCCAGGGCCAGCCACCAGTTCACAACACTACAAATCCAGCTGTGATAAAGCCACAAGCCGGCGACAAGCAACAGGATCTGAAAAAGTAAGTGAGCGAAGGACTCGTGGATATCAAATATTATAGCTCGCACCCTTCATTTGCAGCATGCTCATTGATGACAACTCCAACAAGTGTCTAGAACAGGACTCGAATAGCATGGATGTGGAAATGGAGCCCTGCAATAGTCACTCGAATGGTGGGGATTCCTGTTCCAATGGCAATGCCAGCGCAGCGCGCAATTCTCTAGATGCCATCGATGAGGAAGAAATGGGTATGGATGTGAGGAATGTGGAAGCAACTGGCAGTAACTAAACGATTCCATTCTTCCTAGATGTAGATGTGTCACCCTCGTCGCGTAGCTATGGACGTGTCATAGAGAAAATTTTGGAATTTGGCAAAGAACTGTCTTGCATGGGCCAACAGCTGGAGAAGGAGAACCTGATGACAGAGGAGGAGCGTCAAATGTTGGAGGTAAGTCTACTTAAAGTTTCCAAACTGGGACAGTTTTGTAAACTCAAATCGTTGCAGGATGCATTTAGCCTGATAGCCTACTCAAATCCCTGGTCCAGTCCACTAGGCTGGCTGTTGTGTCCCTCGCGACGGGAAAATGTCTCTACCACGCTCAATTCGGCCATATTGGGTAAGTCCTACATTCGCAAACCTCTCGAATCGGTAATAAAATTGCGCCTACCTCCTTAGAATCCCTCAACTTTGAGCGGCGCCCTCCGCTCGAGTATCTGGTGGCCCATGCCTCCGAGCTAATCAAAATTATTGGACAGCATTCGCTGGGCGAGGATGCTTTCATTACCATCGACGATGTGTTCCCGCAAAATTGACCCAGTTCGCCGACGCTGCTGAAGATGTTCGAGACGACGCTGACTTTGCCGCGCACCAGCGTACTGACCGAACCGCTGGGCAGCGTAATCCCCTCCACATCCACGGCCGCCGTTGCGGTGCAGACCACCAAGCGACGTCGTCGCCGCCGTAACAAACGACGCCGCAAATCCTCCATGTCCAGCAGCAACGAGGCGCCCACCTCTGCCCGCACTTATGATCCAGTAATGACGGGCACCAGCATACGCGGAGCAGGGACTGGCCTGGTGGGTGTGGGAACAGCGGCGGGTACAGCGCGTCGTGGGCGTCATCGCGGAGCAGCAGCAGCAGCGGCGGCGGCAGCGGCAGCAGCCATGAGTGGTAGCGGCAGGAGTAGTCCCTCAATGTTTGTGGATCCGCACGACTTCTTCGAGACGCTCGACTAGTTTGTAATATTATTAACAATTCGTAGTAGGTTAATTTTGTTGTTACTTCATTTTTTACATTGATTTAATGCGCCGCCGCGTCGTTCTTCTAATAGTTCAGGCCTTTTCATTTAGCCCGATTTTTAAATAATTGCGATGTAATACAACATACAATAATAATTATAATATTAAACAAGTACTGTGCTGCGTCACTCTCCCAAGCTTTGAGTTCGTTTTTACTTCCCACCAACAACAACAACTGTTCAATTAGCTTATGATTTTCTCCAACATTTTTGTGAAGACTAAAACCAACTGGAAAATTGAAATTTGTTTAAGTGTAAACATTTCGCCTTAGTTAATTAAGCATATAAAGTTTATTCTACGGAAATCGACACACTCACAAACACACACACACACATATGCAAACATACATATTTTGAACTGAACATTAATAACAATTGGATAATCGTTTAAATATATGGTATGAATGTGTATTGCAAGGCAAGTGGCAATGTTTTGGGGAGTTTTGCACAGTGGAAGAGAGAACTCTTTTTGAATTTTAAATAAACGGTCATAATTTTACGACTTTCTGGCAACGCTGTTGTGCAAGTCTGCTGAGCAGCAGAACGGACTTGTGAAAAATCCTGGATGTCAACTTTAAGTACTCAGTTTAAGTAATGGGACAACGCAAGTGAGGTGTACAGATGCTTGCTGAGGTAAGAAGTGCTTTAAGTTAGCCTTAAAGAGTTCCTTGAATTCCAAGTTTTTTATCAAAAATGCTGCCTAGCTTCAAATTTGTATTTCGATGATGTGATGAGATATAATCTTGTCTATGCCATCGCCCACAGCAGATTCCCAACTTAAAGCACACACAAGTCAAGTCATCCACATGACCACCGACATCATTGAGGATTGGAAATTACCCAATTGCGTTGTTCGATGATTCGCCGCTATCAGCCAAAGTTATAAAAATAAAATGTTATGACGCAAGAATTTTGACTTCAAAGCGGAAGGGGAAGGGCGACTTGCGTTAGGTTGAAATCAGCTTTGTCATCGGAAACATGCAGAAAGGATGAGGGACGGAAGGAAGGGCAGCTATTGAAGGCCATTGTTAAGTGTACAAATTCAAATGAATGCGCCGCCTGCCCATTGTCTGCGGACTGTGAATGGATATATGTTACGGAAATGACAACTTTAATGGGTCGTCCCACCCAAGAATATACACACGCACACACACACAAGCACTTTATCTTGGCCATGATTATTATACGTGTATAAATGCAATTGAATTCACAAAAGAAGCTGTTTTCCTCTCACAATTTGGCCACTCCTCCTTTAGCTCCATTAGCATTGCGTGCCAATTCCATATCCACCGAGGGTGGATTTACCAGTTTACGTATCACATCGAATTTGGGATTGTTTTTATCACGAACCAAATCAAAGATGACACTCTCACTGGTCGTTATCACACAACCAGCCTGACGTAATCGCTCCAAGGCCAAATCACGATCCTGATTGAGGCGCGATGAGCAGCAATCGGCCACGATATACACATTGATATTCTGCTCCAGCAGATCGATGGCGGTCTGCTCCACGCAAATGTGGGCCTAAATGGAAACAAAAACAATAAATAAATTAGAAATCCTGAACACAATGCTGATATGAAGGCAACTACTTTTCTGTGTAAGTAGTTCGACATTTTAGGTTTAGTTTTTATTTCCAAAGAGGTTCGGTTCACGGTTAAATGAGATTAGGAGTTCCGGGCTCGAGCTGTTTCGGTTTAAAACCGGCTTGCAGCCCTGGTCAGTAGTCAGTTGTCAGGAGCAGGCCCAATGTCAGTTTTGGGTTTGGGGAAACGAAGATAAAGAATAGTTACAAGGTAGGACTTTCAATTTGGGATCGAAAAAAAGAGGACCTTAAGCCAAACTTTTTGCTTAACTACGAATCAAGCCGTAGGACCCCGCCTTATACAGATTTTCAATGCAGAATTGCCTGGAGTTAGCCAAATTAGTTCAGAAAATCGATTCTGGAAATCGATACTTTTTGATTGGAAAAGTGTTCTGAAGGTTTATAATGTGAGTGCATCCAGTTGAAACTTGAATCATATTCTCATAATGCAAAGGCCCCGGGTCTCCGACTTTGTAGTCTATTTTTTGAGCCACAACACAGATCAAGCTTAAAGTTAGCCTACTTACAGACATATAACCTACCTCAAGACCATAGAGCACCACATCCTCAGGCTTCTCCTTGAACAAGTCCTTGATCACCGCCTTAACTTCGGGTGTGATCATGCTGAATAGAGTTTTACTTGATACAATTTTGGCATGGCTTACGTCCAACTGGGCTACAGTTTTGCCCAGTTTTTCGGGATAATGTTCGGTGACAATCAGTGGTACTTCCAGAGCTTTGCCGGCCTTAGTCTGTAATCGAATATATACCTTTAATCTGGCTAATCTGGCAGAAGATCAAAGTACACTTAACCAGTTTGTCGGCATTCGAAGTCATGTTCTCGAAGAGCGGCATACTGGGACGAAATTTCTCCTGCATATCGCAGAGCATAAATAAAGTCTTCTTGGGATTGAGATGACAGCGACGCAGAGCCATGGTTAAAGCTGAAAAGAAGGCAGAGTCTGTGTTTAAGCAAGCTTAATTAATTTTCATATTTATTTACCAGCAGCAAACAACAAATTGTAGAAATGAAACTGCGAAAAAAGCTTTTGTTATCTAAACGAAACAGCTGTTGGCGGGCAGGGCTGGTCGAAATGATCTGATATTATCGTTATCGAACAGCATTTTCTGTTTAATTTAACGGTTAAAGCACAATTTCGACAAAAAAAATTTTAAATAAAAATGCCTATTCTCACTTTTATGGTTAATTAAAAAACATAAACATAAGTCTAATCCCCATTCAAATGAACTTGCCCTAGGCGACTTCACTAAGTAAACAATTACCACCTCATCATCCAACCAACCCACCCCCCAACTGAACCGAGCCCGCTGGCAATTAAGCCAAAAACTCCCCACACAGCCAACCGATTTATATTCATAAGCCAAACGCCAACACCCCAGTCTGTGGCATTTATAATTGAAATCCCACGGAACTCGGCTTCTGGTTTGCCCCATCCATTCACCTGGAAGCCGGTCGAAGACATTAGAGTAATGAAGCCACAGTCAATTTCAATAACGCAATCAAATGCGTGCAATTTCAAAAACCACAAAGGAAGCACACGAAGAAATACAAATACCAATGGCCCCCACGCAATGTCCAGGAAATCGCTTCTATGCTTTGGCCATTCCAGGCACGTAGTTTTCGTAGCCGAAAGGGGAGGAGCCGGGGATAATGGCTTTGGCCAAGCAGCAAGCAGCATGCATATTTCAGTAATTTGCGCTACCTTTTGTGTGTTGGGGGGACTAAGACTTTCCAGTCAATTTTTGATGAGGATTACAGCAATAATAAAACGAAACAGCCTTCAAGTGGAACCACTCAAAATGTATTCAGGCCGTTTGTATTCATGGCCTTTACTTTCATTTACCTACTGGAAAGCCAAACACTTGGATTTTCAATTTCAGTAACATTTGCGCTTCACTTGGTTACGAAGAGAGCGTTGCGCATTTGATTGGCATTCTCTTCACTGGGAACACAAGGTATTTCCTGCCTGTTGTAGCCAAACAGCCAGCAAGTTCTTACCTAAGGGCGCAATTACAATTTCGACTAGATATGTATAAAAAAAAACGGATTCTTTAATTTAAAAAGTTAAAGAAATTTGTACATAATCCGCATACCTCAGAATTAAGAAGAACATTGCTAAACAGACCAAAGAGCAATGGGCCAAGATGACTCCTCTGAGGGACACCAGAAAAGACATTCAACACTTTCGATGAAGTAAGACAAAATCTAACTTTTTGGAAAAAACCCAGGTTGAGACCCTTCAATTCTAATAGAATTGACTCGTGTAAGCATTACCTCATACTCAGTTTATCAACTGCACCCTAGGTTCGATTAAACTCTAGAAGATAAGCTGATCTCTCTTGAAATAATCCTACAAACTGTCGCACTTTATTTTGTAAATCAAGAGCATTTTCCATTCAGCTCTAAATTCTGCCTGCCGTCACGTTGCATGGCCATAAAAAAAAGGTGCTAATGTTAATAATAAGTTGAGACAATTGCCAAAAGTTGTTTTATTTTGTTATTTGAAAGCATTTTTCTACAAAATTGTTCATTTGAAAAACAATTGAAATAGAAATAAACAAAAGTAAAGTCAAAAATGTTGTCATTGTCTGGCATAAGTTGGAATATGTGGCAATAAAATACAAGATGCTGGTGCCATTGTTGTTGTTTTTGTAGCTATTTGAGTGTATTTTTATGTGATTTCTTCCCGTCTGCCCTAAGGGTGGGGCCAAATGTTTGAATGCTCTCATGTGAAATGAAAAACGGAAAATGTGAATAAGGGAAATGGAGAAAATGTGATGCCATTTATTTGCTAGTATTCAAGAGTTGCTCCCTGCCATTTGCAATTGTGCAATTTACTCAATGAAATGTAAATGGGAATCAATTGTAGTTTCATTTGTACAATTTGAGTAAACTCATTTAATTTCGAATTGCACATTTGCATATGTGACTTTCGCTTTAAATCCATTTGGGTAGAAGTTAGTTAGTTAGTTAGTGCAGCCGGAATGGTTGGAGGGGAGAGAGGCGGGGCTTTCACCTCTCGAAAACAGCAAAAAGCACTTTGCCAAGAGGACCAACTTTTGGGAACCGGTAAACAGTTTGTCTATATACATAAGCATTACGTGTTACTTCAATTTGATTTTGGTAAGCTCCGCCCTCCCCCATAAGTCCCATGCTTGGCATGCATATCAACGATTTTCAAATTGGCGACGAAATGATATGCCAAACTACACACACACATTCAGGACAGGGCGGGACGGAGTCTGGTATGTGGCTGTAGCTAATGCTTGTCACGTCTCCTTCAACGTTTGACAAGGCAAATTCGGCAAAAACAAAAATTCCGCACGTTGTTTGACTTTGTTGTTGTAGAAGAAAATGATTTTCACAGGTGAATTGGAAAGCGCGTAATGTTGTAATGTTTGACTTGCCAGCGGGCACGTGCCCCGCACAGACCCAACACATGTCGAACCCCCTAACAACTTCTTTGACTACACTGGGAGAAATGTTAGGATGCGGGTGGGGCTGGATAGGGTTTTGGGTTAAACATTCTTTGAAGCTTAAAGCAAACAAACGGCAGAAGCAGCCAACATGTATGTATTTAAGCCAAAAGGTCAGCAACAAAGGTTGAACCATTTTTGGAAGTAAATAGAAGAAGAAAGTGGCATAAATGAGACCCTAATGAATGGGAAAGCAACTTCATCTCAATATTTAAAGGAAAAAAAAGAAACTATGCTACAAAAAGCCAGCATAAAGTTAGAAAAACTTCTCAGAACCAGCTCGTCATCTCAATCTTAGCTGTCAAATCACTTACTTACTTCAATACCGATAAGAAAGAAGACCTAAAGAAGTTTTTCTGCAGTGTAACGCCAGCTTTGAGATATCGAAACCGGAAGTAAATGAAAGTGAAGAAGATAAAAATATTGAGCAGGCGTTTGTATATAGAAATGCCATGCGGTTGAGTTGGGTTTCATAAGGCATTCTACCAATAGGTTTGAAGATTTAAGGCTGTCATTTAGCCAGAAGTCAAAATCTGTTCAAATATTCGCAAGTGGCCTTTAACAAGTGGAGGAATTCATACACAGAGCGATCATAGAGAAATAGACCCAACTGTCCATCATTAAGACTAGATTTACACGGTGAAGCAAACTTCATGGAGTTCTCTTAGAAGACGAGATTCTAAACCTTTCCTTTATAAAACGTAATCACTTTGCCTTGAATATTCCGCCTACTAAGAGAACTTCATGACCGCTTTCTTCACCGTGTAAATCACGAAGTTTTTAAAAAAGCTTTGATTTGTGGGAAAGAGGTGTAGCGATGTCGCTTGCCCTTCTATGCCTCTCTCACACAAGCAAGAGCTTGTTGGAAAAGTTCATGAAGCTGAATTCCAAAGCTATTCCAAATTTGTTGTTGAAATGAGGTCGCTGTATTGAACCAAAGAAGGCTGGAAGGGCCGAGAATTAACCAAAGACCCAGATGGTATTAGAGTAGTTCAGAAATCTACCATCACTCCAGGAGAAAGTGGTAAAAAAAAGATGGTAATTTTAAAAAACACATTGCACAATTTTTAGAGATAGCCTTGTAAGTCTTTTTGGTACTCAATCCCAAATATTTTGTACTTGAACTAAGAATGCGCCTTTCCTACATGTTTCGGCTTATTGTAAGCACGAAACCTTCTCGATTCAAGAACGTTCGATCGAATTTCAATAAATTGAGCAGTCGTTTCATTAGTTTAAGTGCTTCCAATAACAAAACATTTTCAAGTTTAACTACGAAACGTTATGAGTTCTATTCGGATCAATCTAGAACACTGCCAATCCGCTTTCTTGACTCTCTTTCGCTCAGTGTACGCCAACTGCCCCATCGCAGTCATCATAATTATGCCTAAATATTTGATAATTTCATTAAATTTATTATTCAACTTTTTCTGTTTTGCAAACTCGCGTCGTATTTTTCTTTTCGTGTACAGCTGTCGCATTGAATTCCAAGTCAAAGGTTCACATGTCGTATACGCGACGCGCCACTTTTGCAAATTGGATGAAAATCTTTTGGCTTTTCAGCAACGCAATTCGTTTGCGTTTGCTTCTTCTGTGTTTTTTCTTCTTGAGCGATGCATTCGCCTGGAAATTGACATGCCTTTTTTCCAACCCCTGCCACCACCCCGCCCACTCCACTAAAAGTAGGCTGCACTTTTTCCTTTTACAGCAGCTGCCGCTGGCCCGCCCCATCCGTCATGGCACGCCTGGTGCTTGTCACACGAAAAAAATAAAAGGATTTACAACATAGATCTAACACCTACACGAGTCCCTTTTTTTTGTTGTTGGTTGTTAAACTTTTCACTTTCACTTCAAGTTAGCAGGTCTTGAAATTTAGCAGAGAAACAAGGATTTGTGTTTTCTTTTCTGATTTTTTTTTGGGGGGCGGGGGCGGGGGCGGTATAGGGTTCTCACCTTGGAAATAAACTAACATATGCTGCAAGTCGTAACTCTTGGGTAAGTACAGAAATAGAAGCAACAACAAAACTTTCTTGTCGTGTTTTATTGCTTCATGGCAAACGGGCAGGATAAATTTCTTAAGCTCAAGTCGGGAGAGTGAGGGGTTCATTGAACTAAAAAACGTCGAGCGCATTTCCGTGTTTGTGTTTAAGTTTGCTTAGCTGCAAATAAACCTGGCTGAGTGGCTCTCTGCTGAATGAATGGCGGGCTGACGGCATCCAGGATGCAGACACCTGACATTTGCCTTTCAGCCAGGGTCCTGTGTTTTGTTTTTGCCCGGGCTGCTTTGTGGCTGTCTTAATTAATGTTTTATAATTATACAAAAAAAAGAAAAAAAAACAGCAAAAACTTTTCCCAGCTTCCTCAACAAATTCCCACATCTCAAACAAAAAATTTTGCTGTAAGCTCAAAGGCACCAAAAAGGGCAACCCCAAAGGCCAGAGCCAAGGCACTCTTCTGGCGCGCTAAGTAAACAATGCCACGAGGCAAGAAATGAGTGGAAGGTGGTGTTATATTGTTGTGTTGTTGACAGGCTTTGGCCCTCCTCTAACATGGAGCTACGCCTTCAAATTGGCGCCAAGTTTTAATTATTCCATCATATTCATAAACTTTTGTACTTTGCCCAGCCAGTCATTATGTGCGTCATCCGCTCACCCCAGCACACACACACACACGCGCACACTCTCGGCTCAACTACAGGGCAAGTGCCTTGTTCTGGTTGGCCCTTTTCTTTCGTTCTTTCTTGTTGCCGACAACGACAATGATGACGTCTGGCGGCATCCTGGCAAGGCGTTACTCCATAAAAATGAACAACAGCTTTTTATTGTCGAACAATGAAGGCGAGCAGCTCTCTAAACAAGCTTAGCGTAAAAGTTTCGACCTTTCCATGTGGATGTGGTTGTTGTTGTTGCTGCTGCTGTTGCTGTTGCTGCTGTTGGTGTCATCGACAACAGCATTTAATGAGGCTGTCGCATTATTGTTCAATTGTGCGCGCTAGCCCAAGCATAAGAATTTCTAATATTCAGCTCATGAACTTAATACACAATGATGTCCCGAAGGGGGCGGAATATGAATTAGGCTATTATTGGATGGATCAATTCAAGAATTGACCGGAAAAGTCATAATTTCAACTAAATTATGCTTGCTTTATGATACTC
This sequence comes from Lordiphosa fenestrarum, assembly GCA_035044985.1. Classification (NCBI taxonomy): domain Eukaryota; kingdom Metazoa; phylum Arthropoda; class Insecta; order Diptera; family Drosophilidae; genus Lordiphosa; species Lordiphosa fenestrarum. The sequence goes on from JAWNNO010000495.1 coordinate 85,819, forward strand.
AAACCCAATCGATCGTAAGAGAACCCAAATTTGGTGTGCCATTCAAGGACTTAAGCTGCTGGCAGCACCGACTGGCTTTACTGACTCTGCTGGTAGAGCAAATTCAAACACCTTCTCATGAATTAAGTTCATTCCAATGTAGGCAATTTCAAGGAATTTAAATAAAACTTTAATGTCCACTTGTTCAGATCCTTCCCTGCTCTCCCTCTCTTCTCTTGCCCAACTTGGATATTGTCATGGCATTTTCCCTACGCAAAATTCAGCCAAATAGCTGCAGTTTTTCACATTCACTGTAAATAAATTAAGTTCATTTCGTTTATTTATTCTGCGAGGAAGTGGCCCGGTCTGCAACGCATCTGGACGCTTAATTAGGTAAGTGAAAGTGGGTACCGCCGCTGCTGCTGCTGGGCCAAACAATTGAAGCTGTCATGCTGAGTTGGGGGCAAAAGTGGGTCAATTGCCTGCAGGCATGCTCGAGCATATTTTAAAAATGAAACAATACAGGCGAGCGGGAACGGGTCGAAGTGAATGCCATTTGGCCTCCGTCGAGCGATAAGTGCAGTCTAATTTAATTATGTGCTCAAAGACTTGACAGAGCAAAGTACAGAGAGAGAGAGGGAAGTGGCGGGGAGATAACAACAGATGCACAGGCAGGCACCAGGGCGTGAGTGTGTGTGTGTGTGTGTGTAATTGACAGCGCCTAAGCTCACTTGACAGGCTCTCATACGCACACCCTCCGGCCCTCAGTTGTAGGCAACACTTTTGTGAATATTGAATTTGTGATTGCTTGTTAAATGAATATTAAGCCCGCTTCCACGTTTGATGTGATTTATGAAATTCAATTTAAATGTCAACACTGATTGCACTTAGCCTTAATTATGCCAGACACACAGAAATTTGGTATAATTGAAATTTTATGCCCCCAAACGAACATATCAAAGTGTCAATAAAAGTAACATGAGCCGAAGACCAAAAGCATTTTTGCTGATAATTTATGTAGCCGAGTTTCCTTCGATTTTGTTGTTGTTGTTGTTGTTGTCTCTCTGCATAATAGATACTTATACTCACATGCGATACAAGTTCAACTGCCAAGGACACGAAATATTTGGTTCATTGACTGAATCTGAGTGGCAACAAAAAAAGATTTAAGCTGTGCCAGGTAAAATTTATGCGTCTTTTGGTACCCTGTAGCAATATGGGTGCGCTGGGCTTAATAAGCAGGGAGGGAGGAAGGTAGGTGGCAGGACCTTTTTAAAGTAGGTAACTTGATCTAACATGACTGTCGAGCCTCTATTGGTTTTCATCTGTAAGAACTGTTTATTCAAACGGACTTATCTATATCGGATGTGGATGCTTATCAAGAATACATATCCTTTATATAGTCGAAGATGCATCCTTCTGGCTATTATGTACTTTTGCACAAACTAAATACACTCTGCGCACCTTTGGTACCCACCTACCTACCTACAGCTAATCCTTGCCAGTTACAGGCTATCCCACATTCGAGCCTCACCCGCTTTCTGACTTATTTTGGTATTGGTTTTTCCCTCCCTCTCTGTCCCCCCATCACATAAATATTTTTATGTGTCCCCCTCTCATTTTTACTGCATGTGACGTTGAGATATACTCACTTGTATATGTCCTCCTCTAGATGTCGGCCCATAAACAGGCCGCCCATCAAATGCTAGGAGACAAGTTTCGAAATTGCCAAAGAGAAAAAAGTTTCACATTTTTTTATGATGCATTTAAAACTTTGCCAGGACAAACCACATCCAACAGTACAAGCTTGTAACTTATTTCATTTCCTTTGCGCTCTCATTCAAAGTTTCGTTTGGCAGGGCCATAAATTCTACACAAAAATCTCCGAATTATAAACACCTAAGCAAAGTCGGCAGATATATGTATGGGGAGTGTAAGTACATGCACGTAAAAAAGTTGGATATGCTCATAAATCCAGCATTTGTCAGTTGCCAAACTGTTTTTGCACTGAGCGGAAATGAAGTAAGCCATTTGCTGGTACACTTTAAACTCTCTCCTCATCGTTTCTCGCCGTGTACGCTGTGAGGCTGGCAACTTTGAGGGCATCGTCTAATTGGCCTTTTTATGCACACGAGCACACTCGACATCATTTCCATTTCCAGGGCCATTTCCGTGCCAAAGCAGTTTATCACTCTAACTATGCACATTCAGGCGCAGGAGGCTCATGAGGAGGGAGGGAGGGAAGGAGGGGCGGCTTGCATTGCACAACACTTCCACTTCCACTCCCACTGCTGCTGCTGTTGCAATTCAATATTACGCCTCTAACCTGGTTGGCCGCCTCCATTCAGCCGCCGGCTAACGATGTCCCATGCTAAAAACGTGCAACACTCACCAAAAGTGCCACGCGATTTCGCGTCCAGTTTCCAGCTGATTCCGCGGCTGCAGCAAAGAGCTAATAGTATGGCAGGCTGGGAATGTGAAAGGCTAAACTTGCTCATCCTTCGACATTAAATCGCCATGTGTGTTGGGGTTTAACTTGTCGGCTTTGAGTGTCAGCTTTGAGCGTCGTTGTGCCTTTGAGTGGAAGTGCAAGTGGATGGGGTGATGGTTGGCTAAGTGATGGAAGGAGCAAAGAAAACGGTAGTAGGCTGCTGTCTGTCTCTGTGGATTTGTGAAAATGGTTGTGTGTGTGTGAAGATGCGGTGCAGCTGACATTTTATTAGTTGCTGCTGACATTCAATTAAAGCTGATTCTGCGGATTGAAGTCCCAGATGATAGGTTAATTGGAGAAAGGAACTTGAATAACAATTCGGACAACTGTCCTTTATTTTGCATATTATAGGAAACGATTTGGAGCTACCATGGAAGCTTTTATAGCAGCTTTAACCTAAGCAAACCTTGCGCCGGGCCTGCTAAAACTTTTTGTTTGAAAAATTTAGGGTCGAGATCACTTCACTACAGAGTAAATTCCATGTTTATCTGGCACATAGTAGCTTTCTTTCTGGTTTCGACGAATCACTTGCTGAATATCTTATGCTTAGGCTAAGATAACTTTTATATATGTGACAGATCGACACATATAGTACTTTGGTATGTACTGCATACCTACTTCACACAGCCCTCGAAAAATCACCAAGGATAAAGGCTGACATTTCAGTTGACCATTTCCCCAAAAAAACTTACAAACTTTACTTTTTTAGGTGAAAATCTGTCAGTTTAGTTAAAAAGTTGCCTTGAATGTCGAATTAAAAGCAATTTTTCTTCTTAAGAACTGCCTGTGCATAAGTCTTGTCTTCTCTTCTGAGTGTGCAACCTCATCTATCATGGACTTTTCTGATAAAGATAACTGGGATACCACTGAAGCCAAAGAATAACGTCAAAAACCTTGAAGTAGTAATCGACAGGAAACTGTCTTGGAGACTCAATTTGGAAGAAAGTGTGAAAAAGGCAACCAATGCGCTCTGTGCAGCCCAGAAGATGCTAAGCATTACCTAGTCTGATGCATTGGCTGTTCATCTTAGTAATATGACCAATACGGCCTGGATGACATACTTTTGGGTGTGGTTGCAATCTACGGAGAAATCCACATACCTCAAGTTGATGGTAAGACCCAGCAGCAGACATTGGTCTGTATAATGGGGGCGCTGAGGCTCACTCCCACTAAAGCACTAGAACACATCGTAGGTTTTAAGCCCCTGTGCATCCAAGCACGCATTCTTGCACAAAAGCCAGGAAAATCACCATCTTCATTATCCCAGCAATCAACTTTACATGCATATCAGCACGATTGCGGATGTTTTTATAGACGGCTTAAAGATGGATCTACCAGTCGGAGCTGCCGTATATTGTGAGAGCAACATATAAAGATCTCTTACAAAGTGCCAAGCCACTGGAACATAGTCCAAGAGGATGTCTTTGCATTAAGGAAAGCAGCAGAGTTGGCAGACATACACGCTCCAAGCATCCAAGTAATTATTTATGTAGACAGCCAAGCTGCAATCAGGGCAATTCAGGGACACTCCATCAACTCCACAAATGTTCTGGCGTGCACGGAGCACTCGATTCTCTCAACATCTCCAAATAGGTGCAATTCTACTGATTTTGCAGCTACCGGGGCATGGGTGGAAATGAGTCAAAATGGAGTCGTACTTGATCAAGAAGCAACAATAAACAAACCTGACTATATACAGTGGCTAAGCCGGAAGATGAGGGAGATATCAGAGAAAGAAGTAGAGGAAAAGTGGAGAAACACAACCGGAGGCAGAATCTCTAAAATTAGGTGCAAGTCAGGAGACAAAAAACTCAAGCACCAACTGCCTACAGCTCCAAAGAAGAGACTGAAACTGTAGACTGTTAATGGGCAGGAAATGCATGAAACCTAGAGTCACAGAAGCTCTAGAACACCTCATCTGCAGCTGCCCAGCAATAAGAATCAAACTACTGCCCACCTCACGGTTCGCTTCTTTAGAAGAGGCGGCCAAGAGGTTAAAGATCTTCCTGGATTTCAAAGTTAAAGGGTGGACCTCAGCCGGAACTAACTACCTAAATTTCTAATTTTGGCATGAATTCCACAATGTTTCTCTCTTTCATTTTTGCTATTACGGTTTCCCCCCTTCTACAGCATTTGTTTTTTGCATAATCCTCTTCTCCAATTGCATTTCAGCTGTTTCTCAAAATCCTTTTGACGGCATTCATAGAAAACCGTAATGTAAATACTTCTCACACACACACACACACAAGCAGAAAGCAGCTCAAATGTTTTTGCCTGCCACAGGAAGATTGCCAACGACTCACATATAATGAAATGTCATTGTGTGCGTGTGCGCTTGTGTGTGCGTGTGTGTGTGCACCACAAAGATACAAAAATGTCAAATACTTTATGCAAGTAAAATTTACAGCCAGATTTTATGTGCGTTTATGCTAAAGCAGTCCCAGCCACCACATGCTGTGGTGCTCATTGTTTTTTGTCATTAATGTGCATGGAAAGGGCTGAGAGCCAGAGTAAGGACATATTACGCATACGCAGGGGAGAACCCAAGAAGACATGGTAAGCCAAGGAACACTTTTTGGAACAATTTATTTACAATAACAGAATAAATTTCTGTTTCGTTTCGTTTCGGAGTTGTCAGTTGATACACTCGCATATGCACACTGCTCATCCGCCCTGTTATCCCATTGCAAGCATCTAATTGCAGCACACAGATATGCATTTGTGCTTTAAACGCTCTCAACTATTTTTGCCAAAACTTGAAAGGCAATTTGCCAGGCCAAAACCCAAACCGGGGCCAAAACAACATTTGTCTCGTCGTTCCCACTGACATTGAAACGTTGCCAAGCAAGTTTTCATTTTGGCAAGTGTGCTGCCAGTTGTTGTGTTGACCAACAATGGCAGCGCATTCCCTGTTTTTTCGTTTCCCATGTAATTTGATTTGTTTCTTGCTCCGCTTCGAGTCCGTGGGAGGTGGGACTTTTGCTGCACTAATTAATTTCCAGTTTTGCACTCTCCGGACACGAAACAAATTCCATTATTTCCCAGAGATGGCGATGTTGTTGTGCATTGATTAGGAGACTCAAACTGTTGGTCATAAGTGGGTCTCTCCCTGTCATACTTTCTCCCATTTGGCTGTCAATACGCATTCTGTTCATTGCGGGGCCCGGTTGCTGAAGATTTATTGCCTTTTGCTAAAGCCCCCCAAAAATTAATGTACTTCACAGTTGAGTTTGCCTCTGTCTGGCCTTAATGAAGTTGTTAATGCGACTCCTGCCGCTCGCTCTAACCAACCCATGTGCCTTGCACTGACGCTCAGACCCAAAATACACACGAAAATCTAATAAGACGCTTATGTCTGTTTCAGTTTGAGTTGCTGTGCTGTGCTGTGCTTTGTTGCTCTGTTGTATGTTTTCGGTTCAGTTGAGTTCAGTTCCGTTCGGTTCGGTTCTGTTTGCGTGGGCTGAACACGCTTTCACACCCTTTTCGATGGGTGTGTGTGTGTGTGTGTGTGTCTGTTTGCCTCCAGGCTGCTGATCTGACGTTGACCATTAGCCACTGACGGGGACAGTCATCTGCTTGGCTTGCTTTTCAAATTTTATTACACTGCTTTTTATGGCCAACTTCTCCGAATGAGTGTAGTTGTGTGTGTGTGTAGTTGGCTCGCTCGAGTGAGTGTCCTGCTTTAAATGCTTAATTTTTTGCTAGAATAGCGTTTATTTTTTATGTCCTTGCTTGATTGGATCGTAAAACATTGTAGTATTTTATGTAAGTGGCTGCATTTTTTGTTTGCTATCAACCTCAACTAGTTCATTATAATCAATGGTACGAATTGGTGAAAATTCTGACTGGTTGATACCTTAGCAATTTGCAAGAACCAACCACGTTAAGCAACGATTTAGCAACTCTAGAGAGCCAGCAGGGGATGACCAAAACTGGGATAAGAAGACTAGTTGCCAGAAGACCTTAAAGCGGTTGAGATAGAAAAATCATTCCAAAGAAATAAAACATGGCTTAGGTCCACATCTTTATATAACCGAGTTCCTAATGAAATAACCTTTCGGCTTACGCCTTGGCAATGACCACGCTTAACCTAAGAGTAGAGCAAAAGTCTCACTTCTGGTCGAGGATCACTGCCTTGGCGTAGTTCACACTGATTTCTTTATAAGCTACATGTGTGAGCAAGAGGAGGACACATTACTGCAACTTTTCAGCCTTTCTACTTAGACACTCGAAAGTATCTGTGATACATAGCAAAAACAAGATCCAAAGCAGTTAATTTGGACTGGGATATGTCTTTAATATCCCTGGAAATCATCCAATGGAGCTGAAAACTATCTAAATGGTACAATTTTTCATATCCTTTGTATGATTTTCAGCTTCGTTGAATAATTAAAAGAATGTTTAAGATATATCCCGTCCAAATGGATACCGGAAATCATTCAATGGATATTTTTTAATATCCTTAATTTCTTATCCGTCTCTACTGAATGTTTATCGTCCTCACAATGGTTTTGCCGGGAGCATTTGACCCTGATTCAAACTGATAAAAAAAGATCCAAAAAGTTCCAACTGAAAAGGATAGTTTTTATACACTTGCAAAGGGTTTTATAATTTTGCCCAGAAGTTTGCAACGCATAGAAATATTCATTTCCTACCCCATAAACTATATATATATATTCTTGAACAGGGTGACGAGCTTTGTCCGTCTGTTTCTACGCAAACTAGTCTCTCAGTTTGGAAGCTATCAAGCTGAAATTTTGCACAGAGTCTTCTTTTTGCCGGCCGGATCGAATGACAATATCTCATAGCTCCCATAGAAACAATCGGTCGGAAAACTAGTTTTAGTATGAAAAACTCTTTTCTTTTCAATGAAAACCTCTCCAAACTTTGTAATCGTAGGTTTTCCATGTTTTTTTATAATTCTACCAAGTTTGATGAAAATCGGACAACTATATAGTATAGCTGCCTTACAAAAGATAGGACTGATAAACAGGCTTAGTTAGAAAAACTTTTTTGTTTTTAATGGTAGCATCCTGCAAATTTGTATTTGTTTGTTTCACATGCTTTCACATAATTTTACAAATTTTTGGCCAAATCGGATGGTTATATCATATAGCTGCCATACGAACGATCGTTAGAAAACTGGGGAAAAAGAGTATTTTTTGAAAATATTTAAGCGAAAGATATAAAAACTTTGGCACAGACGAAGTTAGCTTAGCTTTCTCGTTTATATCCTTTTAATAACCCTGCAGAGGTTAGTTTGTAATTGTCCGGATGTTTGTAACGCATATGTTGATCATATATTCGGATCATCAATGATTTCGTGCAATATAAATGAAGATATATGCCAGATATTTTGATCCGAAATGTTTTGCCAAATCATTGGAATACTATCTGGTATTCTGGCACTGACAGCTCACAGTCACACATTTAATTTTTATGAATTCCCAAACTTGGTGGTGCCAAATATCGCGCGAAATTTACATTTTGTGAAAATTCGAGCTTAACTTGTTGTTATTTCACTTGGTTGACTTTCTTGCATTTACATAGAAACGAGTGTGTAAGACTATTTCGTGTATTTTAAGCCCTGGGGCCAAAACTTTTCTTTGTGTCAATGGAAAATTGATGAGGCTCACATAAGCAGGCGAACATACACTCACGCGCGCACAAACTCACACACACAAAGGCATTTGCATAAATTAAAGGATTCGCTCTCGTTCTCGGTACTCGTTCTTGACTTTTGTATCATCAAATTACATGTAGTACAGCCTGAAGCATAGGTTGTAGGGGGAGGGAAGCACATGTAAAGCATTTAATGAGCTCAGTTACAGACTTTGGGCGAAAGACTGTGTGTGTGTGTGTGTGTGTGTGTGTACTTAAATTTATTGAAAATGCCAGCCACATGTGTGGGCTTCGCCTCAAGTCATCATTACAAGCAAGAAATTTATTTCAAAACTTTCAACTTATTAATTACGCTGCCAAAGTGTCCAAGGAGCACGAACGGTGTGCGTGGGTCCTGTAACAAAATACAAGACTAATTGCCCCAACTAAATACGAGGCAATTTAATTTAAAACCAATTTCACACATCCGCCTTGATGGAATTGTTAATTAATGGGCCAAATCGGAAGCCCTATAAATATATATTTGTGGGCCAAAAATAAAATGTGGACAAATACGTGACTGGACGACCTGCCGCTGCAGGTCAGGCTGAATATTTATGAAAATTTTAATATTAAATTGTATTTCTGTGCGTGGCCTGAATGGGGCTAGTTAAAGCGGGGCCACAGTCGGCAATCAATGTCGGTGGTGGTGTGCAATTTCCCCCAGTTCATTTTCCCTCCATGCAATCATTAAAAGCGCTTCATTATCCCAGCCAAACGCCATAATGGCGCCTCTTGTGTGTCACACAACTGTCACACCCACGCAAGGGCAGGACGCGCAGGATGAGGCGTTGTAGGGCCGGTGCTGTGACAGTTTATGGCGCTTTAATTGAATCGCTTGTCATGCATTTGTCTAATAATGGCGCATTAATTTGCAATAATGGAATTTCGTACTAATTTGATGGCTTCCGTTTCCGGGAATTGCAATGTTAAATTAAGAAGCACTAAAGCGGCAACAGAATCTCTTGGCCTCTGGGCACACAAACAAACAACAGGCACATATTATTTTGCCTGCCCTGCTAAGTATGCAACATGGCATGCAACCGACCCTCACACACACACACACTCGCACACACACACGCACATTTAATTGCCTCTGAAAACGTTTCTGTCACGCATTTAAAACTCGTAAGCGTAATTTAACAGGCCCTTTGCTAAATTCATTAGTTAAGCTGCCATTTAATAAAAAGCCAACACTCACACACGCTCACTCGCCCACACACACACACACACGTTCCTGCGGTTACGCCCCCTCGTGTCATTTCGTTTAGCTAAGCTCAATTAAATCGACAAATTTAAAGAAAATTATTTTCTCTAATGGCAGACGTGCCGCAAAACGACCTTCGACCTCATCAAAACGGCAGACAAACACGCACACGCCCACACACACACAAAGGGAAAACCCTCTTAGAAAATGAAGCTGAAAAAAATGTTGTTAAATAATTTAACATTTTTATGAGCCCAAATTGATTAAAAGTTCAAAGGAATATTTATTTTCCACACATATTTGATGGCAAAAACATTGAAACAAACGTGACCTGCCAGCGATTCATCTGGAAAGCTAAGATTTGAGATAATGAAATCACATTTTTGGCTGAGTCAATTTGAGTGGATCGCAAACAAAATATACTTTTACAAAGGGATATTAGTTTATATTTGTGAAGCTTTTTTTTGGATTTTGAAAATTCCAATAAATATCTTCGATCTTAAATGCAGTTTCTGCTAATGAGTTACCCTGTCTGTTGAGGCTAGAGGAATATCTGCAAGGATTCAGCAATTTCCTGTTGAGTGGTCAGCTCATTGAGGTGGCTTATCTATATAGTAGCTGGATGGAACTTCGAGCAAAAGTATGTAACAGCCAGAAGGAACCATCTGCGCCCCCATAAAGTATATATATTCTTGATCAGTATCAACAGCCGAGTCGATATAGCCGTCTATAGTCCGCCTGTCCGTCTGTCTGTCCGTATGAACGCACAGATCTCAGAGATGGTAAGAGTTAGAGGTTTGACATGTAGGAGACATATGCTTCTTATGTCTGCAGGCAGATCAAGTTTAATTTCAATTTTTGCCACGCCCCCTCCCGCACCCGCAATATGCAAACAACATTATATCTCCCACAGCTTAAAAGATAGATGGTTCGTTCCTTCTAGACATATTTAGTTATCAAAATTACTTATCGATCCGCCAAAGGAAGGGTGAAGATCGGATAAACGGTTGTCGAGTTATGATCAAAAGACAGTTCGCTGCTGCAGCGCAGTAGCAGCGCTGCTCTCAGCTGCAACTGCAGCATCAAAATTTAAGCTAAGTGTATTATTTCGTTGGTACAGAGTATGTTATAGTCGGGCTTGACCGACTTTCTTTCTTGTTTCTAACTAAGACTACTTTACGAAGCCTACTTTTCCATGGAAGCTATACTATATAGATGTTGGATTTCGACCAAACTTGGTGCAATCAAGGGAAAGCAAAGCAAACTAAGAAACACAAAGTTTGGAGGCGTTTCCATTTAAAACAAAAAAGTTTTTCTCATTAGAACTTCTTTTTCAACCTATCATTCGTACTGCAGCTATATGCTATAGTCATCCGATTTTGACAAAACTTTGTAAAATTGTGTGAAAGCAGATCAAATAATCAAATGCCAAATTTAAGGACATTAACATTGAAAACATTAAAGTTTTTCTCACTAAGACTACTTTTCGGACTCAACTTTTCTATGACAGCTATACTATATAGCTGTTCGATTTGGACCAAACTTAGTAAAATTATGTTAAAGCATAGCAAACTAAGAAATATAAAGTTTGAAGGCGTTTCCATTGAAAACAAACAAGTTTTTCTTACTAAAACTAGTTTTTCGACCGATAAAAATAGCTGAAATGGACAAGAGGATTTGAATCTTTGAAAGGTGGCAACTATTCCATATACATGATATATGGATTTGATATATGATTTGAATCTTTGAAAGGTGGCAACTATTCCACATACATGATATATGGATTTGATATATGATTTGAATCTTTGAAAGGTGGCAACTATTACATATACATGATGGCATGGTATATCTGTGTAGCATAGTTTAACTGCATTTGAGTTAGTTTATCGAATAAAATCTGAAATAAATCTATTAAGGGAAGAGGCTCACACATTACATCTGACAGATCTAAAACCAAAGAATATGAAAAATTATCTTTAAATGGGTTATTTCCGAATAAAGTCTGTGTAGCGTTGGCTTACTAAAACAACTGTCTCGCTAGACTTTGCACCGACTGTGAACTTATTCATATATAGTATATTTGTTAACATTTCCCATTCGGCTTAAAAAAAAAACAGCAAGCGCATTTAATTTTATTTTCCATTTTCCATTAAAGCTGACAGGCAACAACTAAAGCAAAACAAATCCCCGACATCAGGCTTAATTACAATTTAGCTTAAGACTTCATTCCGAGATGCAATGAGCTAGATAAATCCCGCTGGCGTTAAATCACTGTCCTGGGATTATCCTTGACTTTTTGTATGATTGCGTGCGGCTTAAAAACGAATGAAACTTGGCGAACGAGAGATTTTAGTGCATTTGTTTGGCGAATGATTGGGGGGTTTTATAAATCCATCAATAATGTGAATCTATGTCACCGAATCCAGCACTGGAGCATGAGTGCCTGAGTGTGTGTGCGAGAGAGAGAGAATTGGGAGTGGGGTTTGGGTTTGGTTTTGATAATGATTAATGAAGTAGATAGCGGCGATAACACAACAAAAAAACGGCCGATAAGGTAAGAGAGCAACCAAAAGCTCTTTGCGGTTATCTTATCAACAATTTGAAATGCGCAGCTTTTTATTTGTGACTAACCCGAAAAAAAACACACAACACATTGCAGGAATCAGTCGAAGTTACTCACATTCTAAGTATCTTATTCATTGGGTGTGGAGTGAGAAGAGACAACACAATGAGAACGATCTTTGTACAGCTGCTGCTTCTGATGTTGGCCGCCTCTATTAGAGCCGAGAATATAGACGCCAATGAGGTGGACCGATTCTGCTATCCCGAATCGAAGAGTAACTCCCGACAGTCGTGTGAGTGCAATAATGTGAGTGCCTCGCCCTTTGGCATGCGTGCCCTGCACATCGACTGCAGCTACAAGGAGTACAAACGGGAGGATTTGACAGAGGTATTGCCACTCTACATAGACACCCTGGATCTGTCTTGGAATAGCCTGAATCAGGTTCCACAGTTCAACAGTGACAGCCTGCATCAGCTCAATCTAATGCACAATAATATTTCCCAGCTGAGTGGCCAGAATTTTGCCAAATTGAGCAGCCTCAGAGAGTTGTACTTGGCCTGGAACAGCATAAGTCAAGTGGAGGTGAATGCTTTTGTGGGTCTACCTCACTTGCAGATACTCGACTTGGCACACAATAATCTGCACTCACTACCTGGACAACTATTTGCTCCCTTGCTGGTCCTTAACACCCTAGATCTGTCCTGGAATCGTAAACTCAATGAAAGTTCTTCGTTGGATCTGTATCAACAACTGGGCATCAACAGCAAGTTGTCCATACTCCGCTTGGATGCCTGTAACTTGAGTGAATTACAACTGCCAGCTAATGTGCCCCTCAAGGAGCTCTCCCTGCGACGTAATCTTTTCCAGCGGGTGCCTGGTCAGTTGCCTTTGGGTCTGCTTAGCTTGGATATTAGCGATAACTTGATGGAGCAGCTTTCAACCGAAGATACGGCCAATTTGAGCCAAGTGCGCCAGCTATATCTAGAGGATATGTCACGCCTACAGGACATTTCAGCCCATACCTTCGCCCGGCTAGAGCTACTCGAAACGGTGAGCTTTCAAAATAGCCGCCGCTTGAGCCAGCTGGATGGCCATGCTTTTGGTGTGGTGCCCAAGCTGCCTAAACTTCGCTCCATGCTATTTCGTGGCACTATGTTGCGCACCTTTAATGTCACCCTGTCGCCGCTTTTTAAACAACTTGCCGAACTGGATCTCAATGGTGTGCCGCTTTACTGTGACTGTGAGCTCGTCTGGATGAAGGATTTGACCATCGAGACGAATGGACGCTGCTATAAACCGTCCAGAATACGCGGCATGCTGGTCTCATCGGCGCGTCGTGATGCCTTCAGCTGTGACACTTGGCCCAGATGGGCATATGGATTGATTGTCCTATGTCTGATTGCTCTGTCGGCGGCGGGAGTGTACTTAATTGTGATGGGACTGCGTCCCCATCGGGGAGTGACAATGAGACGGAAAGTGGGTGCCGGTAGTCCATATGCTCGTGTCACCATCGAACCGAATAGACAGGAGAATTTTCATTAGGCGGCGATAAGAATTTGCAGCTGCTTGGGTGTGTTTATTTATAACTAATAAAACTTAACGATATTTAGATATAGTAAACACAAATGCTTTATCTATGCCTTGGGTGGATAGAAATGTTTTAGAAAATTTTAATAGATTAATTTGGTATTCAAGCCAGGGAATGTTCTCGATGAGAAGTCGAATGACTAAACAGTTTCAGTCAGCTTTCTTGAAAGCTTTCTAGTCTATTGAAAATTCCTGTCCTATTGCAAAAAGTATGTACTTAAAGATGACATACCGGCTTTTGATTTGATCTTTCATTAGTTTGGACTACTTTTCGGACCTTAATTTTCTATGGGAGCTATTCTATATAGATGTCCGATTTTGACCAAACTTAGTGGAATCAGGCAAAAGCCTACCAAACTAACATGTAAGTAGTTTGGAGTCGTTTCCACTTAAATCAAAAAAGTTTTTCTCAATAGAACTTCTTTTTTGACCGATCATTCGTACTGCAGCTATATGCTATAGTCATCCAATTTTAATAAAACTTTGTGGAATTGTGTATAAGCATTGAGAATTATCAAATGCTAATTTTAAGGACATTTGGATAGCAAATAAAAAAGTTTTTCTCACTAAGACTACTTTTCAGACTCTACTTTTCTATGACAGCTATACTATATAGATGTATGATTTCTACCAAACTTATTAAAATTATGAAAAGGCATAGCAAACTAAAAAATGCAAAGTTTGGTGGCGTTTCCATTGAAAACAAAAAAGTTTTTCCCACTAAAACTAGTTTTTTGCCCGAACGTTCCTATGACAGCTATAACCTATAGTCGTCCGATTTTGACAAAACTATAAAGAATTGAGTGAAAACTTATAAAATAAATATATGCCAATTTTAAAGAGGTTTACATTGAAAACAAAAAAGTTTTCCTTACTAAGACTATTTTTCTAACCTTACTTTTCTATGACAGCTATACTATATAGATGACCGATTTTGACCAGACTTGGCAGAACTATGGAGAAGCATAGAAAACTAGTAAATAAGGAGTTTGGAGACGTTTGCATTGAAATCAAAAAAGTTTTTCTCACTAGAACTAGTTTTTCGACCGAACGTTCCTATGACAGCTATATGTTTAAGTCATCCGATCCGGCCGGTTCCGACAAATGTGCAGCGTATTTGTACCAGAAGACTTCGTGCAAAGTTAGGTCACGATAGCTTTAAAACTGACACACACCTTTTGGTTGGCAAAGGAACACTCGCTATCGAAAATTGGGTTCAATAAATCTACAAAAATCACAGAAGTCGTTGCTGCCTTTTTGAATTTCAGCAAGTGAAAACAATTGAAATGTACTAACAATTACGATGTAAACATTTGTGTTGAGTTCACCAGTCGTATAAGTAATATTTTTATTAAAATTAAAGTAAATTTTTTGGGTTTTCACAATTGATAATGCCACAACTAAAACTAGCTTTTGGTATTCTTAAATCTACCTTTTTCCATTTTGCAGGGTTTACTCACTGAAACAACTAGTATAGAAATAGATAGAACAGGAAATACAATTTGCAACTCTTAAATCAGCCCTCATAAGCCGCCTTATCTTTGATTAAAGCCACAATTACACCTTGCCCCCACACATACAATCCCAAATTGGCTGTGTATCAAATGTATTACGTAGCAACTTACTTAAAATGAGGATTAATTATGCCCATTGGACACGTATTCCAAATTAGTAACCCTTGGACCTAGTTCACTTACAACTTCTGGCCTGCCTTAGCCCTAGATTTCATGCCTTGCTCATCGTATGCAAACTTAAAGCGTATTTTTGGTGGCACCACAAATTGATCAATCACATTGACATCGTATGGCTCCTGCAGGGCACAAAGATTGGTGTAACGTGGATGAACACCTGTGCGACAACCAGCTGCAGCTTTGTTGCCAGCCTCATAGGCAGGCTCATGGGGCATATTCTCGCGTGCAAAATTACACACAATAAACTGTTGTTGCCAGCGATGACGTCTTTGGCGTAGAACACCACAGCCCAAGTGGGTGGCACGCTCCTGCATTAGCTGCCGGAAGCTGGTGATGTCGCTGTAAAAGGATTAGGGTAGCATCAATTTAGGTGGCATCTTTCAATTACTTACCTACTGGCATCCGCCACTTTTAACTGACTGTTGGCTCGTTTGTACTGCCTGAACCAGTTCTCAAGCTTATGGGCCAACAACTGACGATCCGTATAGCGATAGGCACTGAAGATTACATGACCCAAGGTCTGACCCACATGCTTGAAGCGTTTCGTATTGCGACAATTATCCGCTGTGAGGCTACATTGTCTAACCGTCAGCTCCGCCAGTTGGGCCAACTCGGGATCCCATTGAACACTGGCCATGCGATGGGCAGCCTTAAAACCACTAAAATTACCCGAGGCCACCTGATTGCGATAGAAATTGATTTGATGCACAATAAAGTTGCGCAGTTCCCGACTCAAGGATAACAGCTGGGCTTCCCTCTGGCAGTGCGCGCCCAGGCCCTAAATGGATAAGTTGCAATTGAGCTGGTGAGTGAAAATAGAGATTAGATTAAACCTACACCATTGTTGTTACAGGCTACATGGCTGCCACCACGAGAGCACCAATGTTCCTCACAATAGTCCCTGGCGGAGCACGAAAGCCAACTTAGGGCTAAGAGCAGCAGACAATGCAAGTTTACTACTCGCGGCATGTTGACAAATTGAAGTTTTCAGATCGGTTGGCACTTTAATATGTTTACCAGGTCACGCTTTAAGCCTGAGAATTCCATTCCATATTAGTTACAGCTGATAGTTCCAACTTCAGCAAATCCATTCGAACTGGTTAAATGAGAACAAACTGTTATACTCCATATCTCCTTTGGAAAATCCTGCCTACGCCACTGTGTCCATCGAATGAATGCGATAAAAAATGAAATTGAATAGTTTCCAAAGCAGTGAAAAGTGCCTGAGGTTTCGTACCACTGTCCTAGAGTGAATTGCAGATACAGAAATGCTTCTCCATAGCTGAGTATTCCAGATCAGATTTCAACGCTCTATTCAATAGCTTCCAAAGCGAGTTCGATGCATTGAAAATCGTCAGAGCTAAGTTAAAATCTTGATTTGATAAGCATATATCAGAGTTAGGCAATGGCGGCAGAGACGTCGGCAGAATTTCAGCCGCTGCAATAGTATTTCTTAGTAAGCTTCATGGAGCTTTTGTAAAACTTCATAAAGTTTGCCTTGACATGTAAAGAAAAGAGCTTTGCCTCTGTTTGTTATTACTCAGTTGCCAGTGGCGACTTCTCAGCTCACATTGCCGATCCCTGAATTATATGAATATCAATATAGAGTTTTGTCCCGGGTATCTTGAATGGATAAGGGTGTTTTGCTTGAAAGCGCATCCCTTTTCAGTTTGATAAGCAAGAGAAATATGCTTAAGTTAGCTGTCTACCAGCATACTAACCACTTAGTCCGACCAGCCTAGTTGTGTTCCTACTCTCCTCTTTATCCGGCCGCCATAAATGTACATATTTAACCTGGTTTGTTTAACTACCATCTCCCCACATTTCAGTACAGACTGCTCCCTCGGTTGGTATCCAATTCGAGTAGGCGTACCTAATGAAAATCAATTAATACGACATCCTTTGCACAGCCACATGAAATATGTCAGGCCACCCACAACATTCGTTCATGTGAAATACAATTTATGGCACAAGTTCCAGTCAATTGTGCGCGAATAAAACGCAATATTAATAATAATAAAGTCTGCTTTTACTTATTACCGATGGCCCATAAATACTCGCACATGCAGCAGCCCAAAACTGCAACCCAGTCCGTGACCCCGGTGCCGGCAGCATGAAAGATTTATCGCGGTTCCGTGGTATGCGCATAAATAAATTCTTTCTCGTGTGACAACAGCCATAAAGAGAGATATCTCTGATGCCAATTATTGACACTTCAACGGCAGAGAAATCAAATTATTTGTCTCTTAAATTAATTAAATATTTTTATGAAATGTGGGTAACTGGTTTTTATTAGCAGTTATTTAAAGTAGTTGGAAAATATAAAGCCCTCCATATTGACGCCTTTAGTGTCAGATTTGATGAGTTTTTAAACCAAACACATTTCAAACAAAGCTGACACTTCTACAACAGTTTTACGAGTGATTTTGTGAAATGAAACGAAATGTTTGTATGTCTGTTTGTGTATAAGTAGCCCTGGTTGTTTACTTTTTACTCCGAAATTGTTCTGGCTTTCAATCATCCAGTACAGTGGGTGCAAATGGATGGGTTTGCAAGTAAAACTGTGCTTAAGTAATTACTTGAGTGTCATCAGCCATGCTTCTATTTTCGCATTTCGATATCGGTAACTATCTGTCCAAGTGGCAATACTTTTGGGAGTTGCCATATACAAATAAATCTCATTGTTTTATTACTTCAAAACTTGGTAAGGAAAACAGTTGAAGTCAAATGACAATAAAGTCTAGTTCATTCCATACACATATAAAGTGAAAGTCCTAGGGTCAGATTAGAAGATGATACATTAACATTAATGTTAACATATTAACATTATGTTAGCAATCAGCGCATGTTGACCCCAAATAGGAAATAGTAAAAAAGCAGGCAACATTTGTATACTCTGTACCGTAGGTACATAGAGTATTATAAGTTTGTGCAAAAGTATGTAACATCCAGAAGGAAGCATCTCCGACCCCATAAAGTATATATATTCTTGATCAGCATCAACAGCCGAGTCGATATAGCCATGTCCGTCTGTCCGTCTGTCTGTCCGTATGAACGCACAGATCTCAGAGATGGTAAGAGATAGAGGTTTGACGTGTATGGGACATATGCTTCTTATGTCTGCAGGCAGATCAAGTTTATTTTCAATTTTGGCCACGCCCCCTCCCGCCCCCGCAATTTAGAAAAAACGTCATATCTCCCACAGTTTTGAAGATAGATGGCTTATTCCTTCTGGACATATTTAGTTATTAGAATAACTTATCGATCCGCCAAAGGAATGAAGAAGATCGGATGAACGGCTTTCGAGTTATGATCAAAAGACAAAATTTCTTGGTACAGAGTATGTTATAGTCGGGCTTGACCGACTTTCTTTCTTGTTATTAACACAAAATTATGGCAAAATTGGATATTCTTATAACTCTGCTATTTAAAGTCAGATATTTATGAAAAATAAAGAAAGTTTATAGAATATGAGATCGATACCTTTAAAATAGCTGGAGTAAGGCAATCAATTGATACAACAGAGACGGCGCCAGCTCGCGAGCGATCGAGCCGACTGTATAAACCAAAATTTCCGGTGTGTGTCTGGCTTGTTCTAAACGGTCCTCAATT
This sequence comes from Lordiphosa fenestrarum, assembly GCA_035044985.1. Lineage (NCBI taxonomy): Eukaryota > Metazoa > Arthropoda > Insecta > Diptera > Drosophilidae > Lordiphosa > Lordiphosa fenestrarum. Next base: position 104,610 of record JAWNNO010000495.1, read on the forward strand.
CAAGTCTAAGATGGAATAGCTTTCTAAGTATGAAGGACTTATGAACAATATTTAGAATATTCAACAAATTGATTGGACTTCTATTTCAATTGGGTATATCAAGCACCGAAAGAAGGTTCGAACCTGTAACCTTGAACATTAACAACTGGTCGATTTCGGTTCGAACCAGTGAGCCGAAGCTCCGTAAAGAACTTTAAGGTTTTCTAGTTTGGTTCTTATCTTGCTTTAAAGCCATTGTTTTTACTTGAAAAAGTAGTGTTTCTTTTAGAACCCGAAAGAAAAGGAAACCATCAAGTAAGGTTCAAAGTAATTCAAAAGATTCCAAATCCTAAGCTATTTTTCCTAAAAATAAGGCTTTCATGTTGCATTTAACCAGATCTAATAAGAAATTAAGAGAGGCTAAGTATGGAAAAATTGTTGGAAAATTAGTTGGAAGAGTCTTAAAACTCTGTTGAATCAAATAAATGCTTAGTAAGATGATTCTCAATCGTTTTTGAAGTAATAAAGGTCCTTCTTATTTGCATTCACTTATGGCGACTCAAAATTTCAAAACTAAGGCTAAATCTAAGGCTAAATCTAAGGCTGACTTTTCAACTAAATAGCTGATAGTTAATGTAGCAGCTGGCAAATCGTCCCTGGCTGATCAAAGCTGACTTAAATTGTACATATTCCGCTGCCCATCGCAGTCTAAATTTTAATATCAATTCTGAAACAATTGCCAACCGCAAGCCTACTCACCACGCCTGCGCACTCGCACTGTGTGCCAGTGCCCCAGTGCCACGAGTTGCATGCAGCCCGATACCGAATACGAATCTGACTCCGAAATGCCAGAACAGGCGTAACGAAAAGCAGCATCCAATTTTCTGCTTGTCAGTTGAACGAAGCCAGTCAAAGGCAAAGCACGCTGACAGCTTGAAAAGAGAAACCCAACAAAGATAATACATATACAAATATTACGTATACGTAAACGAAACAACTCAATACGAATAATTGAAACAACAAAAACAAAAGTGCGTGTAAAGTTTTAAGGCAAATAAATGTAACTAACGGATGGTGAAATGTTAAGCCGCTTATTGGCCAAATGGGGAGGTGGCACGTCAATAAATTATAATGCCCCTAATGCCAATTGACAGCAGCGGGAGCCGCATGGGGAGTACCAAACTCCATGAATAAAATATCAAAAGCACTACAAAACGCGTCTTCTCCTCAAACACACACAAGCACACACACACACGCACTGCTCTTATCATCAGCAAATAAGCAAAAGCAATTCTCTGGTGTAGAAATGCTTTAGCATTGTTGTTGTTGCTGTTGTTGTTGCTGTTGTTGTGGCATCCCTTTTTGCATTTATTAAATATTCAGCGTTTATACGCATTCGTGCGCTTAGCCCAAATCTCTGCCTGTTGTTCCCACTTCTTTGATGTTGAAAGGGAAAAAAGAAATTCAAGAGAAGCCAAAGCAAAAGCAACCTTGTGGCCACATGCCAGCTCAAGTCTCAGCCAAATCATGTTTACTTAATGGCTACGCCAAGCAACTATTAGGAGTCCCAGTTTGTTATTTATTGTTATCTCCCATCTAGGCCCCCCCGAGGCCATTAGATTTAATATAACCGACCCAACGGGCGTGTCAAATTCAAATTCCGTCTGTATTAGTTACACTAATTATATGGAAAACTCTTCAAATGACACTGAATGCGCAGCTGGCCGCCTCTGGGAGAACAAATTGAAAGCGTAGATGGGCACAGAAAAGGAAAAAGTTAAATAGGCAGCAGTAAAACACAACAAATGACACTCACACTCAGCTGGCGCACCGAAAGTCATTAGATGTACTTATTATCACACCTGCACACACACACACAAACACATAGACGCTTGTTTCCTCGACTCGCCTAGAGGCATGTGACAACATTGGAACAGTCTAAAAATAACAGGAAATGAAAATAAGTAACACAATTCTGCTCGGAGACCTTAAGACTGTGGTTTCTAAGGTCAGTGGCTGAGTATAATTCCTTTTAAGTGTACCCTCTTGCTAATTAAACATTGAAAGGGTCGTTGAAAGCTGTAAGAAGCATACAAAGCTTGAGGGGCGTGGCGTAACTAAGCAAAATAATTCGAGTTATATCATCGAAGTTCCCTTTGATTTGAAAGTAAGATTGGAATTCTCAATCCCAGTGAAGTCTACTGATGATGCAACCGGCAGCTATGTAGACTTTTTATGAGAAAGTGTCTTAGGTTATATACAAAATGTTATAAGTGTCTTTAATTCTATCTGCTAGCTCCATAAAACGAGCTTTGTTACCTACAATTTGTCAAAAATGTCTTCAACACTTCTTTTCTAACTTTAATACACAATATTTGTGAAGCAGAAGATTGTTGATATCAATGTTGTTGACTCTGCTTATTGACTTTGAAATGGACTTAAATGCAATCATAAATGCATAAGTGTTAAACTTTAAACCACCAAAAGCTTGCACATTTCATTTCCAGCAGCATGAATGTCAAAGGTGACACATCACAAACGCTCAACTACCTTGGTCGGATTCTTGCCAGCTGGCTGCCTGTGGCTCACAGCATTCCTGGCAATGTTTTGCCGCACCTGGTCTAACCATTTCAGTTTCAGTCGCCTGCAACTTATTACCTATATACCATCAGCTTTTCCAAAGTCCTTCGCTTTTGAATAGTACACCTATCTTACTGGAGCTCTATCAGCCATAAGAGTAACATTTCCTCTTCAGAAGTAATTTGATCTGGCTATTGAGCCGTAACTTTCAGGGTGAAGCTTAATAAGATCTTTAATTATAATGATATGAAATTAGGCAACGGAAAACTTGGACCAATCTGGTTCTAGTCAAAAACTCAGTAAACAATTGACGAATTTCAAGACCTTCCAGTGAAGGTACTTAAGTTAGCTAAGTCGGGACTCACAAGAGGAAGCATACACCATAAAGTTTTCTCAGTGGGCGAAAGAAACAAGGGTGAGTCTAAACCTTTCGTTAAACAGTTTTGTTAAAATTCAACAGAATTCAGTAGAATTGGGCGGCTACCAAGTAAATTTCTCAGGATCCTGAGACTCAGGACTTTACACAGGCCAATACAGGCTGCGGTGTCTCCTGTACAAGTTGGTGAAAACAAACACCCAATTATGTATATATAGTGAAAGGAAGGAGGAGTATACTGAACATATATTAGCACACTGCGAACACAGCTTATAACCCAACAAGTTCAGTAACTTAGAGCCCACGAAAATCCTGACACTCGTACAGGAAATAGGGCTGCTAGGACAGCTATGTATTAACTCAGTAGGGAGGTCACAATAAGCCAGGTTAGGACCCGGTGCACTGCTTCCTATACTACCTAATATAATATTAGAAAATTTCATGTACCTTGCTTTCAGTAGTGTTTCTAGAAGGGGTGGGTTAAAGGAGCTGAAGCCTTACCCAGGGTTTAATTCTAATATATTCCAGCTTTTTCTGAAAGTTTGGATTAATTAAAGACTATTCCTCTTTGCATATATTAGGTGGGCAGGCATCAAGCCCTTTAGTTTGCTGCATGGTTTAGTTTCTAACTTTGTCTTAGTTAAAGGGAAACTTTGTCCAAAATCACTAGAAGATTTAAACAAAAGGTTTAGATTCTTACCCGATTCTCTTGTCTACTGAAAGATCTTCATTTCTTCTTTCTTTTTATAATCTTCTTGAAGTTTGCTTTGACTTGATCTCGCCATAAAGGTTACGTCAAAAAAACTCAGCCTGAGAATTTACACATGCTTGAGAAGCTCAGTTGATTCAGTTATAGAAACATTGGTTCAATGAAATCATCCAGTTCATATTAATTATAAATAATTGCTATAAATTGACTTCTTTTATATATAGAAATTCTTAAGATAAAAGTGTCCTTCTCCAACATCTACCTTAAAAATTCACTGGCAGCTTTTCAAAGTCAAACCAGCATTTTGAGAAATCCTTTAATACTTTTACGATGCTACCTACCAGCCACATTTGACAAAACTCTGGCATCCACATGGTCCGTTCCAGGCATTCCTTTATCTCCGACGCTTGCTCCGGCTGCTCTGGCTGCTGCTGCTGTTGATGGCATTTCTTGTTGTTTTTTCGCTTTTAATTTTTTATGCGTGCTGTGCGCAGACGGAGAGCACCAACTGCAACAACAATAACAACAATTGCCAGAACAGCAATCAGAAGAACTAAAAGCTCAAAGCAAAGACAAGCGGCGCTTGCCATCACGTTAAACGAAGCCGCCAGGCAAAGGCAGGCAGCAGGCGACAGGCGACTGGTGGCGGCCACGTTAACTTCATTTACGTCTAAAACGCAGTTGAAATAAACGACTTCAGGACGCTGGCGGATTTTCTAAAAAGTAAGTAAAGCCCATGCCCCGCCCGCCCCTTTTGCCTGCTCCCATACTCATCAGCATTCCTTCACCTGCTGACTGCTCACATTAAATGCCACCAACGGTGAGGAGGTAAGATGTTAAGAGACGCCAAGAGAAACAGCTCCAGCTGCCGGCCAAGTCAACTCATCATTTTGGGTCAGTTCGTAATTGTCTGCCGGAAGTAATGCTGAGTTCAGCATATTTGAAGTGGCATGACAAATGAATTTTTTTTGAGGTAGGGCAGGAAGTACAAAGGCATTTGAATTCGTTTGGGGTTGAATTCTGAATGGGAGCCAGCCGTTTTTATGATGTTTTCAAGTATTTACAATCGCGCAGTTTAGATAATAAAAGATGGCTAATAAATTTTAGACTTATGCTTTAATTTTGCTTAGAGAGTAATTTAAGAGATGACACTAGAAAGAACTCACTTATTTTCACTTATCTAGATCTCATATGATATCAGTGAAAAGTTACTCTGTTTACTCTGATGTGGCTTTCAAAAAACTTTTAAGAGAACTTATTAGTAAATCTAATCTCTTCAGGAGAGATTTCCAGATGTATTGTATGTATACTGTCATGTCCCGTCAATGGCCAACAAGCACATCTGCTTAAAAGAAGGCAAAAAAGGCCAAGTAAGAAGTATTAGTGTGTGTTTACATAATGGTATAATGTTAACATCGATGTAAATGCCCTGTTAATTAAATTCTTCCCCTGAGTAATGTGTATACCTAAGTCGGGCAGGGTCTGACTTTAACTTACGCTCCAGTCTGGTATATAAACAGGGTATCCTATCATTTTCTATCCCAGAAGACAAGAATGTGATTCTTTCAAGAGATATCGCTTTATATCAGCAATTTCGCATTGATATCGTATACTCATCTGTTTTTGGAAGGAACTGTGCCACTCTAGGCGTTTAGAAAGTGGTTCTTTTGGGATGAAAAATCGGTTTATCCTGGGTATCAGAAAAAGACTCTGCTGAGGGATAAGAATGTTTTTCTACCTAGGGTTCAGAAAGCATCTCTTTTGGATATCATTACTCCCTGGAGTTAAGACAATTCCTCTGTTTCGGTATACGAATAGTTTCTTATGAGGGATTAGAATGCGTTTCTGACTGAAGATAAGCAAACATTTCTTTCTAATGCTAAGAATTCTATTGGGACTTAAACGTTTGGAATGCCTTCTGAACCGGATACTAAAAGTATTTAACCATATATTTCTTGCATATTTCTGAGATTAGACCCCTTGTAGTTCTCAGTTTAAGTTTTCGTGGACTCTCATTATAAAAGGGGCAACTGGACATTCCTTAAACAATATTTTATATAATTTATCCTTTATTCGGTAGTCCTCCAGAAATCTCTAGAGATATACAGGGTTGTCCATATTCGACGGACCCATCTGGCAACGCCATAACTTTTGACAGAGATGTCAGATCGCTTAATGACATACCGCGTTTGAAGCGTCAGTCCAAGCAGATTTTTACCATGGAACAATACACGCCACGCGAGCGCTCTGAAATAGTTGAAATTTACATTCAACAGAACAAGTCAATTGTGAAAACTCAACGTGCTTTTAAAAAATTAAAATTTCACATTGAATGGGACCGTAAATAAGCAAAATTGCCGTATTTACGCCACTGAAAATCCTCAGGAGATTCAAGAAGTGCCTCTTCATGACGAAAAAGTCACAGTTTGGTGCGGCGTTAGTGCGAAAACGGTCATTGGGCCGTTTTTCTTCCAAAATGAAAATGGCCATGCTGTTACCATCAACCAGGAGCGTTATCGCGACATGATGACCAATTTTGTGATGCCAATTATTCGTCGAAAGCGTATGAGGCAGTTCTGGTTTCAACAAGACGGCGCTCCACCGCACACAAGTCGCATAACAATCGATTTTCTGAAGAAATTGTTTCCGGGCCGTTTGATGTCGAAAAGTGGTCACCGCGTTCGCCCGATTTGACGCCGCCTGACTTCTTCTTGTGGGGATATTTGAAGTCAAAGGTTTACGTTAACAAGCCAAGGACCGTAGAAGAGCTCAAGGACAACATTCGTGAAGAAATAGCCGCTATTCCGGCCGAAATGTTGGCGAAAACGATGGAAAATGCTGCAAAAAGGGCACAATACGCCATCAACGCCAGAGGCGGCCATTTGAGAGATATCATATTCAAAAATTGATGTAAGCAAATCTACTTGGAACAAATTAAATGATTAAGATTGCCAACCACCAAATTTTTATTTTTTTCTTTGATTTTTTTAAAAAAAACATAGGTCCGTCGAATATGGGCAACCCTGTAGACGCTTTCATTTCGAGCTAAAACGAACTGCCTTGATTTGTGAAATGTCGCCCAAATGCTGGGCTTCTAGTTTAGATGATACAAGTTAAGAGATTTGAAACCGGCTGCTCAAGGCTGTTCAAAACTAAATCGTTTATAGGAATAACTCTAGAGATTTCCCCTAATTATATGTATTTCAATGTAAAAACTTCTGTTCAGTTTCAAGTTAGAATGGACGTTTTTTTCTGAGTGTAGCAATAACTGTGTACCTTCTACTTCAAGTCACATTTGATCTACTTTCCATATAATTCGCATAGTTAATGTGCCAATATTTATACATTTTCTCCCCGAACCCCCGCCAAGGAACAGAAAAATACTTGAGCTAATTGATTAGCGTGACGGAATCGTGTCTCACGTATTCATCCTCATGCCCAACATCTTTACAGTTACTGTAGTGGCTGTGCCACTACTTCGCGTGTAGATGGTATATAATGGTATATGGGGGACTCCTGCCCCACTCTTCCGTGCTGTTAACATCTCTTGAATTTGTTGTAAGCAAGTTTCGCCTCCCATAAGGAAAACCAAGAAGAGAAAAAGCATAATTTGAAGAGGGCTTCAAGCGAAAGTTTCTTATGTCGTTGGCAAGTTTTTTGTTTTGTTTTCCTTTTTTTGTGGGTGTGGGGCTGGGGGAGAAGCCACCACCACACTCGAGTGGGAGGCGAAGAAAAATAAACATAATTTTATTTTAGGGGCTCTTTGGTTCTTATTTAATGCTGCGCATTAGACAATGTTGCAAAATTGAGTGCACTTGTGCAGATGCTCCAGCTGCTTCCGCTCTGCAGCTTGCCATGTCACATTTATGTTTTGTGGTTTTGCCCGAGCTATAAAAATTATTGTCTAATGCAACATTGAGCCTGGCCAAGCATAAATTTGCATGGCTGTCATTGTCATAACGCTTATGCACATAAATCCCCTTTGTCCATGGATGTGGCACATATTTGTGTGACATTTTTCGGTTTTTCCACTTCAGCGTGTGGATGGGGATGGGTTGGCTATGGCCATGGCTGGCTGGCTGCCTGGTTGGTTGGTGGGGGGGCGGCATCAGTTTGCGGAAGCTGCAGGTACAAAACTTTTAATATTTTTCTGTGTTGGCAGCTGTTGCTGCCGCGTTGGCGTTGAAAAGGTGGCAAAGAGAGGGCTGAAGCCTAAAGCTTTCCTGCCACCTGCAGCAACAGCAGCTGCTGCTGCATCCGTAGACCACATCCGCAAATGCCGGCGCACTCTTCAGGCCCGCATGTGTGATTTGTACGCATTTAAGGCCAATTGCAATTGCCTGTAAATGTGGGGGGAAATTGCAAAATCCTCAAGGCATGAAATGAATTATGGTTCCAGCATTAAGGTGACACAGAATTTAAGGAAGGGATTACAGTTTCCTTATTGTAGTTTGCGTTTGGGTTTGGGTTCCTTTCTGTTCACTCACGGCTCACGGGTAAGATCAGCTAGTTTCACGCAGTCATCTCTTATACGCACACATGTGTGGCAGGACAAACACTTACACCTCTCACACACACACAGCCAAGCAGTTGAAATGTTATCACTTGGTGTTTATCGCCAAACGCATCGCTGCTAGGACGAGGAACAGGAACAGCAGGAGCATGGCAAGGCCATGCGACAGTTTTCCATTGTGCCAAATTGTTAATGCTGAGCAGTCTCTTTCGGCTGGTTCCCATTTTGGTGGCTGTTTCTGCTGCTGCTGCTTTTGCTATGGCTTTTTGCTTGTTATTGTTCTTGGCATTATCATTGTATGCTCCTCCTGCTCCTCCTCCTGCCCTGACTTTCACAATTTTATTTTATTCTTCCTTTTTTTTGCGTCTGCCAGTCGTCGAGAGAGCAGAATTTAATGCTTTTTCTTTGGGCGTCTAGCGGTCGCGGCGCCAAACTTTCTTTATGACCTTTTGTGTATATCCTAGCCGACTCACTACGCTTGTGTGGGTGGCTGAATTGATTGATAAGGTTTTTGTGAACCAAACACAGTTGTCGCCACACAGCCTGAGCTCAGTTTATGATGTTTATGCCAGCATTTCAAGATGAAGCATACGCCGCGTTGACAAACAAAAAAACAAAGAAGAAAACTTTAAGCTGCCACCGAAATGCCTGGGGCAAAGCTGAAACTTTGTACATAAAACAACCACAAAGCGTTTGCTTTTGCTTACCATCATCATCATCATCTCTGGACTTTTGACTTTAATGCCTTTCTCGTTCCCTCTGCCGTTCCGTACGTTCCGTGTGTGTTCCGTGAACCATTCCCCAGGCTCGTTTGCATGGACAACAAGCAACAACATTGTTGAAAAAGGTGGCCAATAAAAAGAGTAGCTCACTAATTTGACCTGCGCTGAAAGTTTTATGAACCGCTGGCCAAACTTAAATATGCAACTAATTACGTGTGTGTTACTTTGTGTGAATAATTGCATGAGGGCTTTAATTGCTTCCTACATTTTTTTTTTATCAAGCCTAATGACCATAGGTGTACGATGGTTAGCTTCCAAAAGGCTGCAACTAGGCTTGTGTAATGACACATGAGATTGATTGAGATGGGGGGTGAGTGAATGTCCTTGTGTGAGCAAAAAATTTGTATTTTAATTGGTTAGCTAAAGTACTGTGATAAGTCTGCATCAGTTTGATAAAGTATACATATTATACTTTAAGATGAAACCGTCTGTTATCTTGTCTTTAAAGAATCCTTCAGTCTCTTTGAAATCTGACAATGTTTCAAGTTAGGTACTCGGAGGTGTCACTTATCACTCCTTTTCATAAAAAGCTACCAAAAAAGGCATTATCCTTTACAGAAGAAGTTCTTCAATATCTGTTATTTCTAAGTTTTTATACTTTCTACCAAAGGCACAGATCTATGTATGTATGGGATGAAAACTTATTATACTTGCAGGCCCGATCAAGTATATTCTCTCTTTTTACCACCCTAATGTCTCTGTCAGCTTTATACATAGACGGTTCTATTATCGAAGGCATTATTTATCGATCTACCATAAAATTGGTAAAGATCGCATGAACAAATGTAAAGTTATGAGCAAACGAATGTTAGCTGTGGCAGCGCTGCTTTCAGGTGCTACTTCACACTTTTCATAGTACAGAGTATATTACAGTCAGCCCTGACCAACCTTGTTGCTGGTTTGAAATGATTGAGAAATAATGATGATAGGTTTTTTGCTTTGACACATAAACTCAATCTATTTGGTTCGGCTCGGTTTCCAACACTCGAACAGCAGTTGAACAGCATTTGAACTCATGATGTGGGTTCAACTTTCGGTAGGCTTCGACTCGGTCAGACTTTCGTACATATTAATATCACACCGTTGCCTGCCAGATCTTATATGAAGATGGCTACCATTTTCGACCGTCAAGCTCGTAATAAAGCAAGGAACAGCCAGTATCCCACAACATCCTAAGTTCTCCTTTAAAAACCAATGCAAACTAACAAATCCGAAGTGTGAAGGCTTTTTCCCACTAAAACTATGGTTTTGCAACCGATCGTTTCTTTGGGAGTTTTATATGCTGTAGTCATTCGAAGTAAACTTTTGCTAAGATAGATTTTAAGTTGACGGAGAAGAATAGTGCCTGATGCAATGCGATAAGACGCCTTGTCAAGGCTCCCCCAATTAGGTAAAGGGCTTAGTGTCCTTAAAGTGGTATTTAAGAGATGGGGTAGTAACAGTATGAGGCTTATCATTTACAGTCCAAAGAGCTGTGGCTTACAAATTTCTATCTAATTTGTTGTGGTGTATTGCCTACTGGTTAAAAACACTTTTATTATATGTAAGAAAAGTTTTCCTTAATACTTGGAATTGATTTAGAATGAATAGAATGTTTAGAAACATTTTAGGGTTAGGCTTTTTGTGTGGTAGGTAGGGACATTCGTCTCAAATGTGGCCATGGTTCACATGACACCCCTCCGAATTTCTCTCAAGTCTGATCCCGGCACAACTCTAAAATTACTTACCACTTTCCCAATCTCTTCTGTACAAGCAGCTTGTAGAATAGTACACAAAATCAGCCAACTTGGCTGAAGCTTTGAATAGTCAAACAAATTTGGTTCTCAATCCACTTTAGTTGGGCCGGAAATCCCCATCAACTGCTCATCTGCTGGAATGCTTTAATCTAATTTGTTCAATCATCATGACACGCAGAAATGTGCTTAGTTAATTAGCTGCCGTTTGATATCTTTTAATTCACTGTCAATCAAATGAATCAACTCCTGTGATGCTGCTGAATCACACGCACATTTCCCTAATTATTGCCTAAAAAAGGTTGTCATGGTAGGCTTTTGCTCTGGCTGTCTTTTGTTGCTCGGAGTTTATGACAGAAGTGAAATATAATTCATATGGCACACAACATTTTTAATGTCGCCTGAAAAATAACGCCCAATAAATAATCCTTAATGTCCTCGTATGTTTCTGTGTGCGTGTGTGGATGCGGGTGGGTCTGCTGCCGTTGTACGTATATATATCACCTAGTGCTTATGTACGGTTGTTTATGCTGCTGACGCTGCTGCCCAGCTCCTTGTTTATATTGCCTCGTGTGACTTTGAGGTTAGCTACGGCGGAGTTGTTGCCGTAACCGCATCACACACACACACACACACTCACATATACAACGGGGGCCATCAGGGGCCTGACAGTATTATGACGTGACTTGTCGCCTCTTCCTGTGTCTGAATCTGAAACATTGTCGCGTCCCAATTTGTCGACAGCGTAGTCAAAAAAAAAGAACCCACAATAAATGGTATGATTTCTGTCTCCCTCTTCTTGTTTTTGCATATTCTTTTTATTATTATTCATGATTAATTAGTATTTTCTCTCTCGCCTGTAACTTACACCAGAACAATTCCCTGGGCTGCATACGAAAGCCAGAGATGCTGTTCATCATATCCTGGGTGGTTCTCTCCGCAGGCTTGAGATGAAAATGTTTGACCAGTTGGTAGATTAGTAGCTTGACCTCCATGAGGGCCATGCGGTTGCCTATACAACTACGTGGACCCAGGCCAAAGGGCAAATACGTAAATGGTTTAATCTCCTGCTTATGCTGCTCATCGAAACGCTCCGGGCGAAAGCATTCCGGCTCATCAAAATTATCAGGATCATAGTGCAAGGCCACTATTGGTATTTGCACAAGATCATCTTTGTCTAGGGTCAACAGAACTTGCCCCTCTTCATCTTTCAGCTCAAAATTTGAGCCACACATACGATCTATGACTATGGCGGGCGGCCATTTCCTCAAGGACTCCGAGATAATGCAATCCAAATACTTCATTGAGATGAGGGTATCATAGTCCAGGGGTTTGCCGGACAAACAGGATTCTACTTCCAAAATTTCCTCATAGAGTTTCTGCTGCACCTCGGGATTCATAAGCAATTCGTGAGTGGTAAAGCTGAGGCAAGTGGCCACCGTTTCAAAGCCAGCCGAGAAGAACAACAAACACTGAGCCAAGAGATCCTCATCATTGAATTCGGCACCATCGGCGGAACGGTTCTCGTCCAGTTGGTACAGACGCTGTGCTTCCATTAACTGTTGTATCACGTCTGGACGTATGATATTGTGGTCTTTACGGTATGCCATGGCACCGAATACCAATTGCTTGAAGTAATCCACATTATTTAGATCCATGACAGGCACTCGCAGGAACTGAAATGGGTTTGCAAGTAATTACATTATTTACAAGAAGTGAGAGGGTTCCCAGTTGGTCGACTGAAACCCCACAAAACTTACCTTCATTAGCCTCGGCACCAATATATACATTAGCACCTTGAGTCCTCCCCAGAAACTGAACTGCGATACACGCTGACCGATGGTAAAGAACTCATTGTGAGGGTCCTTAAAAGAGTTGACCTGAACTCCAAATGCTGCCGTGGCTATCACATCATTCGAATAGCGTGTAAAGAAATCCTTTAGCTCCAGTTCAAACTCTTTTTGCTCCACCAGCTTTCTCTTTAAAAACGCCACGGCTTCGACATTGCACACCTGGATTAGATCAAACATCAAACGTATCTTCAAGCTAGTAAATGTCGGTGTTAAAGTGCTTCTCATCTGCTTCCAACGGCGATCACGCAGAGAGAGCAAGCTCTTGGACATCACACTGTTTCCCTGGCCACCCGCCTCACCCACACCCTTGCGATGATTGGCAAAATTATCAAAATTCTTAATGCCCACTTGGCGTATGAGTTCAGGATCCGCCAGATAGTAGAGCGGCTCGCGTAGATTAAAAACGCCATAGATCTTGTGCTGCTTCAGTTGCAAATGCAAGTCAATGCTGAAGAGTGTTGGTTAAACTTGTTATAAGAGAAGACACAAGGAGAGAACTCACCTATGTTTGAGATAGGATCCCTTACCCCGCAACACAGAGAGCGGCACATTACCCAGCAGCGGATGGGGCTTCAAATGAGCCACGCCTCTTTTTGCAAAGTAACCAAAGGTGGCCGTCGACCATTTGTAAAGCAGGAATCCGATTACAACAAAGAGTAGCATTAACTCTGCAAGAGCCATGGCAATTGCGTTCCACAAAATTCTTTGAGCAAACAACAAAACAGTTTGGCTTCTGCAAATTTGAACAGCGTGTTTGTCAGTCAAACGCTTGAACGTCACTGACTTCACAAACATTTGCTCTCTTTGCTTATATGGGACAGAGAGAGAGAGAGAGAGAGAGAGCAAACCGGCAAGTCTTGCCTGTGTGTGAGTGAGTGAGAGCAAACGCTTATGATTCAGAGCACAAACACTTTGCTCAAAACAAATAATTCGCAGACAAAACAACTTATTTATGCACATATATATATACTATATGTGCACAATATTGGGTATGTGTGGACTTAAGACAAAATCAATATTTAATTTTTAAATCAAAAATCTTCTACTTAACTTTTAAGTGACAGGACAACCTGAGCCCAAAGGCTGCGTATGCCGAAAATTGCTTTAGGGCTATCGGTTAATTTGGTCTATGCCTTACAAAAGGGTGTCATTTGCTTTGGAAATTTGTTTGCCGTTAATTGTGTCCTTAATTTACTAACGGCCAAGTTAATGGCAGGGCCACAGTGAAGATTTCCTGGCAACTACAACTGCTGACAGCAAGAAATCAAATTATTTTGATGAACAAGCAAAGTACATACTGTTTTTGGGTCTTCATTCACTGAAACAGCTGAAGAAATGGATCAGTCATCTTGGTGGTCTACAAGGAAGTCTGCTAAATCAAATGGAAATGCGAATCTCATCGCAAAGCAAATTGAAAGCATCGTTTATCCAAGCTGGATGCATCTAACACCACTTTAACTCTCAAAGTAATACTAAAATTGATCTCTTAACACTGATTTTGTAGAATATTGCCACTGCTCTTAATGAAAACCAAAGCAATATTGCTCGCAATCAAGAGCGCATTTACCAAAAATCAGTAGCTCTTTGAAAAACATATTTAAAAACAGGAAAGAAAGTTGGTCAAGCCCGACTGTTATACATATACTCTGTACTAACAAAAGTGTAGGCACAGCATAAATTTTGATTTGCTCATTTGCTCACAACTTGACTGTCGTACAACTAATCTTTGTCAATTCTTTGGCGGATCAATAAATTATCTTAAATACTATCCATAACTATATATTGATATATGTCCATCTGTAAAACTGTGGGAGATACGACATTATTTACAAATTAATCTGTCTGCAAGTATAAGAAGCTTTTGTTTCATACATGTCGAGCCTATATCTCTTACCATCTCTGAGATCAGTTTGTTTATACGAACAGATAGACTGACGGACATGGCTATATCGACTCAGGTGTTGATTCTGTTCAAGAATATATTTACTTTATATGGTCGGAGATGCTTTCTTCTGGCTGTTTGATCCATAAATACTTAAACAGAGTTTAAATCAGGGCTGTAATCAGGTTTTGAACCCGGAAGTCTTACTTTTATATTACTGTGAACCGAACCATGAAATTATAAAAGTCAAACCTGAACCTGCTCCGAGCCAAAAATGTTGTTTCGGTTTAAGAAAAATTATAGAAATTATGAATTAATTCAACCTAATGCTTAACGACTTATTTCGTTGTCCTGACGGTTTTGTACGACTGAGTCCTACAAACGACAGCAAAGTTTAATGCATAAATCTATAAAAATGTTGAGAATTACCTTTCAAATCTCCCTATATTAGCCTCTTTTCTTAAGATCCTCTTCTCCAAAGATTAATAATAATTCACAAAATAAAAATCAAGCGAATTTAACGAATGGAACATTTTGTTTTGAATAATCCCATTTGATGTATTCTACAAATAGCATTCGACTCAATTCGCATACTGTTTTTGTCATTTTAAGGTCGATTACTCTATAAGCTTGCATAAAGCATGGGCTAAGCCAAGGTTTGAAACAAAACCTTTGCCCAAAAACTATGAACCTCAAATTTCTGAACCTTAACCATTGGTATATTTTGGTTCAATCGATTTTTCTTGCGCTGGCAGTCATGTATTATGTGTGAGTAAAACACATGCAAAATTCTTGATGCATTTTGAATGGTGCATTGCGGAATCCACTTTAAGTAATTCCTCAAATGGATCTCCAACTCTTTCTAATTCTTATAAAAGCATAGACTTTCCCAAGTTAGAGTATACAAAAATCGGTTGTCAAAGCAAAGCACTTGCTTCTCTGTGTATTTTTCTATGTTTACTCGCATTCTAAAGCGCTGAATGGTTTTTTATCTTTGGTATTTTTTACGAGTTTTATTTTAAGTCCAAGGGATTTGTGAGTAAAATTCCAACTGCCAGCGAAATGACGCCTGGCAGCATTGATGTGATTTGATTTGATGCGATGTACTTGGTTCAAAGTCGATAAAATCGAACTGATTTAATGATTTGCCTTGATATGCTTATCAGTCAGTGCATTATCTAAACATTATACCACTTTTGGATGGGGAGGGGGGTGAGGGCAACTCCAATTCAACTCATTTGAAATGAAAATGAACTGGGCATGTCATGGCCTAATCTCATTGGCATAAACTAATTTCAGCATTAATCCCCTTAAGTGACTCAACTATTTATTATAAAGGACTTAGCGCGGACAGGAGAACTAACTTGGCTGAGAAAGGCGACAGCAGCAGCAGCAGGATACGTGCCTGCGACCTCGGAGTGAAAGTTCGGTACCACCACTTACTTACCCAAGAGGTGGCACATTGTGCAGTCCAAACACGTCTCAAACAAATGACAAAATTTTTTTGCCTGCATTTAGAAGAATATTTTGATTTCTGATGTTGAATTTAAATATTTCTTTTCTTCGGCGTTTGCCTAATGTGTTTACTTTGGCAGCCAACCAAAAAGCGCCAAGTACTTTTGTGCACATCATTGCCATCGGCCACGGTAGATCCTGTGTCCAGGCATTTGAATTGAATGTCCTCGCTTGCCACTTTTTTTTTCTTTTGCTCTCATTTCTTTCGCTTTAAGTGTGCGCTTGCGGCCAGGCCAGTGTTTTTTTTTGTGTTTCTGTCGGTTTTCCATTTTAAATTTCGCCGTCTGTTTGATCTTTGTTGACCAACATCAAAAATATCAAATGCCCAGAAGGTAAATGTTGTGGCATTTTCTGCCCTAATTAGGCCCAAATTTTGTGTTTTCCTTAATTAATGACTTATGGCAGCGGCAACTTCTTGTTCTGGTCAAAATCATATAAAGCAAACATTTGCCTAGTTCTATGTAAATATGGGCCCCTGGCCAAGTGGATGAGTGTGTCAGCGTGTGTGTGTGTGTGCATAAACACGCACTTGGCATATTTCTTGAATTGTATCAAGTACTGGTATATATGTTCATCTCTTTTCAAGTGCCAGCTGGCCACAAAACACTCACATATAAATATGTATGTGAAATGCCACACACACTCAGACACTCGCTTCTCCTTGAGAGTTGCTCTTTCTTTTCTTTTCCTTCAGTTTGTTCTCTCAAATCCTGCAAGAGGGGGGGAGAATTTCAATTTTGATATTTGCTTGGTTTCCCAATTGGAAATGCATACCAGCACAAGAAGGAAAAAAAAACATCAAATTTGCTTTCCATCCAAAAAAGTAAATACGCGCTTAGCACTTTAGATGCTTGAAGATGGAGAGGGAAAATTCTTACAATCTTACAAATGGTTGGGCGACTTTGAGCAGAATAAGTGAATTCAATAGTGATTGGTAGTGGCTTTATGTTGCACTATTGGTAAGTGTAAATGATAATGTTTGATTTATCACGTCCAGATTTATAGTAATTTAAGCTCAAAGTTGGTTAAAGTTCAAAGGACTCGCATAGCATAGTTTTGGGCGGTAGAAAATCACATAATTTTAAGCAAATGCTTTGAAATTGGCATATATTCGCTTAAAAAAATCGCAGAATTGTTTGGGATAGTTTATTTTAAAGCTAAGAACCTATATTATACGAAAAAATCAAAGAGAGCTCAAACCATATTAAAGGTTTCCCACAAAACAAGATTTTAAAGTGTAAAAATAGGCATTTTAATCCAGAGTAAGCTGAAATAACAAAAAAACGAGAGCGTAAGTTAAAGTCGGCCCTGCCCGACTTCGAAATACCCGTTACTAAAGGCAATTAGTGTTTAATAACCTTATGTGGCTCAGATAAGTATGCAACGTTTTTTTAACTCTGCCATTTATTATCCGATCTTTATGAAAATTTTGTGAGATTGTACATATTTGCCACATGCGCTATACTGCAAAATCTAAGCTCGATAGCTTACAAACTTGATCTGCCTGCAGCTTACATCTAAAATTTGGTTGCTCTAGCTCTTCTAGTCTAGTTCTTCTAGTTCTTCGGCTGTTGATGCTGATGAAGAATATATATACTTTTTAATATCGGAGATGCTTCCTTCTGCCTGTTACACACATTTGCACGACTTTAGTATACCCTTTTTACTCTACGAGTAACGGGTATAAAAAGATAACCTATTTATTAAGCAAAAGTAAATATATTTCCCATAATAGTTTAAGCCAAGTAATGAAATAGGCTACAAACCGTCTATACTTATGCTGATTAAGAAAATATGTGCACTTCTATGCATACTTTATGGAATCGTAGATGCTTGCCTCCACTTACACGAATATTACCAAATTCTTGTGAGCCAATTGTGGCCAAAGAGGTTTGCTTGCAAATCCCATATCATCTGGCATGTTACTGCTTGTCGTAACCACAAAACATAAACACAAGGCTCCTTGCTGGACTGGGATTGACAGCCGTGGCTGAGTTGCGCCATCGCCATTGCCATGGGCAATCTCAGTGTGCAAATATTTGACAGACAAATTTCGAACACTGCAGGCGTTCGCGAACAGAAGCTGGAGGAGCCGTCTGAATGTTATCTGACATGTCCAAATATCGCAAGCAGGCAGGCAGGCCTACCAAAACCCGGTCATAAATTTGAAGCGTGCATAAAAAATGTTTTCGATTTTCTTCCTTCGTTTTGGGCACATAAATTGAAAGGTCACGTATACGCAGGTGTTGCTGCTGCCGTTCCACCAACAACATATGCTATATTTGCTTTTAATTTTCAGTCAAAATTTGTGTATTTATTGCATTGAATTTTGTTGATAAAACTAAATCCAACAAAAACTTGGGTCATAAATATGGCGAAAAGTATAAACATTTGTGGTCAGAGGCCTAATGTTTGTGTTCGAATCGATTCGATTGTATAATAATGTCGTTGTTGTTGCCATAAATTAACATTTAATATGAATCTCAAATGTGCGAAACATTTTTCCACTATGCAGTTTGTATAAGCCCTTTATGGCGCGATTATCATGGTGTACACACACACACACACACACTCGTATATTGTATATTTTTGGCATTCCAATAAGCAGTTATTCAAAGAGGATTTGGATTTTGGTTAGCCGGTTTGTGGCAAGTCGCCAAGTTGGACCTTATAGCTTAGAAGACACCATGAGTGGTTTATGGCTTGTGCGGCTTTTTTTGTCCAGCTTGGCCTTCAAATGGGTTTCCTACTCAAATTGAAGTAAGGGGAGTTGTTTTCATACTTGGGTGAGGTTTCATGAACAAATTGGTGACTCAGTGCACTCAAATTATTAGAAATTTTCATCTTTCTGTGGGTGAAAGTTGGCAGTCTGGTGTTATCATTTAAATGGAGTCAATATTCAGCCTTATCTAAACACAACAACCCTTTCATGTGCTGCCAATTTAACGGCAGCCCCAAAAGTAGGCAATGCTTTAAGTCAAAACACATTTACTGATCACTCACAGTAATTACACTCACACAATCACACACACACACACGCACGCACAATTGCTCATCTCTCTGGCTCGGTTCTCCAGGCAACAGCAGCCTGTGTGATAAGAGTGTATACCGAATTTGCGTTCTCTCTGCATGTGTGTGTGCCTGAGTGTGTGTGTGTGTGTGCTCACTCATTCAAATTTATGGTTATGCCTAAGCGCTGATTATGACAAATATGCCACGCTTCACTGGCCTTGTCGCTTTTGGGCCAACCCACAAAACGAACCAACACAGAGAAAAAAGAAATCGCTTATTATTATGATTTTGTTTGTCTTGCGGTCAGTTGGTGAGGGATTTTCAACGAAAATACCCAAAATAAATAAAACGTTGTATTATTAGCAGGCCCGAAATAAAATGGAAGCCTAATGACACGCACACACCCACACACACGCACCCACACATGTCAACAATTATAACGTGCAAATTGTTTGATGTGTGTGTGTGTGTGTCACCTGCCACATTTGCTTTATTGCCGCTCATTAGAAATGCTCAGCGTGCGAAATTTTGAATAAGGTTTCCGACAGGATCCCTACACAAAACCCCCATGTGTGTGTGTGTGTTGGTGACTTCTAACACGTTTTAGTTTTTTTTTTTTATAGTTCAGTCATCTGCCCTGTTTGCACTCATGAATCGCAGCAAATGACAAAGATTTTGTTGGCTTTTTCGACAGCACATGCCTTGACATTTTGATGAATCGGGTCAGTTGTTGGATTCTAAACGGCTGTTCTTTGGTTGTTTTTTTTTTTGTTTGTTATACTTGCCAAGGATTTGCAAGTTTAGTGTAGTCTGGCCCGAGTGGCAATAAACCATTTGAGTATTTATATGGCAAAGCTCGGTCAGAGGATTAAAAAATGAGTTGGGACATTCCATAAGAAACAGTGCGAGAAAACAGACAATGTTTTATGTGTCGAGGGCAAAGTTTAACCTTCTCATCTGGTACTTTGGGTAAGAATATTTGTTGAACTATTTTGTTTAAGGGTGAAATCCTAAGAATGCTCCGAATGGACTTAGCTTTTAATTAGTTGTAAGACGAGCAAAGCTTTATATGTGACCATTTTATTTTCTGTTACGATCTGCGCTTGCAAAAGTGTTTACTTTTAACAGGCAGTCAGAAAACTAAAACGGTTACCTTAAAAAGAAACCCGAAATGTTATGTTACCTGTGTCTTTCCCCAACATGAGCTTTATTCTGCTCTCTTTTGGCCTTTGTTTTCAGGAGATTCTGCCGAAAGTGTCTTTTGAGCATATACCCATATTTGTGTTCCCTGCTTTTTTGGAAGGCAGTAAGTCTCTCGTGTATCTCGGATCTAGTGCGACTTTTGCCTGAAATTTCGATGCGAAGGGTTTGATATCCACCACCTGAAAAATACTCCACAAATGAAACCTGCAACAACAATGCCCCGACGACGACCTACAGGGTCGATATTCGATTAGTGTATGCCCTAAATTCATCGGACATTACCGCACTTCAGGAAATGCGATGAATACAACAGGGCCACAAGTTGAGAACCAACGCTTCATGTGAGATCTACTACAGTGGACATGATTCATAGCACAAGTTTAGATGCGACTGTGTTGTCAGCGGAAGACTACTTCGCTCTGTTATCAGCTTACCATCGACTGAAGTCTGAGTTGAGAGTTCCTTGTTTAAACTGGTCAAAAGTAATGAAATTGCTAATCTCAAAGACGGCCGTTCTAACAGGAATGCAAACCACTCGAAATATGTACTGGTTCGGTTCAGTGGTTCAGACAGTTTCTTTCAAATTCCCAATAAATCGTTGGGTCGAGCAAAGCGATTCCCACTAAAACTCGTCGTCCCGATTTAGGGCAAAATATTTCAATATTTTTCTTAGCTAAGAGCACGCACCGGCAGAAGACAGGGACGCCTTGACAAAAGATGTATTCTACAAGCGTCTGGAAGGCAATATTTGAGCGCTGGCCCGATCACGAGAAGGAGTTTCTTGCCTTCACGATGGAGAGAGGCTAAAATATAAAAGCCCAATTAATTATGCATTTAAAGCAACTTTAAGCTTATGGTAACAAAAATCTAGACGGGATGTCTATCAATTATCTAGAATCACCCTTAAGCCTTCAATATACTGCGCCATTTCTAATCTTCCCAATCTTTTAGGCTCGCATGCGCTGAGGGCAGAGGCCGCACAATTCGTTGACTTCAGTTCTTTACAGTAGAGTAAGTGAGTGAACAAATTTGAGATGTTTACTACACTGAACAAGTTAACTGAAGTTACTTTGTTTATACTCACCAAATGATACGTGATTAATGCCCTTCAAGGTATGCAAACTTTATTTCCTTAAGTAATTATGTTTTAGAATGAAGCTCTTTCTGGTGCGTTAAAGATAATCGCACTGCAAGTTCAACCAGATTGTTGTAAAAGTTTTGAGTATACAACAAAATGTTGAGTTAAGACATATAAAACATAAATACCTAAATAAAATTATTATTTTCATATTATGTAGCATACTTTATAGGGCAACAAGCATGATATACTTTGTGTGTGTATAAACTTAGTAATATTCTTCTTCAATTATACTTTTCTAGTCAGTCAGGCTTGTTCAGTGAGTGTTTTTCAGTCACTCAGTGCGTTTTTAAAGGACTTGTTCAGTGTCTGGCCAAGAATTTCATGTAGGATCTCTGACGTGACAACCTTTCATGGGTATTCCTTTGCTAAGCAAGGCCTAAATATGTGTTTTATTCAAAGGCGGCTAGCTGTAAGCTCAACAGTTGGTAATTGACAGGCGCCGTCATGTCCTCTTAATAATTAATGCTTGACAACCAAATTAATCCATTTTCAAAACTCAATCCTTGTGACATTTTTGATTCATTTGCCCTGCAAATTAATTTCGTTTCGAATTTCATGCGCTGCATAAATCAAATTGTGTGATATTTTGTGTGATGTCAACCATATTGCGTATACGCGGCGTAATTGCCAAAAAGCTTTCTCCTTTCTTGTTTTTTCTCTTGTTTTTTTTTTTTGTTTGATTGTTTGTGGGTATATCATTCAAAACAATCGTTTGGGCTTAGTCAAAATGGTCAAACAGACCTTTCAAATCCCGCACGCACAACAATAGCGACTCCGGGTCCGTAACTAAGCCCCAACCAAACACAAAAAAAAAGGATTATTTTGATTATTTTGCGTGTTTCAAATGTGGCCAAAGATAACATTGAGGCTGCTGTTCATTTCAATGAACTCGCTTTTCAAACACACAATTTTATCATGCCCGGCCAGGCTTGTTTATTGTTCAGGGAGCGGGGTACGGGGAGCGGGGAACAGGCACAATAACAAAAATAACAACTACACGAAATCTGGCCACAAAATTTGCTTATGTTTTGCTTTCGTTTCTCTTTTTCGTATTTTTTCAACTTGTAGACTTCCAATCCTTGTGGCTAACGAGCTGGCTTGGCTCCCTGGGCAGCGGCAGGAATAGGAATCCGATTCGTTCAGTCAATGCTGGCATTTATACGCTACAGCAGGCGCATAAATTTCCGCTTCAATTGGACTTGTACGGCGGTAATTGTAGCTTTGATTACCAGCCAGCAGCAGCGGCCGCCGGACAGGAGTTGTTCACCGACTCAACAGCCGCTCAACAACAGCAATCAACACTTTCCACGGCGACAGCACAAATTTACGAAACAAAATTTATTGAAAGTTCAATGGGTAGGCATGAAAAGGGAAGGAGAAAAAACGCAATCAGCAGGCAGCGCGAAAAGAATTTCAATTACATTTTCCTTTTATTGTGCAAAGTTGAGGCGAGAAGCAACTTCTGTTGAATGTTTAATTTCATAATTAATTTACACCATTTCGAAACTCGCATCCGAGATTTAACTGACGAAATAACCGAATCCCTGCTGCTGGTGCAAAATGTTGGCCCTTCTAGCCATATAATTTCAACAATTCTATTTCAATTTTGCAGCTCAAACAATGGACGACATGGTCTATCAGTGTAGCAATCAAAATTCTATTTATGTACTTAATGCCAGTTACAATGCCTATGGGGTAAGTTGGACTCTCGGCGGGCCCATCAGTTGCCACTATCTAAAAAGTTGCCTTTTCAGGACTTTGGCCCATATGCGCCAACAAAGCGTGAAATAAATGGCAGCCGAGCAGCGCAGCAGTCAAGTTGCAGTTTGCAACATAAATTCAAAAGTTTTGAAGCAGCAGCGGCAGCAGCAGCAGCAGGAGGTGGAGCAGTAGGTGGAACCGCATCAAACTACGTAAATCCTGTCGCTACATCAATGTCAACCGCAATGTGTTCACCGGCAACAGCGGCGCTGCAGAAATTGTTCAATTGCAGCGTCGCCTCCGTTGGCGGATGCCAAAATGTCAGCCACAGTCACAACAACAACAACCACTGCAACAATAGCCCAAACGGCCACCCAAACAATGGCTGTCTGTCAGCAGCCAGGCCCCGAAGAAACCTGGCCGAAATGGTTGAGAGCACAGCGGGCGCAGGTGCTCTGCCCTTACTTAGCTCCGCCTCTGCCGCCTCCAGCACCAAGAAGAAATGCACCAATGTCAAATCAACGCTTATTGCCAAGAAGACAAAGTTTTTGAAATTTCTCGAAGAAGAAAAATTGCGCAACGGTGCACAGTTGACGGAAGATGCGACAGCGGAAACCTGCGGAGCTGCAGCAAGGTAAAATGTGTGTGCCTGTGTGTGTGTGCGAGTGACGCCGATGCAAACTTGTGAATTCTCATAAATGTTGTAAGGCATATTGCGGCGTTGAAAATTTGTGATAACTTTTTATGAACCGAAGCACTTTTTCTTCCTTTTGGCGCTGCCATCAGTTGACAACTTTGTCATTAAGTTGGCCAAAAGTGTAGTTCCTGGCAGTTCGCTACGTAAAATCAAAATTCTCCGCCATGTTTATTAATTTGATATTATCTGTTGCCTCCTCAAGGAGGAGGAAACTCGTTTTTTTATAAGAGTTTTCAACACTGATAAAATATTCGTATTGAACATAATTTGGTTTGCATTTTGAACACTTGGTGAAGGACTCTTTAGGCTACTCCGGCGCAGCGTTTGAAACTGAGCATATTTTTAAGCAAATGTGCTCTTATAATATTTCATTGGATCTAACACATTTGTTGTGGAGCTATGGTTGGTTTCAGACCCAAAGTTGGTATGAGCCAACAGATCTTAGAAATGTTAAGGGATAGAGTTTCCACTGAAACTTCTTATATTTGCAGGCAGTTCAAGTTATTTGCTTTTTTTCCTGCCTCTGCAATTTGGAAAATATGTAATATCTTCCACAGTTTTATAGATAGACGCTTAGTACCTTCTAAGTATGTTAAGTAGTCAGCATTACTCATAGATACGTCGAAGGATTGGCGAAGATCGACTGAACAATAGTCGAGCTATAAGGAAAACTAACAATTATGCCGGGTGGCCGGCTGTGGTGCAGCGGGTAGTGTGTGTGCCTGCTGTGCCAGACGTGGTGGGTGCTATCCTGCCTCAAAGTTGTTTCTTTCAAAAACCAACACGGCCGTTCCCCTTCACTAGCTATTGGCGCCAGCTTAGAAGTACCTAACCATGAAAAAGCTTCTCAAAAGCTTTTCTCAGGTGCAAATATAAGAAACACACAAGCAAAGAGATTGAGAGGAGCTCTGCTTGGCTTTTTGGGCTGTGTAAAGCCAAGTATTTTCAACAATTATAGTGGACAGTCTTAAAGTTGATCTATATACAAATGAGTAACTAAGACAAGGGTGTTTCACCATTGAAACAAGGACTTTGATTTTAAGAAAAAAAAGTCAGAACTAAGTTAGAGCTACGCCCATCCCAGACTTTTGCCTGGCAAGAGTATAGACGAGAAAGCAAATCTAACTTCATCTGTCACAAAGCTTTAACTTACTTGAAACAGATCATTCCTCTGGCAGTTATAAGATATGGTAATTTGATCTGTTAATGTATTACTCTATGCAAAATATCAGCTCGATAGCTTTAAAACTGATGGACTAGTTCGTAAAGAAGCAGACACACAGACGGAAATCGATTCAGCTTATCATGCTGATCAAGAATACATGCCTTATGTGTTCGGAGATGGTTCCTTATAGGCTTTCCAAACTACTGGACAACATTTATACACAGAAAAAAAAATGGGGAGATAAAGTCAATCCCAAAAAAACATGATTTTATCTGGACATTCGGATTGAAATTTCAAGCAAAGGTCGTTCTGGAGCCGAGATATCCGAGATCAAGTCAATCCAATTCGTACTTGGAATAAGAAAATCCGGGATTGACCGACTTCTGACATCGTTTGGGATTGATTTCATCCCGGATGGCTTGATTTTTTTTCTGTATACACACTTTTCCAGAGCATTCCCCGAAATGTCTCAGGGGGTAAGTGACACTGTACCCAATACTCTTCAGGTAAATGAACCTAGATATGTTGAAAA
Source organism: Lordiphosa fenestrarum (assembly GCA_035044985.1). Taxonomy (NCBI): domain Eukaryota; kingdom Metazoa; phylum Arthropoda; class Insecta; order Diptera; family Drosophilidae; genus Lordiphosa; species Lordiphosa fenestrarum. The sequence goes on from JAWNNO010000495.1 coordinate 129,983, forward strand.
CAAAGTATCAACTTTAATCCCAAGGATATGATACGAAAATGATAGCTTTTAGTTTCCTAATACTTACTATCTTCAGCGAATTCGATCTATAAGTATTATAGATCTACCACTTCCTTGAACAGCTGGTTTTCGTTGATGCTCGTGATGTATTCGGGTGAACTAATTTTGTGTGTTCAAGTTTAAGTCCATAATGCAGATATTTTCAAAGGCTTGATCATTTTTGGGGTTAATCATTTCTAGATAGTCCTTTATTAATTAAAGGGAGCTCAGCATTTCCACATTTAATTTTAACATTTGTCAATAAAAGCTCAATACATCTTCGAAACTTTGACCAGTTCCACTGCCTGATGTGAGTCAAAGCTACATTTTTACGAACTTTCTGTTGGAAAAATAAATGCCCAATATTAATTCATTTGGGACCACACCGTAAGTCCATTTGGAGGCCACCGAACAAATTCAAGTTCAGGCCACAATAAATGACGTACCACCCGTTTCCTGTTTCCCGTTGCCCCTTTTGCCAGCCAACTACTCGCACTTATTCAAATTCCAGCCTAATGACAGGACCATTAAAAAGCCAGACACCACCCACAGCGAACCTTATCAACGGAAAATGCAAATACTTGCAAAAGTGAGCAGCGCGAAAACTTTTGCTGAAATATTTCGCAAGTTATTTTGTAGCACAAGTTGGAAGCGGATGGGGTTGGTACGTGGATGTGGATGTGGATGGAGTCATCTCAAACTTGATGAATGTGGGCGTACAAAAAAAAACAAAATCCCACCAGCCGCCTGGTAATAAACCAAACTGAAGGCAAAGTGCATTTTTCCAACGCTTTGGCGTTTACTAATTAAATGCGCACAGGGCGCTAATAAATCAAAGCACACGACCCGCCCCACCCCATCCAACGACTGCAATTAATGCAAAATTTACAGGGGCTGCGTTTTACAAAGGACTTTGACATCCTTACATTGTGCACTTCAAAGTATACGAGCGATGCGGGGCTGGAAGCGAGCCCACAAAATTTGATGATTATTGCACATCAATGTGTATGCATTTTAATCAACTTTCCAGAGCCTTTGAACCGCTCGGCGCTTCACTGCCCTTTGCCGGGTTTAATGTTTATGCCCAAGCGCGTTAATTTTTCAATTTCGCAAATGGCTGCCTGAGCTGTAAGATAGCGCGAATCGGAGTGAGACGCGGAGAGCGGCCAATGAAAGTGGAACAACTTTGCCGTGCTAAGCGATGGTGATCAAAACTTATGACTTTATGAACAATGCAAGAAAGTTTCACGATGATGGCGCACAAAGTCCCTCGGCCTGACAACACGCACACACACACAGACACATAATTGAATGCGCTTAAAAGCCACCGCAAACAAGCAATCAGCTGTGCGGCGGAGAATGGCCCATCAAGATGTGACCCAGAGACCCCAGAGACAGGCTGAAAGCGGGATGAACCATAATAAATTGCATAATCTGAGAATGATTTTACTTGAGAGGTTAAGATGCAATTTTAAAAATTTGATATTTATTTTTAGGGAAGTCTCGTTAGCTACTATATAGGTAGATGGTTCCTACCTTTTGGATATGATTAGTATGTATTTAGTAATCAGTATTACTGACCTGTCCGCCGAAAGAATGCCTAAGATCGAATGAATGATGCTTCGAGTTATAGGGAAAACAAACATTTATGGGCAGCACCTTACAATTTGAAGCATTGGCCATGTTCAGCAGAAGGATTTGTCGCTGAGCATTTATCGGAAAGAACAAAATATGGGAAAGTCAGCTCCGGCTACTTTTCGGACCTTACTTTTCTAAGGGAACTATACTATATAGCCGTCCGATTTCTGTTAAACTTAATAGAATCAGGCAAAAGCCTAAAAAACGAACATTGTAGACGATTCCATCGAAAACAAAAAGAAAAAAGAACTTCTTTTACGACCGGTCTTTCGTACTGCAGCTATATGCTATAGTCATCCGATTTTGACAAAACTTTGTAGAATTGTGTGAAAGTATATCAAATAAATAAATGCCATTTTTAAGCACATTTCCATTGAAAACAAAAAAGTTTTTCTCACTAAGAGTACTTTTCTGTACTTTTGTATGACACCTATACTATATAGATGTCCGATTTCGTTCAAACTTAGTGTAATCATGGTTAAGCATAACAAACTAACAAATACAAAGTTTGGAGGCGTTTCCATTGACAAAAAAAAAGTTTTTTTCACTAGAACTCGTTTTTCGACCGATCGTTCCTATGACAGCTATATATTATAGTCATCCAAACCGGCCGGCTCCAACAAATGTGCAGCGTATTTGTACCAGAAGACTTCGTGCAAAGTTTGGTGGCGATAGCTTTAAAACTGACGGAGGAGATAGCAAAGAAACAGACGGACATGCGCATATCGGTATCGAAAATAACCTATCGATATACAATTTCAGCTGCAGGTAGCATTATCACTTGGAAGGAGCGTACTATTCCCTCAAAACATGCTCCTCTATCATAATACTTCAAATTGTCTATCACGATACCGTATCACTGGTGTTCAACAGAAAGATCAGTGAAAGAGTATGATTGATCAGGGAGCAAGTTCTTCTGCTGAACGCGGCCAATCATTCTAAACACTGAATCTAAAGAGAAAAACTATTATAATTATGTACTTTTATATAATTTTACCAAAGTTGATGAAAATTGCAAGAATATATAGCTATAGAAATATAACAAACTGGCCAACTGGTCCTGGAAATCACTCTTAATCTTGCAAGAGTATATAAACTTTCGGGTGCAGCCGAAATCATTGTTCCTCTATCCCTTTTTTTTTGGTTATTATGCACTTTGCATTTAGCCCGAAACGATTTAACAAGCGTTAAGTTTACTTAACCACAAGCTAAACAAACTTTCCACCCAACCCAATCCCTCATTTTCTCTTTCTCATGGACAGCAATGAGGCGGAACCTAATACAGCGACCACGTCCACATTAGTGGGCCACTCAGGCGTACAGGGAGCGGGCCGGAACAGCCAACACAATGGCAGGCACTTGAAAAATCAGAACAACAATCAGGAGGCAGCAGGAGCCGACCAGAATAAATTGAACAATTGGAGCATGCATAATGATAACAACAACAAGCTGACCAACTACCCACAGCAACAGCAACAACAACAACAGAAGTGGAGTAACACTAAGCCACAAACCAGATCCAGATCCAGTGCTGAGCTCTATCAGGAGGCGGCCGACATTTTGGGTCTGAGTTGCAGCCTCTGTGATAATTGTCGCTGCCTGGACTGTCAGGTGAGTGGAAGGTGAAGGATGAATCTTTAAGTCCCAATTTCGATTTATGTAGAGCGGCTACTTTGATTGCGACGATAATGATGATGAGAGCTACTCGGATGATGAGTTTGATGAGTATGATTATAGCGTGGAGGAGCTGCAAATGATGTTGACAACCAGACAGGAGCAGGAGCAGGAGCAGGACATGTGCTATACCATAAATTGCCAGCAGAAGTGCCAACAGCGAGTGGACATCGATTTTGATTTAATTAATGCAACCAGCAGCCAAGTGCTGCAAAATTGCGAAACATTCAACGATTTGAGTTTGTTGGATGGGAATGGACTGGAGCGGCAGGTGGAGCCATTTACGTAAATCAAGGTGAGTGTGACTGTTGGAGAGGCAGCCCAAAAAGTGTGGATAATGACTCTGGGAGTTTTTTGCCATTAATTTTATTCTATGGGTGTAGCCTACTTAAGGGTCGGCCTTGCTCTTTGAACTCGTCTCACCAGCTGGTTCTAATGACTAAGCCTTAAATAATTTATACGCTCTTTTTTGTCAGAGAAACTTTGATAAAATTCGGAAATCAATAACCATAGCTAGCTAGTTTTTTCGGCCATTTGAGTCTGTCTCGATTCCAAGGTAAGAAGTTTTTTAAAAATTTACTTCCAGTTGAGTGCGTGATGCTTGGCAACTGAAACAGCTAGCTGCAAAACGTTAGTTTTTTTATGCAAAAATGGCAAATTGCATTTTATCCAATGCCCAAAATGCTTGCTGAATTGCCAAAAGCTCTTCCGGCCTGAAGTTGGCTTAGGGGTGGCGCTGGGTGGTGGGCGGTGAATGTGAATGTTGAGTGGTGTGCCACTTGTACCATAACCAAAGCGAAACCGCAACAACTGACCAGTTTATTGCAAAAATAAATGCGAGCTGCTTCAACATTTTCCAGCCAAAATGCAAAAAGAAAAGCCAAAAAAGGTCAGCAAATTTGATGTTTTTTTGTGTTTTGGGCCACAATGCAGCAGCTAAAACAAACAACAACACAAATTTCATTAAAAAATTCATAGACAAATGGAAAACGGAGTGTGGAAATAAAACGAATCAAATAACATTTAGCCAAATGAAATTTAAAATATTGTTACTTGGCCTCTTAAAATCCTCGACAAAGTGAAAAATGGTTGCAATAAATACAAGATTTTACAAGTTTTCTGTGTGTGTGTGTGCTGTTATTTAACCTTCCAGCAGTACGCCCCATGGCTCAGCCTCTTATGTTTTGTTCGTGTGCTCTTGGCCAGCTGCCAAACGCAAAGACAATGCACCAAAAGAATGCATCTCCCACTAGAGATTGAGAGTGGGAGATAGAAAAATGGAATTTTTGTACTACTTATGCAAGCTTTCATTGAAATATCATTTCACCTTACTTCCTCATGGCCAATTGAGCACAAAACACACACTGAAATGGCCAGTTTAGAGCCGGAGAACCAGCAGCCAGGCCATAAAACTACACTTTAGCTAATGAAATGAAATCGGGAACAAGAATTGGTTTTATTCTCTATTCAATTAAGCGGATGGACAGTGGGCTTAAAGCTGATTGTAGAGAAATTAAATTTTTAGAGACTTACAAGCAGATGAACTGCTTCCTTGCTAATCTGACGTTTTCCTGGTTTGCCAGCATTTTCGCTCTTATTTCTTGAAAAAAAAGGAAACATTTATAAAGTTGATTTCCATCATAATTTAAGATCGTAACTTATTTAGCTGACTTTTAACTGTTTGTGGACGGGTGTGGTGCAGCGGGTAGTGTGTGTGACTGCTGTGCAAGAGGTTGTTGCTTCAATCACGCCTCGGTACATCTAATAAAAAAGATGTTTTCTTAACAAACTTACACAACCGGTCACCTGCGCAAGCTATTAGCGACAGCTAAGAAGTAACTAGCCATGAAAAAGCTTTCTAACTCGGCGTTGAACTGTAGGCTACTTTCTCCTGTGCAACAATTTAAACCATTAAGAGAAGCTTAGCTTAGCCCTTTGGTCTGATTTCTCTGAGTTAGCAGAGAAAGAAGCAGAGGCAAGGTATAATTATAATTGGCTGCTACAGCTCCAAAGAAGAGATTGTAGATTGCTCATAGACATGCCAACGGCACACTGCCTAGCAGCCGATCATGCGATAAAGCTAGGCATTACAACAGAGGACACCTGCAGGAAATGCATAGAACCTGGAGTCCAGAAACTCCAAGATTAAAACTTCTGCACACCTCACGGTTCGCTCCTTTGGAAGAAGCGGCCAAGAACCTCCCCAAACAATTATTGACATACGCCAAAACGTCAAAGATCCTCCTGGATTTCTAATTCAAATGTACCCAAATATTCACCTGGCCCCTCATTAAGGCCCTATTCTCCTTCAGCTTGCTGTTTTTGGACCTTTTTTGAAAAAATACTCATTTGAAAACGCAAAAAGATATTTGAATTTTGTTTTTTTTTATTGAATTAGTAATGAATGAAAGAAAATAAAAAAAAATTTTTCGCCGCGATATAGGGGCTGTCCATAGATGATGGCACCGTCAAAGTTGGCCCTCAAAAAAAAAAGGCATGGTGCTGGCGGCCACGATTCCGCCAGTTCTACTGAACCGATTTGGATGAAACAAAGTTTAATCGACATAGAATTGTCACCATTCTGGCCCGTAGTAAAATAAAAATTTTGCGATTTTTTTTTGACAAAATGGCGGCCACTTGAAATTGACAAATCGAATTTGGACCCATTTTTTTGTAGTTTAGTGTAAAAAAAAAATAGTAAAAAAAATCTCAAAATTTTTATTTTACTACGGGCCAGAATGGTGACAATTCTACGTCGATTAAACTTTGTTTCATCCAAATCGGTTCAGTAGAACTGGCGGAATCGTGGCCGCCAGCTCGAAAAACGTGGTTTCGAGATAATCGCGTTCAAAGTTTGAAGCAACATAAAAACTACTCATTTTAGCAGCGAAGACATGACCCCACAAAAATGGCCATATCTTCTAAAGTATTTCGAATTTCAAAAAACCCTTTTAGGGTTATATTCTTAAATGTCCAAGCTATAAAAAAATGCAAAAAAAAAAAGTCGAAAAAAATTGTTTGCTGAAAGAGAATAGGGCCTTAAGGACCTTAAAGTCTATGTGTGACCCCATCTGGGGTCAGCCGGAACTACCTACCTTTTGTTAAGATTGCGAGAATGAGAGCTAAAGGGGCAGCACATTAGTTTTGGATTTATAGATTTGTGTGAACGCGGCGATAGACAAGGCTGGATACAACTCTTCGCATCAGATCCCTGCAAACATTTTGTTGTGTTACTTATCTCTCTCGTCCAACAAAGTGTTGGTCAATTGTTTGAAGAATAGAAGATAGTTGGGCGCTTTACACAAACAAAATAGGTTAGGTATAGAAACGAATACTATTCCCACAGAAGAGGCTTTATTTATGTATACCAGAACAGAGACTTTTCTCAACTCCAGGAAGAAACGCTTGCTTAACTCTTGGAAGAAAACTTTTCTTATACTCATAAGGTATGGCTTTCTTATCGCCCGTCTCCCAGAAGTAACGCTTTCTTATTGCATAGAAATATTCATTTCCGACCCCATAAACTATATATATTCTTGATCAGGGTGACGAGCTGAGTAGATTGAGCTTTGTCCGGCCGTCTGTCTGTCTGTTTCTACGCGAACTAGTCTCTCAGTTTTAAAGCTATCGAAATTTTGCACAGAGTCTTCTTTTTGCTGCACACTACTAATATGTCTGAACAGACCGGATCGGATGACAATATCTCATAGCTCCCATAGGAACAATCGGTTGGAAAACTAGTTTTTGTATGAAAAACTTGTTTCTTTTCAATGGAAACGTCTCCAAACTTATTATTCCTAGGTTTTCTATGTTTTTTTTATAGTTCTACCAAGTTGTATTAAAATCGGACAACTATTTGGTATAGCTGCCATACAAAAGATAGGTCTGAAAAAAGTCTTAGTTAGAAAAACTTTTTTGTTTTTAATGGTAGCATCCTGCGAATTTTGTATTTGTGTGTTTCACGTGTTTTCACCTAATTTTACAAATTTTTGTCCAAATCGGATGACTATATCATATAGCTGCCATACGAACGATCGGTCGGAAAATGGGAAAAAGAGTATTTTTTGAAAATATTTAAGCGAGCACTTGCAAGGGTATAAAAACTTCGGCACAGACAAAGCTAGCTTAGCTTTCTCGTTTTTCGTTTATTTATGTGCTTACCCAAAAACTTTGCTGATGTCTGAAGTAGCCCAAAAGAAGTTTTATCCACATTATCGCCTACAGTTCACTATCTTTGGAAAACTAGCCGCGTTTACTGTGTAAGTTTCCAGCAACTTCCGCCGACTGTGCGTACTGCAGAACCAAATGCAATGCCATTAAACTCACCGACCGCGCAACGCCCACGCGGACACGCCCAGGCAATTGCCACGGCAGCCGCTGCTTAATGATGCTTGATTTAATTAATGCCGAATTACCTACGTGGCAAGACCGCCTCCTCTTGGGATCGGAGTCTGGGAATCGGGTTCTAGCCATGGCGGGATGGCAATTGGAAATTGTAAACGCAGTCCGAGCTGCTGGGGAGAGGGTGAAAAGGAACCACATTGCCATTTGCTGATGATGATAATTTATTGCCCCGAAGGGCTTGCCGTTGGATTGTGCCGTCCCCTCGTCGCGCCTAGTGGAAACGATTTCCGCTTTGGAACTTAAAGCGTGAGCAAATATTTGCCATTTCCAAAGGCAAGGAAAAAGGGACACGACATAAATATACAAATTGTTTACAATATTTATTGTTTGCACAATGTCTCTGCCACCGTTCCGTTTGACAATGATGAAATGGCAACTTAAGGCACCACGCCCACCCTCCGCCATTCAGGAAATCAGCGCATGTGACTGGCCACAGCTTGACCGGCGCCCTAGTTGAGGTTCCAGTCAGTTCAGTCTGGGCCAGAGCAATCGGTGGCGTCAATGCTCATTTCCGTCGACATATTTTCATTTCCCTTTTGGCTTCGCTCCGTTTTTTTTGTTTTTGTTTTTATGTTGCTGACTTACCAACTGGTGCCCCTGCCTCGTTTCCTTTGGCGTAAAGCGTAAATTGTAATTCATTAAACTTTATTGTTCAGCATTGTTGACCTCTCTCCCTTAACCGGAAAACCTCATTTATGGCCCATGTTTCCAAAACTTTTTATAATTAAAATTTGCAATCGAAAGCGAGAAACAAACAAGCGGCAGAAATTATTTTTGCTTTGTTAATTATAAAATTAGATATACAAAAAGTAAAGCATTTCGCCTAACGGCAATCACGTTTCGATAATGAGAGGCCCGCACCCCCATCCGCCTGGCCGCCCCGCCTTAATTGTGCCAACAACTTGATTCCAGCTGAACGACTTTCAAAATTTTCAGCCACATAAAAGTCGAGCAGCCGCATCAGCGGCACCCAAACTTTTGCCATGTGTGGCCCCAAAAAGTATGCTTATCTAATTGTTAGAGCATCAAAAGCAACGGCCACAACATTTTCATGACTGACAGACAGAAGATGGAGTGGAAATGTGCGATGCGATGGCAGAATACAGGGAAAAGCAAAATCAACGTTTTTCTAGTGCTATTTCATAAATTTGAAATTCAAATTTAAACCATGCACACATAACCAGCGGCCTGGCAAGTGTGTTGGGATGGAGTTGGATGGGGGGTTTGGGTTAGGCAAAACGTTTGGCGAAAATCCATCTGTATTAATTGAGGGGAAGTGCCATTTTGCAGAAGTATTTTTAAAGGCTTAAAGCCGTCTCTTTCATTGAGCAATGTTTTTCAGCCGTTGCTTTGAGTTCTCCCCAACCTTCACTTAGCTTACCGCTTCTCTGGCTACAGTCCTCCTACAGGATTCTTTCCAGCAATGTTGATTACACTTTTTAAGTTCCAATTCATTCTGCGTTCTATGGTGTCCGCAATCTTCACACTGTTTGGCCAGAATATGCCTCACGGGCATCGTTAAACAAAGGTTTGAAATCTTGACACTATGAATGCAGTATGGCAGCATTATGTTGATCCAGTAAGGGTATGAAGAGAGCATCGCCAAGTAGCTGAAAGCATTCCAAAAGCACCTTTAGCTACACTGGGCTTTGTCGTATGTCGCTCTGATGAGGGAAATTAGTTTTTCCGGTATGGAATGGCATAATGGTGTCCATTATGGTGTCTCTCAGGCGATTCAGAACTCTTATGGTCATGAGATTCGAAATGGTTGGCACCCTTAAAATACATTAGGAACGTTTGCCATCTTCTCTGTTTACAAGGTTGCCTTTCTTTTATGCTTAATTTTCCATTAAACTCACCCAAGAGTTTAGTACTGAAATCATGCCTGAAATCAGCTAAGGTCATGACGTAGTAGAACCGGCCTGTGTTAAATTTATGCCTAAAACTTCTAAAAGGGTTGACATGAATTCAGTAGCAGCCATTTCATTTCAAGGCTAATTCTGCTTTGATTCAGTACTGAACCGAACTAAAGAGTCTGTTTTCTTTTAAGAAAAGTATGGAAAGTGAAATTCCCCTGCTTTTATAGCCATTCTGATATGAGCAGGCAGAATTCTATAGGTAGAACCGGTAGGTTCCATAACCCATGTATCTAAGGCAGCTTAAGAACTGCCACAATTTGCACTCTTCAAATGAGGACCATTGAGTTTAACAATTTCCTTTCTCTTCTTTTTTATTTATGCAACAAATTATTGGATTATAACCAGAACCCCTTCCTCGTAGCCCACACAACCATGGACACCCACACACAATTCTGCACCAAAATATAAAGTAAAACTTTCTATCTGCCCAAAGTTACAAAGTTTCCATCCTTATGCAAATTGATTTGTATCGTGTTTCCCTTACCATTTCTTCAGTTTACCTTACAATGTGTGGGGTGGAGCAAGTGGGGAGTGGTCTATTTGATTAAGGACTTGAACAATGTGTGTGCATGCACATGCTAAACACAAAATCAACACAAAACTATTAACAAGAAATTGTCATATAAATTAATTAAAATGTCACTTGGATTTATCTGTGTTTGGCAAATTATAAAAGTTTACACAGCACTAACAGTTCCCCATCGTTTTGTATGTAAATATTCATGAATTTTAAAGCATCTTTTGCAGAAATGTCAGAGCAGAGAGCAAAAAGCCACCCAAGCAGGCATAACATTTAAGGGGCAGAAATATCTATGAATTTTTTATGAGCCATAAATCACATTTGCAAGTCTGCCTGGGCATAGGTTTAGGTTATATTTATACTTAAATTTGGTTTTTAATAGACTTTAACATTTTTATTTCTCTTTGCAGAATGAAACCACAAAGCAGCTAATTAAATATTAAAAAAAAAAACAAGAAAATGGACAAAGGCCCCTTTCATTGATGGGCTGTGTGACACCTCTCACAGTGTACAATTCATTTTGCTTTCAATTAACTTGCCACAGGCCAGCAAAAATAGAGAGGAAATTGAATCAAATATAATGTAGAATATATATATATATATATAGCCATATATAAACAATACAGAAAAAAGAAGGTGCATTAATTACCCTAACCAAAGAGGAGAAATTGATTTTATGCAAATTAAGTCAGCACGATAAACTACCATTAAATAAATTGCTACAAAAACTGTGCCAATAAATAAATTTAATAAAATTGCATTACGAGGGTAGTCACAGAGAGTTAGTGCAAGCAAAAACACATATAAATTGATCAAGAATTAGGACCGATTTCACATCTGTCACATAAACTGAGATATAACAGAGTAAATTGTGTGTTTGTCTGTCACTTGGCAGCTGTCTTGAGGATGTGACTTCGGCCCTAAGGCAGCTAAGCCTAATTTCAATATTATTTTGTTTGAACCTTTAAGCATTAGCTAAACCCAATCTATTTATAAAAGGCTGATGTTGTTAACACACTTAACTCACAACCATCCCTACTTACGTTTACGTCGACAATACCGTTTGGAACAGGCACTTTTGAATGCTTATAAACATTATTGTTGATCGATTTCCTAGAAGTGGATCATTCAACATTTGATTGTCCTTTGAATCAACTTTCAAAATTGAATGCTCATTACTGAAACATGGCGAAAAAGTGGTAATAATGTTTAATTTAAAACAAAACCTTGTGGATATGTTCGATATGGACGGTTATGGTGAAGCGGGTAGTGTGTTTGCCTGCTGTGCAAGAGGTGAAGGGTTTGATACCGGCTGGGAACATCTTATGAGCATTTTTTCTTTAGAACTTACATACCCGGTCACCTTAACAAGCTATTGGCGTCAGCTAACTAGCCAGGAAAAAGCATTTGAAACTTTGCCGTTCGTGTTCCGCGATAAACTGTAGAAGTACACAAGCTAAGTGATTGAGATTAGTTTGACTTGGCCCAAATATACTTATATCTTTTTTGTGTGTTCGATTTCTCTTAAAATAGATACCGAATTTTCGGTTAAATAATCCGATTTCAGCTTTCATCTCCTTTAGATCTAATCAGACTTGTATACGAAGAGCTTGATTCAAGAACATATAAAAAATATTTATAATATGCAGTACTTATTCTATTTCAGAGTACACTTTTGCCTTTTGCCAAGGTTAATTGAAAATATCGAATCTTTGTAGTTATTGGGCGCATTCAGCAGATAGATTCGATATTATACTCTCTGCTGAATGCCATTGATAGTCAAGCCATTGAGCTATTTTTTGGCTCAAGTACATTTGGTCAAATTATAACAAATGATTGCTCAACCTTTGAGCAAAATTTAATGCTATATGATTGTCAGGTTATATTCAGTTTTGGGGCTAACAATCATGCCATCTCGGCAATCATGATTGTCAAAATTACCAATCGCCATCGGGAATCAATGCATTCAGCAGTTAAAATCGGAAATCTTAAGTCAGTAAGACGGATTTATCTGCTGAATGTGACCTTTGTATCATGTATTTGTCTTAATGCTAATTCACTTTGAATACCTTGTGGATTATGTAAGACGCTGACATTACTGACTCTAAATTTCACAATTAAATTAATAATAATGCAAAGAAATAAAGTTGGCATACTTTTAGGGGCATTTATCATGATATCATGAGTACCCTTGGACGAATGTAGACATTTTGATGGCTCTGCGGATCGTGAGTGACTACAATCACATCTAACAACAGGCCTTCAAGTGTTTCGGGATTAAGAAAAACTTTACATACAAAAAAATAAGTATTTTGTGCCTGAAACAAGTATATATTTTGTATTGATTCGAATTCAAAATTCTTGATTTTTAAATTAAAGCACTTCATGCGTTCAGAAGACCCTTCTTCTACGTGTTACGAATATTTGCAACCACTTGGACTACTTTTTAGACAGAGCGCACGCCAATAGCTTACCTTTTCTGGGTTACATTCATAAGCTCCGCTTCTTAAACTTAGCTTAGCGGAGAGAAGAACTTTTTATGCTAGCTCTGCTTCGCTCCACTATTTGTGTTGACTCTTTGAATGACGGTTTTGAAAAATAATTCAATAAAGAAGTGTTTCCAAAATTTCAACAATCACAGCATGCTTTTAGCTAACAGCTGCACAACAAATTTCAGCTGCCTCTCAAAAGTAAATCATGGAAATTGCCATTTTAGCTTAACTCGCCACAAATTTGTTGTGTTTAATGCATTTCAAAATGCAATTTGCATAGTAAATTTTTCAGAAAAAGCGTTCTGGCTTTTAAAACTGTGCGGCAACTTTTGATTGCTTTTGTTTGGGTATTTAAAAAGATTTAAAATTTAACAATTATAAACAAGTTGAAACTCTAACACGAATGCTTGCCAAATGGTCAACTTATAAGTACCGATGCTCGTACTGAATAGCTTGGCAGCTACTTTTTGGGACTACCCTCGCACTTTTGCCCTGGTAATCAAAATAATAATAAATTAAGTCCCTCTGTAATCAAATAACAAGTTAGGTTTTGATGTTAGAAAATGTATTTAAGTATTTGTGTGATGCTCTTAATTTGTTTAATTGATTGTAAATCAACAAAAAAAAAATAAAACGCAAAATAATAAAAAAAACATTTGTTTGAAAATTCAAAAAGTGAATCATTTTTCGTTTGAAGGGGCCAAAAACCAAAACAAAAACAGGCCAAAGGTCGGCCATTAGCTTTTTTATGAAGCGTTAACAACTGCCGAGATGTGGAGCCTGTTTATCTGTCAACATCTTTTGTTGTCTCGCAGATAACCGAAAAAGAGTTGATAAGAGAGCCAGCAGAAGAGTTCTACGTTCATTTGAAGACCAAACTGAGGCGAAGAAAGCCACGCAAATTAAAGTGAACAACAACAAAATTCTATCAAATGCTTAAAATGCGATCAATGTCTTTGGACTCGCCAATATCTTATCTATGTATGACATGTGCCTGGCTTTAAGGTGAATCACATTCAAATACTTGTTTCCCACAAAAGAAGCGAACCAAAAACGCTAACAATGGATCATCTGGGAGCGGTTCTGGTGGCCATGGCATTGATTTGCTTTATGATGTTTTTCCTACGTGTAAGTTTTTCCCTATGTCTTGTTAGTGCCAGCCTGACGGCTAAGACGGGCTTTATTTACAGATAATATTGATAAGCTATCGTTCCTGTACGATGACGCGGCACTTGAAAGAATCTGCGGAACTTGAGGGTAAGTGTATATCAATATTGGTTCAAGATGGGACACTGAACTTTGAGAGTTGGATGGAAAACATATTTATGACTGTCTACAGACAAGTGAATGTGTGTTTGTATGTATTTGAACGACTTGCGAATGAATTAATGTATTTTTTGTTTCCGAAATCGAGTAATACGATTACTTTCTGTTCTGATTTTTAGAAAGCTTTCCAGGAATTTTGCTGAAATGTTTTCAAATCAAAACGGAAATACTTACCAATGCCGAGTCCGCATTATTTGTTTGGAACCGAAAAGGGGTACTAGAAAGAGTCATTGGGTGTGTCAGCAGTCTCTGAAGGGTGCAACAGTGGTCTAAAACCATTTCAAAAGTGCTGCAGAGGCTTGTTTCGAAATTTCTCTTATGGTTTTAGACATTTCCACAACTAATTCATATGTCAGATGTTAGTTAGTCTTGGCTGAAAGTGCATTTTGAAACAGTTTCAAAGGGGCTCGAATGTGATTTTAAGAAATATTTAAGAAAACAAATCGTTTCGAATCATTTGAACTCTAGGAAACTAGCTGTGACCTGCCCTCGTCGAAACACAGAGCGCACTCAAGTCTGTGTAAAAACATTTCGCAATTTCGCTACTCGCAAAACCTTGAACAGAACTGGTTAAGATTCCTTCAACTTACTCAAAAATGTGTTTGTTCCATATTAGAAACCTTCACATAACTATTACCCAAATTAAAGCTGAGATCAAGCAATAAACCACTTTACAACTGATATTAAATCTCTTTTGCACCGTTCGTAGACCACAGTTAAAGCCAATGACTACCAAATTACGAAATCCAACACAATTTACAATTTCAACATAGTTTTAAGGACCCGTACAATGCCGCCTATTGAGCAAGTATCCATATATAATATATGACAATAATAAATCAGGGAATTTTGTCATTTGTGGGCACATTTATCATACGCGCCTCATTAGATAAATATTGTGTGTCCAACACATTCGCACACCTAAGCTCCTGGTTCAATCTTATCAGCTAATGATTACAAAGCAAATATGTGTGTTGTATGTGCATAGAGTCATTCAGGTCTAGGCCTGACCCATGCCCGCTGGTCAGGTTAGTTGAAACGCGCCTATTGATTGAATCGCGACGGATACATTTTCTTTATGCGGCAAACATAAAATAAAGAAAAAATGGCTCCAGCTGTGAACACCACGCTTAGTTCCATACCCATAAATAGCACAACTCCCACGATTTGGTATACGCCAGCTGCGTTTAATTACAGTGGCGAGAATATTACCTACAGCTTCACAACACCTTCCTACGATTATGACTATGTGTACTTCTATCCCAGCTATGGAGTGTATGTGGTTCTGGTCTTTCTGTTTATATTTGTCTTGCCCCTGGCCGTGATTATGGTAAGTCGAAGTCTGGAAGAATTGGCTGGTCTAATCCTTGATTCCCCCTCCACTCAAGAATGCCATGCATCGGAAACGTCAGGCCAATGCCCGCGCCCTGGCTTTGCAGAGACAACGAGGTAAACATTTGTACTTTTTTAATTGACTATAAAACCTGTTTGAGTGCAGCCAGGAATCCGAAATTAATCAGTCCCAGATAGAGGTAGTACATATTCAACTTGAGCAACTCCCAGCGTTCCTTGACCCTCAGCCACGTCTGAGAGTTGGCATTCGATGGCTGACCTCGCTGTTCCGCATAGGACGATTGAACACAACACTTCGACATGACCCAGAAGGCGGTCATGCGGTTTTGTGTTCTCAATGTGGACTCGATGCCACGTATCAAATCGTTGGTCTTAAGTATTAGCAACATTTGGCGATCCACCTGCTCCAGAACATCGGATATATGAGGCAGTACCAGGGAGGTATTATTTTGGAGTGTGTTTTTCTGTGTAAGAAAACGAAACGAGTTGGCGGGCGGATTCATTGATGTTAGCCAATCCACTTACCTCTTCTTTGGAATACTTCACTTTGGTGAGGCCCTGCATGACCGTTTCCCAGGGTCTGCCCGTTATCATGCAGGCAAACAGTCCGTACAGATCACCCTTGATGCCCAACCTTTCGCTATGCTTGCGCATGCCAGCACGATCCACCTTGAGAATGCTTAGCCACAAATTGGAGTAGTCATAACGGAATTTATCTGTCAGATTGGCGTACAGTCCATGATCCAACAATACAATCTCCACCTTATTCGGGGCTGAACTCCGCACCAGTATATTGCCCGGATGTGGATCACTGTGCACAAAACCCGTGCAGAAAATCATCTCCGAGTACAGTTGACCTATTTTATTGGCCACAGCAAACGGGTCGATGTTGTTCCTCTTGATGTAGTCCAAATCTGTGACTTGTCCTCCCTCAAGATACTCCATTACCAGCACACGGGAGGTGCTCAACTCCCAATAGATTTTGGGTACCCGCAGCCAGGAGTATTTCTCAAACTGTTTGGCCACTTTCTCAGCATTCTGTCCCTCATTGAGGAAGTCCAGCTCAATGGGTAGATTCTTTTTGGACTCATCCACCAGCCATTGGATCTTGAAATCTGGAAATATACGTGCCAACATCTTAACAGCCAGCTCCATGGTCTTCATGTCCACCCTGCTGTTTCCTTTCACATACGGATGTTGCACTTTGACGGCCACAATCTCTCCGGTTTTGAGTTGAGCCTTGTGCACCTGCGCCAGCGAGGCGGTACCCAGTGGCTCCGGCTCAAAACTGTCAAAAATATCCTCGGGATTGCGCTTCAAATCCTGTCGTATTACCTTGTACAAATCCTCTATGGGATTCTGCGGAGCATTCGAGTGTAACACCTTCATGGTCTGCACAAACTCCTTGGGCAGCAGATATTCCAAGGCTCCAATGTGTTGACCCACTTTGATATAGACTCCCCGGTTGGTGCATATCAATTCCAGCAGCTTTTCGGCCGCAATTTTGTGCACACGACTCTTTTCGGCCTTGTATTCCGGCGTCGTTTTATCCCATTCCCGATAGTAGAGTTCACGTTTGTAGGTCAAAGCCACATCTACAACGGCGGCGGCCGAGCGCGAGAGCCGCACAATGCCCAGCGAGTTCAAGTCGTAGTCATTTGTGTGCAGACTCAGGCCAGTGCTGACCAGGCCAGCACCCAGAGCACCATAGCCCAGTACCCGACGCAGCAACATTCGAGGAAGGATTAAGCGGCTGTGAATAAAAATTAACAGTAAATAGGGAATCAAACATGCGTGGGTGTTTGTTTTGCACACAAGCTGTGGCTGCGGTGAAGTCAACAGGTTGTCTATGATGATTACTTTCACTTCAATGAACTTTGCTTTATGACTCTGAACTAAACCTGTTGCACTTAAACACTTAACAAATCAATCTTTAGCCTCAAACTTTCACCTTTTTGTGACCGCGTTTCGTCAGCCAGCCAAACACTGTGCGTATGCGTATTATGTAAAAAGAAAAAAAAACCCATCAAATTGATAGCTTTGCCCTAACCCTCAGTGCCATAGTCACTTAGTTTCACTTACAATTCGAAGCGCTTTAGCGGGCGCTCTGTTGTTGTTGCATTTACCACAAATTTAGAAATAATTCAAGAGCTACGTTTTTTAACACCTTCAAAGCATTTTGTGCGCAACAGCTGACTGCATGACGTCAGCAGAGACCCTTTGCTGGCAGAGCGCAACAGCTGTGCAGTTGAAATCAGATAGAGATGAGCGCGTGATGCAAGAGAGTTTGTACGAGAGGGCCGTTAGTTTCAAATTTAAAAGGCCAGTACTAACATGGTTGTACCGATGAAGAATGTAGAACTCATCAAGATGATTACATTTGCAATATGGGCCTATGATTTTATAATGTGTGCTGTGTGTGTGTGCAAAGTTTGCATTCTCATGTGAGAAACTTCCCCTTGCCATGTGATTGAAAGGCCGTTTCTCATAATTTTAACCAAACTTGCTTGATATTTTAAAGCACGGATACAAACCTGGAAGACTAGTATACCACCGATTCGGTTTAAGTTCTTAACTGCTTTTCAACTCCTCCTTCTATACTTATAGCTCGTCGCCAAATGGAAATAAATGTGTCTAATAACAATTGCTCTGGTGGTTCCGGTGGCGCTGTTTGTCTAAATGCCGATACTGATTTTACCATATTACCCAAGTCTTTGGATCTACCACCTAGCTATGATGAGGCGGCCTTTAATCAGACTAAAGAACAGCAAATAAATGGCGTTAGCAATGCTGCCTCCACTTTGACCATAGCCACGAACCTGGAGAGTAGTAATCCCAATATAGCAGCTGTGAATGAGCCACCACCAGTTTACGAACCAGCCACCAATACCATGGTGCTTCATGTCACTGCAGCCATGCCTGTGGTGTGAGTGCTTAAATGTGTTTTAAAGATGTCTTACATATATTTAAGAACGAAATGACCTATTCTATATACAGTTGCGCTTAATTTGTGCATAAACGTTGGCTCTCACCAATTTCAGATTTCCATTAAAGAACAGCCAAAAGGTTTATACATTTGTAACTTAACATCAATGGATGTTTCACTTCTTTTCTTCATAGAAATTAACAACTGGACGCAGAAATGTATCATAAGCTAATTTAAACATTAACGTATTTAGAAAATAAACAGAAATCATAAACTTAACCAACGAGAAACTTTAAATGCGTTTGGTTTGTGTGGTGTTTTGTCTCAGCAGCGTAAAATTTCATCGAGCTTGGGCCCCCAGCGGCCGTATGGATCTTTGGCCAAGATCAACATATTATCACACCAGGTATAGCCAATGACACGATTTTCTATGATCTTTTTAAAGGCAGGATTCTCATGGATGAGATCACGATAGTTGTCATTGGATACAACAGCCGCATTCAATTCGTAGGCGATTTGCAGTATAAAGCTGTGAGAAAATCGAGGAAAGTAGGTAAGTAATTCCCATAATGAATGAGGGCCAAGAGGGCATACCGATCATCATAGCTGGTGGACATTTGTCCGGGCAGATTTTTACAGGGAGTAAATACGATTTTGCCCTCCTTATGCAAGCGATCCAGCAGCTCGGGATTCGACGATTTGGTAGGATTCTTGCGAAACATGGGCATGACGGCTTTGACATTGTGGCCCATTTTCTCGAAATATTGCAAACAATATTTTACGCCCTCGGAAGAGAAAACATTGGAGTTGCCATGACTGAAAAATACATCAATTTAAATTGGGAAAGTCGGCAATAAGGAAGAACTTACCCAAAAGCCACATTACTGCCGTCTATAACCACGGATCTCTTGTTAGACTTTGGTTTGTTAGACTCCGAATCACTCTCCTCCGCGGGATTAAATGTATTTATGTTATATTGACTCAACTCCTTTATCTCTGCCGAAGTAAATAGACTGTCATTCATACGATTGCTTGGCTTCTTTGCAGAGTTTTCACGTTTTTTCTTACGTTGCACCTTTGGTTCTTCCTTGGGCAAGGGTATGAAATCTTCGGCCACTATTGAGTCTTCGATTAGAATGACGGAATCATCTTTAATTACTTTTGGTTTGGGCATATCGATGTCATCATCTATGATGATGCATGAAGCCTCATGGGGGGCAGGCTTGGGCTGTGCAATTGTATCATAATATAAGCCGTTTTCAGTTTTTTGGGCGATTAATAACTCGCCACGACGTTTACAGTCTCGAAACATCAGCTTATCCTTACTGAACGAGGGTTTTACGGCATCCACATCAATGTGTATGGTGGGTAGCTTGGTTTCCAAGATGACACAATCCTCACTTTCGCAACTGCTATTCAAATCTTCCACAATTTCTCCGTCTTCTATGGTTTCATTTAGAAGCTTGCGGTGAGCACCAGCAACCTGGGAACACAGACAAAAGTGCAAAAAGCAGAAGTGAGTGGTTGAAACTAGACGTTTACCTCTACAGTTTTGTAAAATTTGGGCTTAGGTAAATCCTTTGAGTCTATTGCGGCCTGAAAGTTTAGTCGACGATTTGTGTTGCGGAATCTATTGGGTTTGTCGTTGTATTTCTTTTTTATCGATCTTACAAGCATATCCATGTAATTTTGTTTGTTGTTCACTTTTTTTTTGTTCAACTTTTTGCCTAATCGTTTGGGGGATTTCTGCAAAAGAAAAGGATTTGAGAGTTGGGGGAAAATTTGTAAAATAAACAAGTCAGAAAGTCGGTCAAGTCCGACTATTATAAGGCTATGTAGCAACGAAAGTGTATGCACAGTGGGTATTTTGATCGCTATTAGGATTTGGCAAAGCCAAAAATGCTCTGTAAGGTCTGCCATATCATCATGTATGGACTAACAAACGAACAGCGCTTGCAAAACATTGAATTTAATGATCAAAATTTGCGATCTGTGAGATATGGATGAACCTCATACGCGACCCAAACTACTGTAACCAAATGTAGCACTAGTTTCACTTTATTGGACATTAATCTACCAACCCGTGAGCGGAGAGTGTGTAACGAGGCGAGTTCATACGATCAGCGACTCAAAAGTTGAAGCTGATCAAGAAAATATAAGCTTTTCGGAGATGCACAAGCGTAATACAAATTGTATACTCACCACCTTGATCAAATCGTCTTTCATTTTGTTAAAGCGGCTTTGGGCATTGGGGGGTACATCAAACTGCATTTTTGGAAGAGCAAATAATAAAAGTAGGTATTAGATACAATTGAGTAATGCCTTAAGGCTACTTACTGCGTGATTCTTTTAGGTTCTTGAAGTAAAACAAGTGGTTGTTGGCTTTTTTTGTAAGATATATACATCAATTTTATTAGAGAGTCGCAGTGTGTAACAGAGATTACGTATATCTAGGGCATATAAACTATCTAAGAGATATTTTTGTATATTTTGATTACACTTGAGTTACATTTCTCTAGATTTAGGAAAAGGAAATGGGTTTCCAAACACATTTTTAAAGAGGGGATTTAAATTAAAAGGATCTTTGAATAATACAAACTTGGTGGGACTTTTTTATTGAACCCCAATGGGGGAGGAACCGATTTAAGGTTCTCAAAGAAGCCTCAAACTCCAAGTGCTTGGAAAGTTAGTGCAAATAAGCTGGTTCGGTTTGCAGCCTGGCTTTTTGCTAAACCATTTCCCAGCTCTTATCACTTATATTTCAAAGCCAGAGCCTCTCACAAGTGGAGCTGTGGCCAATTGGTACAAAAAATAAACGTATCTGGAAACCTATTTCTCTTTCATATTTCCATTTCCCTTAAACGGAGGTATAAATGGTAATTGAATTCCTTTGAAGCAACTAAAACAACCAGTAAGCAGCCCAAATCTTCTACAGTTTCTGCTACACAAACTCCTTACTGTTTTAGTTCGGTTATCTCATTGCGTATATTCGCACGTGCCAGTTCTTCATATTTCTCGCGATACTCATTGGTGGCAAAGATGCAGGGTATCATTAATAGAGTCTCCAATACCTTAAGCCTCATGGATGTATAACTGGCATCATCGAGATTGGTATACTCCGAGCGTAGCAGCTGCGTATAATGTTTGTACTCCTCCGGAGGCGCACTGTTAACCAAATGGAAGCCATTTAAAAGGAGTGTTCTTTCAACTGGGAAATACTTACGCCAGCACCACCAAATCCACATCCTGCAACAAATTGGCCTCTTCATCATAGCTGACAGTCAACTCATTTTCTGGCCTCTTGCGTCCCAGTAGATTGACCACCAGATTTTTAACCTGTTCCTGTGATTTGAGGTAAAACATTTCAAATATTTTCAGTTTAAGTGGTCCCATCCCATGGCACTCACATCTTCAATCATGGCATCTATACAAAACTCCTCAAACACCTTACAGTTCTGTGTCACACAACTGCGATTGCCATCGAAATGGTAGTACTGGAAGAAAGCAGCCAGCACAATGCAGGGCTTGCCGCTGCAGGCGGAGGACAGATGCGACAGCTTGCGCTGCATCATCTGCTGCCAGTTGTGATAGGCCCTTGTGGGGGATTCCTCGCTCAAATGCTCTTGTATGCGTTCAAACCACTCGCTGGCCACCTGCTCGGGCACATCGTAGTGGAAGCAGACTTTATGCCAGAGTTGCTCCATCTTTTGTTAGATCTGGTTTGGTGGGTTTGGTTTAACTTTTAATTTTTGGCCACTGGAATAGCTGCTGCTGATGATTCAATTTGTGGCCAAGGTTTTTCTACACTTTTTTCTATTGCTCACTTTTCACTTTTTGGGTGTAGGGGCTCTGGCGCTTGCGCGTTGCCTTCAAGTTACCCCCCATCATTATTTTCCCCCAACAATAAGTAAGAAAGTCGGTCAGGCCCGACTGCAATATACTCTGTACCAAGGAAATTGATTGTTCCGTAGGTACTTCTACGGCTGCAGCTGAAAGCAGCTTAACTTACTTTGATCTTCACGGATTGATAAGTAATCCTGATTACTAAATATGTCTTTAGGACACGGGAGTGGGTACTTTGTACTTTATTGTACTTTATTGTACTTTATTTGTACTTTATTGTACTTTATTGTACTTTATTGTACTTTATTGTACTTTATTTGTACTTTATTGTAGTTTATTGTACTTTATTGTACTTTATTTGTACTTTATTTGTACTTTATTGTACATATGAGAAGTTCATGTCCCATATCTGTCGGACCTCTCGCAACTCTGAGATCTGTTTGCTCAGACGGGCCTGGGTACATCGACTCGCGGATCCGCGTATCCACTTTTGTGATGTCGGAGATGCTTCCTTCTGGCTGTTGCATACACTGATACAAACTCAAGATACCCCATTTGCCTTTGGTACAGAGTATACAAAAAAAAAAAAACTAGCTCGCGTAAATAGCCAACAGAAAAAAGGACAAAAACTTACCAACTTGCTCTTCGAGGAAGAGGAACCCAACTCAGCATTGCCCCAGCGATTTTGTTCTTTTTTAGGATTGGCCAGTGACAAGCCGGGTTTATAGTGAAAATTGCGCTGCTGAAGCGGCTTCTTGGGCTTCTTGGATGCCTGTTTGCCCATTGTTTAGTAAACAAAAGAAGAAATGTGTTGCTCAAAAATTATAAAAACTCTAACTCATGCTAAACAGCTGACAACGTTGTTTGGTGGCATGGCCAGCTTGAAATTGAAGGTAATATGGGGTCACACTGGCTGCTTTGGAAATGTGCGTGACTAGTGATTTGCTCCTAGCAGCAACTCACGGCAAGCTCTTTTTCATGTGTCATGCTTAAAAAACGTAGATAGTCAATAATGGTTGCATCGCAATAAAAATTGATTTAACATTGGTTTAAATCTTAAAAAATTAAACGTTTAGTTCTTATTTAATTACTTTATGATTTGCAGTGTTTGCTCACGATCACGTTACGCACGCACCTCTAGCAGGCAGTCAAAAATTTTCCCAAACCACAATTGGTCACACTTATTTGCAAATTTGATGTTTTTAACAAATTTGTTTAAATTTCAAATAAAATTTGATATCTAAATGATAACAGCCTAATCGCTTGCCAAAACAGCATAAGCAACTACAATGGAAGTCTGCGTGCTCTGTTTTGGCTGCTGCAGTGAGGCTTTAGGCTTGAATTCCCCTGAAGGAGAGCGACTGGAGATACGCCGAACCATAAACAAACATTTTGTGTTCTTTGAGGTAAACACTCGCTCACTTCACCACGCTTTAACTAACTCCACCATAAACTCTATTCCAGTCACCTCGGGCGGAGTCTCCTGCCGCCTGCGAAGTCATTTGCCAGGATTGCTGGCAGAGCTTAAGCTCCTTCAATAAATTTTATCAACGAGTATTTCAGTTGCACCAGCAACTGGCCATTGAGTTCTGTGGCGAGATCGAAGCCGTCAATCCACTAGCCGAAAGCATCTTTGCTCCCAATGAAGTCAAAGTGGAAGTAAATGATCTAGAACCCTTACCCAAGGTGGAGCTGCTCGAGGATCCTGTCAAAACAGAGTCTACAAAGGAAAAAGCAAATCCCAAGCGCAAGATAAAGAAAGAAAAGTTACCGGCCAGCGATTCAGATGGCGATAGACCACTGGCCGATTTTCTCAGCGCTTCCCCCGCATCTGGTCCTCTGCGACGCAGCACGCGTCGCGGTCGTCCACCCAAAATCCTTAAAGAATCTCTAGCTTCACCCACTCCGCTTAAACAGGAATTTGATTCGGATGATGATCATGATGTGGACTTTGTGGCAGCTGAAGCTGTCTTGGGTACTGATGACAGCGCCAGCTCCTCTTCCAGTGAAAGCAGTGATGAGGATTCCCTGCCCGACATTGAGCCCGAGGAGCGCTATGCTGAGATTCCCAAGCGGGTGGTGGTTAAGCCCAAAAAGTATCGAAAGCGACCCAAGCCTCTGGTGGCTCCAGTGCGTATGAGTCGGGATGAGATCGAAAAGCGCAAGCTGCAGCAAAATGAATACGATGCGATTATCCAGCAGTTCTTCAAAAAGTTCCCCTGTGACAAGTGCAATCTCCTGGTTCAGAACTTTGCTGATATGAG
Organism: Lordiphosa fenestrarum; assembly: GCA_035044985.1. NCBI lineage: Eukaryota > Metazoa > Arthropoda > Insecta > Diptera > Drosophilidae > Lordiphosa > Lordiphosa fenestrarum. Next base: position 154,381 of record JAWNNO010000495.1, read on the forward strand.
ACGACACCAGCGCATGTCTCATAAAATCGAGTCGTGCTACGTTATCTGCTGTGGAAAGAAGTTTTATTTACGTAAAGCCTTGGCGGAGCATGTTCTGGTTCATCAGAATCCGGAGCATTTCAAGTGTTCGCATTGCGAACGAGTGTGCCTGGACTCGCGCTCCCTGGAGCTGCATGAGCAGTCCCATACGGAGCCTGGGACCAAGGAGAAGCGCATTTATCAGTGTGAAAAGTGCCCCAAGAGTTTCACTACCAAAGAGGGCATGGAATATCATGAGTTGTCCAAGCATGTGCCAAAGTCGGAGTATAAATTCACTTGTCCCGAGTGCAACAAGAAGTAAGTGAATGAACTTTGGGCACGACTGAGGCAAATCTTAACTAATATTTGTTTGTAGAATTCCCACAAAGCGCAATTTGAAGGAGCACTTGCGCAAAGTGCATGACCCGGAGAAGGCCATTATTTGCGACAAATGCGGCAAGACTTTGCGCTCCCAAACATATCTCAAGAAGCACCACGAGCTCGAGCATTCCGAAACGCCACGTCCCAAACCTGATCCAGTGCAGTGCGAAATCTGTGGAACTTGGCTAAGTCACATGTCTGGCCTGAAGCTACATATGAATTCTGTACACGAGTCTTCTGATGTTGAGCACCGTTGTCCCATTTGCAATAAGACTTCCATCAATTCCCGAGCTCTCAAGCGGCACATCTATCACAATCATCAGTGCGAAAGGAAGTTCAAGTGTGGCATGTGTGAGAAGGCCTTCAAGCGGCCACACGATTTGAGGGTAAGTGTACGTTAAAGATATATACAGGCGAATTACTTAAGGTCTTCTCTCTTTATTTTGCAGGAACACACCTCCACTCATACCGGAGAAGTACTGTACACCTGTCCCAACTGTCCCATGACCTTCTTTTGCAATGCCAACATGCATAAACATCGTCAGCGCTTGCACCGTGCCGAATGGGAGGCGGATCGGAAGAAACCTTTGCCACCACATTTGAGGAAAGTCTCACAGGATGCCACGGCCACGGCCATGAAGAAGCGACTGGCTACTTTCTATACAGCAGCACAGGCGGCTCCAACTGACTTTTCGCTCGCCCAGTAGCATTTGAAAAATCTACAACTGAGATAAATTATTCCGCACAAAATTTGAATTTATTTTTCAACATTTATATTAATATTCACTCAGAGAGTCATTTAAAGTCCAGGCTCAAGGGCTGGCAGGCGAGCTAATCTAAAAAAACTGGAATCTCTTAAAGAGCAAATGGTTCTGCTTAAACTTTTGATGCCCCAAAGTTCTGTCCTAACTTTCCACTGGGAAAAGTTACTCTGTTGCTGGGTACTGAGTTTATCTTGCGTGGAAGCGCATCTTAAATATCCTTTCGATGTTTGAGTCATTAGAATGAAGTTCTTTCTAATGAACACAACTGACATTGTTGTTTTTAGAAATGGGGGGTCACACTGGCTGCCTTAGTGATGTGCATGTGTCGTGATTGTAGCAGCTATAGTAAAATTGGATCAAAGAAGATAACAAAGATTAAAAAAAAATTTTTTTTTAAATTGAATATACTTTAGCAAACCTAAAAAAAATGCAATTCTTTTTTCGAGTAATATATCGATAGTTGTTCTGTGTGACCCCACGCTCATTACACAAAAATGCTCTCTTGGCCCAATCAATAATTTACCATAAGCCAGAAACGGTCACATTACTGGGCAACTTTGTTGTTTTTAACAAATTTGTTTAAATTTTGAGCTAAATTTGAATTCTGAATGATTGCCGCGTAATCTTTAGCTAAAGCAAAAAACACAACTGCAATGGAGGCCTGTGTGCTTTGTTTTGGTTGTTGCAGTGCGGCCTTAAGCTTGAATTCCCCCGAAGGAGCGCGTCTCGACATACGCGGAACCATAAACAAACATTTTGTGTTTTTTGAGGTAAACACCCGCTCACCTTACCACGCTTTAACTAACTCCACCAAAAACTCTATTCCAGTCACCTCTGGCGGAGCCTCCCGCTACCTGTGAAGTCATCTGCCAGGATTGCTGGCAGAGCTTAAGCTCCTTCAATGAATTCCACCAAAGGGTCTTTCAACTGCACCAGCAACGGCGTGTGGGGGAAAAAAGTCTGGCCATTGAGTTCTGTGGCGAGACCGAAGCCGTTAATCCCCTCTACACCGGTGAACTGGATGCCCTTGCCGAGGGATTCTTTGCTCCTAGTGAAGTTAAAGTGGAGGTTAATGAGCTAGAACCCTTACCCAAGGTGGAACTGCTCGAGGATCCTGTTAAAACGGAATCTACGAGAGAAAAAGCGAATGCCAAGCGCAAAATTAAGAATGAGCAGTTACCGGCCAGCGATTCGGATGGCGATAGACCACTGGCCGATTTCTTGAGCTCTCCCCCGCATCTGGTCCTCTGCGACGAAGCACGCGGCGCGGTCGCCCACCAAAAATTTCAAAGGAAGCTCCGCCCTCGCCCACTCACCTTAAACAGGAGTTCGATTCAGACGACGATCATGATATGGACTTTGTGGCCGCTGAAGCTGTTCTGGGCACCGATGACAGCGCCAGCTCCTCTTCCACTGAGAGCAGCGATGACAATGCGGACTCCCTGCCAGATATTGAGCCTGTGGAGCGATATGCCGAGATACCCAAGCGGGTGGTGGTTAAGCCCAAAAAGTATCGAAAGCGACCCAAGCCTCTGGTGGCTCCAGTGCGTATGAGTCGGGATGAGATCGAAAAACGCAAGCTACAGCAAAATGAATACGATGAGATCATCCTGCAATTCTTCAAGAAGCTGCCCTGTGACGTTTGCAATCTGTTGGTCCAGAACTTTGCCGATATGAGACGACACCAGCGCATGTCTCACAACATCGAGTCGGGTTACATCAATTGCTGCGGGAAGAAGTTTCACATCCGCAAGTCATTGGCGGAGCATGTGCTGGTGCATCGCAATCCAGAGCATTTTATGTGCTCCCAATGTGGACGAGTGTGTCAGGACTCGCGTACGCTGGAGCTGCATGAGCAGACGCATGCGAATCCCCAGGCGGGGTCTGAGACGAAAGAGAAGCGCATTTATCAGTGTGAAAAGTGTCCCAAAACATTTACCACCAAGGCGGCCATAGAATATCATGATGTGTCCAAACATGTGCCGAAATCAGAGTTCAAATTTACGTGTCCCGAGTGCAATAAGAAGTGAGTGAAGGTCACTAAGAATGTCAATCGGAGGTCCTAACGAAACTTTATTTCTAGAATTCCCACAGAGCGCAAACTGAAGGAGCACTTGCGCTACATGCATGATCCGGAGACGGCCATCATTTGCGACAAATGCGGCAAGACTTTGCGCTCCCAAACGAATCTCAAGAAGCATCACGAGCTTGAACATTCCGAGGCGCCACGTCCAAAGCCCGATCCAGTGCAGTGCGAAATCTGTGGCACTTGGCTGCGTCATTTGTCCGGCCTGAAGCAGCACATGAATACGGTGCACGAGCCGCCCGGAGATGAGCACCGTTGTCCCATTTGCAATAAGACTTCAACCAATTCCCGAGCTCTCAAGCGGCACATCTATCACAATCATCAGTGCGAAAGGAAGTTCAAGTGTGGCATGTGCGAGAAGGCCTTCAAGCGGCCGCAGGACTTGAGGGTAAGTCGACAAAAGACAATTCAAGGCGAACTTCTCCAAACCCTGCCTCATTCTTCTGCAGGAGCACACCTCCACGCATACTGGGGAAGTACTGTACACCTGTCCCAACTGTCCCATGACCTTTTTTTCCAACGCCAATATGTACAAGCATCGCCAGCGCTTGCACCGTGCCGAATGGGAGGCGGATCGGAAAAAGCCTTTGCCACCCAATATCATGAAAATCTCGCAGGGAGCCACCACGGCCATGAAGAAGCGCCAGGCTGCTCTCTATCCGGTAGCACAGGCGGCCATAGCTGACACTTCGCTTGCCCAGTAGCATTTGTAGTATTTATGACTTAGATAAAAAACCAATCAGACGACTCCGCGCATAAATAAATTTAACTTAATTTACAACATTTATTTATAACATTTATCTATCTTATCTATTCTGCGTCCTGTGGGATTCGGATCACCTCGCTCATGCCCTCCTCCCTATGTGTGCTGGCCCAGCACTGGGCTAACTCGCGACTAATGGCCCTTCGGTAGACCATGCACGTAATGTGGGTTAGTTTCTCGAAGCGCACTCGCAACAGACCCAGTTTGGCCAGGGAATAGCGCCAGTTCTTCATTAAGCTGGCATTTTTGCCCACATGCTGTGAGTCTGGGGTGATGAGCACCAGAATTCCCTCTGGCCGGAGCAGGTCATAGGCTTTCTGACAGCACAGCAAACGCTGCTCTGCACTGGGCATGTACTCCAAAAGCAGACTAAAGATGACGCAGTCGTAGTGAGCAGCTGGCAACTTCTTGACCGATCCACCTGCTAGCTCCAGCTCTGTTAAACCCGCCTCCACTTGCAGCGTGAGGAAATCCGCCTGCAGCACATCCTCCGTAGCGGGACACAGGTCAATGGCTGTCACCTCTAGATGCGGGGTATTACCAAAGGGATTGAAGCAGCTGCCCACATCCAAGACACGCAGCATATCCGGTGGCTCCTCTAGATATGCACAGCTTACTTGCTCCAGCTGGAATTCAGTTCTATAGGACTCCAGCAGGCGTTGCTCCCTTAATCTCTTTTGCATGTAAATGCCTTCGGTGTAGAAGTACTTGGTGATGTAGTCTACTGCCCATTTGATGCGATTGCGTGCCTGCAGCTCCACACCATCGTTGGATTCCCAAACTTTGGCCAACTCCCGCATGGCCTGCGCATACTCTGCCAATTTCTTGGAGTTCTGAGGACTGGTGTGCTCTTGCCAGGCAACAGCAGGTCCGTGGATCTTGGTCAGCTGGCGCAGTTGCTCGTGACACTTCTTTATTATGTTTGCCAGCCTTTGATGCTCCTCTGTGGCCATGTTCACCAAATTGTTTAACAAAAGCAAAGTAAAAGTATCGAACAATAACAATCGATCAGACTATCAGTGTGACCAATCTTCAATTGGTATTTATTTGCTTGCAAGGTGCAGCCACACTTCACGTTTGCCACGTTCATTCACATTTTACTTGGGTCGGTAATGAATCTAGTTCCGCGTCCGTGTGTGTGTGATTGTTCTTAATAGAAAGTCTGAAGCATAAATTAACCAGATTTGAAACCAAAAAATACCCTTAAAGGTGTACCGTTGATTAAGCCATACAAATTGCATAAGTTACAAACAGAAAGTGCCTCAAATTCACAACTTTACATGCGAGAGACGGGCCAAGAGAAAAATTGAGGCCGCAAACACCTTTTTCTTTCCCCTCATGACATGGCAACGTGGAGGTGGAGGAGCCTGGTCTGGGGCTGCATTTAAATTAAGAGCTGCATTTTCGCAACAAGAAAAATGGCTCAACGTGTTTTTCAATGGGATTTGATAATAGAACAGAGCCAAAAGGGCGCGAGCGGAGGCGGGGCACTTACGCACACAAAGGCGTAAAAGGTGGCTGGCGGAGGCACACACATATAAAAAGAAATGTACTTATGTACATATACATGGACAATATATATGTACGGTTGACAAGGGAGCGCGTGTGTACGATTTTTGAACTTAAGTCATTTTGACGAAGCTCCAGTGGGCCACCTTTCACCTGATTTCAGTTTTTGCAGCAACATACGGCGGCTCGTTTCCGCACACACACTAGCGAACACAATCACGCTTACGCCTACGCCGCATTGTGTTGCTCCACTTTTTATTTGTGTGCCAACAACAATTGTCCAATAAGTGGCCCGCATAATCCACCCTCCTCCAACCCCAAAATCTATGCAACAGACTTTCTATAGGGAGGGATGCAACAGCATGGCCCATTAATTAACAAATTCTTCTCTTCCATTTCAGCAGAAGACACGCCAAGTTGATCAAACTGGATTTTCTCAAAGGAGTAAACTAGGCCGGATTTTTTGGATTTTACAGTACAGTAAGTTGAATGACCTTTGTAATTTGGTAATTCATTTGCATAATTTAACATTTTACATAGAGCCGAGAACGGTTAACGGTTCCATGCCTAAAAAAAACTGACTACGTCAAGAGTTTTTGCAACTCTCTCGCCGTCTCGACGGGCTCTCTCTTCTTATGCATCAACTACTAAAAATTTCGATATGTGCATACAAATTGAAGCTGAACTTTGCCAGTTTTGTGTGTGCTTTGGGGCTTTGTCTTCATTTGTCGACGTCAGCGTCGCTGCATGCGTCGTATGTTTTCATTTTTACCTGTGTGCGCCTTCTGCCTAGGCAGGAAAGGTGCCCAATACAAAGAGCAAGGCAGGCACACGCACACATACACTTGTCGATCGTTTTTATTGTAGTAGCCGGCTATCATCCGGTTTTTACTCTCCCCTCCCTGCGCCAAAGTCAAAAGAGTGAACGTGCTCGCTCTCTCTATCGCTCACTTGCTTGCTGGCTCGCCTGGTTTCTTCTTTTGACACATTTTTCAAATGCGCCTGTGTGAGTGGAGGCGATAGTGGCAGCCACATCTCTATGTTGTTGTTGTTGTTGTTGTTGTTGTTGTTGTTGTTCTTGGTGGTAATGTAGAAAATCTAGGCTACAAAACTTGTTGGGCTTTTTTGGAATTAGAAAACAGCTTTTGGAACAAGTGCATGATGATCTCTCTCTCTCAATCGACCCACCTTTCACCCAAAACAAAACCTCGACTGATATCTTGTAGCCGCTCTTATCAGACGAAACTCCACACTGATAACTATCAGTTTAGTTTGCCTGCGTGGCCTCCAGCTTATCGCCAGCGCAAAATCAAAAACGAAAGAAAAATAAAATGGAAGTCAACACAGATATTGTGTACACTCTGCTAATTACGTGGCCTTTTCGCCAAGAAGTTTTAAACTAAATACTAAAATAGATTTGGTTTATCAAGAGCCGGCTGGAAGTCTCTATATGTGAAATGGGCACTCAATGTTTCGTTATCAACGAAAACCAGCAACGACATGCGGGTCGGGAGCTTATCATCACCCCCAAACACACCGAACGAAAAGTAGATAGAAATTTTTGAAGTAAAAGTAAATGCTGTGCGAGTTTTGCTGCTGCTGGTTTATCTGCTGAGCAACGGGAGAGAGAAAGAGAGCGGGGGGAAAAAGCTATGCGCGATTGCTAATGTGTAGGAATTGGAAAAACTAGTTTTAAATGATATTTATAGTTACAAGAAATGTATACACATTTGGGGGCCACATTGCTGCAGAATTAGACACGGCTCAAAGTATTCCACAGATAGACTCCAACAAGGGATACAAAATATGCAAAATCGACAATTCGATTCAGCGAATCCCGAAATTTCGATTGAAAAGTTTAGTTTTTGATTGCAAACGGTTTTCGCTGCCGTTGCGGTACTCAGACTTTTATTTCGGCTTATCGGTTCGGTATAGGTACCACTAAATTAATGAACCTCTTAAGTCATCTATTTTATCATCAAACTACTGTACAGTTCCAGCAGATTTAATTAGATTCGTAAAATCCATTGAATTATTTTGTGTAACCGAACTCCTAATGTGTGAAATTTGCGGGTCTTAAAGCTTCATCAGTTGAGGTATCAAATACGAAATCCAAAACGGTAGCTTGCCTAGTTACAAGACTGCTTTAGTTGGAGTGTAGATTAAGGTTGCGGGGACTTAACCTTTAGGTTATGGTTCGTGTGTTGGCTCGCAGCTTCTTAGTTCGATAAAACATGGTTGGCCGCCTCTCTAGTATGAATTCCCAAAAGTATCTTCGCTAGACAATTCTCCAATCATTTCATAATATTTACATATTTTTATCGAATCTATTGAATTTTATATAGAAAATTAAATACCATTGGCCGCGTTCAGCAGAAAAACTTGGTCCCTAATCAAATATACATTTTACTCATATTCTGCTGTTTTCTGCCAGTAATACGATATCATAGAGGAGCATGTATCGAGGAAATAGTTCGCTTCTTTCAAGAGACAACTGTATTTGTATTGATATGCATATCTTGGTTTATTTTGTGCACTTAATTACTATACTTCTTATACTTGCAGGCAGATCAAGTTTATTTTCAATTTTGGTTACGCCCCCTCCCTCGCGAGCAATTTGGAAAAAACGTAATTTTTCCCACAGTTATAAAGTACCTTCTAGACATATTAATTAACCAGGATTACTTATCGATCCGCCAAAGGAATGGTGAAGATCGGATGAACGGATGTCGAGAAAGGATCAAAAGACTGTTTGCTGCTGCAGCTGCTCCTGCAGCATCAACAATTTATGCTGAGCATATAGTTTCGTTGGTACAGAGATGCATATACATAGTCCCTTTTTCAGGAACTTCGATCTTATTATCGGCAAATTACCCTCGGATAATTCTCATAATACTATGAGAACGCGTCTTCTAAAGCAATCAAATCCATTTGTCTATCTGAGTAGACGAGGAGTGCAACTAACTTGGATACTGGGTACCAGTGTATCCCGTCTAGGCGTTGATTGCGGTTAATCAGGAGAAAGTCTAAAATGGACTCGGCAAGCCGCCTCAAAGGTCGAATTTTTGCAATGCATGATTGCATCGGTGGTCGGGCACAGTGTAATCCACGCTGAGTATTCTAAAAATTCTATACAAGATTGAAGAACTTGGGATCTCTTCATTGTAACTAGGTGCCTTCGACTTATAATCCAAATATGTTATATGGACTTGAATTCTGTTTAACCAGTTGTTTCTTTATATTTTTTTCCAGTGGTACTGTAACGACTTGGAACGAAAAAGGACTCTTCTCTTTTTTTTGAGTAATGCAAGCAGCAGTGATGGAGGAATCTAACGGTAAGCCAAATCTCCCTTCCCACCAAACCAAGTTTGACAAAACCTTTCCCCCGCAACAGCAATCAACATTGAGCAACAACCAACAATCGCCCTCAACAATGGCCAAGAGCAGGTGTCCAACAACGAGCAGCAGCAGCAACCGCTACAACCGTCGTCGCCCACTTCGGTGCCCACGCCCACTAGCACCACTAGTGGGGGCGGTAATGCCACTCCTGCTTTCAGCTATGATGATCTATTCCCGGCCTTGCCGACGAATACCTCATCGTCGGGACCGCTGCCCAGCTCGTCTGGTCCCAGCATAGCTCGTGTGACCAGCTCCCAGCAAACTCATGTAAGTGTTGCCTCACAGAGAGCAATGAGGGGGGGTTGACTATTGAGATTTCTTATACCCTGCCAGGTGCTGACTCTGTCCGGCGAGGAGCGCAAGTCTACCGAATCGGAAAAGTTTGGCGAAAGCGAATCGAAACGCATTTGCCGACAAATTACCAAGGAGACCGGCGCCCAAATCGAGATTGTCAGCAACAAGAATCAATCGCTGACCTTCTTGATCAAGGGCAAGCAAAGCGAACTGTTGGATGCCCGTCGCCGCATCCTGATGAGCTTCTCAACTCAGGCCAGCCGCCAGGTGACCATACCACGTGAGCACTATCGCGTTATTCTGGGAAAGGGCGGCCAGAGGCTGCGCGATCTGGAGCGCTTGACCTCGACGAGGATTAACATACCCAGCCAGGGCGATGAGAGTGAATTCATTACCATAGCCGGCACCAAGGAGGGTATCGAGAAGGCCGAGCAGGAGATCCGTCAACTGTCCGCCGAGCAATACAAGAAGTCGTCGGATCGCACGTCGGTGCCCAAGATCTACCATCCGTTCATTGTGGGGCCGTACAATGAGAATCTGAACAAGCTGCAGGAGGAGACGGGCGCCAAGATCAATGTGCCACCTCAGCAGGTGCAGAAGGACGAGATTATAATCTCGGGCGAGAAGGATGCGGTGGCGGCGGCCAAGGCGAAGGTGGAGGCCATCTACAAGGAGATGGAGAAGAAGTGCTCCACCGTGAGTGTTGAGGTGGCCAAGCCACAGCATCGCTATGTGATTGGACCCAAGGGTTCAACCATTGCCGAGATTCTTCAGCTGACTGGCGTCAGTGTGGAGATGCCACCCAACGATTCCACCCTGGAGACCATAACGCTGCGTGGCCCACAGGTGGCGCTGGGCAATGCCCTGACCGTTGTCTACCAGAAGGCCAATTCGGTCAAGTCGGTGGAGATCAACGCTGCCCACTGGATTCACAAGTATGTCATCGGCCGCAAGGGTGCCAACATGAAACAGCTGGAGGAGGATTGTCCCAATGTGAATGTCAACTGCCTGGAGGATAAGATCAAGCTCGAAGGTGATCCCGAGAATGTGGACAAGGCCGTCTCATATCTGACCGAGATCATACGCAACTACGAGGAGAACTTCACCTACGAGGTAATGACCGTCAACCCCTCTTACTACAAGCACATCATCGGCAAGGCCGGCGCCAACGTGAACCGCTTAAAGGACGAGCTTAAGGTTAACATCAACATTGAGGAGCGCGATGGGCAGAACAACATCCGCATCGAGGGCCCCAAGGAGGGTGTGCGCCTGGCTCTGCTTGAATTACAAGAAAAAATCGACAAACTGGAAAATGAAAAGTCAAAGGATGTGATCATCGATCGTCGTCTGCATCGCTCCATCATTGGCGCCAAGGGTGAGAAGATACGCGAGGTGAAGGATCGCTATCGTCAGGTGACCATCACCATACCCACACCCCAGGAGAACACGGACATTGTGAAGTTGCGCGGCCCCAAGGAGGATGTGGACAAGTGCCACAAGGATCTGCTCAAGCTGGTCAAGGAGATTCAGGAGTCATCGCACATCATTGAGGTGCCCATTTTCAAGCAATTCCACAAGTTCGTCATTGGCAAGGGTGGCGCCAACATCAAGAAGATTCGCGACGAGACGCAGACGAAAATCGATCTTCCTGCCGAGGGTGATACCAACGAGGTGATCGTCATCACAGGCAAAAAGGAGAATGTGCTGGAGGCCAAGGAGCGCATTCAGAAGATACAGAACGAACTCTCCGACATTGTCACCGAGGAGGTGCAAATCCCGCCCAAGTACTACAACTCCATTATAGGCACCGGTGGCAAACTCATCTCCTCCATCATGGAGGAATGCGGTGGAGTTTCGATCAAGTTCCCCAACAGTGATTCCAAGAGCGATAAGGTATTTATTTGATTTCTATAGAAGATTCGCCAGATCAATTACAAACTGCTCCCCCCACAGGTCACTATTCGTGGTCCCAAGGACGATGTGGAGAAGGCCAAGGCTCAATTGCTGGAGCTGGCCAATGAGCGGCAGTTGGCTTCCTTTACCGCCGAGGTGCGTGCCAAGCAGCAGCACCACAAATTCCTCATTGGCAAAAACGGCGCCTCCATACGCAAGATTCGCGATGCCACCGGAGCACGCATCATCTTCCCCTCGAATGAGGACACTGACAAGGAGGTCATCACCATTATTGGCAAGGAGGATAGCGTTAAGAAGGCCAAGGAGCAGCTGGAGGCCATTATTAAAGAGTGCGACGAAGTTACCGAGGGTGAGGTATCCGTGGAGCCACGACACCACAAGCATTTTGTGGCCAAGCGTGGACTCATCTTGTATCGCATCTCGGAGGAGTGTGGCGGAGTGATGATCTCCTTCCCACGGCCAGGCACTAACTCGGATAAGGTGACGCTCAAGGGTGCCAAGGACTGCATCGAGGCGGCCAAGCAGCGCATTGAGGAGACTGTGGCTGATCTGGAGGCCCAGACCACCATTGAAGTGGTTATCCCTCAGCGCCAGCATCGCACCATTATGGGAGCCCGGGGCTTTAAGGTGCAACAGGTGACGTCCGAGTTCGATGTGCATATCAAGTTCCCCGATCGTGATGCCACCGAACCCGTCGAAGGTTGGACCAACGGCGGCGGTTTGAACGGCGAGGGCCAGGATGACGGCTCTGAGGGTGTGGCGGAGGCGGAGCCGGTGCGTCATTGCGATGTCATTCGCATCACAGGACGCATCGAGAAGTGCGAGGCTGCCAAGCAGGCCCTGCTCGACCTCATACCCATTGAGGAGGAGCTGAATGTGCCCTTCGATCTGCATCGCACCATTATTGGGCCACGTGGCAACAATGTGCGCCAGTTCATGTCTAAATACGATGTCCACGTCGAGCTGCCGCCCAGCGACCTCAAGTCGGACGTCATCAAGGTCTCCGGCGCACCAGCCCATGTGGCCGAGGCCAAGGAGGCTCTGGAGAAGATGATCGAAGAATTTGAAGCGGATCGGGCTGATCGTGAGCTGCGCTCATTTGTCCTGCAGGTTGATGTCAATACCGAGTATCACTCCAAGCTGATTGGACGCCATGGCGCGGTCATCAATAAGCTGCGTGCCGATCATGATGTCAACATCTCTCTGCCCAAGCGGGATGATCCCAATCAGCGCATCATTTCCATTACCGGCTATCAGGCCAAGGCGGAGGCCGCCCGAGATGCCATCCTGGAAATAGTCGGCGAGCTGCAGACCATGCACCGTGAGGTCATTGAGATCGACTCGCGTGTGCACTCGCACATTATTGGCCATCGTGGACGCAGCATACGCAAGATCATTGATGATTACAAGGTGGGTACACAAATGGGATTCTCCATAGATTAATTCTAAGTGCTCTCTTCAATGACGCAGGTGGACATCAAGTTCCCCTCTTCCGATGATGCTCAAAACAATCCAAATGCCGTGACCATTATAGGCAAGGAGGAAGATGTGGAGAATGCCAAGGACGTGCTGCTAGGCATGGCAGAGGATTATGAGCGCGATTATTTGGAGGATATGCAGTCATCGCCCCAGTCGCAAACTGTGGGCGCCTTCCTGACCGGCGGCTCCAGTTCGGGAGCTGGTGGTGGTGGTGGTGCTGCGGCTGCTGGTGGAGCCACTGAGAATGGCTTTGTCATTAAGGATGCACCCTGGGAGAAGCAAAAGCAAGCCAAGAATCTAACTGCTCCAGACACTCAATCGCAGGAGGATTTCCCCCATTTTGCTGCTGGTGGGGCTCCAGTGGCGGCCGCCCCCATCACCTCTGTATGGGGACCCAGGAACTAAGTGGCGGGCCAGGAGGAGGAGGAGGGGGTCGGCAGCAGCAGGCGTGCGGACGTCTCTAGTGTCAAATGATATATATAAATTTATATATATATATGGTATAGGTTGTCCTCTCCTAGGAGCTTTTCTACAACGCAATTTGTGCAGGTTAAAAAAAAAAAACAGAAAATGACAAAACAAAAACTATTTTTGTATAATTTGATACACACACACACAAACACACACAGATACATGAAATTGCATTTAAACGGACACTTGAAATTCTCGCGCCAAGTCCCCCGCCAGCTCCTACTCCCCCCTGCCCCCACCCCAACCCCCTCTACAAGCAACAACAACACTTAAATGCCAATTTTCTTTAACCATTTTTTCATTTCAAATCAAAAAAAAACAACAAAATATTCTAATTAGTTAAGCAGAAAGTTCAACAAATGTTTTGTTAAATGAATTGATGATAAATGATATTTAAAGATTTCAGAAAGAAAAACCGAAAAACGAAATAATCTTAAGCATAAAATGTTAATTATTTACTCTCTCGCTGCTTTTTATAATTATGATTATACACACACACACACACAAACAGACACACTAGTGTTGGGTTTGTTCATGAGTGGGTGAACAAGCTCTTTTTTTTGATTGCTCACTCACCTTTTTTGTGTTCAGTTGCGCTTCCTCATTATTATGCTTGGAGGATTTGGCCAACTGATTTGAGCAGTGTCACCCAACACTAAGCCCACACACCACATCCTTCGTCTTCTTACCCAAGATTAGTTAATATTTCTTTTGTGGAAAGTGCATGTTCTTGAACGTTAAAAATTGTATATGGTACTTGTGCAGCGCAAGATGAAGAAACTGAAAAACTGGAAATGGAATTACTTTGGAAACTATTGTGTCTTTTCCGTACGCCTGCTCCCGCTCCCAAGCTACACTCACACAAACACATTTCTAAATGAATACAAAAACATTTTAATTTTGTGCAATCCTTTTTGATTTATATTAAATTGTTTTCGACTTATAACTATATATTTCCCCCCCTTTAAAAACCAAACTTTATACCAATATCTGAAAGTTGAAACACAAACAGAAAAGTATGAAAAATAATAAAAATTTACATTTTTTACTATTACTATTCAAACAAAAAAAAAGAAAACGAAACAAAAAAAAGCAACAAAAACATAAAACCAATAAAAAAACGTAAACAAATCATAAATATATATTTTTTAAATGTTTTTTTCTTTTCGACTTTTGTTCTGTACTCTCTTACTTTGGCGAAAAAACAAAAACAAAAAAAAGAAACACCAAGAAAAACAGACCTGATATTGTAAATTTTTAAAAATATACATACATATTTACAACAACAACAACAACTGCATTAGTAACTCTTAAGAACGTAGTAAATACAACAAAAATGAAAACGATGATGATGAACAACAAATTGTATATATTTTCCTATATTAACGGACAAATGAAGTCAACTCAAATGTACGAGGCAAAGACGACGAATTGCGATGGCGAAATATTTTCACTCACGACTCCTTTTTTTATTTTTTATTAATTATTCAAGCAAGCTACATATTAACAAATACGTATGTATGTGTGTATGTATTATTTCTTTTGAAATACAAAAGTTTTAAATTGTAACGGACTCTTGGTTGGCTTTTTATCTGTGACATATGGCAGCACTGTCTGCGAAATCGATAGGAGTTTCGATAATAATGGATAATTCTGGGTTGAATATCACAACTTTTTTAAGCTTTGACATTTATTCTGGACTATTTATTCGGATTTGGACACTTGACAATGATTTTTTGGGCTGCCAATTTTACAATCTGCTATGATTTACCTCCTAATCGGAACAACTCTTCATATTTTAGACCTCCAGAATATGTAATTTCAACTGATACAGAGGAAAATGCATTAAATATTTTTGAAATATTAAAAGTCCGCTGGCTGCTATTATGAGTAAGCGGTAATGGGAAAAATTCAATAGAACTTAACCTCGAACGACTACCATAAGCGTGCATTTTAATAGCAAAACAAAGCACACTAATCAGTTGTTCTTTGATCATGTTAGAGTGACCGTAATCATCTCTCATCAGTTTTGTTAGTCAGTGATACAAAGTAATTATATATAGAAATGATTTTATAACGAAAATCACAGAAATGTTGTTTTTAAAAAGCTTATAAAGCGCAAGGTTGCCTACGAAAATCATCGTCTAACGAATCCCGTGACTAAGTGATTTGGCTTATCGATTATTAGACAATCGATTGCCTCGTCTGTCTGGCATCTCTGGCAATCAGACATTTGGCTACGAAAATAAAGCTAAAATAAAGCTAGTAAAGAAACAAGTGTTAACAAAATTTGAGTCGAAAAGTAGCAGCCACAAAGCAAATCAACAGACAAAGTCACAATGGAGGATCGTAAGTGTGCCGCAACTAGTGCAAAGTGAAAAGTTTGGGGGTTTCTTTTGTTTTTTACTTTGGGCCGTCGCCGCCGCCTCATGGAAGCGGCCAGGTTTTTCTGATTGGGACATCGTTTACCTAGAGTTGGTCGCTAATTAGTCGGCAAATGGGCCATGTACAAAAGGCCTGCGGCATTTCAGCTGCAGCTTGTGGTTTAGCAGAGATTTCAAGTTGGTGGTCCCACACAGGAAATTATAGATGAGTCATGTTCGCCGCCAGCGCCGCCGCGAAGCAAACAACACGAAAAGAAGGAATTTCTCCAGCAGCGAAATCGTGGGAGTGAATGGCCAAATGCCAAGCATAGCAATCACAGTGGCAGTGACAGATGTAAACATTTCAGAATGAGCAAATACGTGGCTAGAATTGGTTTTTTTCGGAGCCGGAGGTACGCCCCCCCAAACACCCTTGATATTGATACACATTCAATTAAAATTGAAGACAACTCTTCTTCCACTTGTTGATCAAACATTCTATGAATTCTCCCCAGTTTTGTGGCAGCCACAAACCAGATTGTAACTGTTGTTGTTGATTTTTTTGTTTCTACTCTTCGTTGACTTGGCCCATGCCTTTGTTTTGCGCTCTATCTTCCGCTGCTTGTGTGTGTGTGAGCTTGTGTACGTTTTGCCCACTTCCAGCTACCCAAAGTCGAGTTTAGTTTAAGTTTTGCTGCGAAACGACCACGTCGAGTCGAGGAGGCTGCTGCTCTGCCAACAAATCGTGAAGCGCAAGGGGGGTACAGGAAGAAAACGCTTTCCAGCATGAGGAAAACTGAAGAACGACAACTGTGTATAGCTCAGCGAAACAAATTAGCTATTGAAATGTGATGGCTGGGGCCCGCCAGTGCTAGAGCTTGCCCACCGAATGCCACGTTCATAATAGAAAGTATTTGTTGTTGCTGCTGGAGTCGGAACATGAAACAAACCGCGAAATGACCGAATCGGAACCCGTTAGCTTGGAGTTTATAGAGGACCCTTATCTGCCGCGCATAGATGATATCACCAGTACGCCTTCGCTGGACCAAGTCGAGGAGGAGGAGGTGGAGGAAGAACTAGAACTTGAATCCGAATTGTATTTGCGTAATTTGACGCTGGATGACATATTCTATGATGTTGATTCGGATTATGCCAACAGCTTGGAGCTTCAGGCAGTGGAAACAGAGTTTATGGCCTCGAAATTGAACCAGCAGACGCCCTCGTTGTCACTGGCCAAGCGTTTCCGCTTAAAGTTCCTCACCAAACGCTCCATGCGTGAGGTTAAGGTCACGTTTATAGACTTCTCTAAACCGTATCTGGCCAAAATAACGAACAAAGAGAACTATAGAAAATTCCTAAATCTAGGTCAGACTGAAAAAGGTAGATACTTAAGCGGGGTAAAGGGGACTAAGGGGTTCTATGCTATGACCAAGACACTACTAACCCACACACATTTTTCCATTTGTTTCTAATGCCTTCCCCCTGTTTTCTCCGAATCAGTTTGTGAGTATAATTCAAACCAAAATTAATCAATTTATGAACTTTACTTTAAACATATCCCAACAATTCGAAACAAAGCCTTTGAGGATATTGCTTTCAAAGGAGGTACATAAAAGTAAACCCCACTGAACAGTTTCCCAAAAAAAAAACATCTCAACCCCAAGTTTCCAACCATTTTCTTAACTGTTTTCCTTTTCAATCGTACAGATAACACGGCCAATCTCACGGAGCCCTCATCTCCAGCTGCTTCTGTGGCCTCAGCAGAAATTGCTGCCGAGTTTGCGGCCCTCACCGTTGAGGAGAAGGAGCAAAGACGTGCCGAATGGAGTCAGGCAAGTAACCTGCTTTTTAGGTAGGCGCGAAACAAGAAGTATAAGTATTTGTGTCGTGTAGGAATTGGCCCGAGTGGAGGAGGAAATCAATACGCTGCGCACTGTCTTGGCCTCTAAGACGCGTCATGCCTCGGATCTCAAGCGTAAGCTGGGCATTACCGTCTGGAAGGAGCTAACAGATGATGTTAATCAGGGCGTTAAGAACATCAAAGAGAGCACTGTGTAAGCTGAATGAATGTGAAATATTTATAGTAGGAGTATGCTAAGTGAAATTGAGTAACATTCAAATCAAAGGTCGAGATGATAGCTTTCGATGTTCGAGCATATAATCTCAATACTCAAAAGACATTATTTCTTTGAGACAAATGGAACTTTATATTGGAAATCAGGTTCTCACAGGTTAAGAACAGTCTGAATCTATTCAAGGGAGTTCCCAGTACTTCTAACTGCCGTTTTTAGCTGTGAAGCTTTAGAACATTGATAAATGTTGCTTTGCTCAAGCAGAGTCCACTCAAGTCAAGAGATTATATATCTACCAATCACAGCCAGTTCCATGTCTTCCGTGAATTGCATTTCTTTTAAGGATCCTTCTGAATATGCGGTTATGCATTAATTTGAAACAATCTAGTATACTTGAAGTAATTCTTGCTTTAGAAACCAGAATGGCAGAGTGTTTTACCTTAATTTACATTGGCATCTGATTTGTATTATGATTTTGATTTCGAATGCGACTTTTGATTTAATTTAATCATATAAATCTTTGTACTATTTATCATTTCTAACCTGGCTTTTGTATTGTTTTGATATAATGCTACAACAAAATTGTATTCAATTTAGTTTCCAATCAGTGGAGCAAGGTGTGGGCACCCTTTCTAAAGCCGTACATGAGGCACCCCTGTAAGTGTATTTGAAGTGAAGGTGAAAGCAAAATCCACTAACGCTGTCTGTCCACATCTTCCTCTAATAACCACCAGAACTTTTTCCATCTATTTGTAACTAAAACTTCTGTGTCTTACTCACCCCGAAACGATGTTCACCAACTTTCAACTAATTTTGTGGACTGTTTTCCTTTCCAGATTCCAGCGCACAGAATCTGTGCTAAAGTCGACGGGCGAGAAAACCGCTTCGGTCTTTGGCAGCATCACCAGCGGCATTACCTCGAAACTGTCCCAAATGAAAAACTCCGAGTCGATGCGTTCTATTGAAGCTTCTGTTGGCTCTGCCTATGAGAACGTTAAAGTAAGCTATGAACACAACAATTTTATGTGCCAATCTCATGCGGTAACTACTATTTTATTATCTATATAAACTTAAACAATTGTCAAAGCCACTTCACACACTAACGTAACTTGAGGCACACAATGTCCTTAATGGGTTAATTTGCATGCCTAACAAAAAAAACTTGACTTTGTTGTATATTTCTGCACTTTTCTACACACTTGTACGGTTTTCTGTTCTATATATTGTAGACCAAGGTGACATCACGTTCGGGTTCGATTTCCAGTTTCCCTGATGCGCTTGATGAGAACCAAACATCATCGGGCCTCAACTCACCCACAGACTCTCTAACTAAATAAACATTCTAGAAGTGAACAAGCGCGTCAAATAATCAAAAACAAAATAAACACCCTATGATAACTTATTTAACTAACACCATGATCAGAATTTATTTATACGAGAAACATGTATGTGTGTTACTATTATAATAATTAACCAACCAAGGAAAACTTACTGCATTCTGTTTTTTGTTAAGAGTTTTAGCTTTATTCCAAGCTTTTTGGTGTAAATTGTATTACAAAAATCGTTTTTTCTATACCTTTTTCTTCTTTAGGCATTGAGTCGCGTGATTAGATGGCGTCACTGATACAAAAATGATAATTCCAAATTATTTTAAATTTAAAAAGAAATCATTTAATGAACAGAGCTTGCAGGCAAAATTTGGTAATTTTAAGAGTAAGCTCCATCAACACAATGTAAAAAAAACACACACACACACAAACACAATTGATATGTTGCTACCACACTTGGTCTAAGATTTGCTATATGTGTATAATGAAAAATCTTGAAATAAATGCAAAATTTTTTGTGCCCCCCTTAAAGTTTTAAACATGGCGCTTTACAGTTTCCGATAGCATCGATAACTTTGCTTATACACTGTTCAAATACAGGGTGGGTAGCATTTTGATTACTTTACAGTAAAATGTAATAAAAACAAAGGGCATTTCAAAATAAACCTAAAAATCAGTTCCCAGCAACTAACTTTTGTTTCTTTTTTATGGCACACCCTTTATTATTGATTATTGAACTGGTTCATTTAATGGTATTCCGGTGAAATCATTTCAGTGTGCCCCTGCTTGCCCAAGTAAACATCAGAGAGCCAGCAAAAAAACACCAAAGAATTTTAAACTATGTCGTCCTAACAAAGCAGTTTAATAGCGGCTAGAGATTAAAGGGAGCGTGTGTCCATTCCCTCAGCTGGTAGCATTGTTCTAAATGCTAAACAAAAAATTCGCTAGTTTAATTAGTTAAGATGAATTTTACCTACTTGTTCTTGTTTGTGCTCATTTGGCTGGCCTATTTAATATGCAGCGGCGTGCTGCTCTTCTCGCGTGGATTCCTGCTGGCCCGTGTGTCCAAAACCGAGACGAGTACCTGCCGCCGGCTGTCCACGAATCCCCAAGATGTAGGTACATGCCAATATTTGTCCGGTATCCCACAACTAACTCACTTCTTCCCCTGCCAGGAGTATCTGCTCTCGCCGGAGGTTGTGCACGAAATATTCAAGGATGTGAATGCTTCGTCTAATTTATGTCTTCCACAAAAATCCAAAGTCATTATCCTCGTCGTTGATGCGCTGAAATATGAATTCGGCGTGTTCAGGGACGAGATCACCGAACCGTTGCCTTATGAGAATAAATTGAGCATACTGAATGAGTTGCTCCAGCAGAGGCCGGAGCACGCGCGACTTATGCGCTTCAAGGCGGATCCGCCCACCACGACGTTGCAGCGCTTGAAGGGTCTGACCACGGGCAGTCTGCCCACGTTCATAGACATTGGCTCCAACTTTGCCTCGCCGGAGATCAACGAGGATAATGTCATCGATCAGATGGTCAAGAGTGAGCTCCCGTTGGTCTTTTTGGGCGATGCCACCTGGACGGATTTGTATCCGCGTCGCTTCAAGCGTGCCTACTCGTATCCCAGTTTTGATATCTTTGACCTGGACAGCGTGGACAATCAAATAATGAAGCATTTGCCCAAGGAACTGGCCAGCCAGGACTGGCAGGTCTTGATAGCCCACTTCCTGGGGGTGGATCATTGCGGTCACAAGCATGGACCCATGCATGAGGAGATGGCGCGCAAGCTGAGCGAAATGAATGAGATCATCAGGTAAATGAGCCGTCAATCAGACTTAATTCCAGCTAAATATTTGTGTTTCTGGGCAGTTCCGTGGTTAACCAAATGGATAATGAGACCACCCTGTTGATAATGGGTGACCATGGCATGACAGCCTCTGGGGATCATGGTGGTGACACGGATGACGAAACAAATGCCCTGTTGTTTGCCTACTCCAAGCAGCACCGATTCTTTGGCAGTGATACGGGCTCAGATAGCGAAATGCTGCAGCAGGTAAGACTTGATAAGACAAGCACGTCATGGAGATAACTCTACTGTTTGCTTAGATTGATCTGGTGCCCACACTGTCGACCATAGTGGGTGTGCCCATACCCTACTCCAATCTGGGACTGATCAACTTTAATATTGTGCCCGATGTGCCGGTGCCGCACTTGAGCAAATTCCAAACCCTGCTGCTGCACGCCTGGCAGAATGCCCAGCAGATATATCGCTACTTCTTCAGCTATGCTCTGGAGAACAAGCGCACCTTCAACGTGGAGGAAATGGATAAACTGGAAACGGAATTCATATTGCTCACGCATCGTGTGCAGACCATTTACAACGAGGCGGCCTTCAAGTCGTTTGTGCGAGATCTGAACCAAAACCTGAGGGACATTTTGAACATCTGTCGAAACATTTGGGTCAAATTCGATGCCACACAGATGTCGCAGGGCTTGCTGTTCTGTTTCCTGCCCCTGTTCTTTGCCTTCCTGCTGATCAACAACTCGAAGAGTGCCGACTTTGTGCGCATTTTCAAGAAGAAGGAGGTGTTCTACATCTATTTGCTGAACATTGCAGCCGGAGTCTTTGGCTATCGCTACTTTAAGAACTTCTCCTTTAAGTCGGAGGAGCATGGCGTCATCTTCTTTACCAGCATTTTGAGCACGGTGCTGCTGGCCTTTTACACGCTGCAAAATTGGAGCCACATAGCCCAGAATTGGGCCAATGTGAAGAGATTTAGTCACATGCCCTCACGTCTGTTGCTATTCAGCACCATGGCCGTGTTCTTCTCGAATAGCTTTGTCATACAGGAAGCCAAAATATTGTCCTATTTGCTGGGCGGAGCAATCCTGCTGCTGGCCTATGAGCTGATACAGCTGAGTGCCCGTTTGGATTTCAAAAATAAGTTTCGCTTGGCTCAATTTCTACGCTCCACTGGCTTAAGGCTCATACTGGCCAGCATTTTGGCCATTTGCTTCATACGCTTTGCCTACACGCTGTTCCGTTGCCGCGAGGAGCAGGGCAACTGCACGGATTTCGCCACCACAGGATTTTCCATGAAGAAACCCGGCCTGGGACGCATCTATATACTGGCTGTGGTGATTATAGTGGTGTATACCACACTCACGCGTCTCTATCTGCGTTCCTGTGGCAATTTGACGGGAAATTCACCAAATGTACTGCTGGCACGCTATGGACCCACTGTCGCCTCCATCTGTGCGGGGGGACACATACTGCTCTCGAATAGCTCGATTAAGCACATACAACGCTCGCACATAGATGCCATGGCCTTGGTCATCTATGGTCTGTTGGTGCTGCAAATTATAGTGGTGTCCTGGACACCATTGATGACGTTTGTGCTGCCTCCACGAAATCCGAATGTCATCAGTGTCAATGGGCAGGGTAGCATTGTGCCGGAGATCTTTAGGAAGATGAAGCGCATGTATGAGGGAGATGATGCCGAGCGACGTCAAGAGATACCCGTGGTGTATGGCCTGGCCACGGTCTATTCGTCGGTAATGATCACATTTGGCATTTTCCTGGCCATGGTGATGATTGTGTTGCTGGAGCCGCGTGCCGCCATTGGACTGATTGTGTGCGTGGCCATTGGAGCCATAATACTGAGTGTACATGGCATTCTGCGGTATCGAACAGCCATTAGTTTTGGTGAGTTTTTCATTGGCACAAAGGAAGGAAGGAAGGAACTCTTCTTTGATACTCTTCCCTTGCAGAAACCTGTGTCCAGCCCACATTTACCGCCCTGGTTGCTTGGTTCCTGCTGGCCCACTTTTGTTTCTTTGCCACCTCGCATCAGACCACCCTGTCGCAAATCGATTGGAGGGCCGCCTTTGTGGGTCGCACCACCGGCCTGGGCCAGTCCAACTTCATCTCCGCCGCCTTGGTCGTTCTAAATACCTTTTGTGGCCATATCTTCTTCTTTTCCATGTACGCCCTGCTAAGCACCGAGACGTTTTCGCTATTTGCGCTGTTTCCCAATCTGATACGAAGCAATAATAGTCGGAAAACGGATGCGGCCACTGCCTTGCCCGATATAGCCAACGAGGCGGTGGGCTTTGATATGACCCGTGGTGAATTAACTTTGTATGAGTATGAAGATGTGTTTCTGGGAGCTGGCTTCAAACTGGCCACACAGTTCTTTATGCTGCAGGGCCTCAAGGTTGTACAATTTGAGATTTCGAGTAGCCTTTTTGTAAACCAATTTGTATTTATTTGTAGATCTTTTGCGCCATGCTGGCCTGCACCATACACTGTCGCCATCTGATGGTCTGGAAAATCTTTGCTCCACGCTTCATCTACGAGGCCTTGGCCACCTTTGTCAGCCTGCCCTCGCTCATTGTGGGCTATCTGTTACTGCTGCGCATCAATCGCGCCGTGGACACACTCATCAAGCGCATCAACAAAGTCAAGATCAACTAAGTTATTAGGAAAACTCGTTTACTTAATAAATGGGAAAACAAAATGGAACCAATGTGTTGGTGGTCTTGTTTATCTTATTTATTTTTAGCTAAAATTACATAAAATTTAAACGTTACATTTCTTTTATTCCTTTTTTTTTAGAGTTTTCCCTTAAAAAGACACAAACAAAAAGCTTTACATTTCAGTTTGGCTGACAAAATTAAACACGAGCAAAAGGGGACAAGAGAAACTTAAGTACAAGTGGAGAGCTAAGCTTGTTATTGGTGGGGAACACTCTTACATGTAAATAAGGACCAGAGAACTGCAGCGTTAGGTTTCCCATTATAACTCAAAATTCAAATATTCTTAGCCATATTAAAAGTGCAGACAAGATTAGAGGAAGCTTCCATATTCATTATTGTCAAAGTTCATTGGAAATTGGAAAGTAGCCTCTATCAACTGAATACTAAATGATATGCGAGGTTAGTACTTCAGCCCGTTTTTACCCTCTCGAAATGACAAGTTTTTTAAAAGAAAACCGAAAATGATTTGAGTCATGGCTTTACAAGATCCTGACCTCCGCTTGCAATTCTCCGACTAGAATCTAAGTTTCGATTACAGCTTCTTTTATGGGTTAAGTACGCAAAATAAGTAACAATGTGTAAGTGGGTTGAGGACTGCCAGTCACAATTGTCTCGCATGTCAATCATCCGAGTCAAGTGTTTAGACCTCTATATGTGTTTTGTTCCCCTCTCTTCTGTTTTGCTTAATTTAAACATATTACAATTGTTTTTGCTAATTTTATGCCAAGGCGTGTGTTTGTGTGTGTGGGTGTAGAGGGAGGAGGTGTTGGTGGTGGTGGTGGTGGTGGTGGTGGTGGTGGTGGTGGTGGTGTGTGTGGTTAAAAGAGATTCGAGTAGAACTGTTCTGTATTCTATTGGCCATTGAGCAGCAATGGCGTATTTGAAACTCCGTTTGTGGCGCCCTTAACTACAAAATCAAAAGAAGAAAACACAGTCAGGCCAAAATCATAACAAAATTTGGTAAATTTAGAATATAGAAATGAAAGGGGGAGGAGTGTACACTAAAAAAGAAGCCACTTTCGCTCAAATTACATGGTTAGCTTAATTAGCTTAAAGCTTATTAAAGATTGGCTAACCACTTAGCGAAACGCTCGTAAATGGAACATTCCTAATTGAGAGAGGTTGACGTTTAGCTTAATTTAATTCTCTACTTGAAATACTAATCAAATTACATAAACAGAAAGGAGAAAAAATAGCTTAGGGCCGATTTCTCATCATCTAAATAGCAGCTATGTGTCCGATAAACATAGATATTGCTCTGTTACTTGTAGGTTTATGTGAAGGATTGATATTCCGAGCCAGTTTTCGTGTAAACGCTGGTTTCTCTAATTTAAAGTCCACTGATTTCTATGGAAAGTAACACAAAATGTAATCCACTTGACATTAAGGTGTCGGATTCAACTGCTTTAGCAATTCGGATATTCCTCTGACATTGTCACATTCTCTATAACATTGTTACATTAATTCAGCTGTGAGCTGCTAAGCATAACGTATGTATGTTTTCATAGAGTCTAAATTTTGCGTCACGGCATTCCTAAGAAGGAAGCATCTGCGATTAAGGGATGACTCTTCAAGAAGAACAGCGGCTAGGCTAACATTTTCGATCACCAACTCTAAAAAAGACTCGAGTATAATCAAAAATTTCATAAATGTTTGCTGGGAATATGTAGAGTAGTTTCAGTAAGATTTTATAATGTTAATGCTACGATTTAGCAATATGAAATTCTTTTTATGCGGAAAACAGATTGAGAGTTTTATAACTTCTTAAGAAGCTGACAAATGTGATTCAATGAACCGAACCCTTATTCGAAGCATAGGAGGTATTGAAATTGATTCAAATTACAACAAAACTATCGATAATTCGATTATATTTCCAGCATCCCTACTCAATACACGAACTGCTATTCCATACAAATTCTTTTAACAGCTCATTTAATGGTTGTAGCTGCGGCCCAAACAAACTCGGATGGAAATGCTTCAGTTGCCATGGCTTACTTGATTACAAAGAGATTTAAACAAATCCTATTAAAGGTTGGCTAAGAACATAATTATAGAATTTCACCAAGTTTTTCAAGACAAAATATCGTAAACTATTCACTTTCAACTAATATTAAATGTTGTGCAACTTGTTACCATTTCCATGGTTCCAATGTCATTTACAGAAATCTATGCTAGTGTTTCCCTTGCAATTGGTATAATTTTTCGCTAGTTCTCTTCGTGTACACTCCTTGGTATGAGAAAGGATTGAGGCTCAAATGATATTTTCTATGTACAGCGTTAAAAAGCGTTTGTTTTTTTTTGTTGTTGTTTTTTGGTTCTGTTTTCTTTGGCTAAGCACTATGAGGATGATGTAAGCGACTGGCTCTAGTCACTAGTCTCTTCATATGGATGATACTGCAGCTGTTTGTGTTCCTCCAGCTGCTGCTGCTGCTCTTGCTGCTGCTTACCATGCGTGGCTGTGCGGCAGAACTTTTTGGTTGTACTCCAGTCCTCCTTTAGTGACAGATTAAACATCGAATAGTCCGGATCACCGGTTGCCTCCTTTACAATATTTAAGAATTTGGGCATGCAGTTCTTGAGAGCATCGCCCGTTAGTGATGAGTAGGTCTCCAATAGCACCAGGCCCTTGCAGCTGTAAGGGAAATTTTTTATTAGGCATTCAATTGAATGGAGCATCCACAACTTACCGTGGATGACCCGGCTCCTTGTAGATATCCAACTGGAAATATTGATTGTTGATTAGGAAACAGCGTCGCTTTTTGTAGATGGTAAAATGCGCATCATCCCGCTGGGCCAGCAGGTTCATATAGTCGCGATGGGTGAGCTGAGTCTTCACCTCAATGCGGGTCTGGCCATGCACATTGGGCCGGCGCTGTGTGTGTATATAGCTCCAGTGGTTCTTCTGGCCGCGCTTGCGCAAACGAGCCTGTACTTTCGGTCCAGCCGATTGCAGATAATGATGCACCACATCAAAGTCCTGGAAGGGCGGAAATTCGCTATCCGGCGGGAGGGCGGCAACTGGAATGTTCTTAGTTCAGTTAGTGCTCCAGTTGCCCTTAGCATTAGAAACCTACCCAAGTACTTGAGTTTGCGCGAGGTGGCCTGCAAACGATCACCAATATCTATGCCCAGTTTCTGGCACACGGACTCAATCATGCGATTCATTTTGGACTCGAAATTGGTGGAGTTATCAATCACATCGAAATAGGGATGACCCACCCAAGCGGCTGCCGATTTGTAGTCCAATTCGCGTGCCAAGTCCACGCCCTCCGAGCGGCAGGCATGATCCTGCAATGAAAAAGCCCATAAGTGGCATGAATTGGGCCAAAAATCCTAGAAACCACTGCTGCCCTTAGCCTCAACTAGAAAGCCATTTACCAACAAAATTACGTTAAGCTCACTTGGAGTACCTGAGGATAATGGCGTTTTCTTTTCTAGTTTATTGTCAAAGAAAAATCAAGTGAAAAACCGCTTTCATTTAGGCCAACCCACTTACCTCTGTGGTGTAGAAATCCTCGGCACCGTTGGCAGCCGACACCAAATGCAAGATTTGATTATAACGATTATCTCGCAGCTCCACGGGATTCCATTTGTTGCCCGCCATCATTTTCTCCCACTTCTCCTTGGATATATCTGCAAAACAAAAGGTCATCATCAGAATTTGATCACTCAATTTCCACCCTGCAATCCACTTACAGGCACTGGCATCCATGACGCCACGATCGCAAATGATCAGGCAATTCCGTGTACTCGAATTGCCCAGCTCAAAGTATGTGTTCTCGATTTGCACCATTGTGCGTATCAGATTCTCCTGGAACTTATAGGCTAAACAGCAGAGAATAGGAAGAGAAAGAACAACAAAGTCAGCGGTCGTTGGACTCTCCAGACTTGGTTTACAGAAAAAAAACACACACACACACTCCTCTCTTGGATATCGAAATACAATTGCAAGCAAATTCAAATCATCAAACACTTGTGGAGTTGATTTATGCCGAAATATGGAGGCGAAAGGCAATGATTAAATGACCCCCAAAACCAATTGAGTGATGGTGGAAAAGTGATGGCGCATCAAAAGACGAGCTGTCGAGTATGTTCGCCCGCAGGAACGCACTCGTGGAACAAAATTCCTACTGAACCATTTAAAGAAACACTTGGATAGGAAGCAAAGTTACCAGCATGGAAGACTGTAAATACGTGAATCGCCTGATACTCGGTTATTAAGAAAGATTAGCCAAACTATTCCACAAGTTTACAGTCTTTTAGAACGGAGATAACTTTCCTTGCGTATTTCTTTGCGCTGAATTCAAGTATTCATTTGTCTCCCAGATCTTCTGGTTCAAGAAATGTGTGGAATGATATATGATTAAATTTTGAGGTGTGGACACTAGAAGTATAACCTATTCCAAACCAATTTGTATGTTAACAGCTCTAAATCATGCAACAAAGTTGGATCTTCGCCCAAAAGATACACATTAATGGATTTTAAAATGACACAGGGTGCCCGCTTAACAGGTTCCTTTTGTATTACAGATTATAACAACTTCAGTATTAATGGGAGCGAGGAGGCCAAATAGTTTGCTCTAAAGATTACATATACGACCCGTAAGCCACATCAAAGTTCCAACTATGAAATCTGTGCTACTTGCGTCGGGTTGTTAAATTTTTGAAAATCTGGCAAGAAAAACGAATAGTTCGCATTCTTGGTGGGACCTTTCAGGCCAGGTTATATAGTCAGAGAGGCAGTCTCTACCCTTATTTAACATGAGGACCCGGTGGCTATCATTAAACTGCACAATTTTTGGCCGCTATGAACAGTATAGAGACTTGGCATTCGCCGTCTAACTTCATCCTAAAAGGGTGCCCCCTTAACCAAAAGGACGACATCCGAAAGATGGTATCACTCAACGACTTCAATGTGGATTTAACTTAAGCTGGTTTGCCAGGTACCAAATCCAAACAACTCGTTACGGATAATCATGTTTTTAGTATGGAAACTTAACTCTTTGGTACTAACACCACAGAATTATATAGAAAGTAGCTGAAAAAACACTTTCATCTATCAAATATATATAATATCTACTTCAACAAAATGGCCACTATTTGAGTCTTAGACAATGACTTGTTGAGCGCTGGAGTAAGAAGTAGCAGAGTCCTCTTTCTATTGTCGAGTTCATAGCCAGAGAACTAGCACTATAATGGACTGTGGAGGGTGCAAAGTTTGTGGCATGGCATATCAGCCATCTCTAAGCCTCTCCCTGAATACCGAAAAGGTTTCTTTGACACAGGTGGGGCCAAATCCAAAATAATGGGGTGCGATTTAACAGCCTTAATGGCAGATCTAGGAGGGGGGCTTATGAGACTGAAACCCGCCCAGAGCCCAACTATTTTAGTACAATTTAGGGCCGCTTACTTACATATCTTCTCCATAGCTTAGATTTTACTCTGTTATTTGTAAGCTTATGTAAAGGATGTGATTCCGCCCTTAGAATACTTAGATTTGGTCTTCTTCACCCTATGGTTGTAAGTCAGAATAACCTTTTAAAGTACGGAATCAATTTGTTTAAACTCAACGCCAAAAACAAGAATATTTTTTCAGTTTAAAGGACACACTGCGTATGAGTAATATCCAAAAACTTTATCGTCTATTAAAATGTCACTTTAGAAATTTGTTCTATTTTCTAGTTAAATATACACCATAAACTAACGAATCAAGGGGGCAGCGATATTACCTTAAATTTTTCATACAAAAAAAGACCACTCTAATGTACACAGTACATCTTATACCTACCTACTCCGTGAAGTGAGTGAAGGAGTCTCAATATCAACAATATGTTGTGCCTAGACGAAGCATGGATCCATAAAGCAGTCTCATGCAGCAAGCCCTGACAACCGGTTCGGCTCTTTGGGCTTCCTTGAACCGAACCTTTAAAGCTTAGCACCTTTTTCAAGCTGAACATGAGCTGGAGCTCAACTTTGGTCCTGTTTATACGAACTTATTTCAACTGGCAAGTTGAAGCTGGTTTATATTCTCGGAGATTGAAGAATACATTAAAGACATTGGACATTTGAAATTGGACGAAAATAGCTTGCAAATTTGTTTAACAACCTCTGATTTTATAAACCAACTATCGAATGAAAGCCTTAGAAATCAGTTTGAGAACCGAACCCAAGACATCATGATGGTGCCAAACTCCTGCACCGAACCCCATGCAAGTTTTTCAAAGTTTTCCAGCCTTGTTACAGTAAAAGGTGGGGTTAAGCAGCCTGCAACTTAATAAGCTGCCCTGGTGGCAATTTCCTCTATGAGTAACACAATATAATAAGTCAAGCCCCCTAATCTGACTAGGATTACAGCTAAGATTGCCATAGTTCAGCTGTTTAAGTTTACAACACAAGTTTTGTGGTCTGCTTTGACGTTGATAAGTGTTCGAAACACAGCAAAACAAAAACCCCCTTTGGCTCGGTGGTTGGTTGGTTGTCATTTGGGTGGTGGTACGGCGGGGAGGGGTGGGGGGACACCCACTTGTTGCTCTAGACAGTCGCGTGCAGTTGCGCCAAAAAAAGTACCGTTCGTTAAGTTGTTGCTGCTGTCGTTCGGATTGCATTGAACTTGACTCAGCGCAGCGCATCGTGTGACACAATGTGAAACTGATCGATGGACTTATGCATGTGTGTGTGTGTGTGAGAGAGAGCTGGGACAGCTTTAGCGGTTTTTGTTTGTTTGTTTTTTGTCGCGAATTCTAATTCAATTAGCAGCCATGATATAAGAAAAACTGATGCATATATATAAATACTTATATCCCCCTCCTCCCCGCAACCAATGGCTGTAATTTCGTTTTTATTGCGCAACAGTGGAAAGGCATGTGTCTGTGTCTCTGTCTGTCTCTCTGTGTGTGTGCTGGTTCTCCAACTTGAATGTGGCTCGCTCTCAGATTTATGCAGATTATTTTGGCTATTTTGGCGGCACATTTTAAATTACATAATTAATGCAAATTACTAGCAAAAAAACAAAATCATTTAGCTTTCAATTTCAGGAAATCAATCGAAAAAAAAAACAACACGCAAAACAACGCAAATGACACAAGCAACGATAACAAGTTCAAACGAGTATCTTTTTGGCAATATTCCCGGACTGAATTTGTATCTATTATACAAACAGATATCTATATCAAAAGGTATTTGCCGTATATATGTGTATGCATGTGTGCTGTGTGTGAAATACACGAAAAAAGAAAAAAATAACAGAATAATATAACTAAACTGAGCTGAGTAATTAACGCCCAACTGCGAGCAGAGTGAGTAAACATGCCCAAATGATTGGGAGGTGGATCTGCGGACGGATGTATGGACGACTCGCGTCAGCAAGCACGTGACGTTGTTCAAGTGCAATAATACTATGTGGGACGGCGGTTGGATCTGATTTTGCCTTGGCCATAATATATAATTAATTAGCCACAAACTCGTGCAAATAAATAAATAAATAATCAGCCAAAAATGAAATTGAAAAGCTGGGAAATGGGCCATGTGCCCCACGCTGACATGCCTCTGACTAAATGACTATCGTAAAATCTATATTAGATTCGATTCACACAAGTGGAAGAGTGAACG
This sequence comes from Lordiphosa fenestrarum, assembly GCA_035044985.1. Taxonomy (NCBI): domain Eukaryota; kingdom Metazoa; phylum Arthropoda; class Insecta; order Diptera; family Drosophilidae; genus Lordiphosa; species Lordiphosa fenestrarum. The sequence continues at coordinate 185,375 of JAWNNO010000495.1, forward strand.
CTGACTAATGGGAATTGAAATGCAGAAACCAATGGATACTTGTGTTGGAGGAAGGATTGTCAATATTGTGTGGATACATCGATGTTTTTTAATGAAGTGAGAATTCATATTTTTGCATAACGGATATGACTAAAAGAGATTGTACCGGTTTTCCGTCTATCAAAGCAGTATTTATAAGCAGTTCTGCTACTTTTTATCGAATCGGATCGAATATATTTGTTAATAAAACGATTGGTTCTGGATGTTAACACTCCATTAAGGGCGCTTCAGTACAATAAAAAAAGCCTAGGGTTAATCGGTGGCTGTGATTGTTTAGTTTATACATTTTATAATGTTTCTTTTTCTTAATCTGTAGGTCTCCTTTTTCCATCAAAACCAGTTTTGTGCTCTCCGCTTGCTGTAAGCTTCTATAAGATTCCTTATGTTATAGAATTGGTTCCATTAATTGAAGCTCCCCCCAATTGCTACTGTTTTGTGGTGACAAACTTCAGTAGGCCAGTCTGGAATAACACTAGGCCAGCCACTGGGTCCAGTATATTTAAGATTTGCTGATGATTCTAGATAATTTTTGTGTGCTAAACAAGAATCTGCAGTGGGAAATGGTCCATCACCACTATGTTTTGAGAAAAAAAGCTTGATGTTGCTTAAAATATCTTTTTTGACCCTATTCATTAGCCTTTTGAGGGGATCCTAGCTTTTACCTTTATCTAGCTTTGATATTATCGTGTAACAATAATATTTAGCTTTAATCTACATTTACCCAAATAGTTTTACGAATTTTATAATCGAAGATAATCTGTTTTGAATGCAAGCGGCAACCATTGGTACCGCTCTAAACTATGCAATGGTTGTTGATGAAAACTTTCTTTAGAATCTAATACAAATAACCAGATTTCTGTACTGATTTTGCATTGCATACCTTTTAGAGCTGTATAGAATCATGTTATTTTGAACACAAGCATTATTAGTAGTATATATTCATTGAAAAAAATCATAGAAATGTTTGGGATAGTTTATTTAAGAGTTAAGGAGTAGTACTTTCCGTTAATATCAATGCAAATCAAAACAAAAGATTACATTTCGAAAAAACTCGAACAAAACGAGTCAAAATAGGCCTCTTTAGCAACGTTAATCTCAAACTATACAAAATCTAGATATGCAGCCATGCTCCCATTTTCGCTTTCGCAAAAACTTTGCGATTTGATCATCAAATCGTAAGAGTTGGTGCTCCGGCACTCGGAAATCGCAAAGTTTTGGCGTTTTTAAACCGGCGACATCTGAGTGCGTGAAATGAAAAGTAAATGCAAAATATAGGTTGATGCACAAACAGACAGCCCACGGAAATATTTTTATTCAGTTCCTTGACCTTTTTAGATTTGTCTTAGGGACTCTCCCACTCCATTCGCACTAAGGCAATATTTTAAACAATTATTTAATAGAGATACACAAAATTGAGCGAGATGGAAAACTGCTCACAACAACAACAATTTGCGATTTGGCCATGGTATATATCGATATATAACTATCGATAGCATGAGTAGTGGCGCTCATCAGCTGTTTTTGTTTTGTGAAATGACACAAAACAAGTTGGGAATGGAACATTATCGATGACAAAAACTGGCGAATTTCGGAGCGCTCTAAACTAAAATCGTACGAATTTGCTGAAATCGCAATTCGCAAAAATAAGTGAAAACCGGAGCATGGCTCATGATGGATCATTTCCGAAAACAGATTCGTATTCAGCACACGAAAATCATGTAGAGTCACCACCAACCCTTCAATATACAACTAAACTAGGATCTATTGTGAAATGAATAGCTATAATCAAATGGAAATTCACAAAAATGAATATCCGACCCTTTTTGATGAATTCATTCTTAAGTTTATTTATATATGAAGTGTGAAACTTGTTAAATTTTTTCGCTTTCAAAAGAATTACCCATATGGTAGTAATATGATTATTTTCGGTTCTTAAAAAAGCTCTACCCGTGTTACCAATAAAATGAAATTTTCGATTGTGCTACTGACTTTCGTTCCTTGTTACGATAAGGTTCTTCTGCCATTGACACCAATTTGATCTGTTCGGTTCTGTTCAATCGTGCCTGAATATAGTTTAATGTGATTTGATTCTTCTGGAAACCCAACAAATCATTTATATGTACATTTTGGTCCTTCGAGCCGGATGAGGCTGCTGTAAGAGTGCTTTTTACAAGCGATGTGATAATACAAAGGAACAAAAAGTAAGCGTTAAAGGCAGATAAAGCGTTTAGCCTGTACTTAATCCAAGCATTAGACCATAAAATTAGATCAGTGTGAGTTCTGGGATATATAACACAAAACTCACAAAGATGATTTACAGCCATACAAATGAATAGGGAAGTTTGAGAGGTAATGGGCACAAATTTACATTTGTGTGCTGTATGTGTGCAAAATTTGTTCGGCAGACTTTGCTTCGCTTTTATCATCTTTGTGAGTGGGAATATTGCTAAGTTGATACTTTTCATTACATTTTCGAACCCCTCCGGGAATTTCAATTAGTCAATTCCCACTGTCGACTCTTGAAACACACGTGCGAGACGACCATTTCTTGCAAATGTCTCTAGAAAACATCCACATATAAATATATACTTAGTTTTTGTATGCCCACAAGACGTTTAAATATAAATGTCCCATTTAAATTTTGCATGAAACGAATAGGGCTAACACATACTAGAGCAAGTTATACACGCGCTTGGCCAGAAGCGTTTACAGAGGTTGTTAGTGGACGCGTTAGTGGACACAAGTGTTGGGAATGGTGGAGACATCATTAATCAAAAAGGAAAACAAAATGAACGAAAATAAAGCACAAACGTTGTTTGCATAAGACGAATTCGGCTCAACTTATTCGCAATGAGACAACGTGGTGGAGAGGCAGATCTGTTGAAGATTTTACTGCTCTATCCACACACACACACACGCACACACACATATGTATACAGCGATAAGAACAAAGGCATTAAAATAACAACTTCAAATCACCGCGAGCAACATTTGTTGTTAAGAGAGAGAGAGAGTTCGGTTCTGGGAGTTCCAACACACTCACCTTCGCTGCCATTTGGCTTCGAGGCAGCCTTGGCCAGGCAACGTGGACAGGATGCGGTCAGATCGATGAGACTGTGCTCCGGTGCGGCAAATGGCAGATCTTTGTAAACGTAGGTGGTGGGCGTGAGTGGGTCTAGAGTGTACGTATACCGTTAGAAGCGTCGAGTGGAAGGCAGGCATGTGACCGGGCCCACCTATCAGCACAATTCATGTATATCTTATCGTCGGAGCCCATTAAGTAATTTAGATACTCGTCCTCCCCCATTTAATTGCAAATCCATAAATACGCAATTGACAAATTATCATTTAGCAACTTTCTGAGGCAACCAAAATTGCCCCGAGTCACGCAATTCTCGAGTCAGAAGAAGGATACTGGGGCAAGAGGATTACGTAAATGAAATTTCATTGAAGACTTGACGTGACTTTCTTGGTCTGGGGGCGTTTTGTTGGTTTGGGGCAGGGCGGGGGCGGGGGCCTAAAATACTAGCTAAACTATCTGGCAGCAGTTGCTCGCTCGGTGTATTTAAAAATACATTTTGCAGAACGTCTCGTATATGTGGATGCTTTGTGTTGGTCTCGAAAGTAAATATTTTGTTTTATTTTCGTTCGAGAAAATGCTTCGACGAACTTGACAATGTGTTTTTGCTTGCAAAAGTAAAGTCCGCTTTCCTCTCGCTCTTTCGGCCAACAGTACTTACCCTCTTTCTCGGTCAGATCGGAGAACTTGACGCCGCCACTAGAACAGGTTAAGGGATGGGGATGGGGTAGGGAGAGAGAGAGAAAGAGAAAAGGCGTAAATCCTCAATTAGTACATTCGTTGTCCAGTTCACAGATCGGCAGAGAGTTCTACGGTAAGCTACAGCTTCAGTTTATTATTTACTATTTAAGTTTAGTTGATAAAGTATAAGTTTGTTTTGTATGCAAGGCAAAAGTTCTTGGAAAAGCGCAAAAAACTCAAATCGAATGCCGCGCGAACAACATGGAGTGTTCATTGTTGGCAGCACCATTATTGAAGGAAAGCGAGCCAAGGCTACTCGTTGCCAGTCCCCGGGGTGGATATGAGCATCCCCGGTTGGCGTCTTTCGCTTGGACTTGCTTTTGGTTTTTCATAGTTTTTGTTGATTGATATTTTTTTATTGGATGTGAGTGGATGGATGTGTGGAAGGCATTTACCTGAGTAAGACAGTGGCCGTTTCAGGCACGCGGAATACCTGAAAATATTTAACATGCTCATTGCTTTGTTTCGAGTTACGAGTTTTCGTGGGTGGTGGGCAATAATTTTATTTCTTTTTTATAGAATAATAGTAACTGTCCGCTTGGATGATTGATTGATAGGTTGATTGATATAAATATATATATATATATTATGGGCACTACTTACAACTGCCCAAAACTGGCCCCAAAAAATATACAAAACAAAATAAAAACCAAACGCAACAAAGTTTCAAGCTTTAAGGCGTCAATTTCTAAACTGAGTATGAATTCTACAAATAGATATTCGCCTTAGTCTAACAGCCAAGACCCACCAAAGAGTTTAAGACATGATTATAGCTACAGGACACTCACCTTCCATCCCAGGTTCTCAAAGAAGGTGCAGAGTCTGGATTGTCCAGTTGTTTTGCCACCACAGGGACCTGGAAAATGACACAGAAAGTAAATAAAAGTTTTAGAGAAATGTTTGGGCATATTTTCGAGTCTGCAACAAAGATTTGGCACCTCTTTTCATTTTAGAAATGGCTGAGCAAGCTGTAAACTGTGACTCAATTCTCTGTGAGATTTGAATCCGACTTAGGGTCGAACTAGGGAAATGAATATGTGGGTTATGGAAGCCTTGGAACCAGTCCTTTTCTCATTTCGGGTTTTAAAATACCCCATGAGGGCCTGAAGTTGGCGCAACAGCCAGAGAATTTGGGAGTATTTAAACTGTATTTGACAATAGCTTCGACCAATTTTGATCTAGCTGAATGAAAGTGGGCGTTATGGATTCCTTGAAACCTATATTATTCCACTACAAACAGACTTCTCTTTAAACTTCAAATTTAAGAATCTGTGCCATACCAAAAAACCACTCTGAAGGTCAATTAACGAGTATAAGACCTGTACTCCAACAATTTTAGTCAAATCTCGAGCTTAGTTAATGGAAATGTGCTTTATGGATGTCTTAGAATCGTAGAAGTACCTTAAGAATTGATTTTAGCCGGCTCAAGACACCAAAATGGCCATATTTACACCTTTCTTAGGGTCGGTTTCTCATCTTCTAAATAGCTTGGTTTCTGTGACAGATAGCTCTATGTGAAAGATTTGAAATCGAGCCTTAATATACTAAGAACAGGTCGCTAGAACTATCTTAACAGTACCTTTTTCGGTAAAGGCCAAGTTTCATTAAGATCGGTAAGTTTTTAGATGTAGCCTTTTCGATTTTTTTTCCATTCTGCCCTAGTCTGTGTTCAACGGTTATAGATATAAGAAGAGACTTAAGCATTATCCAATTCATAGCTAAAAACTTATAAAGAATTGTTTTTTTTTTTGGGTTCCGCTTTATGCACGCGACTCTTAAATCTTAAAAACCTTAAACCATTCCGGAAATCGATAATTATACGAGTTACAGTGTCAATTTATCAGCTCCCTGAATTAAAAAATGGTCATTCTATTCTATAGCCGGTACAAATCGTAGTCTATTTTTCGGTAAGGCACTTTGATGTTTAAAAACGTCGATCAAATCTACCAAAACTGTTAACTATTCACTAAAGGTAGCTTATTAGTGATTTGGTTTGGTTCGGAAACGGTTTACATGCCTATATATCGAGTAATTAAACAACGACTGAAGAAATGTACAGGTTGAGTTGGGAATTAGGAAACTAAGAACTATTTCAGAGATACCACACACGGTATATGCACTGAATTTGGGTTTCAAAGTGAACCAGAAATTCAGTTTGGTGAAATATTAATGTTAACTTGGTCCTTAAAATCAACTTGAAACAAATATACTCACACAATTGTCTAAAATTCTGGTTAAATAAATCAATTTAAGATAGGTGCAATCATTAATTGAATGTTCTTTTGCTCTAAAAATGTACAAAAACCATCAATACCACTGACCATTGAGTCATAAAAGATTGTGGCCAGTTCAAACGCCTTCTATTTGGTTAAAATTGTGCATCATATCAATTGTTGAGATCGTTTTTCGTTAGGTTCTCTGACCCTGACTGCAATTATGAGTATCTTCATGGTCATGGGGCGTCTCACTGCAGTTGTGTGTGTGTGTGCATTGAAGAGGAAACGAAATCGAGTTCTAAATTGATTGTGAACTGTGCCCCAGAAATGCAATTCGAGACTCAACTCAATCGTCTGGGAATGGGTCTTAGAATAGGCTTACAATTGTCTTGATAGTATTTATATTTATTTATCAATGACATGTCCCACGTGTTTTTAACTCCCCCTTAGTTGAATGGATGGGGCCTGCCTTTTATCAGCTGCCTTATGTTTTCTAAAACTTTTCTTCTGTCTGTAATCAAATATTTTTGTTGTGAGACAGAGAAACAGAGAGGGAGAGAGAGAGGGGGGAGACACTAAAGGAAATGAAGAATTTAGTAGCGATAAGGCACAAGGACAGATATATGTAGTTGGGAATTTAATCGTGGGTAGATCTATGGGTAACACAATATTCAGACGGCGCACTTAACTAAAAGTAGAATGCCTGACCCAGCGAAGAGTAAGTTCCTTTTCCAAAAGAAATGTTCATACTTTCGCCCTTAGTCTGAACCCTGCCTACGTAGCCTATATTAGTCTATATTCTTATTGAAGCACATCTGAATTTTGGTTAAATAAAAACCCTTAAGTGTTTGCCAATAAGTTCAGGGCTATTATAAAGGAAAGATTAACCGATTTCTGTACATTTTCAGATCTGTTCACATACGAAAACAACGTTTCAGGTTCTAAGATTTAATCATATAATTTCGGTATAAGACTCCAGTTCGGATTTCAATTAGATCCCCAGAGACTTAGCTTTCATATCTATAATGGGAAATATCATGGACAATTTTCTGGATAACCTCAGGCTTTGTTGCCTCAACCGCCTACTGATTATCAGGAACATATGTACACGACCAAGCTAGCTAATGAATCAGTCTGAGTATTAGGGTGAAAGTAGACAACTTCTTTTCTCATTGATCAACCCACTTTCCTAATCACTGCCGGCCCCTCCTAAGCATGCTTGAAATCTAATGATTAGACCACGCGCCAGCCAATTCCGTTGTGGCGGCCGGCTCATATGATTTTTAATTTAGGACTGGTTTTTTTTGTTTTTTTTTGAATGGGCTATAAAATTTATGTTAATGGAATACCAAAACACAAAGAAACGCCGGTAGCCGCTGCCGCTTGCCTAATTTGGCCATTATCTTTCAATAATACCAAGCACCACCATTTGCAGGGGAAGCTGCTGCGCACAGGAGCTACCCCTCCGGCAAGCGGGCAGGCTCGCTCGTGACCTTGACACAATTTCGTAAACAAATTCATTGCGCGGGTAGCAGGACACTTGTAACAGATACACAAAAAAGACACCAAGGGAATTTTCCAAAACTTACCGCCTGTTAGAACAATTCTGTAGACACGCTTATCCTTCTTCGTGGTGGAGCCCAATTTAATCAACTTTAGAGCGGGCACGGCACTTGGTTTTGGTGACGTTGAGGTTGACTTGTTGTTCTCCAACTCCTCCTGATGCTCCCGCTCGGTGCCGCCATTCGTTGTGGTGGTCATCGTCGTCGTGGTGGCCGCCATCGTAGTCAGCACCGACTGCGGCCCATTGCCGTGGCTAGTCGCTGTCAGAGCAGGTGCCATTAGCTGGTCGGCTGTTGTTGCCATCTTCGTCGCGCAGCAACAGCTGATTTATGTGTATCCTGGCGCCTTTTGTCTTATAAAACTCTTCTACAGCACCCAATAGTGCACGTGCCTCTTGCCTTTTTAAGGTTATGACGGTGACGAAGACAACGTTGGGTCGTGGACTGCAAAATCTGCGCAATTGATAATTACATACATATTCTTGGCGTTGATATTGGCAAAGCTACCCAGTTCTGAGTGCTCTAGGTCTTCCAATTCGCGCGGGTACCGAATGCCGCCTACAACTGGGACTGGCTGGGACAGGGATTAGTTGCGATGGGACTCGATTTGAATGATTTGTCAAGCGACAACCTCGGGGTCAACATCAAGAACGCAATTGTTTTGTACCACATCCGAGTTTTTGGTTATCAAAGTTTACTGGCTTTATAATTGTTGGTCAGCATTTTGTTGTAGTTGGAGGCGAACTGAGACTGAGAACGAGACCGCATCCGATATAAATACACGGCAGACAACTATATGGAAGTGGCGCAAGTTCCGACTGGCCCTTTATAGCGCTTTGGGCGAACAATGTGCTAGCGCGTTTATCGGTGGGCGATAATACCAAAAAAGGGTGACCGCTTGACATTTCGTGGTATTTTGGGCATTGGTAGTCAGGTACTAACGCGTTTGTACTAAAAAATTTACTTAAATTGACCACAGTTGATCGCGGGGGATGGGAACTAGAGGACTAAAACTAGAAATTGCAGGTTACTTTCTAATGCCGCTAAATTTACTTATCGCTAAGTGTGTTCATTGCTTAGATTGAAATCAGATTCTTTAAATGAACTTACTAGTTCATTTAGTTCATTTTATTTGGTATTTTTACCTATGCAACTTGCGGTCAGCTCACTAAGCCAGTTTATGGTCACACAGTTATTTGTTTACAAAAGTCGACGTCTGCTATGTTAAAATACAATTTATAGTTAACCCGGCGACCTGGTGTATGTTAAGATAATAACCACATCGACAACAACCTCATCCTATCGAGACAGCCACCCACAGTTGGCCCAGGCCATTCGAATATATTGAAAGCAATAGCAAAAAAAAATCACAATTGAGGTAGACAGTCTTCTATATAAGTATTCGCCTATCTTTAACTTCATACTCTTTCCTTTCTTTAGGCTTCATCATGTATAGCCTCAAGTTTACCTCTTACGTATCCAAAAAAGAGGAAGATCCACTATCGCAAAATATGGATGATGAGGAACTCAAAAAAAAGATAAAAAAGCTGCAGAACAAAATGCAAGAGATTTTATACAATCAGGGTGAAATCATATACCTCTTGGGCCAAGTGTCCAGCAATTCCTACACATTTGAATCCATCGAGGCGGAGATGGAATACTTCCCCGTTAGAGATCCAGCAGACTTGGCGAAATTGGATGCGGAATTGGCAAATCCCAGAAACAAATATGTAAGCGCACAACAATTGGACGAGTATAATATATCAAAATAAATTCTCTTGCTTTTAGATACCACTAATGAAACGTATATTACAACCAGATGGCACCACAGAGCCGCTAAAGAAGAACTTTTCGAATTTGTTTGGCAAGGAAATACTGATGCAATACAACTACGAAGGAGTTAGTAATAAGAAGCAATTTAGACAATTTAAAAATATCAATAGAACTATGTTCGGTAAGCACAAAGAACCATACACAATTGAACTCTTTTTCAACCATTTTTATTACAGAACTTATAAAAAGAAATGGCTACACCGAATCGGAGTATGTGGCTGATGTTCGTGTAGCCTTTCGACTATTCAAAGCTCGTTATCATAAGCAGAAACATGATGAGAAAAAGAAGCTAGATATAAGTAAGCTGGATTACTTACTGGGGTCGTGAAAATAGATTATTTCTGTTGTAAGCATATATCTAAATAATAGAATTTAAACTAAAATATTAATTTATTAAAATAAATATGTCTTAACTAGAAATCATAACGTTCAGGTTACAAAATGTAAGAACAATCGTATGAACAAAGGACCACAATTCGAGTGTGAGACCTGGTTAAACAATAACAGAAGAGCAGAACAGATTCTTCAATAACTTCGATTTTGATAAAATCTTAAACATTCGTCTGGAGTTTCACGATGTATCGCTCCGAATTCACTTTCACTCACAAATCGATAGTGCCAGCTCTAGCCAACCCAAGCCCATCGATAGTTCTATCGATAACATCAACACTACAATTACAATCCTAGTTCGTTCAGTTCTAAAATTAACGCGTAGTTTTTGTTTTAAATTAGCCATGTGCGGGTGTGCAATATAAAGAAAATTCTTATAAAAATTAGTAGAACCTTTTGACAAGACAACTAACAAATACGGGCAGTGCGGGTGTGGGTAGATTTTCACACACCACTACAAGCAAACCACGTAACTGCAACATAACATGTGTGAGCGCGAGTAAGAGAGAGCGAGAGAGCAATGTCAATTTTGACAGAAGAGTAGCTCTCCACCAACCAGCTGTGCGAGGTCGTGGCCCCCCTCCTACAAATAAAAAAATTGAAAACAAAATTTACCAAATTTTGCTGTCTACAAATTCATTACGAAACGAGAGGAGTACGCGTCGAGACGAGATCGAATTCAAAATTGTTTGTTTATCAGCTTCTGCATTAATCGAGCGTGTTATGCACATTTTAAACCCGAGCAAACTCAAGTGCATAATTTTATCCAAACTGCGTCACACTTGGACACTGTTTCTGTTTGTGACGACACATCTGTTAAATAGGATCTACAAGGCGAGGCTGCCATTCAAACGGCAGCAGAAGCTCAACCACATCCACAACAACAACAATAACAACATAATGGAACAGGACCTTCCAGAGGAGGGTCAGGGCCAGGGCCAGCAACGACCGCAGGAGAACGAGAACCTGGAGCTGGCTCAGGCTGAGTTTGTGGCTCGCTTCCAGGCCATTGCTGCCGTCGAGCCCATGGATGCGGCCAGCGACTTGGAGAACGAGGATGCTGACGACGAACTTGAAGTGGACGACGACGATGATGACGATGTGGATGTGGACTATGGTGATTCCGATTCGGATTCAGAATTTGAGGAAATGTATTCGGACGAGTCGAGCAGCTCTAATGATGAGGATGAGGTCAACGCCAACAAAGATCTCTCCCTAAGCGAGCTGAATGTTTTCCTAACACCCGAACAGCAGCAGCAGCAGCAGCCACAACAGCCCAAGGAACTACGCCCGTATAGCTTCCAGCCGCTGCGTCTGGTGAAATGCCATTACAAGGAGAAGCATTGCACTGGTGGCTTTCCCCTGGCACGCAGCGGTCATCGCATAATTGCTTCCAATTCGCATCTGTACTCGCTGGGCGGCTACAATCCGCGCAGTGCACTGACTGCCTCACGGCGTGGCCGTTGCCTGCTCTTTCAGGAACTGTGGAGCTACAATTTTGCCACCAAGCGTTGGAAATTGGAATTGAATGCGGACAATACGGGCAATATGCCCGTTGAGCTGGCCTCCAATGCATTGACCATTCACAATAACGTGTTGATTGTAAGTATGGATGTGTTCACACACACACACGCACACACACAGTATTAAATGAGCGAGTTTGATTGTCTCTTTGTTTGATGTTAGAGAAAATTCCCCTATCCGCCCGCCCCGCCCTCTACCGCTTTTGCAGATTTGCAGTAAAAACTGGTTTTCATAAGTAGGCTGGAAACGTAAGAGGAGGTTTAGGAACTATTTCGGGAATTTTGAAAACTTCAGCTTTCCTCCCTGCAAATAGCTCTAAGGATGTTTCTTGAACAAGGTAGATAGATAGATTACTTACCTTCCTTTGGTAGCCAATAAGTGAACAAAATCTTTTAAATTTATCAAACCAGCTTCCTAAATCTTAGTGAAGTGTTAAATTAAAAAGATAACGAAAAGACATTTGCCTCTGGTTTTAAAGCAGAGTTGCAAACCGCTCGAGAATTAAGACTGTTTCGGTTCAGCGATTTATGAAGTGTTTGAACCACTGGATTGGTTTATAACTTGCTTTATGGATATATACCCTGTTAAACCCCATAAGACCCTAGGGTGATTTTCAATTCTGAAACATTGAACATAGCTCAGATGTTTCCGATAGGTTGTGTAGAAAGGGTTGTCTAAGTGACCTAAGTCTCCACCCTCTCTCTACGCAAGTTCACGCCTAGACGTGCTGCGTTTCTGACAGTGGAATGTTCCCCTTTTAGTATAAGACCTTTGAACCCGTAGCTTTACGTAGCCTTCAGGGGTTTGTTTGTTGCCTCTTAGGCCCGATCTCACATCTTGGATATTCTTAGGAATTACTCTTACTTATGTGTAGATGTGAAAGAACTCTAGAATTTTGCAATTTGACCAATTCTCGCGCTTCGAGTTGCGCCCCAATGCCACGCCCCGCATTTGAATGTTTGTTCGAGCTTTGCTTTTGGTTACCTCTAACGCCCCCTTTTTGCTTTGCTTATGCATTCTAAACATTCGAAAATGTCGCTGACAACAAACAAACCCAGAAACCCAAAACAGACGGACCGACTACGACATCGTACGAACCCCCAAACAGCTGCCAGGGCCATTGGCCGTCTCTTTTGTGCGCATGCCGTTAGAGGGCATCCCTTCCCCCCTCAACAGCTTTCTATGTATGTATGTATTAGTGTATTTTAGTTACGACGCAGTTGTTGTTTATGCTACTGCATGCAACAACTTGTTTTCCAACTTTTCCCCCCGCCCAATGGAAAAGCCAAAACATTGTGGCCAGCTAAGCGCGCGCTTTTTTTTTGTTGTCGTTTCTTGTCGTTGGAGGAAAACGTGGTGGCTGCCTTGGCATTTCATGCTGGCGTTGGCCTGCAAATATGCCCTTTCCAATGCACAGGCCACAATTAGTTTTAATTTGATGATGAATCATTATTGCCCAGATCTGTGCATACATACATATGTACATATTTATGTATACAACATACTAAAAGACACATGTTTCCGCTTATCGCACTGCCCAATGCATAAGTGCTGCGCCGCCTCAGCCTGGAGCTGATAAGCATTGGCTTCTTTGTTACTTTCTCACAAACAGAAATATCCGCTAATTGAATGCAACGGCAGAGCAATGTCAGGGCTATGCATGCTTCTCGCTTCCGTTCCGAATTTGGATGCAGTATGCATAAAACGCAGCCTTAAACTGGATGATGAGAATGGGTCTGTAGAATATGATGAATACCAAGGTTGAGCTGGAGAAACATCGATTTATTTATATGCATAAATATAACATCCAATTAATTGAGTGGTAGAAGATGGAAAGAAAAGCTAAAGATATTCCAAACTTCTACAACTGTTTACTCGATCAAATAGTTACATTTTAATGGTAATCATATTTATATACTGTCCGACCAACCCCTGTCGAAAGCCCCTTAACCCTCGAGGTTTAAAAGAAACCTCAAATATGCTTCCTTGTGTGTTTCGAAAACTAATGAGATTTCCAAATCTCTTTTAAATACCATGAAATGATACCATATCCGTCAAAAAACATAGTAAAAGTGCAAATGGCTTACGTTTACATATTTTGAGAAACTGCAAAACCACTTGGAAGTTTTTGAACTGGACGAAACATGTCCCGCTAATAAGAAACTGTATGGATGATCTTTGAATTTCGAAAGGCGTCCACAGGAATCTTGTGTAGAGACTAATATCCCATAAAAACATTAATTTAACACCTTTCAAGCTATTAACTTCGTTACAAAAGTCTTTTATCAAAGTCCGCTAAACTCGATACATAATATACCATACACCCAATCTTGAAAACAGACTGGCTGGCGGACTATAACCCAAAGAATTCAGCATCAGACATTGCCTAAGAGATACCAGAACACTAAAGTGTATTCCAACAAGAAGTAGATGCAGCTAAGAAAGCCCTAAAATGTGTGCAATACTTAATTCAGACTCAGAGTACGGACAGTCAGGCCTTTAATATCAACCAACAGGTTTTATGTACATCGAAGACATGTCTCGTGTAAGGCAGCTTCAAATTCCTTACCGCTAAGGATACTGTCGGTATGCAAACAGTTGTTAATCAACATTTCCAATCCTATTCTGCTCTAGTTAGATCTATGCATGCTATTGAGAGCTGCAGACTACCTATAGGTAACCCCTACAACGACTTCTGCTAATGCTGCAGATACCAGACAGAGGTGACTGATTGTCTCATACTTATTCTCATCATGCTTTGGCCCTGAGACAACAAGAACTAAAGTTCCTCGAACAACACAGTCTGTTTAATACCTTCCAGCTAGCAGCCCTATCTCCCAAAACCACAGTCTCTACACAGGTTAAGGTCTCTAGAAAAACCACTTTTAAAGGCACCTCAAAGAAAGTAATATGCACTCCAGCAAGCTTCCATAAATTTAAAGGTCTTCTTAGGGAAAATATTTTAAAAGCAGTCGTTTTTCAAGCCAATTAACTGTATGTAACCCAAGTTTTGAACCAAAACAAGGTTCTAGAAACCGGATCTAAGGCTGGACGGCTTTTAACCAAGACCAGACCGAAACGAACCGTCTACATAGCCGTCTAAATTTATTCCGGAAAGGTACATAGCATCACGGAACATTGTGAAATTGTGTTCTTGATGAAGAGAAGTACTTAAAGATGCATTTCAAACCCATTTTCCGTGACTGACAAATCACTAAAGCGCAAAATAACAACATAAATTACACTTAGAAAAAATTCTATTAACCTGTCTTCAATTTTTACACCTTTCGCTTGTATATAAGTACAGGAGCCTGCTTATAATCCCTTGAGAACTCTGTAATCCCTGTTCCATAGTTAAATTTATCGCACAATATGAAAAGTTATCGGGAAATATAGCTAGGATATCAATTTTTAGAACTTAAGGCAGCATGTGTTTTGCTAAACACTTTGAGTGACTACTAGGTCCATCCTCTGTTATGGTTACTGCTCGTCTTAAAGAAGAAAACCCCAAGGGTTATAGAAATAGCTGTTGAACCGAAACGAACCCAATTCCCCGTACGAATCGCTTTCGAAAACGTTTGTTTTGTGAAAAAACGGGCACGGATTTTGCTTAATAACTCACAAATTTCCCATCTTTTTCCCTTTCATTCAAACAGTCCCACGGCGGCACTGGTTATCCCTTTGGTGAATCTTGCTCGAACGATTGCTATGTCTATCGTCCGGGCCATGTGGCTAATGCGGTTGGCTTACCCTCGCGCGTAGACCGTCTAAAGGTCACCGGTGATTTGCCCACAGCCCAATATGGACCCGGAATTGTTATACACAAGCATTACTTGTACACAATTGGCGGAACCACGGGCTTTGATTACACTTGCGATGTGTATCGCCTGGATTTGCGTACCAAGGTGTGGGAGAATGTCTACATAAGTCGGCCAGAGATGCGTGACGATCCGGAGGGTCGCTACCGCCACGAGGTGGTCTACGATGGAAAGCATATCTATGTCTTGGGCGGTGGCACCTCGCATTCGGTGTACGATCTGCAGCGTATACCAGCATACAATTTGGAGGCCAATTGCTGGGATTACTTTGACACATATCCCGATCGCCGGGCCGTCGAGGATGAGGCAAACAACAGAGGGTATCCCAAGCCACGCAAATGCTTCTCTTGTGTGCAGCATGAGATGTCGAATGGGGACATAGAGGCTTTCATCACGGGAGGATTGCAGGTGAGTAGCGCGCCATAATCTTAGATATGCTGGTGTTAACCGTGGCCGCCACTTTCAGGGCGATTTCTCCACATATTTCTCGGACATTTGGAAGCTGAACTTGCGCACCAAACAGTGGGCACGCATTGTGACGGCCAGCCTGCCCCGCCCATTGTATTTCCACTCGGCCGCCCACTCGGACAACGGCTGCATGTATGTCTTCGGTGGCATTGAGTACAACGAGAAGGAGATGCGTCGCCGCAATGATCTCTTCAAGATGTGGATGACCATACCAAAGCTAAGCGAAATGTGCTGGGATGCCATTACCTATTATAATGACAATCTCGATCGGTACGACAATAGAACTCTGCTGAGCGCCGGCATACCCAAGAACTTTAGCCAGCGCCTGCCCAAGGAGCGCAGGAGGCTGCACTCGAAGCCGGACGTCACCATATCGCTGTACTCGAATCCAAAGCGTGCTCGCTCCACCATGCAGTAGGCACGAGACCCAAAAAATAAATCAGAGTATGTGGAGATGGTGGCTACCCCTCGCTATATATATACACACATATATCGACCGATTTGAGTTACCAACGTTATTGTTTTAAAGTGTTTTTGATTTTTGAGCGCGCGCTGTGATCGAATACGAAGGACATTTATATTTATATATATATACATGTATGTATTTTGATATCTCGAAACTTGAGAGGAAGGCGGAACATGTTAAGCATGTAAATAAGTTTGTACATTAAGTTTAGCTAGCGGAGCACCACAGGCAGACAGTAACAGCGCACACCACACACCCTCCTACCCAACCAACCAACCAACCCTACCTACCCCCCTTTGACCTTTTTCAAAATAAAACTGCACTTTTTATTCAACTACCTACTACTCCTTCTTCACCCTCTCGCACCACCCCCTCCCCCTTGCATTAAACAAACACCAATATGTTGAAGGCTACACCAAACAATGTCATATAGAGGAGGCTCACGCCTCCGATGTATCTTTTTTGTCAAAGTGTACATAAAATATTTAGCCATAGTAAGATTAAAATCATCTAATCTTAAGCTTGAAATCTTTACTGCGTTAGCATATACATAAGACGGATATGGAAGGAAGGAAGGAAGAAAACAAAAATATAAACAAGTTTGCTCGATATTATAATACCACACACACCCCCCCAAGACTAAAATATTGGTTGATTTAAGTTTAATAAAGAAAAAACAGAAGAAAAATTAAACATTTTTAATGTAACGATTCGAGGGCAGGATGGATGACCCACTTTCTCGGTGATGTCATGCGCATTTGCCAATTCCCTCAACCATGCAAGCACCCTGACCGTGGACTCGACCAAAACTGCGTAGAAACCAGGTACAGCGATGGCATTTGGGAAAATGCTTGTTGTTTGGTGGTGGAAAAGTCGGCTGTTGCTGTCTGACACAGCATGGGGGAATGGGGTGGGTAAGAATGCAGTTTTTTTTAAGGCGTAATAGCGCCGTGACCTGGTTTATCATCAGCTTGGGTCATGACGTCATACAAAATGTAAACATTAAATGCGTCTTGATGATGTGGGAAAAGCCGGAAGTTGAGATAAGACAAATTGAAAGAGATAAGTCAAATGTTTTAATGTTTAGATGAAGTGGAAATTGATATGAAACGAAGAGCAGGAGGGGAATAAAATAGGTAAATTTGGCTGCGACCCTTAAATTATTGGTATGACTTTCTAAGGTCTCTAGCTTAAGCTTCCCCGAGCAATCATCAGTAGAGAAATCTTTGTACCATAAAAAGTACAAGCTAGCAGATATAGAGATTAACTCCAAAGCATACAAGGCGTTCAAAGACCGTCTAAGACTATGAGTTATAATCGGGTTTAATCTTAGTGGGCGGAAACCCGCCCTTACTGCGAAACTTAGTGGTGTGCGATCTATCTAAGGGGTGCGACAGGTTATTCTAGGCATCTAGGCATTTTAAAAATGAACTTAACTTTGCTAATATGAATATTTAATATTTTAAGCTGGTTCTTGATCTAGACAAGGCACTAATACTAATTCAGGGCAGACTTTCCAAAAACACAGAAAACCTATTTTAAAAGGCGTCGTTCTAATGGAAATAGAAAAGTAAGCTTAACTGTAGTTTAAAAAAACACCGCCAAGTATCGATATAGTTTCGATAGCCAGCCATTTTCTTTAACCTATCGATACTCAGCCGCGAGTGACATCACTATTGCAGGCGTAGTTTGCTTGTTTTTGTTTATTTGGTTTGCTTAAAAAAGCTATTTAAAATGCTGAAACCCAAAGCTCTGACTCAGGTCCTTAGCCAGGCGAATACGGGCGGAGTGGAGAATACGCTGTAAGATTATTTCGCATTAAAATGCCATACGTACTCACTTGGTTGGTTTCTTGTCTTCCTCTTCCTCTGCCCGCAGTCTGCTCAGCCAGGAGGGTGCTCTTCTGGCCTACTCTGGGTACGGGGATGCACGTATAACGGCTGCCATAGCCAGCAACATTTGGGCAGCCTATGAGAAGCATGGACGTAATGCTTTTCGCGAGGATCGTCTGACCTTTGTGCTGATTGACTGCGAATGTGGTCATGTGGCCATCACACAGGTAGGTGGTACTTCTGGAAGTTGAAGTTAGTTTTTCTTATTTCGCTCTTGTCTCCCTCTCTCCGCAGGTGGCCAGTGTATTGCTGTGCCTGTACGCCAAGGAGCATGTAGGCCTCGGCATGTTGAAGCAAAAGGCCATGTCCCTGGCTGCCTATTTGGAGAGACCCCTGAAGCAGATCTCAGCCTCCTAATGTTAAATAAAATATTACAACTTTAGCCTAAGCTCTCCTTGATTTGGTTAATATTTATGTGGCGGTCAGGTTTTATTTTCTTCTGTAGAGTTTATCCAATCCAAAAAAAAGTTGATAGTATAAAATGCTGATGTAATTATTCGATGGCATACAGCTTCAGGGTACGATCCATGCTGGTGGAGGCCAGGTATTGGGCATGCTTGCCGAAACGTACGCCCGTGGCCAG
This sequence comes from Lordiphosa fenestrarum, assembly GCA_035044985.1. NCBI lineage: Eukaryota > Metazoa > Arthropoda > Insecta > Diptera > Drosophilidae > Lordiphosa > Lordiphosa fenestrarum. The sequence continues at coordinate 203,986 of JAWNNO010000495.1, forward strand.
AGCAGTGTGATCGTTGAATATCTTCAAGTCCTGCCATTGTTTGCACAGGTAGACCCTGGAAAAAAGCAAGAGGGGGAGAGGACAAAGAATCAATATTGGGCCTTGGTAACCAGGATAAACAATCGGAAGGCCAGCACAGTTCGACATGGATAGGTTTAGGCGAAGAGTTTATCGTAAATATGAAGGTAAATCCCTATTTTAATTAACTAAAATTCCTTCAAATTACTTGCTTGTTTTGGCCAGACTTCATACGTCCCCAGGGTCATATAGAACCAGAGGCACCCAAGCCCATTAACTTAACCATAGATGATTTCAATGCGGTGGGTGTTTCTCCACTTGGTTACATGAAATACTTAACTATTTTGGCAACTTATATTTAGCGCGGAGAAATAGCCAATCCACGTGCTCCTTGCGTGGTGACCACCATAGATCCGGATTACATTGAAGATGCCAGTCTACAGCGTTTGGCCAAGAAGTTTCGCATGAAAACGTAGGTTAAACCTGGCTGGGTTAAACTTCTCTTTTTTATATCATTCAGTGTAATTTCTATGCCAGCGACATTTTGCTACTTCGCGACATAACAAGGAATAGATTCATGTACTATGCCACTCAAGAGATGTTCTTGGACAGAAAACGGGAGAAGGAGCACCAGGAGAGACTCTATCAACAGGCTGAAGAATTTCACAAGTTTGCCGATGATTCGCTTAAGAAAATGGAGGCCAATGAGTTCAAGAAAATGCTGGAGGCGCAACAGCAACTGAAAATCTTGAAGGAAAACAAAGTGGAGGAGGAGCTGAACCAGGTGAAGTTGGAGCATCAGCGTGTGCTAATGGAAGTGCAAGAGGTCTATGGACGTTTTCAATATTTGCTCAAGTTGATAAGCTACTTTGATGACACCGTAGAGGAGGAGGAGGAGGAGGATGTAGGGCAGACACCAGCTGCCAGACTAACTCTACCCCAGGAGATTGTCTGCATGGAGATAAGTGAACGCAATCCAGCTGGCTTGGAGCAGGTAAAGCAGGTGCAGGATTATATGGAACGTGTTGTAAGACCATATCTGGCCAAGCGTAATCATCTAAACGCAGAGATATGGATTAAGGGGTACGAACGGAATCGTTTGAAGGTCTCCAACTACAATCGTCGATTTACACATTTGGCTTTGCTCAATCACATTGTGGGCATACTCCATGACAAGGCGGTGGGTAGTGGTGGGATTACTCTCAGATTGATACTTCTAATATTCCCCCTATAGCAAAAGACCTATGAACGCCAGGTGAAGGGCACAGTGTTTCTAAAGGATCCCGAGTTTCTACAACGTCGTGTGAACGCCCTGCAAAAACGTGCCCAAGAGCTGTTGCATGGCTATGAGCAAAGCTACTGCAAGGAGTAAGTGCCTCATGCTTTGCCTAATCCCTTAGCTAATCCTTTTGCTTGCAGCAAGCTTAACATCAAGCTGAACAGCATCGTGCCGGTCATACTTAAGCACATACAAAACAAGGTGCAGCCGCAGCAGCAGGAGAATGGCTCAGCCGCACAGCAGACTGCTGGCGCTGCCGCTTACGAGGATGAACAGGACACTACTCTGTCCAAGGTGGAGAAAATCCAGGAGCATGCTTTGGTAAGTCTACGGCTTAAGGCACCGCTTCCCCCTTTCTTCCTAATACACAACTTTCTAGGAACTCTTGGCCAAACTGGACACCATTCCACCCGGTGAGCTGCGCAGTTTGGAGCAGCGTGTGCGTCGTCGTCTGGCAGAGGAAAAGGAAATGTCACGTCGGGCCTTGGTCAAACAGAATCGCTTGCACAACTGGATGGAGCACTTTAAGAAACATCATCGCCTGCAGCAGGCTCAGCGTGGAAAGCGTAAATAATCAAATAAACTCTTAAGCTCACCTCACATCGGTGCCGGCAATGGCCAGATAGGTGCCACTCTGATCAAAACACAAGTCCTTAACCTCATAGCCATCGTCCAGTTGAATGGTCTTGAAATTCTTCAGTTTACGCAAATCCCACAGCTTGACACAGGCATCATCGGCCGCCGTGGCCAGGTAGTAACCGTTCTCCGAGAAGGATATAGCCGAGATGGGTCCCGTATGGCCCGGGAAGTTGGCCACATTGCTCTGCTCCTTCAAGTCCCAGATTTTAACCTGCGAGTCCATGGTGCCGGTGCCGAAAATCAAACCATCCGGATGAAATTGAGCCGTTGTCAGACCCACCTCGGCCGTGTCAATCACTTTGGTGAGCAGACGTCCCGTGCGTATGTCCGAGAAGGCCCAGTGCTTGTCCGATGAGGTAGACAGCAAGTAATCACCGGTGGGATGTAGGGAGAGTCCAGTGACCGGGCCCTCATGGCAACGCAGCAGCAGCTGCGTCTGTGAGGTGGGCACATGCCAAATGCGAATGTTCATGTCCGGGGAGCCGGTGATTACGGTGTCCTCGTTGGGGTGGTAAATGACTTTGGTGATCTTCTTGGTGTGTCCCTTGAGAATGGCCACCACCTGCTCGGTGTCCTTGTTGAAAACGGTGGCGTTCTTGTCGTTGCCTCCTGTCAGTATCTTGCTGTGATCCGCACTGTTGATGTCGAGAGCCAATATCCCCGGCACCGAGGCCGAGTGCAGACCCGGATGGGAGGCCACCGTTAGGAAGCACTTCACCTGCTCCGCCGTGACCAGATCCTCGGGCACAGTACGGCCACGCTTCTTGCGCTCTTGCGTCAACACTGTGGCCTTATCCTGCAGCTTCTGAATGACCTCGGCACTCATGCCCGCCTGCTCCATGGGATGCGCAGCACTGCCACCGGCCTCTGCGGCCAGAGCGGGCTGTGGAATGGAGGTGGGCGCATTGACTATGCCGGCCTGGGGCTTGAGGGTGGCCAAAGCCTCGCGGGCAGCCGCCACTTCCTTGTTGAGACGCGCTATTACGCGGCACGCAGCATCGTGCTGGTACAGGGCATGCGACAGCTCTTGGCGCGTGGTCTGCAACTGCTGGCGCTGTGTGAACGAGTGTATCATCAGGGCATCCCACTCATCCTGCATGGTCTTTAGCATGGCCGGTATACTAGTGGCACTGGGCGGCTTGGGCTTCACCACAGCCGGTGTTTTGATCTCGATGAGCTCCTCTGGTTTCAGCTCCTTGCCGCTGATAGGATCGCAGCCATTCTCCATGAGATACTTTTCGATCACCCGCTTCTCAAAGACGGCGCCGGAGTGACAAGACACCACGGGCGTCTCGGGAACTTCGTTTGTAACTGGGAGTGGGCAAAGTATTAATAAACAAAAGGTCGGTTGAGCTGGTAGAACCACTTACTTGCACAAACTAAAGCCATGGTTATAATATACGAATCTGCCGGCCGCTTGATAAATTACTTAAACTTTTTTTCACACGTTCCGCTAAACAAGCCAAACGCCGGGGATGCCAACTTGAGCGAATTAAAGAACTGGAGGGAGACACAGTTGGTCACACTAATCGACTGCTGTGGCGATAGCTTTTTTCGATAACTATCGATAGTTGAACAGCCGCTGGTGTTATTCAATTTTACAGCGTGGATTTAAAATGCCTGTGGTTTATTTAATAACTGATATAACAAAGCAGCTTCCTTGAACTGCAGAACTTACACATTGCGTCGGTGACGCCATTTGACAGCTGTGGGTAATATTGGTATTTTAATTGTTTCTATAGTTTTAATTTATCTTCATTTATCCCATATTAAAAACGTCAACAAGTTCAAAATTATGAGTCAGCGAATGTAAGTAGTTCGCTCATTTGGTTTTGTTAACAGTTTAGAAGCCAGTGCAAAGGGCCTCAATAAGAGCTGCAGGTTAGAGCCGAACAGCTGTCTGCCGAACAGATGGTATAATTCAATAAATTATTAACTTAAAACATGCTGAAAACACTTATAAGACTCAGGCCCAGCGCCTGTCTGTTGAGGACACGAACTAGACACCTGGTCTCTTCAATTAACACCGCCGAAGCAGCTCCCCAGAAACTAAAACCAGCAAATCCCTTTGCCCAGTCCACTTTAGCCTCAACTGAAGTCATAAGCGAAACCAAAGAGGAGCGCGAGAAGCGCCTGCAGGTGCTGCAACTGGAGGCGGACATAGCCCATCAGGAGGGACGCCGTGTGCCGGCTCTGGACTTCTTTCAGGAACATCACTGGCAGCATATCCTGGCGCTGCCCACCAAGTCCGCACGCATCAAATACTATGCATTTCTCTGGCAAATCGAGATGAAAAAGGCCTCGGAAAAGCGTAAGAAGGAAGTGCGTGCCGAAGATGCGGAACGCCGGGTGGCCGAGCTGCGCAAGGAGCGCGAAGAGAACACCCACATCATCTACGGGCTGGCCCATACTTCCATGTTTCTGCGCATCTACGACTCGACCATCAATCACTGGCAGAACAATCGTCTGACACGCGCCATGCAGTTCGCACCCAAAATGGTGTTCGACTGCTCCTACGATGGGAATATGAACCATCGGGAGTCGAATTATGCGGCCAAGCAGCTGATGTTAAGCTTTGCCGAGAATCGGTACAACGACGAACCCTTTGATCTGCACTATTGCAATGTCCAAATGGAGGCTGACTGCATGCAGAGCCTCAAGCGTTACATACCCACCATGCTGGATCCCGCCTTTCCCATGAACGTGCACAGCGAATGCTTCACCCAGCTGTTTCCTAAACGAAATTTGGTTTATCTGACGCCGCACTGTCGTGAGGACTTGGTGACCTACAATCCCGATGACATTTATATAGTGGGAGCCATGGTGGACACCGTGAACAACGAGCCACTCTCGCTGGCCAAGGCCAAGCGTTTGGGCTTGCGTATGGCTCGCCTGCCCTTGGATCGTTATTTGCAATGGGGTTCCGGTTCGGGCAAGTCGCTAACGCTTAACCAAATGGTCAACATAATGCTGGATCTGAAGAAGACGGGCGATTGGGAGAAGGCGCTCAGGCATGTGCCACGTCGAAAGGTGGTGGATATGAGTCTACAGCAGAGATCAGAGAGCAGTTGGAAGGCAGTGGGCACCAGGGCTAGAAAACTGAATGTTAGAATTGATCATTTGCTGGATTTTCAGCAGGAACGACGACAGGCCTCAGCGTTTGCCCAGCCACCCAAGCAAGTGCGTCAGCACCGAGAAGGATTGGAGTTTGAGCTGAATAGCTGGGCCACAGGGAAACGCAAGAAGAAACAGAGTTGAGGTTAAAATTGTAAGTAAACTTAAGATTTATGTGAAATAAATTGGTTAAAAACACTTTCAATGGACAGTGCTGAGTTCCTGTGGCTGCTGATCATCCTCCTTCTCCTCTACTAAATCAACTTCCTCGTCTGCCTTAGCTTGCTCGGCTTCCTCAGTTTCCTCAGCACCCTCGACTTCCTCACTTTTCTTGAATTTCAGAAACATATTCTTGGCATTGATGGCTTGATAATTGACACATGGATGTAGACCCGCCTCTTTAATCAGGTCCTTGACTTTTGTCTCAAAATTATTGATCTGCTCTTTCCGTTCCACGGTCATCAGTTTGGTTTCCTGCACAAGCAAGGCGCTCTGCCTGAGCGCCTGGCAGAATTCCTTGCTCAGAAAGCTGACATAATTATAGGCCACATAGGCTATGTCAAAGAAGTTACGCCAGCGCGCGGCTCCCTGCTGTAGCTGCACAATTTCCACTGGGGAGACATAATACACCGTCACCTGGGGCACCGCTATCCAAGGCTCATCATAGTTCTCCAGATGTTCAGCCTCCTGACTCTCGTTATGCGTAAGCACCGGTGTCATCAGCAGCTGTACGGAACCATAACGACGGGAACGACTGGGATCATGCTCGTACGGCGTCTGGGTCTGCAGCTCATGGAACAGCTCGAGCAGATTACGTTCAGTCACATCGGTGGCCCGGTAATCATTATCCCCATGCACCGAATGATGCATACGCTCCTCGGAGCTGCGCAAACCAAAACCACAAAACGGACCCGTCTGCATGTCACCCACATAGCCGCGATGCAAATAGTTGCGCCCGTTCCGCACCAGTCCAGCGGCAAAGGTCTTGTTCGGCTTGCAGTGCTCATATTCGGGAAACACAAAGGCTATGCCAGACTCACGCCAATAGCGATACTCCTGGGAGCAAATCTGTTGGCCCTCGCGATCTTTGAGCGTCATGCTCAGATCCCAGTCGAACACTCCCTGACGATGGTCATAGCGTGTGCCCAGAAAGGCACGGGAACGCTGCTCCCAGTAGCTGTTTATGTCATACACATGCATGGGCTTGGGTTGCCAATAGCTAAAGGCCATCTCCAGGCCATCCCGTTCCTTGTATTTCAATCCCTCCAGATTGAGCATGGGCGCCAGTTGCCTAAGCTGTTCCTCATCCGTGACCAGGCGGAGCAGAGTGCGCGCCTTGGCTGCCATATAGTGTTGAGAACTGGGTCGTATCATGGCGTTGCCATAGAGATCCATAAACAGATGCACCCGTCCCACCAGACTAAAGTTTTGCGACGACTCCAGGGCAATGGCCAGGAGCAGCATACTTCTGGCCGCTATCTCCGCACAGCCATCCAGCAGATAGATATTTAGCGGTGGCTTCCTGTGATGCGTATAACGCTTGGCCAGTGTCCTGATCACATGACGGGGATCGGCGCCACCGCAGATGAGTATATTAAGAGCCGGTGGAGGGGCATCGCCGGCGGCCTGCTCCTCGTCGTCTGCCTGCTGCAGCTTAAATGCCTTTGCATATTCCTCGTACAAATCCAAAGCTGAGCTGAGACCCCAAAACATGATGATGTTCTGATAGATTCGACTTAATCTTTGAACAAACTTCAACTGTGGTTTTGGTCTGGCGACTGGGATTTGTTTGATAGACATTCGTTGCCAGGGCTACTTGTTGCTAGGTTTTATAAAGGGCAGGAGGAGATTATGCTTTTCTTTTAGACATTTTCCTATTTATATAATTTAGTTGAGTAAGGTATGGCGTTCTCTACCTTACCTTCTCCAGCAGTTAGAATAATCCGGTTAAGAACATTTTGCTCAGTGGGAAGACAGTAGAAGCACATCTCTTGTTAGACTCACTTTCAGACTTGGAAACTATTCTTTGTTTTCTTTAAGAGTTGAGATTCGGCGAAACTAAGTGCCATCTTTGAACAGAAATCAGATTTTGGGATTTTTTAAACATGCTGTAACTTTGAAAATACTTCTCTGCGAAGACTAGTGAAAAATCAGGTCTTGATACGTAAAGACGGGCTTTAAGTGTTGGGAAATGACAGAATTTCGACCGATCCAAAAACATACATGGCGTTTTTGGCCTTTTATCGAACTGTTTTAGCTTCCAAAGTTGGAATAAAGCCATAAGTGAAGATCTTTTAAACTTTAAAAAGGCTTTTTTTCAGAAATACGGGCTTAAATAAAGTACAAATTTGGGTCAAAACTTATCGAATCGACGATTTAATTTCTTTCAATTCCTTTTGCTCAACCTCTGCTACTTCATTCAAATTTAGGGACACCCTTTCATAGGTATTCATTCCCATTTTTGTTGTCTAAATAGATTCCTAACCTTTTATGATTAAAGACCACAGCATAGAACCTCCAAGTTGACCCTTGTTGTTGTGGTGGTGGTGGAGGGCACAAATATTATGTGAAAACCATAAAGCTTAAACACGTTCTTTTCACTTTTTTGTCCACCCATTTTTTTTTGTTGTTTGCTTGCCGCCTAATTACTTTTGTATTCACAACCCATCCAAAGGGCGGACCAGGCAGAAGCAGAACAAAAACCCGCATTGATGAATTGCTAGACGCTTGAATGGCTGACTGAATGGGGGAAGGCAATGGCAGTGGTAGACAATGGCACAGCTTTTGGCATTTAATGGCAGCAAAGCAACCGTATCACCATCTTAGTTAAGTTCATCCATGAAATGCAAGTGCCAAAGAGACGACGACATCTGTCATCGTCCTCATTCTCATTCCTCCTCCGGAGCACCCAACAAATTGCTTGTCACGTTGGAATCACTTCGCATATGGGTCGCATAATTGCAGCTGGAGTCAAAACACAAAATGAAACTGGTGTACAATGCAGGATGCACCTCTCAACCTCCTCAAACTCATTTGGTTGGCATCTCGTCAGCCAAACTTTAGGCAAGGACTTAACCAAGCATTAAGAAGTTTCAGCCGTTTGTCAAACGAAAAGTTTGAAAGTGAAGAAAACTAGCAGAAAGCAAAGTCGCTGGATTAAGTAAGCCACTTGATGGTTCCTTGGGCTGTGGCTGGGATAGCCTGCCGCTGTTGCCCGTAAACGGTTTTTATTGCGACATGCATTATATCTTTGTAGGTCGCACATTTCTTGGCCATTTAGTTGATGAAGTGGGGTATGGAGAGTCTGTAACATAAAAGAGACTTAAAGATTTCATGGCACAACCATTAAATTGATTTATTTTTGCTAATTCCATTAGATAACCACATCGATTAATAAATCTTTCGTTTTGTAGGTAGTTTTAGCTCTTCTTTTATTCAGCGAGCAGAATGCCTGGCGATGTCCGGGTCCTTTGCATTGCGAGAACTTAATTCTCAAGTTCTTAGCTTTAAAAAACGTCTGAGACATGGCTCTGAATCACTTTTCAACCGGTTATAATATCATACTCTTCGCTTAATTAACTTCTGAGATATGGTTCTCATACCAGTCAAATATTTTACACAATTTCACCAATCTACTTAACAGATTTTAAGTTTCTAGCTTAAGTAACTCCTGAGATATTTCTCTGAATTTGAGTGTCTCAAGCAGTGCGTGGCGTAACCGGAGGAACAAACTTAACCGCGGCTCAAACTCCAGTCAACCACTATCAGTCCCAATGGGGCTATCGATATTTTTGTAACGATAGACAAACAGCTTAATGCTTGGCTTATAAATAATAATAAACATAAGAATAAACAGATTACTTACCTCCATGCAATGGAAATCGATTTGGAAAAGACGGAGCAATAGAGTACAGGGGACATCTGGATCTGGCTGATGCCGAGGATTGTTTTTGTTGACTAGGATTGTTAACAGGAATCATTCATTGTTGTATCGGAGCAAACTTATGGTGGCGCTGGGCTCTACCGCAGGCAATTGTATTCCACTTTTCGCAAAGAAATTACCAGCCACGTTCAATACCATTAGAAAACCCATAGCAAAAATACCGAAATCGTTGAGAGTGTATGGTCACACTGCTGCTGCTGTGCTTCGGGAAACTGTTGTTATGACTTTATCGCTGATCATTTCAAGCAACAAATTTGTACAAACGTACATTCTCTTTTACATATACATATGTATAATGTAAAGATAAGCTAGACTCCAACTGTTAGAAGAGAATGGCATGGCCAAGATCCCTTTAATTCCTTCCCATCTCTTCCTTGTTCTTGTTTCTGTGCTCTCTTCATCAACCTCATTGTAACAGCAACATTCTCAGATGGTTTTAGCACAAAGGACAACATTTATCCAATTAAAAATTTAGTAAAAGAAAAAATACAATTATTTTCAGTACTGTTTACTTACCAAGCGCAAGAGTCCTCTCCGTTGGCCATCTCAACCGCACCTTTCGCGCAATCAGCTAAAAGCCCGCACTGAATAATGCATTCCATGTATTGTATTCTCCACCCACCTCATATCCAGCTTATGACTAAGGACATTTGTCCAGTTCCCGTCTGCTGGCAAACTGATATCGAAAAGCAATTTCCGTTATGACAGACCGGACGGTTGCAGCAGAAGATTTCTAATCCTCCCAGCGGAGGAAGCAAGCAAATAAAGGAGACTGTGCATGAATGAGAGTGTCATTTACGATTTCGCGTTTTATTATTCACTAAGTAAATTAAAAAAAAAAACAATTGAATTACAATTTTAATGGACAAACGTCAAGCTTTTGTAGCAAAGTCAGTTTGTAGCTTTGCCATTTTCTTGGTTTGTGTATTGCTTGAAGTGCCTGCAATGAAATTGAACTCTTTCTAGCGTGCTCTCTTTTCTTAAGAGAGAGAGAGAGAGCGTGGAAGCATTTAGAATAGACCCAGCCAACTGGACAGCACACACAAATGTGCTTGTGTTGGTGAGCACTTAAGACAGCAGTCGATTTACTTACTTTTCTGTGCTTCTCTCTCAAAAAGACGCATTTTCAGCTACACAGAGAAAAATAAGGATATTAAAAATAACCCTTTGGATGATTTCCGATATCCATTTGGAAAGGATATGTTTAAAAAATCCTTTAATCATCCAACGGAGCTAAAAATCATCCGGAGAATATGAAAATGATGACCATTTGGATGATTTTGCAGCTTTCCTTCCCAAATGGATCTTATTTTTTTCAGTGTACAACAATTTAATACATTATGAGCTGCAGTTCGATGCCCGTTACAAACCGCTGAGCGATTCCTATAAGTTCTTTAATTTAAATGAAAGCTTTTACGGAAATACGCCAGGGTAAATCTGCTTCAGCATCGGCACAACGGAAATTAGCCCGGATTCGTTGGATATTTGTGTTTGCATTTTTGTTGTTGTATTTCTTTCTTTGTTGTTGTGGTTGTTGCTTTTTTAAGTGCAGTTGAACAAAAGTTTGAGCAACAATCGATAGATTATAATGTGCGTCCTTTATGCCTTAAATGGGTCGCGTTACCCACCCACCCGCGCTTATCAATGGCCTTCATTGTCAATGCTTTCCGCCAACTTTTCTCATTAGACAGTGCAAACAAAAATGGCTGCGTCGGCGGTTTCACCTCCTTATCCGTCGCCGCCTCGGGATGCTGCTGCTGCTGCTGCTGCTGCTGGTGATGTGGTGTTGCTTTTGTCTTTTGGTTGACATCCGCAGAGAGTAAACCAATGCATAATACCACGATGATGCCTGATTAGAAATAAACAAAATTAATTGTCAACTTTTGTGTGTGTGTGTGTGTGTTTTTGCTGTGCTCGTGACCAATTAGCATTAGCTGTGGGCCCCGGCCCCAAAGGTATCCTTGACATGTCTTGTGTCATTAACTTTTCCCTTTTGAATAAAACACATGTAACATTTGGGTTTTTCTTTTTTTGTTTTTGCTGTTTTCCAGTTAAAGTTTAGTTTAATTCTGTTAATAGACATAGACAGGGTGTTCCATTGAAAGTACGTTTGGTACTCAAGGACAGTGGATTGTATGACTGTGTGTGTGTATTTCCATATCACTACATTTGCATATGCATAGATTAAACAAGTTCACATGTGGCATGCATAGAAATAGCTGTAGAAATATCCTTTTTTTGTGTTTGCTTTTTGTTTCTTTCTTTTTTTGTTCTAGGCAAGAACCTCTGATTGTCAGATAGTTATTGAAGTTATCTAAGTTTGGTGCTCCTAAAAATTAAACCGAAAAGTGTGCATATAGAACAGAGTTCTGGCTAGAAACGTAAGCCTAATGTGGGGGGGAGCTTAATAATATTTACAATTTTGTGAGTTTGTTTTTGCCAGCGCATAAAACTTTTTCCGTGTGTGTGTGTGTGTGTGTGTGTGTGTGAGTGTGTTTTTCTTTTTTTAAGCATAGTTTCGCTTTTAACCCCTCAGAGTTTTCTATTTGCATTTGGTTTGGCTCACTACTTAAGTACATAAACGTACGTACAGGCTAACAAGTATATTCAACATTTATATATATATGTATATATATGTATTGGTACATAAAACACTCTACAACATTAAAACTTCTAAATGGTTCTCTTAATGCTAGGATTCTTGGAAAGTCTGAGACGGTGGTTTTTGCTTTTAAGTAATTTTATCAAAGAGGCCAGAGACTACTACACGCGTACACTTCTTCATTCCACAAGGGGTAGGGAAGGGGGTGCTAATGGCAAAAGCTGAGTTCTACTCGAGTTTGTGGGGGTGGAGTTGGTAGTTTAGTGATTTTTTATCTGGTACTTAAATCAGAGTTGATACATTAAAAAAGGAAAGTTAGCACTTCAATAAATTTTGGACTGAAGGCAGTTAGACCACTGGCGCACCTACCGTACATTAACGGCACTTCAATTGGAACTGACTGTTACTCTCTCACTTTTACAGTTACTCTCGCTAGATGGCGCTTGTAAACTAACTCGTTTAGTTATCTTTAGTTACTAACTTTATTTAAGTATTACACGCTAAATGAGGAAACGTAAGTGAATCGATTTGGCGATGATAAAATGACGCTGTAAATTCTTGGCGGTCAGCGATGGCACCAGCCTAGTTCGATAGCATCCATCGATATCGATATGTTGCTGTAGCTATCGCCTACCGGAACTGATCTGGTGATGCCACACTCGGGCGTCTCTGGCCGCACTTATCGCAATGATCACGACCAATCTATCGATGACTATGTCAGCTCCTCTTCTCTCATCTCAAAGAGTTTGAGTAGTGTGTATGAGACTTTTCCTCAGCGTTGGTCATATAAGTCCCAGAGAGCAAAAAGCGCGCTGTTTTTTAGAAGTTTTTTTTTTTAAAACAGACGCTAGAACTTTGGAGTTGCAATGCAGTCATTTTTCTACTTTTGTTTCTTGGCTCTTTGGAAACCTTTATTAAAAGTCCAGCTCCCAGTATCGGCTCGAATCGCAATTTACAAAATTCAGTAATAACCGCAACACGGCTAACATAGAATGAATCAATAAATGCCCAGAAAATAAGTTATAATTGGAAGAGCGGAGAGAATGAACAGTCGGCGATCTTATCTAACGAAATTATCAAAGGTCTTATGTGTTAGTTTCGGATATTGCCGGAAGCGGATGGCAAGTTTGTGTACCGCAGCCCTCCTATTTTGCTGGATTCGGAAAATATCAAGATAAAAGGAAGATAAAAACCTAATTTGGGGGCGCCACTCTGTAAAGAAGGATAAGGTCGTAGGCAAGCTAATGTTTAATTTATTAGGATAGTTTTTGCGGGTATTCTTTTTCAATACACTCAACGAACAAGTTGCCATATGATTCATGATTAAAGATCATTTAATGTGTTGCCACATAAAGAAAACATTCCATTTCCGAAAGTAAGTTTTTCTTGTATCAAGTCTGTCTTAATCACTTTAGGGCCCACCCCACTTTTGTGCCAGCCGCAAGTCCAACCCTACGCTCATTTTGCACCTAAATCACTGTAAAGGGAAAAGTGTGTGAAAAATGCTTACCATTGTGTAAGACATTAACTTATGTGCTAGTTAGTTAGCTAGTTAGCTAGTAATTAACTACGTTCAATCCTTATCCTTTGTGGTATCCTCCTCCTCCGAAATGATCTAGTTAAAAAATATGAAAAATTGTAGATTTATGTAAATTATTGTTGTTGTTCAAATTTAGAGTTCATTTTCTTTTAGTGTGTGTTTTTTTTTTGTTGCTAATCACATGCCTAACACTAAAAGGCTTTTATTGGCATACCGCTAATTTAGCACTAATAGAAATTATTATTACAAATTAAAAGTGTGGTTAATTGGTAAACACCAATTTTCTATTTTGGTACTCTATGGCATTACACACGCTATTGTATAGAGAGATCTGCATGATTGCACTCAGAACGGCGGGGAGGAGTTGAATTGATTGTTCATATAACAGTAAGAAAAACTGGATTTACAAGGTGAAACAAACTTCCAAATGCTTTTCAAAAAGCTCTTGCTTGTATAAGGGAAGTAGAACAGTGTTCCCCAGCCATGCACCGAACACTTTCGTCAATTCACAACCAATGCTTGCCGAAGTAATGTCTCAGTGAGTGTCAGAGAAAGACAAATAGCCTCTCTAATTGGGGAACACTGAAGTAGGGGGACAATCGTTACCACTTTCCCTCTCTTCAATAAGCGAAAGCTTTTTGAAAATTGCTACAACCACTATTAAACCCTTCAAAAGTCGTCTTGGCTAAGGTGAAACTATAAGGCAAGCTTGAAAAATGTTGGCTTAGAAAGAGCTACATACCAGAGATCTGCCTAACAGTCGTCGATGAACCTAGTGTGCAGTACCTTCGCAAATTTTTATCTTATGAGTTCTAAAACTCATCAAACCGGGTACAAAAAATGCAAAAGCAATCGAAAAAACCACGCTCAATGCTCGTTTCTAAAGCCGATCTGCATATATTTTAGCGGATCTTTACCAAAAGCTGAAGGCTTAGTCCTTTTTTTAAGTGCATTAGCCAAAAAATATTGTCTATTTTTGAATGAAGCCTATTTACTTTACGGCAAGTGCTCGTCTTTAGATGAAGTATAGATATAGTCTCAAAGAGAGCAAACAGCAGTAAATACTTAACATGATTAACTTGCAGTGTTAATGCTGAGAGCATGAGAGAGCGGATTGTTAAGCAAAAGCTCGTAATCATGGTACAACGAAAGAGGTATGGTAAAGCTCACAGTGCGCACTCAGCTTAGTCTTGGTGCAAAAGCCAAAGCTCAGTGAGTAATGTCCCTCTCATTGTCATACTTTAAGAAGTTTTTCAATCAGCTGTTGCTTTACCCTCTCTAGTTCTTTCCCACTAAAGACAACTTTTTTTTTTAAACTTCACCGTGTAAATACAGTTGTATTATGCTCGATATACTCCAGCAACTACAGGGAGAAAAAGTCCCTTCTTCTGATTAGGTACACCAGCTGCAGTCCTCGCTTAGAGCTCCATCCTCCACTCTGATATCCAAAATTCGAGTGCAATCATGCCTGACCTGTACTAGGTAGTACTTACTTGCTGGGATCCAGTTATTGGAGACTCTTCTGTTCTGTTCCGTATTTTGTTTAGTTGTTGTATTAATTGGTTAATATTTTTTGGTTATACTTCGATTAAACTATGTTTATATATAGAACTCTCAAAAATGGTTTTGATTTCAGCATTTGCATTGAGGTATGCTCTTTGGAATTGGAAAGGTAACTCTGATTGCAATTGATTGCATGATTTTTAAAAAAACAAAGAGAGAACCCCAGAACATAAAACAATGGCTTGCCTTAAAAAAAATCGTCGAAGTCATCTAAAAAAAAGGTACAAAAAACAAAAAATATGTGGCATTAAGTTCAGTTTTTCGTTTTGCGGAAAGTGCCTAGGACACAACACTCATCCAGTGCTTTTTGGGTAGGAGTTGAAGAAGTCATGCCGATTTGAGCTAAAAACTAAATTTATGGAAACATTCGTGAGTTGGTAATAGTTTTATGTTGGTTTTTATTGGTTAATTATGGCCGTAGCTGTGGTTGTTGTTGTTGTTGTTGTTGCTGCAGTTGTTGTTGTTGTTGCTATGGGGCTTGTTGCAGTGAGCTGCGGGAACTGGTTTTCGAACTGTGCGCGTTGACTGGTTGGTTGGTTGGTTGGTTGGGTGGATATTTGGTTGGAATGGAAAATGGAATTTCATTTCATTTGCATATTGCAAAATCGTTTTGCAACAACAACAAAACTTTAACTTTAATTGATTACAAAAAAGGAATTAAGAACAAACATTTGTAACATATTTTCAATACTTATACAGGTGGCATTTATATACACATCGAGAGAGAGAGAGAGAGCGAGCGAGTGTAAAACTGTTTGATTCGATTCAATCAGGATAATTGAGGGGGGATAAAATAGTTAAGTAAAACATAGCAGTAACATTGACATTTATGATACAAAAAGTTGCCGGCTTCCGTTTGGCTTTCGGAGTGAGAAAGAGAGTAAAAAGAGAGCAAAACATGCCTGAGGATTCGTATGTGAGAGAATGTAGAACTAGCCGCTTACCTCGCTGGCTCCCCGCAGAGCGCACTCACTGCACACACGCACACACACCGAACACACACCGAACACCACGCCTTACGCCACGCATGCATCCTGCAATTCGATTGCGCTTAATTAATTTAAATTGCGCGATTAAATTCATTACAGCAACGAGCGAATGCATTGGCTTTTTGTTTGTTTATCGAGTTAATCGTGCTGAAATTTTATTGATTGCTATTTTATGCATTCAATTGGCGCAAATGCGGGGAGCAAGTGCATTGGGTGAGTAATTGTTGTTGTGTAGCATACTTTTTGCGGTTGCAAATTAGTGGAAATGATTGTGAAACACTGCGGAAAACCAGCTGAGAGTTTGCAAACAGTTCTATTACAATCGCGTTTTTATTTGAAAAGTTTGAAGTATTAAATAGTTTTAAATTGAAAATTTCGCATTTCCAATTTAAAGAAAAATCTTGATCTTAAATAAAAAAAATCTCTTCATTCGCATATCCCGAACTATCCCGTATTCTAATGATTTGTTGGTTTAACTATCTGTCACATAAAGTAAGTAAGGGCCGATTTCTCATCCCCTTCATAGCTGCTATGTGTCAGATAAACTCAGATTTTACACTGTTATTTGTGAGTTTATGTGGGTGATGAGAAAACGGCTATTAATTGTTACTCTATCTGACACATAAGAAGTTGAAAAAAGGAACGTTAACCTGTAATTTCACTGGTCATAAAATATGTCTGAAAAATACCCAAATTTACGATAAGTTCGCTATGAGAACTTAGTTAAGCTACTTTTCATTCAATGAGGTTTTTTTTAAGCTGCTCAGAATGACTCTTACACTGAATATAATAATACAAGCAGAGAGAATAAAAGCTGAGCTGTCAAATGAAATAACCGCCTACTGCGCCACGTTTTGAACTGTAATTGAATTAAACATTGCATTAGCTCTCGCAGCTACCGATATCATTGCAACCCGGAATCCCGACTTTTTGGACTGTGAACCGAACCTTTTTAAGTAAGCTAAACCTGAACCTGTTCCCAAGTTAATACTTTGGTTTGGTTCACAAAAAAATCAAAAGAAATCAAAAAGCCATTTCCAAGCTCAGCATTGTACATAAGTCGAGATGTGGCAAAACAAATTCATGTATATAAGACGGGGATATTTCAAATTTCAGGCAGTCGTTGAGAAGAATGAGTTCTATTCAGGTATTGGTTTATATTTTGAAAGCCTCTTAAGCTGGACCTAAGATAACGTAGTTTAAGGAACCTGTCTGAGAACTCCACCTTGGTGGAATCCCCGTACCGAAATTTCTAGAGAATTTCAGAGGTTTTGCCGCCTTGGATATGTTGTAATGCTTTGGAGCTGCAATCCCTAGATTTTGAACCCAGTTGTATGACCCATTTATTCTTTAGAAATTGCTATTATCGATATTTTTACCCTATAATATTTGTATCGATATACAACTTTTTCAATATCGTCAAAAATATCTACCCTAAGGGTAAAAAATAACATCTATTTATCAATATTTTTGCACAAAAAACAATATATCGTTATCGAACACATTTCCCAGACCATTTATCAGTTATCGAATATTTTTTTTAGTAATATTTTATGCTGAATTTCAAAAGTAAACACATCTTCACATATTCCACAAATTGAGCTAAGTTATAGGTTTTTCAAAGTCGGTCAGGGCCGACCTTAACTCAGGTTCTCGTTATTTTTTTTTTCGAATTTGAAGTAACCTTCGGAGTTCGGTTTAACTGTGCACTTACCTGCTGTGTGACAGGATAATTGGATAATTGAACAAACACGTAAAAATAAAAGCAAATAACTTTTGCAGAGTTTTATTCAATAATAATAAAAATGAAATACAACTATGGAGAATAAACAAAATCTGGAGGCCAGGCAAGAACTACGATAAATTGATAAATATCAGAAAAGTGCTAGGGGTGAGGAAAAAGGGGGGTGGGGGTGCTGGTGGGTTGGCGTGTGGCTGTAGCAGTTCTGTACAGGTTCTGTGTGTGTGTGAGTGTTGAGTCACTGAGCCACACAGTCATTACAGGTGGACGTCGGTGGCTCTAGGGTAGACGAATTCCGGTTGCGGGACAAGGATTTAGTTTTGCGTTTGGTTAACAGCTGCCAGCGGCGGCCTAAATAGCCACAGGATGCCCCCTTGGCCGGGGGCAACTCAATGTGACTGACGGAGGCCTGACGGCATTGCGGATGCAGCACTAGATCTGTGCGCAGACGTTGCACACGCCGACTATCATAGTTTTCCACTACAATGATGGGCGTGGCACGGACACGAGGCGGGGGTAGCGGGGACGGCAGGGACTGACAATTGCGCTGGCGCCAAAAGTGCGATTTGAGGCTGGGCCAGTGGAACAGCTGACGCAGCGTAATATGGCGCGGGGACTCGGAGGAACTGGCGGACGGCGGCGGTGGCTGCAGTAGCAGATCACGCACTAAGTCGGGGGCCACCCGTGAAAAGTAGGGACGGGGAGTGGGTGATTTGTCGGGTCGGGTGTTCAGCGGTAGATCGCTGCTGCTGTTGTGGTGCGGAGGAGTGCTCACATAGAACTTGGTACGGGTGCGGGTGCGGGGCACACGCAAGCTATTCGTCTTCCATGCATCGTGCAGGGAACGCAGACCGGGCAGGCGTGCAAGTAGATGGATGTGGTCGTAGGAGGCTGACAACATACCTGCGCGCTCGTCCTGGTACTCATCGTCATCCGATGACTCCAGGCGGTCCTCCACTAGCGAGGTTTGGCGCGACAGACCCTGGAGTGGAGGGTCGGTGGTGGTGGAGTTGTGAGTAGTGTAAGCGAACAGAGACGAAGCGAAAAGAAAGAAAGAGTCGGAACAGAAAACGAAAAATAATGAGCCGCAAATCTACGAAACGGATACAAAAGCGGTTCTTGGCTCTCCTCTGCGTCTAGGACTGGAACGGCTAGAATTGGTCCCTAACTTACCGCATTGTGACGTCGGCGGGGCGGCGAACGCTTGTTCCACAGGGCCTCCAGCTGATCGAAGTGCTGCGATTGAGCCAAAGCCGCCTGCTCTGGACCCAGATTGGCCTGGGAGGCGCCCGTTTTGGTTTCAGCTATCTTTGAGATCTCTTCCATGCTGGCCGAGACACTGAAGCGACGCTTCAGACGTTCATCCACCTGCGCCATCATCACCGAGGAGGTCAAATGGCCATATTTCTTCTGCCAGGTGTAGGTGTCCAGTGAGACTTCCTTCTTTAGCAGACGTTTCATCTGCCGCTTGGGTCCCTGCGGGCGGAGATCTGCGAGGGGGGATACCAGGTTAGGCCAACTGTACTTCAATTAATAAACAAGTCCTTACCATCCACATCCTTGGTGGGTCCCGAATAGATGGGCAGCTTCACATACTGCGCTGGGGTGTTATGCAGACAGATGACTGGCAGATTATAGCTGTCCACCAGTTGGACCAAGACACGTGAGACCTCCAGACTGATGTCAAAGTGGGTGAAGGGCACATGGGTTTGCAGTGAGGTCAGAGCCAGACCGCGTTTGGTTTCCCACACTATCAGAGTCTTGTCATCGCTGCCCGAGACGGCGGTCGATCCTGTTGTGGGCAAAATCCTCAGAGAATGGTAACTTGGTTCAACTAAAAAGCTCCACTTACCATCTGCCGACACCTTGACTCCTATAACGGCTCCCAAATGCCCCGCCAAAGTGTGCACCTCTTCGCCCGTGAGCAGATCCCATATAATCAGATTCATGTCCTTCGAGCCGGATATCACCTGTGTCTTGTTGGTCACCGAGACGGCCACACAGGTCACCGCATCACTGTGGCCCACCAGCACCTGGCTTAGCTTACCACCCGTCGATTGCCACACTTTCAGTGACATATCCCTCGACCCGGTGATGATGTGCATGCTGTCCGCGCTGATCTCAAAGCAGGTAATCTCATCGGAATGCGAGACGGAGTATTTCTCATCCTCCTGCGTGAGCGACCAGATCTTCAGCATATTGTCGCCATTGCTGGAGCAGGCGAAGCGCATGTTATTGGTCACCGCCAGATTCTTATAGGGACCCTGTATGGTCTGCAGCAGATTGCCCGAATCGGCCATCCAAACCAAGAGCAAGGAGTCACGATCTGTGGAGATGACACGCAACGAGTCCATTAGCACCACCACCTTCATCACAGGCGCTGTATGTCCCTTGAAGGTGTTGCTGATCTCGCCCGAAGCCAGGCTCCACACTTGAACCAGCCGATCCTCGGAGCCGGTGGTCAGAAACTCTCCATTCGGAGCAAACCTTAAGCAATTGACCACACCCGCATGACCGTCGAGAGTGCACTGAAATTCTGGTGTATTAATCCGCATCAAGTGGACACTTCTGGCCGAGGCAATGGCCAGCTGCTGTGAGTCCCGGGACAAATCGAAACAGGTGATGGGCGGCAGAGTGGTCGAGGGAGAACGTTGGGCCTGGGCGTGCCTCTTCAAGCTACGCTTGCGTCGTGGATTACGCGAATAGGGATTGATGTAGAGTTCCTCGTTGCGGAACGAATAGAAGGTGATCTTGTTGCCACCCACCGTGATGAGGAAATCATCATTTTCCATGGCATACGTGGCTGTAACGGGACCCGGATTCGGTGGCATGGAGCGCACCAGCTTGCCAGAGTGCATGTCATAGATCAGAGCACGGGTATCATCGCAGCCCACCACACAACGCTGGCTATCCTTGCCAATGGAAATGGTACGGACCTGCAAAGGACGAAAGAGCCTTGAATCTCCTCCTCCACTCTATACTCGAGTCGAGTCGACCACAAACCTTTGACTTGTGACCCTTGAGTGTGTGCAGCTCCTTGCCGGTGGCCAAAGTGCGCACGTATAGAGCATTATCCTCGCACAGTGCCAGCAAAAAGACCTGCAATTGGAAACCATTAAATGCCATTAATTGACATTTTTCCACACCTCTTGAAAAGGCATTCCATTTCGTTTCTTCTGGGGAAAATTATTGGAAATAAATAAAGAGCATTCCACAAACTCCACATCTCACAGTGGTGAGATGGGCCAAAAAATAGGGCAAAAATCGAATTCGAATTTGGAAATTTCAGCTGTTTGACTGCATTTGATTGTCAGCCGAGCGGAGCAACAAACATATATATACAAACGTATATATATTCTTGATCAGCACGACGAGCTGTCGTCCATCTGTTTCTATGCTATCTCCTCCCTCCGATTAAAAGCTAACTTAACCAAACTTTGCAGGAAGTCTTTTAGTACAAATACGCTGCACATTTGTCAAAGCCGGCTGGATCGGCTGACTATAGCATATAGCTGTAACTAGTTTTAGTAAGAAAAACTTTTTTGTTTTCAATTGAAACGCCTCCAAACTTTATATTTCTTAGTTTGCTATGCTTTCCCATGATTCTGCTAAGTTAGGTCGAAATCGGACTTCTATATAGTAAAGCTGTCATAGAATAGTAGAGTCTGGAAAGTAGTCTTGGTGAGAAAAACTTTTTTGTTATCAAGGGAAATCTGCTTAAAATTGGCTTTTATTTATTTAATATGCTTTCACACAATTCAACAAAGATTTGTCCAAATCGAATGACTATAGCATATAGCTGCAGTACGAATGATCGGTCGAAAATGAAGTTCTATTGAGAAAAATAATTTGTTTTAAATAGAATCGATTCCAAATTTTTTATATGCTCGTTTGTCAGGCTTTTGCATGATTTCACTAAGTTTGTTCGAAATCGGATGTCTATATAGTATAGCTCCCATAGAAAAGAAAGGTCCGAAAAGTAGTCTTTTAGAAAAACGTGCTACAAACTTCAAAAAATGTCTAAATATACTTCAATGTTATCTTAAGCATTCAATTTCTTTGGACTTGAAGTAGAAGTTTTTGGAAAATGGGTCTTAATGAAATTAGTAACAAAATTTTGGGGTTTTTATAAAAATGTTAATCTGTTGTTGTATTATAAATTTCCGTTCGGGTACAACCTTGATCAAAACTGTTGTAGAACTTGTTGTTCTGCCGCAGAAGTCTTGGGCATATCTGAAAGGCTTGGCAGTTTAGTCTTCATCCAGCCTTTTGTATTGGAGTTGAAACGTCTTTTCTACATAGCCGGGTGTATTATTACCTAAGAAGTCCTGATGTTAAATAACTGGGACGTTGTGTGGTTCTGGCCCCGTCAGCTGCCCTCTGAATGCCCAGCAAAACTTTGGTAGTTCACCAGAAAGCTTGAGTTTATGTAAGGCCGACCAACGTTGTTGGCATTCATGTGCAAATCGGCGTGCTCAGCCGCAATCCAATGATCGAGGCAACAATCTGAGTGATGCGATTGCCTCCAGATATAGCTGGAATATTCCTATATGTGCTCTAAGTCTAAGTCTCTAAGTGGAAATTTTCTTAAAACTGTCTGCAAGGATTGAGTATGTTTAGATTGAAGTTTCTATATTCTTTTACCCATCAAATTTGATATGGATTACAATAATATTTATCGCAATCTCTCAACTCTCATAGCAACTCAATTTCATTCGTACACAGAGAAAAAAAAGGATATTAAACAAGAAAGAAAGTCGGTCAAGCCCGACTATAACATACTCTGTACCAAGAAATTTTGTCTTTTGATCATAACTCGAAAACCGTTCATCCGATCTTCTTCATTCCTTTGGCGGATCGATAAGTTATTCTAATAACTAAATATGTCCAGAAGGAACAAGCCATATATCTTCAAAACTGTGGGAGTTATGACGTTTTTTCTAAATTGCGGGGGCGGGAGGGGGCGTGGCCAAAATTGAAAATAAACTTGATCTGCCTGCAGACATAAGAAGCAAATGTCCCATACACGTCAAACCTCTATCTCTTACCATCTCTGAGATCTGTGCGTTCATACGGACAGACAGACAGACGGACAGACGGACATGGCTATATCGACTCGGCTGTTGATGCTGATCAAGAATATATATACTTTATGGGGTCGGAGATGCTTCCTTCTGGATGTTACATACTTTTGCACAAACTTATAATACTCTATGTACCTTCGGTACAGACTATACAAATATCGATTGGATGATTTCCGGTATCCATTTGGACGGAATATGTCTAAAATATCCTTTTAATCATCCAACGGAGCTTAAAATCATCCAAAGGATATGAAAACTGATGATCATTAGGATAATTTTGCAGCTCCGCTGTATGATTAAAAGGATATTAAAGACATATCCACTCCAAAAGGATCTATTTTTTTTCTGTGTAGGCTTATCTATGGCTGCATTAGTCAAGCATCTTGACTATACTTAATATTTCTAAAATAGTTCAAGTCAAATACAACTTTGAAGCTGCAGATAATCGCAGCTTAGTCAATGCTGCGCCTAGAATAGATGAATAGGGTATAGGCCGGCCAGTGGCGTACGCAGAATGTTTCCAAGGGGGTTTTTAATAAAAAATTTCAGGATATTTCACGATTTTACCCCCAAGCTTCCCTTTTGTATGCCACTGGTAAAAGCCTCCGTCCACCATTCATGTTTTCCCTCACAGAGGGAAAAACCGTGTTCAGAAAATGAGATTTTTTCATCTCAAAAGAAGCACAGAATGTTCTCTCAAATTTTTGAGAACAAATGTTCCGAATGTTCTCGAAATGAGCACAATTCAGCTCATCATCATCTAAGACAGGTGGGGTGTTGTACAAGCCGGGGAGGTCTCTGCGGACTTGGAGCTGGAATTGGACAGACAATACAGACTTGGAAAGGGAATTGGACTTGGGTTCTCCGGACTGGAGCTGGCCCTGGGTCCTGGACGCCTGGACCTACAATTTTTTTTTTGAGTTTAAAATGTTCTCAAAAACTGAACATATTAACTCACATCAAGATTTTGCGTTCTCAAAAAAAAGTTCTCGAAGTGAGAAATTGTTCTTGAAGTGAGAAAATCCGGTCATGATTAGTTTTTGACACCGAATGTTCTCACTTTGAGTCCAATGTTCTTGGTTTTTTTCCCTCTGTGCTCTTTTGCACTTTTCGATTGTTTTTTTGTTCGTTTCCTATGACATTTTTGTATCTTTTTGGCCAGCTAGCAGCTTAAAGAATTGCTCTTTAAAATGTTTCGCTTGCCTTACAGTTTTCCAATGACCATAGTTCCACTGTGCTTGGTGGCAAAAATTGAAATTTTCATTTGAAATGCCAGTGTCAGTGGGCAGCAGGAGAAGAGAGGAATGGTTGACCTCCTTAGCGTGCCATGAAGCCATCAGGATGTTGGCTAAAGTGTAAGAAAGTTGATTTCCGTTTGCCATTTGCCATACCCAGGCTCAAGTGGCTGACTGGCTGGCTGGCTGGGATGAGTGTATCATTATGTGTATTTGCGTGAAATAACATTTCAATTTGTTTAATATTCGGCGGCACTTTTGTGGTGCTCCAAAGTGTGAAATTTTATTAGGGAAATAACTACAAAATGTGGCTAATTAATGTTAACAATGTCCTGGTACTTGACGCACGCATCGATGGCAGTTGCCAGGCCATATTATTTTGCTTGCCAAATTGCTGCTAAGTATGCAATACATTGCGGATAACACACACACACACACACAGAGAGATAGAGAGAGAGCGATGGCTCGGCAATTTTTTTTTTGTCAAGCTGATTGACAACAAAGGATTTGGCATGTTATGCCTCGCTCTCCCCCTCCCCTATTAAGCCAAAATCACTTATGACAATTTATACCCTTCCATCCCCCCGGCTTAAAGCGTTTTGCTTGTGCCACATCCCCTGCCTTATCTCCCTGCTATCTCTTTTGGCGAAATCTATTCAACTGTCGAAACGGAGACGAATCTTGCAATCTTGTCTAGTTTCCTTTTTCTCTCCCTCTCTCTCTGTGTGTTTGTGCTCGTTGAATTTGTGATTTTCGTTATTTTTGCTTATTTAAGCTGTACACTCAAGTGGAATTTACGCTTAAAGAAAGCCGTAGCCGAAAAAATAAAACTTTAAGGCGCTGAAATGGCACTTCGGTTCTTGCTTGAGTGCCCAAAGACTTTATTTTTGTGTGCTTCTGTGTGTGTTTTTATTAAGTAAATTTTTTGTCATTCTGACTAAGTGATTTCTGGTTTTAAGAGAGTTGGTTTATGGCCAAAAGTGAGGCATGGATACTCGAATTAAACATCTCACTTTCCGCCATTTCACTTACCGAATTCCAAGAAATATCAATGCGTAGCACTGGACTTGTCATCTGCATTGTGTTCAATAGATTGAAATTCTCCAGATTCCAAACGCAAATGGTGCGATCGTGACTGCCCGAGATGAGTACATCACAGGCTCCGGCCACAAGTATCCCAGTGACTGGACCACGATGATGGCTGATGCGATGTTTCTGGTGAAAAAAATTGAACATAGATACATAATCAGCCAGGTGCTGTGACTTTTGTTCGCGTGACACATGTGTGCCCTCCCTCCCTTCCGTTCCTTCCTTCCTTCCTGAGTGCCACCATTTTGTGTGCATTAAGTTAATTACCGTCTAGCATGCGATGTGGACAATATGCCGGGAAACATACCGTCACCAAAAGTTTGATAAATTACCACGACTTTCGAAATGCCAGCAACATGAAAGGCAGCGCCAGCATGACACGGCGTATACGTAATATTGTAATTAATTTAATAAGCGCCTGTAATTGTGCGTACACGGAAAAAGTCGAATTGCACTGGATGATGAGATTGCTACTGCTCCTGCAGCGAAATTGACTTTCAAATAAGGCCCCGCGGGGGCCACCCAAGTGGCAATAAATCTAATTTACGTGTGTGTCAACAAGGCGGGCCCGGCAAGTGGATGCGAAATTTGCTAGCACCCAGCCATTTTCCAGTTTCCATTTGATAAATGTATGTGCCGAGATGAGGCATTGTTGGTAATCACAGTTTAATGTGCGGGACTGTGAAATTTCAACTTAATATGACTTACATATGACGGGCGTGGCGTGCTGGCGGAGGGTTGGGGGCGGCGTCACGCCTCATTGGCCGCAAAATGCGTGGCTGACACAAATTCATGTTCAACAAGCACTCACACACATCTGCTGCAGGGTGACCTTGGCCATGTGTGTGTGTGTGTGTGTGTGCTTGCTCCATTTTGTATGGTCGTTCGGGTTCACTGCAGTATCGGGGGCCCAGGAATTATGCAAATTAATGTGGTCTGTTTGATTTGGCCAGCGGTGAGGTCTTTGCAATTAGCCATACCAAATGCATTTCTCATCCGTGGCAGCAGAGTGTGCCGGGAAGTGCAATTTTCCAAATGGACCACACTTGAATAGAAAATTGCAATTGCCTTTCGATAAAGTTTTTAATTAAAGCAGCCAGCAAAAAGCAAACAAATTAAGTAATCA
Source organism: Lordiphosa fenestrarum (assembly GCA_035044985.1). Classification (NCBI taxonomy): domain Eukaryota; kingdom Metazoa; phylum Arthropoda; class Insecta; order Diptera; family Drosophilidae; genus Lordiphosa; species Lordiphosa fenestrarum. The sequence goes on from JAWNNO010000495.1 coordinate 229,948, forward strand.
AATGATAGGAATTTGGTTTAGTGCTGCTTTGTGCAATTGGGCATCGACATGCCATGTGGCTTTCTGCAGGCTGCGAGGCTAACTAAGGACTGGGTGGTCAATCCCCGAAGCAACTGGGTTTCAATTACAGCATAGAAGAGGCACTGTAATATACCTTGCACTCTCTAAAGTGTAAGCTCAGTGTATATTTTGTTGCTGTTTTGTATCAGCAGTAAGCAGCGCTGTGACAGCGAACTTTCTTTTGCTAATTACTTGACTATCCTTCATCCTATCTTTAGCAATGCCAGAAAGAATCGCTTTCCTATTTCTTAGACGAAAGCTTAGCTTATCCCCTCGAAGACACACTTTCCTATCCTCGGAAAGAATCGATTTCTTATACCCTAGAAGAAACTTAGAAATATTGGCAGAGTAAAGCTATGACTACTGTAAGAATCGCATTCTAATCTTCCATTTTAAAATATGTATGCAAGTGCTTTAGACATCTTGACATCTTGAATCTGTGTGTGAGCCTCAGTCCACCAAAATCTTTGCATGTATGCTCTCGCATTCTTTTACGACTAGACTCGACACTAGGATATTCTGTTACCTTGACTTCTTGTGTTTTCACAGCTCACGAAGCTTTACCCCACGCTCTTAATATCAAAATGGTTTCGTTTATAACTTCAGTGTACTTCGTCCTCTCTTATTAAACTTTCCAGTGGAGATAGACTAATATGTATATATAAAGTAACGAGGCTCTAACTTAAACAGTGCGACTATGACGGTTTTTTGTGGTTAAGGAAGAAAGTTTTACAAGTCCGAAACAAGGATCTATGGATCTATGGTGTATGGTACACACCAGAGCTGTAAATTACAATTACCCTTACAATTACTATTGCAGTTACTAACTCAATTACCATTACAATTCCTATATCAATTACCATTTAAGTTACCATTACAATTACCACTACAATAATTGGTATATTTAAAAAATAATTACCATTACAATTACAATTATATCGTTATTAAATTTTATAACAATTAAAATTATTTCAATAATTATTTCAAATAATTCAGTTATTTGGTAGTTGAAATAATTTGAGTAGTTTTGGTTTTTTAATTATATAACAAAATGGAAAAAATACCAAAATTACTACAACTATTTCAATTACCAAATAATTTAATTACTTGAATTATTTATTCAAATAATTGTAATTGTCAACAAGTTTTTGATTACGAAATAGTTTTAATTCGATTTTTGAAAAATTATTGTAATGGTAGTTGTAATGGTAATTGTAATGTTAACTGTGATGGTAGTTGTAATGGTAATTGTATTGGTAATTGTAATGTTAACAGTAATGGTGGTTGTAATGGTAATTGTAATCGTAATTATGTTGCTAATATTAATGGTAATGGTAATTGTAGTTTACAGCTCTGGTAGGAGCATAGCTATATCGATGAGGCTGTTAGTGCTGTTCAAGAATCTGTGTACTTTATAGGTTCAAAAATGTTTTCTTCTCCAAATTACATTAATTTGCACAACATTCTGTTCCCCCTTGCCATTTTTAATGGAAACAGGGTATCAAAAGAATACCTGCGCTTTTCCGTTGATTCATTTACTTTAGCGTTTGATTAACATTCCATGGTATATAGAACAGATCACTGATATTTGCTCAATCAGAGCCTCTTTTTCTAATAAATCTCTTAGTCAGAGATCGAAATCAATTTTATTTCTATTTTTCTGTCTTTTATGTGTGCTGTGCTGAGTTAAAAAATGTGTTGATGCTATGAAAGGGTTTTTTGTCAGAGTTATAAAGTTCTACAAATTTTACAGAATTTTCTGTCCAAGAGTTCCAGTTCGAACCGGCATATAGAATCGGTTCTGGGTTCTATAAAGAACTTGACATTGACTCCAGATGACCCCCAAAGAACTAAGCACTAGGACTACTGCTATTGCTCATCTTCTCTAAGAGATTAAGAAAAACTCAGCTTTAAACCTTTAAGACTGTTCAAGCCATAAATAAATTTCATATTTCTTATTCAAAAAGTCACTAAACCACCCTCGTGCAAAAATAAACCCAAGACGCTGCCCTAAGGGACACCAAACTAAATGGATTTTATGCAGGATTAACATTTGTCAACACAGTTACAGCAGAAAGCTCTTAAAACTGCGGGGCGGACCCAGGACGGATGTAACAAATCATGAGGATGAATGCTGTGAGGAAATTAGCAGAACGATGGGATTTGTGCTGAAACTGATTAAAATACTTGTCCAAAACTCATCAATACCCAGGCAACCATCTGCCCAGAAACTCGTGCCGCACTTTTTGTTTTGTCTTTGTTTGCTTACCAATTTGCCGCTGGCCAGGTCCGTAATAGCTATGGTTGCATCCTCGCTGCTGCTAATGATCAACGTATTATTGACGCCAGCTGCCACGCCCGTTATCGGTGCTGTGTGTACACTGCAAAGAGACGAAACCAAGATAAATTGTGCCTGCAGAGATTTTACGAATTATGCCAGGAGGCTAAACGTGGACACTCACTTGATGTGCGCCAGACGCTCGCGCTGCGACACGTGCCAGACCAGCACATTGGCGTCCTCCGAGCCGGTCAGCAGCAACTCTGACTCGGGCTGTGGTGCCACCAGCAGGCACGTGACTGCTGCCGTGTGTCCTGCAGAGTTGGATGATTAGCACGCTTAATGGCAAACCCCCCCCCAAAGCTAGGGTACTCACCCTTGAAAATGTGCACCAGCGAGTTGCTCATTATGTGCCACTGTTGCACCTCGCCCGAGCTGGTGGCCAATATCAGATGCTGCTTGGAGGGGGCCAGGCAAACAGCTCGTATGACACCCGTGCCCGACACTGTCATGGTGCGTATCTGGGAGGGCAATGGAGCCGGCAGCCAGCCGGTGAGTGGCACCAGTAATGGCACTGCATAGCCATCACACCAGGCTGTGGCCGATCTCACTGTCATGCTGAGCAGCGAGTTGTCATCATCATCGTGTTCGCTAATGGGTCGCAGCCAGGAGATTAGCTGGGATCCCAGTTGCATGGGATCACGTGTCAGCACATCGCTGGACTTGCGAATCGTGTAATAGATGAGTTCAATGTCTCTGTCCAGTATGAAGCAGCGCACATGTTCGATGAGACAGCGTAGATAGCTAATGGACACGGTTTGCACCTGGAATGGAAAGTCAGGAAAAGCGCCGCATTTAACAAGCGCAGTCGACCTCACCTCACTCCTCTCCTCTAATTATATAAAGTGTCTGCTTATTTCATTAAAAACTTGTTTCTGTTTGCACTAAACAAAGGAGGTTAATTCGATTTGTCAGCCACAGAAATGAAAAGTTTTTTAGCATACTTTTCAGAGCACGAGACCGAGTGAAGAGCTTACAAATGAATTGGAGCATTCGAGCAAGGAAAAACAAGGTTGGGAATGGCAAATGGCAACTGCAAGTTGCTAAATTGAGAGCGACAATAAGGCGGTTAAGTGTGATGACTGCTATTGTCTGGGGCTTTTAGTGAACTTGCTAAGTTGGGACATCTCTTCAAAAATGCAAATGGTCTATGAATGGACAGGATGATGTTTGATGTGCACTTATGCGCACACACATACACACACGAGACTATTTCGGTACTTGTGAGGGGACCAACAAATGTCAGAAATGACAGCTGGTGGTACAAGCAATTAAGAGCGTGACGGCAACATATCAAAATATATGTATATGTATATCTGAATGACTTGACAGTTAACACAAGTTTACAGAATAAGGGCCACTTTTTAGCCACAGAAGATGGCAAATGTTCCTGATGTGCTTTCGGGTGCTGCGTTCAAATTAAGGTTGAAGTTTAAGCAACTTTCTTCTTGGCAACACTGTTTTTGACAGCTCAGCTGTTTTCGTGTCACATGTTACTGTCAAACATGTTCAGAGTGGTCTTTAATTTAACTTAAAAACGAACCAAGCCTGCAGATTATGGGCCGGCGGCATCATTGAGCGCTTCCGTGCTATGATTACGAACAATTTTTTGCACAAAATGGAAGAGCTGGACTGTGGTTTCAACATCCAAGCTAAAAAAGTTCTAAAAATTTAGCCGCCTTTGGAAAAAAATCACAAAATTAGCTAGGTAACAGACCATTATACTCCTAATTCTACTACACTTACACATTTTTGATATCTTCACCAAACTTTGCAGTAAGTCATTAAATCCAAATAAGCTGCACATTAGTCGGAACCGGCCTGATCGGATGACTATAGCATATAGCTGTCATAGGAACAATCGGTCGAAAAACAAGTTTTTGTGAGAAAAACTTTTTTGTTTTCAATGGAAACGCCTCCGAACTTTGTATTTCCAAGTTTACTGAGCTTTCCCATGATTCCACTAAGTTTGGTTGAAATCGGACATCTATATAGTATAGCCTTAAAATTTATATTTATTTATATGATATGCTTTAACACAGTTCTGCTAAGTTTTATCAAAATCGGATGAATATAGCATATAGCTGCAGTACGAATGTTCGGTCGAAAAAGAAGTTCTATTGAGAAAAACTTTTTTGTTTTAAATGGAATCGACTTCAAATTTCTTACATGTTCATTTGTTAGGCCTTTCCAAGGTTCCACTAAGTTTGGTCGAAATCGGACAGCTATATAGTACAGCTACCATAGAAAAGTAGGGTCCGAAAACTTGTGTAATCATTCCACAGGCATGATTTCAAAACAGCTCGTTTCGTTTTTGGTGAACCAACGACTTCTATAAGCTTGAAAAACGCCTGGTCACACTTAAAGCACTCTAAAATGCGCAAATCAACTAATCCATTCTTTAGTTTTCTGCAAAACCACTACCATGACTCATTGCCCTTGTTCTGGACGACATTGTTTATGGTTTCGAACATAAAAGTTACTGCTTGTTTCCCTTCTATTCTATTTCCCTCACTCACATTCACGTGCAGCCATTAAAACTCATCCCGCAACTGGGCTAATTGGGAGTTGATTTCATCGTCGGTTGTGAAACTAAATTCCTACGAGATGGAGACACGCTCCAACTAATTGAGGTTGCAACACTTACCGCCGCAAGCAGGAAATCAAAATTGCAAAGTGCAATTTGTTTAAAGCGGGTCGTGTCGTCGGAGCGCATCAGATGATGCCAGCTTTCCTCCACATGGCGCATGCTGTAGGAGACATCGGCGGCAATGGGATTGTAGAAGGTGGAGGTGTCGTCATTGTGATGCGTCGACGAGGATTTACGGCCAGCCGACACGCTGTCCTTATCCTTGTGCTCGCGCTCCTTGAGGCTAATCACCGACTTGGATTCACTTTTGCTCGACTCATTCTCCAGGGTGCTGTCGTCGTCTTCCTCCTGGGGGAAGAAGAGATTGGCCAGCTCGCTGTGAAGTTGTCGCGTGCGTTGGACATCCATGTAGCGACGTTTGGCCACCACACCACAGTAATTGTGACGCCATTGGATAAGCACTTTGCCGGACATTATCTTGTCGTGCAGCAAGAGAAGTAGATCTAAGAGGAAGAAGAAACACCATCAAGCCAAACTGGGCTTGCTTAACACTCACCCATCTCTCGGTGTATCTTCTTGAAGCTGGCGAAACTGAAGTGTCCATTCTTGGTCTCTATCAGAGACTCGGGATCGTCGGTGGGCATCAGCAGCTCCAGCAACTCCGTCTCACTTAGGCCATACTCCGAGCAGCTGATATAGGCCGACAGGCTGGCCACCGCCTGTTTGCCATAGTGCCGTTCCAGCTCATCAAACTGTTGCTCCACATAGATCACAAAGCTCACGTCCTCGGGTATGCACTTGGGCGGTCGCTTCAACTTGGTGGCATACTCACCCAGATTCAGATCGAATTGATACTCTGCCGACTTGAAACGATCCCTTTGCATGGGTGTAAACTTCAGTTGCTCCACGGGAGTGGTGGAGCTGCAAATGATCTGCACGTTCCAGGGCAACGAGGTGGGCAACCAGGACAGCGCTGTGACTATATCGCAATCCAAGGGATTCAGTAAATGCAAATCGTCTATGAACAGGAATAGAACATCATTGTTCATGTCCTCGATGCGACGCAAGAGATTCTGAAACCAATTGCTGATGTACAGCGGATCGAAGGACGCGTCCTTGGGTAGATAGCCCTCGGGTATGTTGAATATAATCGAGATCTGTTGACAAATCACGCGCAGCAGTTCCAGATTATAGGCGGAACGGGGCGTGGCCTTGGCAAAGCGTATCACACGATGCACTCGGGTCGAACTGAACCAGGTGGGCACCTGGCCGTAGATGTGACTAATGATGGCACTTTTGCCACTGCCATCGGAGCCGCAAATGAAATATGGCGCATGCCGGCTGCCGTTTCGGAAATTGCTCATCAGATTCTGGCGCAATTGGGCGGGCACACGAGACTCGGTGAGGGCAGAGCTATTGGTGTGCTCTCGCAGGATGCGCAAATGGGTGGCATGCTCGTGAAAGATTTCCTGAGGAGTGAGGCAAACAATGGGGTAAGAAATTTGCATTAGAACAGTGCTTGTCAAACTGTAACGATTTACGAATGATCAGTGCTCGTAAAACTGCAAAACGCAGCAATTTGTCACAAAACTGTGGCTTTTACACACACACATACAGTTTATATATAGCTAGCCAAGGTATAAACCACTTCCGTTTTCTTGGCACCACCCACATCATCATCGTCAGCATCGTCCGGATCCGGGGTCTCCATGTGAGTGGCATTCAGCGTGTTTGCCACGTAACTTTGTTTACCTTAGTGTCACCTGCTGAGCAAAGTCAGCATTCCCTACCGTCCCCCCTCCCCCCTCAGCTAGCTGTCTGGCCGTGGCATATTTGCCACTAACAAGTAGTCACAGTTCCACTCAGGTTACTCTCACTGCCCTTCATCCTGCAGTCGTGCATAGGTCTGGATGCTTGACTGTAAGCAGCTTTTGCCTTTCGCAAATCTCATTGAGAAACTGGCAACTGGCGCTCCTTTGGCTGTGCGTAATGCATTTCTTCAAGGACTCAGCCATTGAATCAATATGGCAGCCGCTTAATTAGCTTGGCATTTCGCTTGCCGTCATTTCATTTTAGTTGAGTGTGCAAAAAGTTGCGCATACGACATGTGGTACACACTTTGCATATTTCTTGGCTGCGGCTACAAAATGCCACAGCATTTTGTCAAAGTAAGGGAGGACGGCGCAAAGAAAAAAAAGTGCCTTTCGCAACACTTTCATTCACATGACCCCCCCGCGCAGCGGGAGGAATGTGCAGGCAGAGCACGTTGCGCCTGAATGCAGTTTATGTTGCTGCGTCGTTAAGTGCAAACAAGCAACGTGCTGTTGGCGGTTGGGGCGGGGCAACATTGTGCCCAAGTGTAAGTGTGTTAATATGTCAGAGTGGGGGTAGCAGGAGCAAAGGCTGCAGGCAGCAGGCTGAGCTCGGCCACGTCCGCTAATGGTAGAGACCAGCAGCTCGCATTACGCGGCAGCGTCCTTCGGTTTCCACCGAGTTGAAATGTTAAATGCTTTTAACAAAAGCCAACAAGAGGCGGTCCTTGCGGAAGTTTGCACCCACTCAACCTAGGCGAAGCGAAACGCAACCGAATCTGGCGTCCGAATGTAATTTGGCCAAGTGCGAAGCCATGGCAAGGCGATTCAATTTCCATGAGTTTTTATGGCCCGAAGTGCAAATCTCAGGGAAACTCAATTTCACAAACTGTCATACACAGACACACGCACACACACACACACACGCAGTTCAAGTTTATGACATTCAAAACCGTGTGATAAATGATACGGACAGGTAAGATACGCGGGTTAAGCTGGAAAAAGGAATATCCAAATATTATATTTACTTTTCTGAAACTCTGCAAATGGTTTGCCTTGGCTCATAAAAATCGGTTTTATAGTTCGTTCCAAGAACCAACTTGAAGCTGGTCTCAGGCTGAATTGCTTAAAGTCAATGAGCGCCATTCTAAGAGTGACACTCCTGATAGCCACACCCTCTCCCCGTCGCTGGATGCATTTATCTGCCATTTTCAAACTCAATAAAGTCAAAGTTGTGACTGGGAATAACACACCTAACATATTCAGTGGAAGGAGCAGGACTTTTAGCAGCTGAAATGTGGTCCATTCGACTATAATCAATGGCTACTGATAGACACATCGTTTACTAAATCAACACCGAACTGCTTTAAACTTTAAACTGTTTTCTGGAATGATGCGAAACTGGAGCCAAAAATGTATCAACGAATTAAGATACATTGAAGACAGGATCAAACTAAAACTAAAGGTCTCATATTCTGAGGAACCAATTCCCGTACCAAGCCCGCTACTTCACTGAAGGCGACAATATCTACCAGCGTGGTCTTCCGTCCACAATTTGCCGTCATATCATAAGGGTGCGTTCGGATACACCGGCAGTTTGTCATATTTTTAGTTGCCAGTTTGCTGCCATACATGTGTAAACGCCTGCCAGTATTGTGCCGAGAGAAATCTATGTATATTCTCATGTGCTTCACTCAGTCTGAACAGACGGACAGTTAACTGGCATACAAAAATTAGCAGAAATTTGTCAATTACTCTATTCTACACCTCTTTTTCTATCCATCCAGCCATTTATTTGTTAACATTCTCATGTATATTACTCAGTCTGTCGGTTAACTGGCAACACTACATTTCCTATGGTATCGATTTCGACGCTGAACAGTAGATCTGGGGATTTCAGAATACTCGCTGATAGTCAGCGGAACTTATCAAAGCAGGATTATCAATTTATAAAGAAAGTTTGCTTACCAAAGGATGCTTGGAAACATGGGGCTACCAATGGCCTCTTTAAGTTGTGGCGACTTTTCAAAGGTTAAACTCAAACCCAACCTATGCCTTAGTCCAAAACTCAACTCAAAACTGTACGCAATTTCTGCTCTCAAACAAAGGAGAAAATTAAGGGCTTCGGGGAACTTTTTGTTTCTTTTAAACGAACACTTAATTTAAATTGGAATCGGAATTCTTGTTCCATTTGTTTCACAAACTTGATGCATAATTTAGTTACCACAGCCGGACATTTAATTAACATGCCCATAAGGCTGCCAGCTCTGGTCGAAACATAAACAATAGAGGTACCACAGGTAACCAACCACCCATCCACTCCACTCCTCTACCCTCCTCCTCCTCCTCCTTCCACTGTCAACCCAAAAAGGTAACCGAAGTCAAGTTTTAGATGCCTCAAAAAATAAAAACAAAAAGCACACACACACTCATTGTAAACGCCTTGGTGCCCTGGTCTGCTGCCTCTGCTCTGTTTCCTTGACTGCCCGTAATTCTTGGAATTAATTTATGACTGTTTTTTGGAATGCTTTGCTTTAAGCCAACGAACGGCCCATAACAATGAGAATTGTTGATTAAATAAGCGTCCAGAAATGAAAACCAAATGCGTCTAAAAATAAATTTAATTTAATGCCACAAGCACTTTGTAGCCTGTCGGTAGCGTTAATTGTTCCCCCCGCTCCCCGCCCGGCCGCCACTCACCTGCACAGTCTTTTTCCTCCCCTTGATTACGTCGGGATCATTTGTAATGTGCGCCTCGATTAGCAGACGCAGCTTGTCGGTGACTTTGTTCTTGAATTTACTCAAATACGATTCGTGGTCTTCATTGTCCGGATCGATGGTCTCACTTGTGGCATTGCCCGGCACCCTGCAACACAACAAAGCAAGTCAAGTGTCGCCAATTAAAATAATGAGCGCCTGGGGGCCAGGACTTACACGAGTGTGGTGTGATTATCCGTGGAAAGGTTCATGGTCAGTTCATCTTTGATTTTGCGCAGCCGTTCGCTGGCCTCCACATCCCGACCGCTGCTTTGGGCTGCACGTTCTCGGAAAACGGCCAAAATCTTTTCACTTGACAGGGCTGGCCAGAGAAATGGATTAGGAGTAGCGGGAGAGTGGTTCCTTCCTCAACTTACCCATGGCGCGCTGCACTTCGCGTTCGATCTGAGTGCGTCTTAGCTGTTGAGTGCGTGGCAACAAATCGCCCGCTGTTACCTTGTTGCCTTGAACCAAACGATGCAGGGCGTGCTCTAGCAACTTTTGCAGTTGCTGGGATTCAAGCAGCCAGGCATCCACGGCCATTAATCTAGAGGAAGGAACAGTTTAAGCTGGTCTTAGGTTGTGACCTTTCCATATTAGCTTTCCAGCCTCCTCCCCCACCCCGCTCACACACAATCAGTTAGAGGTTAAATATTTGCCCAAGTTCAGCTGCTGGATAATTGTGTCCACACACTGTGCAACAGTAGCAGTGGTGGTGGTACTCACCGATAGTCCTGCTTGAGCACACGCTGTGTTGTTGATTGGGCTGAGGCTTTCTCATACCAACGCCCCAGCAGAGCCTCGTCGTCAACTGTTGTCTGTTGGTCTGCTAGGATGGCGGCATAGATGTCCTCATCGAGGTGAGTGGGCAGTGGTACGCGTCCAATGCCATCACCAATCAATGCCAGAAAGAAAACGCTCTTTGTGTGCGCATGACAGATGTCAATCTCGTGCAGATAATCCTCTAGCAAGTATGGATCACGTTCCAGTTGATTGATCTCCAGAGCGCCAGTACCAAAGTGCATGTCCACAAACTCGAGCTGCGACAAATGCAGGGCGAAGGTTATTAAAGTTATTATTAAGAAAGAAGCTTGAAGTTTACATTGGTTGATTTCGGTATTCATTTGAAATGGATTTTTAGTAATTTCCATTTTTGGACATGAAAAAATGATATTTTAATATAAAATCAAGTCAATCATAACATACTCTGTACCAATTATACAGCAAACGCTGCTACTGCGCTGCTGCAGCCAACAGTCGTATGATCATAACTCGACAACCGAGATCATCCGATCTTCACCATTCCTTTGACGGATCGATAAATAAACCTGAATACTAAATATTATATGTCTACAAGGTATGAACCATCTATCTTTACAACTGTGTTAGATATGACGATTTTCTAACTTAAACTACTTTTTGGACCATACTTTTCTATGGAAGCTATACTATATAGTTGACCGATTTCGACCAAACTTAGTCAAATCGTGCAAAAGCCTAATAAACAAATATATATATAGTTTGGAGTCGATTCAATTTAAAGTAAAAAAGTTTTTCTCAATAGAACCTCATTTTCGACCGATCATTCGTACTGCAGCTATATGCTATACTCATCCGATTTTGACCCAACTTTGTAGAGTTGTGTGAAAGCATATCAAATAACTAAATGCCAATTTTAAGCAGATTTGCATTGATAACAAAAAAGTTTTTCTCACTAGGACTACTATTCAGAGCCTACTTTTCTATGACAGCTAAACTATATAGATGTCCGACTTAGACCAAACTTAGTGGAAGCATGGGAAAGCACAGCAAACTAAGAAATACAAAGTTTGGAGGCGTTTCCATTGATAACAAAAAAGTTTTTCTCATATAAACTAGTTTTTGGATCGATCGTTTCTATGACAGCTATATACTATAGTCATCCGATCCGGCCGGTTCCGACAAATACGCAGCGTATTTGTACTAAAAGACTTCGTGCAAAGTTTGATGAAGATAGCTTTCGAACTGACGGAGAAGATAGCACAGAAACAGACGGTCATGGCTTTATCGACTCAGCTCGTCATGCTGATCAAGAATATATATACTTAATGTGGTCCTTTCTTTCTTCTTTTTCTTCTTTAAGAATTTTATAATACCCTCTGCAAGGATATAAAACGATTCTCAAGTACGAATATGCTTTCATTTGTGTGAGCTGAGGCAATATCAAAATTTCTATCCAGCATTTGCTCTTATACGACAGTGTGACACAGCAAAACGTGAATTGGATTGGAAATACTTTAAGAATAAGTAAAGATAATGTCACTTGAGGTTCATTTGTGAATTCAGTGAGACTTACACTGACTAAAGTTATAGTTCGCTTTCATTCTAGAACCAACCAACTTGGAAAACCAATGAAGTTCACATTTTTGTATTATTTTAAACCTCACCTCAATTTGTCGATCATCGTAAAGGCCTTGCAGTTCGGGTCCAACCAATTCCAAGAGCATACGACGCTCCTGGTTGAATTCCTGCTTAAGGCTGGCCACATAGATCTTGATGAGCAGCGGTTTGGGCAGTCGCGTTTGTGCTGTGGTAACGCCACGCAGTGCATTCAGCACACTTTCGTCTATGGGAGCGGCCATATCAGATGTGAGTGTTTGTTTTGGTGTTTTTGGGTGCTATTCCGTTTTGTTGACAACAACGCAGTTGGCTTTATTTATTGTTTGTATCTCTCTATCCCCGTGTGTGTGTGTATTAGTGTGTGTGCGTGTGCGAAAGTGTATTAGTTTTGTTTATTTAACTTGGCCAAAACCAAGCAGCAGCGTCGCCCTCGCGGTTTGCAAGCTTTGGCACATGTTCCAACATCCAACGAACCAAAATCAACTTGAATCCCTGTATCTATCTGTATGCCATTTGCGAGCGGGGTCGGCGGCACCAGCACGACGCCCGGCTGCGGGTCCTGTACATTGCGTGCCAAAAGTTTATGCTGCAAATAAAAAATGGAAAATTGTAAATTGAAAAGAGCAAATGTATTTATGGGCAGGCAGCGCAACTTCATCCACAAATCCACATGAGACACGAAAAGTTTTGCATGAATTGTTTGCTTTATGATCAGACTTGGGGCACTGAGAGGGAAAAGTCGGAAAGTGTTAACAGTTGACTGCCATTTTTGATTGAAAATTTGAGTCTGCTGCCAGAAGTTTACATTGTGGCCAAATGGCAACAATCAAGTCAAATATTTGATATATGTGTGGAGCAATGCCAGGGTCATCAAAGCTTTAACATTTGTTTGTCTTAAAGCCATGAGCCACCGGGCACAATCAAGCCAGTGCCATCCAGGTTCCTTGTTCTGGTTGGTTACTAATGAAGACCCCTCCGGACACGTCTGTTGTCCGCCAAAAACAAAATCGATGGCAATTAATTCCGCTTCAATGAGTTGGCTAAATTGCTCGTTTGAGTATTGCCAGGAGCCTGGGCCGGGAGCCACAGAGTAGGGGCCAAGGCGTTTGGTTGGTGTAAAAGGTGCGAGAGTCGAATCCGAACGCATGTGTGTGTGCGTTCGTTTGCCCAAGCTATTAAATAATTTATGGTATTTCAAAACAAATTAAGCCTAATGAGCTTTTTCATTTGCCAGCCAAAGCTGTGTCAATGATGTGAGAATTATTTGCCAGATCTGTGGGTAAAGGGTGTCTTTTTTGGGGGAATCCTTCGCTCAACAACTCTGGTGGGAAACAGATTGAAAGTAAGTGGGCAACAACCAATTTATAACATTTTATCCCTCTCCCAACTTGGACCCAATTGAACCTCCGAAAAAGCACCCGCTTATTAAGTGAAACCAGAACACCCACAAGCTCTTGAGAGCGCACTCAATCTGGGCGGACAGAGGGGGTTGGGCAGGCAATTGCAGGTCACTTTAACACACAATTACCTTTGCCGATTAAACCTATTATTAGTCAATTTCCGACATTTTGGGTTACTGGACAAGCATTCCGTCAAAAATTGTCAAATAACCAAAACTGGCCAAGGACACCGAGTTTATTAATGGTGCCAGGCAAACACATGTCCACATGTCTCCCCCACGCCCCCTTTCTGCCGCTGTCATTGACTATCTTGAGCTTCTGGGAGTGGTGTCAAATGACTTCCATTAGGGAAACGGAAACACACAGTGTGTGTGAGCTGCGAGTGCTCAACATTTATTGCAGTGAATAAAAATTGCTGAACTTTGAAAACGATCCGCTCGATTTCACATTAAATATTTACGCACACACTTGCAACCTTTCTAAAGCGAACCAAAGAAGAAGGGGAAGGAATTTGGAAAAATGACATGGCATAACCATTTTGCAGTTTGCATAGCATGGCTGCATTCCCTGCACATTTGTGACACGTTCAAGGCAAGACCAGGAAGTAGAAAATGAATAATTGCCATAGAATGAAAGTTGACAGCAAAGAATTTTGAAGAAAACGAAAACTGCTATTGCGATGAAAAATAATTTTTGCTTGAAGAACGATTGTTTATGAGCCAAACTAATGGGGGGAAATAAACAAAACTATAATTTTTAGCCCGCGATTTGGTTGCGTTGTTACCTAAGCACAGCGCACTGAATAGTTTGGCTTTCGTAACGTCTAGGAGAACAGCTAAAAGCAATGGCTGACGCCATTTTTGAAGGAAGCTTTGTTATTCAAAAGTTTCACTTAAAATAAGCATTTAATATGCTTTAAAATTCCGACCAGTCAAAGAATTAACTCATTAAAATAAATGAAAATAATAAATTCAATAATAAAATGCGCCACATATGAACAAAATGAAAGATAATACCATTATTAAGTTTGGTCCAGACATGACAAGTCCCATCTTTACCTAACTTTTGGCTGTTGAAGTCGAAAGAACAAATCTGATGACAGATCAGTAAACCAAATCTCCAAATAGACATCAACGAAGCCGCCTTTCAGCCGTTCCAACGGGGCTCAAAAAGCCCAAAAAACACGGGAATACAATTAGCGCAAAGGTTTTTTCATTTCTAGACCTGTCTCTAAATTTTTATTATATTTGTTATAAAATAAATACATGAATGATACGTTTGATTGGTGATTTTCGTTTGCCGACCATGAATCTGTTTTTGAAAATGGTCCATCACTTCTAGTTTTTTTGGGGGATTTTTAGTTCATAAAGTTGCTTAAAATGCGTATATTGATCCATTTTAGGCACGACTTGAGGCGAACCTTTATGTTTGTCCAAGCTCTCTTTGATATAATAGCAAAGTTATATTTCTTAATATCAAAATAAACTATTCCAAGAAATTCTACGATTTTTTTTAAGCGAAGATCTACAATTTTGAATATTTATGATTATAATAATAATTTTGTCTACTGCCCAAAGGTATGCAAGGCAAAAACATTACAGTAGGTTAGTCGATTGTTTGTAGCTACAGTATGACGAAATATTTGAAGACAGGCGATTTCTCATTTTAAGTACAGAATATGTCAGAACGATTTACAATGCCAGTTTTAACAGGAAAGAAAGTCGGTCAAGCCCGACTATAACATACTCTGTACCAAGAAAATTTGTCTTTTGATCATAACTCGAAAACCGTTCATCCGATCTTCTTCATTTCTTTGGCGATCGATAAGTTACCCTAATAACTAAATATGTCCAGAAGGAACAAGCCATTTCTAAATTGCGGGGGCGGGAGGGGGCGTTGAAAAAATTGAAAATAAACTTGATCTACCTGCAGACATAAGAAGCATGTGTCCCATACATGTCAAACCTCTATCTCTTACCATCTCTAAGATCTGTGCGTTCATACGGACAGACAGACGGACAGACTGACAGACGGACAGACGGACATGGCTATATCGACTCGGCTGTTGATGCTGATCAAGAATATATATACTTTATGGGGTCGGAGATGCTTCCTTCTGGATGTTACATACTTTTGCACAAACTTATAATACTCTATGTACCTACGGTACAGAGTATAAAAAGAGTGCATCGGAATAAACGAATTATCTTTAAAAGAAACAGTTCTTAAAATTCCCAACTGGTTCTAACACTTTTCATATGGAGTTAATGGTAGATTCAGACCTGAAATCAAAGCTCTTTCCTTCGATTTAATCGAGACCTTGTGACAAGAACAAAATCGTAATTGCTTTTGAATTCTTAAGAACCATAAACCCAAGAGTATTTATATAAATATATGCAGGCCCAAAAATTGGCTAATTTACCAATGGATTAATCGTTTTTTGCTCGACACAATCTGTAACTAAATCTAAATAAATTGTAGTAGTTAATTTAATTCAATGTGATCTATAAATCGCTTTCAACCTAAAAACTACTCCAATCATATAGGAATCGGGTCATTTTTGGATCGAAAGCGGTGTGTGGAGCACATGAGAATATTCAAAATATGGTTTACTTATTATTCATCACCTTAGTAACCTTAGCTACCCTGAGATTTTGAGAAATTATGCCTAAGCCTGCTATTCCATCCCTTGTATATGTCCGATCTGCCTTGTAACAGCTAAATTAAGTGTTCTTTTTGTTTGAATTTCTATAATTCGATTCTCACTTATCATCATTTGCCAATTTCCAGCAGCTTTTCTTTCGAACACACCAATTTGGCCAGTCAGCCAAGGAAATCCTTAAAATAACTAAATACCATAATGCTGACAATCCTTTCACAATGCCATTGAATGGGCCAATCAAAAAATGTGAGGCATAATAATGTGTAAATAGAATCAGGAATTGTTGACTTACGCTCGTGCCAAAGTCAGGGCGGAGGAGGCTGAAAAGTAAGTAAGTATTTGAGGAAAATGTTAAGCACACAAGACAAAGTTTTAAATTTTCATTGACATAAAATTCAGCGAGCATTTTGTGTGACAATGCCATGAAATCGAATTTGCCAAGCGACCGGAAATGCGCACGGCTGTTGGAATAATATACATATGTAAGTAAGTGTGTGTGTGTGTGTGTGAGTGTGTCAAAAGGCTTCGCCCAGAAGTCAAATATAGTAGGCAACTGTCTACAGGCCGGCAGCACTTTTTGATTTATGTAGGCCTCTGGATGTGGCTGCTACTCTACTCCTCCAAGTCACGGGCTCAACGTATTCGTGCATGAATTGCGTGAGCTGCCTCTGCAAGCTTATTTACTTTTACCGCTTGCCACTCGCTTCACCCGAAGAATAGACGACAAGTGAGAGAGCACAAAGAGAAACGAGACACACTTGAAATTGTTTTTGCATTTCTTTTTGTTGTTTTTGTTTTCCCTTCAGCCTGCTGTGCATGAATAAAATGTGCCCGGCTGAGACAGTGGGCCTCCTTTGTGTGTGTGTGTGAGGGTGTCCTCCTTTGGAGAAGGATAAGGGCATAGAATGGCACAAAAAGAAGAAAATGCTTGCGCCGACCTTCAGGTGGGAAAATACTAAAGAATTGTCAAAGGCATTGCAGACATTTCTTCTGGCTGTTGCTGAAATTAAAAGCCGCATCACAGAAACGGGGCCACCCCCTTTAGGGTCAGAGATTCGATTCAGAAAGGTGCAGAATTAACTCGGCAACTGAAATCATTCACAGCCAGGTCCTTGTACACACTTTCGATGACCTGCAGGTCACTCTAATTGGCATGGCATATGGCAGATTGTGTCCATAAATCCCACTCATTCACATTCACACACACATTCACACACTGTGATTCATATGCAGGCAAATTGCTTGGCCAACAGCTTAAAGCTAGAAGCACGTACCTGATTACAGGAAACGAACGAAGCCAATTGAAGCAACAGTTAAAACCTGAAATTGCTCAATTTTCACGCATCATCTGGCGGACAGACGGACGGACGGACGGACGTACGTACAAAAATCAATTGTACCAGAAAAAAAAGAAGGAATAAAAAGAAAAACTGAACCGAAAATGGCAGCTCATTTCGTATTTATCAGAGAGCGGGCGACTCGAAGTCCCAAGTCGAAGACCCACCACGTCTGGCCTGATGGCAGCATAAAGTTTTATTTCAATGAGAACCAGATGCGCCTCCTCCCCAAGAAACGAACGAAAAATATGTTGTGCTGCTATTTTGGTAGGGACACAAAACAACATTCGTGGCATACTTTCAGGCGCCGGCACTGCCCCTATTTTCGCCTTGGCATACAAATGCAGGTAATAAAAGCGGGGGAAATGAAACGCAACTGTTCTAATTTTGGTCTTGCTGGCGTTTTGCCTTATGTTTGCTTAAATATTTATAAAAAAAATGAGCAGCTAAGCGGCCGGGCTTACACAGGCAACTATATGGAACTATCCATGTGGGTTTACCCCGAAACCATATGTGCTGCATCGCATTTATTATTAATGCCCTCCATACGTTTCAGGCTAGACTTGTTTTTGTTGTTTTTGTTGCTGTTGCTGTTGCTGATGCCCCTAAAACGCTGCCACAGTTTATTTGCTGATTTTGCCTTTTTTCCTGCTGCCATTTTGTGTTTGCTCTACGGCACCTCCTTCCTGCTGGCTCTGTTGTGCCTGTTGCGGCCTTTGACTTATTACCATTTATTTATTTATGTCTCGGGCGTCAGTGCCAATATTTTATTTTCAGAGTTTGGAATAATCATGAATCCTGATTATGCAACTCGCCCGAAGGGGGACTAAAATGTGAGGAAAGAATGGTTTAATAGAAAATTGAATCAGATTTAGCAACTGTTTAAAGGGTTGGTGATGGAGCAACCACAATCAATAGAGCCACAACTGCTTGGAGTGCAGAGAAGTGCGGAATATTTAGTGTATCAAGACAACTGGCCAACACTAAACATTTCTTACTAGCAGAGACCGAAACGAGGAACAGGGATGGCATCAAGAATCAATTTATTCACAGCAAAGCTTAAACCAAACCTCAAAATAGCAAATAAGAATTAACCGTTTCGGCCACAATTTCTATTTCAGTAGGAAAGTTCGAAATGTGGCCGAGCACGAAAGACCTCGTCAGATTTATATATTTTCTGTACTCTTCGGTTTACACATTCATAAGTTCGGCTAGTGTCTGTCTGAAAACCACCCGAATGACTCCCAATGATAGCTTAAAGAGGTCAACAAGTTCAAAATTCAAAGTAAGGCCAAGCGGTATTGGCTGCTGTCTTAGCCTTCTATGAATGGCGGGGGGCTAAAAGAAACATAGAGTTTCTAGAGAAAGAAACTGTTTAGAGGCTTGGTACATTCGGTTGGCTTGAAGAGCTCTAAGATTTGTCTGTAGATATCACTGCAAGCTCGGAGATATTCGCCAGAGAATAGGAGCCAACAAATTCCAGTCTTCGTCTGCTCTAGATGTCTAGATGTTCTGACTGACTGCTTTAGTATAACAGTACCAATAGCTTATAAAAGGTGTGCTCTTCGAAGATCAAAATGAAGAACAGAAAGTGTAAAAGGTAGCGTGAGCAGAGCGAATCAATGCTACGGAAACGAGAGAGCGCATTTCAGTTGCTGCATAAATCAGCGATTGTCACGCCTGGCCCGCAGGGGCCAAGAACATTTCGCTATTCACACCGACTCAAGCCTCGATTCGAGAGAGAGAAAATTGCAAAGCCAAGCACGTTTGCGTATCTTTATTTTAACTCAATTGTTGATCTCGCTCTTCTAGCTTACTTTTATTAGGAGTTAAGCTAAATGGTTACATGACAATTTTAGTTTTTGTTTAAAATATATCAATTTACATCATAATGTAAGCAAGCACTAACTGAGCTTACAAACAAACGGGGTCACAAGCTCAAGCATACCAAAAGGACCTTTTTGGGACACACAAGACATGAACAAAGAGAAGCTGAGTTCAAGGCTCTTTTACTCTTATTGTTCAAGTGTTTTTTTTCCGACAAGGGCAAATGTTGCGACCTCTGATCACAACACACCAGAGATCAAGAAACAGTCAAAGCATTACGCCCACCTCTAAAGGACGAGCTGCCTTTAAGACTAAGTGGTTCAGTGACTTGGCGAATTTAGCTGGCAAAATGCTTAAAAGTTTATATTTTTTTTGTATATTTTCAGTTCATTTCTCATTCCGTTAGATGTCGACATTAACTTATTGATTCTCCATATTTTTTGGTTCATGTGTTTTCGTGGGGGGTTAAAAACCATAAAAAAAAAGAAAAACTCACCGCATAATTGCACAATGAACAAAATATGATAAGCAGCTTTCAAGTTAATGGTGCGTGCCACGCACATGCGAGCATACCCAAACCCCCCCCTAATGCCATTTATCAGAAAAAATCACAAATCACCAATCATTTTCATTTTCATTTCCATTCCCATTTCCATTGCTGTGTGTGTGTGCTCGAGTTATGGGTAAAGTTTTCTTTGAGCTTACCTCATACAGAAATGAGATAAAAGCAACAACGACAACAACAATAAGGATAACAGGAGTAAATGCGCCCGGGATTCAAAATTATTGATTTGCCAGAGCAGAAACCGAGCTTCTTGCTCTACATCTGCCCTGATTAACTCTCGAGTTCTACAAACAGAAAGCAAGTCGTAAATAAACAACGAATACGCGCATTAACGACTTAATTGGATGCGCTACGAGTATTCATTGGCATGGACATGGGCCGAAGTAATAAAATAATTGCAAAACTTTCGCCTCCCACTCCCGCTCGGAACTCATGTGGTCCCAATTTGCGCTTTTCATTAGGCGAATTAAGCGGCAAAAACTTTTCAGGCGCTGCGGAAAATTTAATTTCAATTTAACCAGTTTGTGTTGAGAATCAAGTGCTGAAATTGAAGTGGAAAGCAGGCAGTACTTGTCTCCATCTCCATCTCAATAAAATACCAAAAGTTGTTGTACAAGAGTCGCACTCGAGATTGAGTAAGTGGAGCAGGAGCTGTGAAGGAGGTGCGGCAAGCGGATGCCGCTTGGTTTCTTCATTCTGTACGGGTTCTGTGAGGCAGTGTTTTTGTTTTGCCGTGCCGTTTTCAATGGCTGGCAAAAAGGCGCATTTGTTTAAATTGCAGTTTGTACTTTGCATGCACACAAAGATGACCTAAAAGTTAGACCAGGCCAGGGCCAACCAATAAAAGCACTACAACTACGTTTTCCTTCTTTTTTTTTTAAAGTGTACTACTGTTTACCATGGTGATGTGAACCTGTGCTGGCAGTTTTAGCATTTGTTGCGGCTGCGGCAAATTGGTTTTGCTCAAAGGCTTTTCAGGGTTTCTGTGCTTGGTGCATGCGGCGCATTGTTGCGCCAGCCAAGTGCCAACATTCATTAAACGGTCATAAGCAAGTGGCACAGATTGCGTTGAAAACAGCAAACGAACGCAGCGATAGCAGGGGCCCACGCCACGACCATAAACCAAATACAACGCCCAGAGGCATGCAACAGTTTATTTATGAGCCAAGGACACGCGGCGACGCGCCGTCTCCGAAAAGCGATAAAAATAAAAATGGCTCAATCACGCAAATTGGTGCAGCCGCAACAAAGACTGAGCTTATTTTAGTGGTTATGATGAAAGAACATACATGTTGATAATCATTTTACGATGTCATTAATGATAAATTTTAGTTCGAGTTTAATGGGCAAAAAGAACTATTGTTTGAATTTTTTGGATGATACTTCAGCTTAAATTTGCTGAATCATGCTAGGACACAACAATCTGGATGAGTTTGCAGTGCGATTATCTTTGAAGCGGCCATAACTAACTAGCAAGAGCTTCAAACTAATAGATAATTACTTAGGGAAGTAAAGTTTGCATACTTTGAAGGGCATTAATCACGAATAATTTGGTGTGTATTAAACATAGTAGCTGAAAACTAATATAAACTAACTTCAAGCAAGAGGGAAACCTCCAAGATAAGACGAATGAAGTCAAGTAACTTCTAGGCCAGGTCAGGTCCTGACTTTCCATTTCCCCAAAAATAACGAGGTGAGCAACAGCAGAAAGGCATGAAAAACTGATCAATACAAGCTGGAAAACTCAAAGTTCAAAATGAACAGTTGATTTCAATTTTATAAAAAAAAGTCGCCTTGATGCTAGGATAATTCAAATCAAACTGCCGAAAAGTCCTCTTCAGCGTGCATTAAGAAATAGGACAAACAAAACCTTAAGATTACCCACCAATTATTAAATCTTAAATTTTGCACTATCGTCGACCCGACAAGCTGCAGTTAAGATAATCCATCCCTAGGTGAGCACTTCGCGGTAATCTAGAATACTCCTGCCAACTTATTGTTCTTACTCTTCGGCCAAGAGCATTTAAGCGTCGACGTCATAATTTCTGCCATCGTTATTCGTTTTTATTCTTGTTTATTTGTATCCATTTCCAGCTGTGCCCAGCAGCGTCTAGCGCGCAAAAGTATTTCATATTTAATTAAAATTGTGCCCCACTCCCGCGCACATCCAAACGAATTCCAAGACATGTGCATTTACATGGAGGGGGAGGCCGTGAGATAGTGAGTTTGTTATTCATCGTGCGGCTGTTGGCGAACCGCAGTCGTTGTCATTGTCTGGCGCAAACAAAGCAAGGAAAAAGCAAGTGGAAATGATAATAAAGTCTTGTGCAAATATTTAAAATCATAAGTACGAATGCCACATTAATGAGCTTTCATTTAGATGGCGATAAGAGCCAACCCCCCACCAAGATGGGCAGACAGAAGCAGACTTGGCCAATAAGCAGGGCACGAAATATGGCTAATTCGCAATTGCCTTATGTTAAACAGATGCAAAACTGCTCGCTGAGCAAAGCGAACGGAAAATCAAAACAGACGAAAGGCGGTCGAGGCATTAACGCCTGTCACCCCCCGCTTCACCAGCGGCTGCTGTTCAGACAGGCGTGGCAATTAAAGCGCGTGACGAAAACCGACGCCCTTGTTGGCCAGAGAGATGTGCGCCTGTTTACACGCGAGCTGTCAGCATTTGTTAATAATTTTTATTCTATCAACATTTTTTGTTTCACTTGTTCTCCCTTGTCGTATATCTCATTTCACGCCTGCATGAAATAGAGCGAAGGGGGAGGGGAAAAACGCAAAAAATGCGCTGGCAAAAGATGAACAAATTTCATGGGTCTGTGTGTGTGTGTGTGTGTGGGTGTGGGTTGCAGCCAGTCTCCTGCGTTGTTTTCTAATGGCGTTGCCTTTATTAAGTGGGTTGAGTGTTGATTTATAGCACTTTACCACCGGTTATCCTGTTTCGGCGCCCCTGTCCCGCCTGCTGCCGCCATATTTTCGCTGAAGGACACTCGCACATTGTCCTGTCCCACCCCTCTCTCTACCTTGTCATTTAAACTTTAAGCGCCACTTTGCATTTAAAGTGTGTGTTTGTGTTTGTTTGTGTGTGTATTTGTGAGTGTGCCAGATAAACACTTTTGAGCGCATTACTCATACGCCGCGTATGATGGTGGGCCCAAAGCGCAGGAGCGAGCCCCCAGTCAAACGCAGACCGCACTTTAGTTAATTGGCGGCAGCCAAAACAAAAGCAAACAAATTTGATTGATGTGGGCAAAAGTTTTTTTTTATATATTTTAAAGGTGCAACATTATTAAAAATTTATAAGAATTTAAGCAAACATTTTGCATGATGCTCCAGCTGTGTAGGTATGTACAGGTACATGTACATGCCTCTACCAGCTACCAGCTATACCCGACTCCGCTTGCGTGCAATTAAGTAAATAATTGAAAACGTTCAAAGTTCCCAATCGATTTTCGTGTAAGCGTTTGCATGTTTAATATAAATTAAGTAATGTTGTTAAATAATAAATTGGTTCTAGTATAATTGAAATTGAAGCAGCTGAAACTGAAGCCAGGTGGAATCAAATCTAGGAAGAAGGGAGCATCTGATCAAAAACAGACAGAAATTTTATATTTGTAATATTGGTTGTTGCTTAGAAATTATAACACAACTGTCAAAGGACACAAACAGAGCTTGGGCTAGTCTCTATAAAAAAGAATGAAACATTTTTGGTTTGCTTTTCTAGATGTTTTATTTTTAGTTGTTATTACTTTGTGCTTGGAATGTAACGTCCATTAAAAAGAGTTCAAGGCAGGAAAGAACCATAAATAAGGTTCCAATAAATAGTGAAATTTGTACATATAGTCCTAGCTGGCCAATTTAGTAAGTCGAACTAAGAGAACAACAGTTGTAATAGTGTGTCAATTTGTATACCCTTGCAAAGGGTATTATAATTTTGCCCGGAACTTTGCAACGCATAGAAATATTCATTTCCGACCCCATAAACCATATATATTCTTGATCAGGGTGACGAGCTGAGTCGATTGAGCTTTGTCCGTCCGTCTGTCTGTTTCTACTCAAACTAGTCTCCCAGTTTTAAAGCTATCGAACTGAAATTTTGCACTGAGTCTTCTTTTTGCTGCACACTACTTAAATGTCGGAACTGGACGGATTGGATGACTATATCTCATAGCTCCCATAGGAACAATCGGTCGGTAAACTAGTTTTAGTATGTAAAACTTTTTTCTTTTCAATGGAAACGTCTCCAAACTTTGTAATCGTAGGTTTTTTATGTTTTTGTATAATTCTACCAAGTTTTATTAAAATCGGACAACTATATGGTATAGCTGCCATACAAAAGATAGGTCTGAAAACAGTCTTAGTTAGAAAAACTTTTTAGTTTTTAATGGTAGCATCCTGTAATTTTGTATTTGTTTGTTTCACGTGCTTTGACATAATTTTACAAATTTTTGGCCAAATCGGATGACTATATCATATAGCTCCCATACGAACGATCGGTCGGAAAATGAGAAAAAGAGTATTTTTTGAAAATATTTAAGCGAGCACTTGCACAGGTATAAAAACTTCAGCACAGACGAAGTTAGCTTAGCTTTCCCGTTAAATTCCCGTTTAAAATCAATAATAAGTAGGATAACTTCACTGAACTTTTTAAATCCTAAAGCATTATTAACGCGAACTGATCCCTCAACTGAGTGTGCTCATGCCGTGTGATAGCCATCAGATGATGAAATAGAACCGGTTCTAGTTAACCTGACCACACAGCTGAGCTGTCAATTGCCATTACATAAGGTTGCCTGATGGAATTGTGCTAGCCTTGTCACTTCCTGGATTTCCACACAATCGATTTACGTTTGATCTCAATATTTGGTTTGGTTTTTTGTGTATGTTAAAGATGTTTCCTGGTTCAAAACTGGTAGGCAGTATTTCTTTTATACAATTTTCAGCTTTCAGGAACAGTTTTTAAACTACTGAAATGTAAGTTAATTCTACTACTTGAGTGTGGTTGATTTATTTGATGAAGAATTGATTTCCCAAAATGTGGTTGATATCAAAATCCATTAAATATTTTTCCAATTTTCTCAAATTTTTTTATTTATTATAAGATACAAAAAAAATCGTATTATTCATTTCGCGCATTTGTTTACAATGGCCTTTAAACCATCATTCGCCGCTCATTCGCCAACAAAACAAAGAAACCGACAGAAAAAAGCGGATGCATTAAAAATTATGCCAAGTCAAAATGCTGAGGCGAATTAATATTAATGGGCCTGCTCCGCAAACAGACATTAAATTGGAACTATGGACAGGGGGGGCCAAGGCCGCTAAACAGGATGAGACTGGCGATTTTTGCATAAGGGTCTTCAAATCAGATCTCATTCCAAGCCATTTCTCTGCCAGCTGGCTGAAAACAATGTGACCCAAATTGGTTTGCCAATATGACTCAGCCTCCCTCTATCCAGCGGATGCGGGCGCGGTGGGCATGTTGAGGCAATTGCAACAGCGGCAGCTCATAAACATTTTATAGTTTCAATGAATATAAAATCGAGTGTAAAGCACCGAGAACCAAAATTGCCAAATAGTATAAAAAAATGAAATGAATGGCTATTAAAATTGGTTGAGAAATGGCAAAAAGCAGAAGCAACACGGACAGACGCACTCGGAATCGCACTTTGCATTTGTTTGTTTGGCTGCTTTCAAGTTTTATGCCTTTTCTTGGGAGTGAGTGTGTGTGCGAGTGAGTGTATGTGTTTATGTACGAGTATTAGTGCAGCATTGGAAATTGCGCGTGCAAATATAAACAAGTATTTGATGTTTACACAGCTCAGAGACAGCGGCAACGAGTAGCAAGTAGCCAATTACGCATACGCCCTGTCGACAAAATTAAATCTAACAAAAATATGTCTGAGAAATAGTTATTAAACTGAAATGGCAGTAATGTACTGTGATTCTTTTGAGTAGGTACAATTCCAAAAATTTGAATATATGAGCTTTTATGAATTACTAAATTGATCTGAAGTTCTTCACTGGTTCTTGGACGAGCCTTCTTTGTAAAATTGTCTGCGCCTTGTTACTTCAAGTTATGAGCAAACAAAGTGTAAGTCACAGAAGTTCTGGTTTGAAGAGTGTTAAAGGAACCTTTTATGGACTAAAATATCCATTATAATTTAAATATACGTTCAACTAGCATTTACCCGCAGCTTTGCTTGCATTTGTTTGTGTAAACTTTCCAAAGTTTATAAGTCACTTTTCCAGACTTTTGTTTGTGTTGTAACTACAGCAATTTCTACCCAAAAAAAGCAAACTTTTATGGAAATCCATGTAGAGCTTCACAAATTATATTATACATTGTTTCAATTCTCTTTGATATTAGCTCAAATTATTATTACTTCTTAGCTTTAAAACAATCTATCCCACACAATTCTGCGATTTTTTTAAGCGAAGATACATTTGGATATGGAGGTACGAAATAAAAGTGTAAACTAAATTATTTTATCTTACTTCTGCTACTTCAACTTATAGCTCTTTCAAAGCGCTTTATTATTTGGTAAAGCTAATAGCAGACCATCAATATAAGCCTCAATATAAGTGCTGAACTCAGCGAAACCTGACAATATTTTGTAGTGCAACTAATCGTAAAATGTTATTTAGCAATTTACCTGAATATTAGTATTAGTTTGATTTAGGACCGATTTTAAACCTTCTACACAGCACTATCTGTCACATAAACTTACTGATAAACGAGAAAGCTAAGCTAACTTCGCCTGTGCCGAAGTTTTTATACTCTTGCAAGTGCTCGCTTAAATATTTAAAAAAAATACTCTTTTTCCCATTTTCCGACCGATCGTTCGTATGGGAGCTATATGATATAGTCATCCGATTTGGCCAAAAATTTGTAAAATTATGTGAAAGCACGTGAAACAAACTAAGACTTTTATTCAGACCTATCTTTTGTATGGCAGCTATACCATATAGTTGTTCGATTTTAATAAAACTTGGTAGAATTATAAAAAAACATAGAAAACCTACGATTACAAAGTTTGGAGACGTTTCCATTGAAAAGAAAAAAGTTTTACATACTAAAACTAGTTTACCGACCGATTGTTCCAATGGGAGATATGAGTTATAGTCATCCGATCCGGTCAGTTCCGACATATTAGTAGTGTGCAGCAAAAAGAAGACTCTGTGCAAAATTTAAGTTCGATAGCTTTAAAACTGATAGACTAGTTCGCGTAGAAACTACACAAAAAGTATACTTTTGTGTACCTTTGGTATAGCGTATAGAAAATCCTTTCCTTACTCTTTATAATAAAAGCCTCAAAAAAAAATATGTCCATCTAAGTCCTTAATTAACCGGCGATTAATTATTTGCCAATTTACCCTCATCAACTTCTGGGCCGTGCTCTAATTAGAAGAGTAGCGCCGCATGTGTCATGACGCCTCCACCCAGCTTAACATGGCCTGCCGCTGTGAGAAACTGTTCATATCATTGCGCCCCATTTAATTTTGTGTGTGTGCGCGTCTTGAGTTTTCCATAAATTGTGCTTTCCAACTAACATAACGCAAAAGAATCAACATGATTCCCAGGAACTCTGACTAACCCGGCCCACATGTGTGTTTGGTCCCCGTGTTATAAAAAGAAACTCTTCATTAAATGTGAAAAATAATGAACTGTACCTAAATGAGGCCTTAAAAACGAACACCGAAATATTCATAATAAGCATTCAAACGCGCCTTAAAACATTTTCCTGTTTTTTTTTCTCGGTTTTCACCTTCTGCCTGGTGCGTGTGTCGTAAACATTTTGATTGGCCATTTTGAGCATGAACAGCAATGAAAGGATATGCCACGAGCATGTTTTATGATACGAGGGGAGGTTGATTGAAGACTACTGTTGAAATAGTTCTCCGTTACCTTTAATATACACTTTTTTTTAGAGGGATGCCGTCTGCTTTCTTTTTGAGTGTGGTCTGGCACTTACTCATAAAACTACCCTCGTAGTAACTTTACCAAGTAGTAGGCCATTTATTTCGCTGTTTGCTGTCATGGTCATTCAATTATCTGAATATTGCGCATACGCCGCGTGTACTCCATGCTAGCAATTTAGTAATTTCAACCGAGTAAAAGGGACAAAGTGGGAAAACTAATTACAGAATGTTTATAAATAAATTCGCTTTTATGTCAGCCTCAATGCGTTTTTATTGATTGAAACTTACCCTGTTGAGTACTGCAAACGAATCCGGTTTATATTTTCATTTAGTTAATTCAATTTTTTTAAGACTTGTTACAACAATCTCCAAATTTCTGTGTTGACAGGGAAAAAAGATTTTCTTAATTTTTTGTTGGGTAAGTAGAAGTAGAAATGGAAGGAAGGAGGGTTCTTGTTCTCATTTACATTTTATGCATATTTTAATTGCTCCGAAACCTGCTAAGAGGGGACATAGCAGGGCCAACTTTCTTGGGCCAAACAATGGTCAATGCACTTGGCATAATTTCCATTCGCTTTTTTTTTCCTCCTCTTGGCCATTCATTGTTGTCGCTTTCGTTTAATTGAAAATTAGAACAAAACTGTGGAAAGTTGTCCCTGGTGTTGGCCCGGGACTTACGTTTTTTCTGAGCTTTCTTTTGCTTTGTTCAATGAAACTTCAATTAGGCAAGTTTTTCAATTAAAAAATGCAATTTTAAGGGTTCTCGGCTTTTGTGTCTATGACCAACTTTGGTCCAAACAGTTGGTAGAGGAGGTTTAAAGGGAACTAATTGGTATTTTAAGCTGCAAAGCCTGCTGCACTTTTTGTTGACATTTTCGTATCAATCTCCCTCAAACAAATGCCTCTCGACAGTTGCGACATTGATGAATGCCTCGACATGCAGTTCTATTTTGTTCGATACGAACGAAATCACAAAAATTATGCATATTTATAAGATAAAGCACCTGCTAATCAGGATGCCTCTCCTCGCTCCCTCTATCGTTCTAACTTCATGCCCCTGCTCCCCTCCCACTCTCTATCTTTTTTGTGTTTCACTCATTTACTTCACTTCACTCTGTTGGCAGCTCACTTCTTCGCGCCCGTTTTTTTTTCAATTATTTGAATTTTTCACAATTTTCGACCGCTAACCGAGAACCAAACGCTTTGAACTTCGACGAGGAACTGAACACACGGCCAGAGCTCGGGAAAGCTTTTTCCGTTTAGGGGCAGAAACAGAATGGGAAATGAAACACAGCAAGGGGGAGAGAATGCTTTGTAGAGAGCCGTGTCCAGGATTTCATTCTGTGTTGCTTGGGGGACACTTGTGGCTGCATGTTGCCAAACATTCCGGACCCACAAATGTTGCCCCCGTCCATTCAAACTGTTGCACTTGGGAATTTCTTAATATAAATTACATTTAATTTTGTTGGCTGTTTAGTTTCATGAAGTGCTGCCAACACTTTGAGGCAATTAATGTCGAATACGCCACAACCACGATATATGTACTCGTATTTGTGTGGCTGTGTAAACACTTTAGTTGGCCATCTGTTTCTCATTCATTTCTTTCTTTTTTTTTTGTTGTGTGTTTTTGGCCCAACAAACGCTGATAAGATAAACAGTCAAACCAAAATGGGCGATCAGGTTAAAATGCTGAAAATGTGTCCAAAGCCACCTGCTGATATGAAGATCGATCAGGCGAACTTTGACATTCTACACATTTACACAGGCAGATTGCTTTGCTCCAGCTATGCTAATCTGCTATTTTATTATTATTATTATTAAATAAAATGTGAAATTCCATAATATAAAAATTTGATTTGCTTCGTTTCAGGTGTAGTAAATGCCTGTAGATACGGACTCCGGAACAGTTTGCCTCCAACTCGAAATGCAGGTCTGCTTTGAACCAAGGCTGCAAACCGGTTCAGAACCTCAATCCCCCAGAATCCGTTTTAGCCCAGGTCACTCGAACCTGAACATGAACAGAACCTTCCATGTTTTTGAAAAGTTTTAATTCTAAAAATTATACAAGGCAACAAAATAAGACTTTTTCAGAAAATTAAAGGGTAGTAGGTGATTCTCGATGATTTCCGTGTGCTGAGCACGAATCAGTTTTCCAAAATGGTCAATCTTACTACTGATTCCTTAAGAAAAGTTTTTAGAAATTCTAACCATTTAGTCAAAAAATTTATGTAATATTGATTCAAGAATCGTTGTGCCATGGATTGAAAATGGTAAGATCTCTGGGCCACACTTTACACCGGACTTGAACCACTGGCCCGGCTTCTCATATCCAAACATTCGACTGCGTCCCGGGCAGGAGAAAACCCAAAATCAGACGAAAGCTTTCCCCTAGCTGGCGGCTAATTGTTTCACTTCCATTTGGTTTTACTTGAGGCGCGCATTTGAAATGCAAGTCTTTAGGATAATTTGATGTGCATTTCATTAAGAGTGAAATACTTAAGGGCTACATTATTTACATGGTCTAACAAATGTATGAAAATTAATCACATGTCCTTGACAAATGGTAAAAAACAAAAAAGTAGAAACCTGAAAAAGGCAAGCAGGCAGACACAACAACCCTTTCAGAAAGCAAACATTTCCATACACACACGCAGACATAGAGTCGTTATCCTGACATTTTTACAAGGATTTAATGCTGTTTAGTGCCACTGGCGGCAAATTAGGCTCGAAGATTTATGTGCACAGACACTCCATTAAAGAGCGACCCGAACTTTAAGTGTAATTAAATTGCTGCCATCAGTTTACAGTTTACATTAACATTTACATAAAAGCCTTCATTATCGAGGCACCAAATAACAGCGGGCGATGTTAACGAACTTTTGCTCGAAGCTGGGGAGAGCAGGTGTCATGGCGCGTCGTGTTGCCTTCTGCAGCAAATTAAACGCCGCGATTGGCAACGGGTTGTCTGCTCGCATTAGCATATCGGACACGCCGACCCTTTTATCCCGACCCCCCTCAAGCTGGGGAAAATCAATTTCGATAGTTAATAAGCCGCCCGTACCCCCTTCCCTCGTTGTTATTTTTTGGGAGGCAGGAGGCGGATGCTCCATTTTGTGTAATTGAATAGATGTGGGCGGATGTGTGTGTGTGTGCGAGGCTGTCCCCTGTGGCGCAGAGCTAATGCACTTGCCACTGGCGATTGTTGCATAAATTAATTAATTTATCAAGTGCAGAGTCCTGCTACTGTCCTTAATTAGTATTTCTATTTGAGTCCAATTATTGCATACACATTTCCTCCATTAATTGCTGACCACACACTTCAGAAAAAATCTCACAGTTTGCCACTTTTTTGTGCTTAAAAGTTCAGGTTCAATTTATATCTAGCATGATTAATTCAATTACAAAGTACGGAAACTAGAATAATCCGTAATTAAGGCAAGTCAGCTCTTAAGTAAGACAAGATTGTGTACCAAAGGGAGTATCATAACCAAGGCTTTCATAACTTAAGATAAGAAGATGTTTGAATTCAAAACGTTTTGTTCCTAAAATTTTACGATTTATTCTTTTATCTTGAGTTCAATTTAAAATCTTTATAGATAAACTTATGATAATCCTAGTAATCTTAATTTAAGTTTACGAGATCTTAGAGTCTGAATGAGAAATTGTATTAAGATTCGGAAATGTTGAATTAAGTCGGCTTGAAAGATGATCTTCAATTGATTTGGCTTAGTTGGAGTATAGATTTGTTGACGTTGTTTGTTTGTTAATTAAGGAAAGGGAAGGGAAGGGAAATGTGATGCTAGCAATTTACCCTTGAAGTGTTAGTACACGGAGAAAACAAAGTAAGCAAAGTGTAGAAGCGGAAAACCCAAACCAATCGTAGTTTGTCCAGCTAAATTTTTAAATGTAGAAAACAAAAGGTTAAACATTACATATAAAAATACAAAAAATTTAGAATTATACAAGATGTAAGCGAGGCATGTAGAAGAGTTAATCGCACTGTGAACAAGGGCAACCTGACATAAGAAAATCGGGTTATTCTCAAATTTCTTCTATATTTTTCAACCGTCACACAACAGCCTTAGGTTTGCTTCATTTTCATGTGGACAATCTGACAGATAATTGTAAAATAGTTATATATTTAATTTAGAAAACTGCTTAAGCTTAATTCAGCCTACGCAGTCCAAAAAGGTGCCTAAATATTTTGTATAAAACTAAAATGTTGTACTTGTCTCATGTACTTAATTTAAGAACACAATACTTGATTTCTTTTCCCCCATTAATTACACTGACCACACAAACACACACACACACCAGTTAATGGGTGGACCCACACGTGCCGTTGCCCGCATCCTGTTCCCGACTTAGCTTCCTTAACTCTCCTCAATGGATTTATGGCTACGTCACCCAAGTTCAGGTCCAGTTTTTCGCATTTAACGACCCATAAATCTTTACATTTCAACACATAAATTGCGTAAAATTAACGCAATAAAAACCCAAAAATCGCCTGCAAAGATAACCACCAAACCTCCAACTAAACAAATAGAATTTCAATTTGCAATTTAGCAGCTGTGACAAGCTGGTTTTTAGCTTTTCAATTTACAAATATTAGATAAACTTATTTTGTGGCCAAATGAGCTTTAAACTTAATCTGGTCCCAGCTGCCCTCCGCTGTCCAAATGTGGCGTACAGTTGAAAATTAATCCGCTTGCCACAGTGCCAAATGCGGAGGACCCCGAGAGCAGGCGGGGCAGGAGAACGGTTGACTGCATGCGTACAATGCTCCCTTCTCCTCCCAGCTGCTGCTGCTGTTGGCCAGTGAAACATTTATTTTTCGGATGGCCACAACATTTTGGGTTAAATTTCAAGTGAATAACTGCGAGTTGCAAACTTCAAATTGTAATTTATCCGTCTGTAGTTAGTTGGTATATATTTTTCTGCTAATGAGTTGACTGACTAAGCCAAGCGCAGAGAAAACTGTGTAGAATATTTGAAAATTAAAAAAATAAATATACCAAATTGTCAGGGATTTCTAAAAGGGGGGATTAACTTTAAGTCCTGACTGAAACACAAATTAAAAACTTTTTCTAAAGGTTTAAAGGACAAAATAAGTTTGTCTGAAGGTTAGTTTGCTGCCGCCTTTACACGTTTTTGTATGGACATACTTTATCTTTTATGTATAAAGTGGCACTTTCTTCGGTATAGAAAGTTAATAACTAAATTACCAAGCTGTTTTATACAAATTTGCAACATTGGGAAAGTACACCCCCAAGGTCGGTAATTAGTGGAAAGCAGGTTCAAGGACAATCTGAGTTTTCAACACAACAAAATGAGATGTTTTCATGCAATTATTAATGACGTCTTAAAGTACCTTAAGATAATCTAACAATACGTAGGAAAAGTAAATGGGTTTCAACATACAATTCACTTTCATAAATGAAAATCTGAGCGCTTTGTTGATGTATCCTTCTTATGTTTGTGTGACTCTGTCAGTGTTTGTGTCCACCCTGTTTGTGTTTCCTGCATTGTCATATTTACGTTATGTGAAACAACACCATTTGGTTTCACTTCTGTCATCCTTGGGGCATATGTAACCATACCCAATCTTAAGCTGTCTCTCGCTCTCAATGCTTCGTTCATCAATGCCACACGTACTCTTGACCTTCTGACACTGTCAGCTCCGTTTGGAGTCTTCGCTTTTATTTTTCTTCCATTTTTTTTTTTTGCATTTCAAGAACTGTAAAATGTACCTTTAATTTACTTGATCTGCTCCTACATCAAATCCACTTTGAAGTCCTTACTGCCTTACTGTTTGTTTCTGTCATTTTATTGAACTTTATTGAACTGTAAAAACAAGCATAAATAAAAATTGTCGTTGCTAAATAAAAGAGAGAGCGAAAGAGATGGGATAGCTGCGATTGCACTGTACATATGGGATGAAAGATGGCCAAGGCGAGCCCGCGCAACGTCCATTACCATACATACATATTTATATGTGTGTGTGTGAGCGCGACTGGGCGTGGCTACTTTTATGGCGCCCACCTGAATGAATGAATGGATTTTTAGGGCTTTTCGAGTATGTATTTTTGTGGAAGTCGTGGTTCCTGTTATGCCACTGTTTGTTGTTGTTCTAAGCAAGGGCGTTGCGAATTTTATTGGATTTCAGTATTTTTTGTGTTTTTTTTTCGCTTTGTTCTCCCCAGCTTGTTGCGTGTTGATGGATTAGCGCCGTAAGCCAAACAGGTGCCCTCCAAAAGCCTTTTGCCATTCAATGCATCATCAAATGGACGCACGATTGACAGCCTCAGGGTAAGTGAAAGGGACAAAGTGCTTTGTCATCAGATGGTCGAATGCTGTTTTAAAGAATTGATCCTAGTGGCTTTTTTTTAAATTTAAAACAGGACAAGAGTGTTTCGTTCATTTCATGTGTTTTCAATCCGTATTTTTTGTCCGATCTGATTTGAATCTTCAATTTCTTATTGAAGTAAAAACATTTGTCCCTGAACTGTATCACTGGTTCTTGAGAAACTTTTAAGCCTTTTCCGTCTACCTAGCTCCCGAATTCGCTAAAATTTGGTAGAAGCTTTAAAATTTCGGTTAGACAGTTCATGTACTGAACATTTTCGAGAAAGTAGTGTTAAGATACACCATGTAAAAGTACCTTTTACCAAAGTTGCTAGTACAACAAGATGGGCTAAGGCCATATTTCATAAAAATATAAAGGGACCAGAAAAAGGAGAGAAAAAAAATGTGTTTGTGTTGGTGAGCACGAGAGCCCATTTACGTGGAAACACTTCTGCATCGAAACTGTCAACTAGTGAAACGAATATACTGTCCTATACCTTTTTTCCATGCAACTAGAAATAAACTGATAGCAAAATAGCTAGATTCGAGAGAGTTAGGCATCTGGGCGGCGGCAGATAGCCATGCTTTTGGTGTGTACACAGGCTACACAAAGCCAAACTGGTTGCGAATGGCTGCTGCAGTGCTCAATTGGTATTAAACTGTTTGCGAATGGCTGCTGCTGGGGATAATTGTCCCATGCCTATGACGTCCGTGTCCGAATTGTATGCGAGGTCCAAATAGCTGCCAATTTTTAGTCTGGTACATTTCTGGTTTTAAACTAGACACTTTCTATTCACACAGAAGGAAATAATGATATGATCTAGTGCTTAGTATTATATTTTCTCATATCAATAAAAAGCCGATTTTATATACTTAAAAATTTCCTTTTCTAAAAGATCAAACTGATAAATCAGTATTAGTATCAAATTGACTTTTAATAATGCCATTTTGAAACAATAA
This sequence comes from Lordiphosa fenestrarum, assembly GCA_035044985.1. NCBI lineage: Eukaryota > Metazoa > Arthropoda > Insecta > Diptera > Drosophilidae > Lordiphosa > Lordiphosa fenestrarum. The sequence goes on from JAWNNO010000495.1 coordinate 264,917, forward strand.
ATAAAAAATATACAACCTATACAACCTGTAATTCACACTGATTTTTTGGCTAGGTATTATAAATGGGTTTAAAGAATCAGAAAACATTGCATTTATAATTTTCTATATATTTTTCTACTTTATATCCTTGGTAGTGGCTTGAACTCAGGACCTCTTTCCCTTCATACAAATTAATCATTAGATTCGGTACAAGGTACAACTACATTCCGTTGAAGTTTTCATGTTCTTCGTGTGCTCTCTGAATTAGTAAAAGAGTTTTACAAATTTTCTTATTAAGTGCTCGACTACATACCTTAATGAAGGACTATGTTTAATCTCAGATGTGGTCAGATTATTAAGCAACGGCAGCTGGTCAAAAGACCAGTGAGCTTTTAATGCCTTTTGATGAAATTTGCTTTAAATCAAAATCGTTTGGTCACTCACTTCATCATCCAAGCACCCACAAGAGTTCTGCTATTTGGCAGCAGGACAAATATTGTCATTGACTGGACTGTGTCCTTCATTTGACTTCGTATTTTTGCCTAAATGCAGGCTTCATATCCTTATCTAAATAATGGCATGTCACATTTAATTTGAACAACGATTTATATTCCCCCAGCTCTCTCCCTTCCTCTGTCCTTGCGCCGCATTCCTGTGCCCCAGAAGTTCATTTTCCAATAAAAAAAATATATCTATAAGCTAAAACCAGCCCAGACTAAAGCATTTCAGCCATTATGGGTGGGGGAGGTAGGGAGGCTATTAAACGGACATCTTCATTGTGTTTATCAGATTCTTTTAAGCACACTTGTCCCTGGCTGTATTTCTATTATGTTATGGACATGGGGGGGGGGGGGGGGGCTTTTCCTTGCCATTGTTTATTTTTAAAGACAGCGAGAGCGAACAATTAGCCTTGGCAATCCTCACATTTAATTGTTATAAATGTCAAGCACCATGAGAATTAAGTAATATTTATGGAACAAATGAAGGAATGGAGGGAAATTCCCTGCAATTGGCAGAACATCTTACGCCTTCTACGTGGGACAGTGCGAGATCATTAATAACACTGGATTTCGTTACTTGGCCGTGTGGGTGTCGTTGGTTTCTATTACCATTAATCTGACACGCCTTGCAGCAGAGCCTCTCCTCAGTGATTTCAATTAAGAAAGCTAAATTATAAAGATAAATGTCACTCGTCAAGTGGCCATCAATTAGTTAATGTTTTCCAGGCGGAGCCTTTGATGCTGCCACAGTGCTTACACCTACACACAACATAGTTCTCCACTGGCAATGTAATTGTCAACGAAATTATTCAATTACGATATTAAATTTAATGCCCTGGGAGACAGGGAGAGTGCCTGCTTTTGATCCCACTAAAAGCTTTAATAACTGTAAATTGCTTTCACAAATTTGTCTTGTCTTGGAACAGAAGCCGGAGCCCGGGCATACCTGAACATACCTGGCCAGCCTGGCGACCCCATTTTTGGTGTCGCCGGCGCCCCTTCGCCCCATGACCAAATATTTAAGGACCTTCGACATGAACAGCACTTTGAGCTCTCACTCCCGACACCATTATCGACTTTTTTGTGCCCCGCTGCATTCCAAATGAATACGCGTATCTCGCTCTCACTCTCGTCGCACGAAATCCAATTATATTCACTTTATATACAAAATGCGCTGCCAGCTTCTGGCGTGAGGAGGAGAAGGGTCTCTGTGTGTCTGGAAAAAGCCTTCTGGCCTAAGCCATTAACTAATACCAAAATCCGCTTAAAAATTTAATTTTTGCACCTGACGAAGACAATAAGATGAATAAAAAGGGCTGCCTTCGGGGGCGGACAAAAGAAAAGAAGATGCGCATATTTGAGGTGATTTAAATTTTTGGGATGACTTAAAGGACGTTCAATCGCTGTACAAAAAGCAAATCAGCATGAAAAAATCTCCGGCTCAGATGAGGAAATTAATTAAAGAATTTAATACTTAAATTAAAGACTAGAAGATTTCGCACGTACGAGCTGCTGACAGCAAATACAATTCGAGGGCGGTTGGATAAGTCTGTGCCGGTTTGAATTGAGGCCAAGTTTGTTTCTTCTTCCACAGTTTTAAAGTCTCAACTGGCTGACAGAACCCATCAGGTGGGCTTAGTAACGAATCAGTGTTGATTCGAAATTGCTAGTACTTAAAACAAGGCTTCCTTAAAATACCTTCCGCATACTTCTTATCTTTTAAGACTTCAATTTCATGGGAATAAATGAATTAGAACTGAATATCTCCCGTTGCTGAAGCTACAGTCAAACTTTTTTGAATCAAGGTACCATTTGCCACAAAAAACTTCGTGTTTCTGAGACTTAAAGTAAAAGAAATGGGGGGATGTCCCAGAAATCTCTAGAGGTTTTACTATGAACGATTGAATTTTGAACTCCTGTTACTATTATATATAATTCTGATGATACTAAATAATCGCCTTTTCTTTGGCTCTGATTTTCAATATAAATATGCCCTGGGCTGTAAAGTGTGTGGCAGTTCTTTTTATACTCTGTACCGTAGGTACACAGAGAATTATAAGTTTGTGCAAAAGTGTGTAACAGGCAGAAGGAAGCATCTCCGACCCCATAAAGTATATATATTCTTGATCAGCATCATCAGCCGAGTCGATATAGCCATGTCCGTCTGTCCGTCCGTCCGTCTGTCCGTCTGTCTGTCTGTCCGTATGAACGCACAGATCTCAGAGATGGTAAGAGATAGAAGTTTGACATGTATGGGACATATGCTTCTTATGTCTGCAGGCAGATCAAGTTTATTTTCAATTTTGGCCACGCCCCCTCCCGCCCCCGCAATTTAGAAAAAACGTCATATCTCCCACAGTTTTGAAGATAGATGGCTTGTTCCTTCTGGACAAATTTAGTTATAAGGATAACTTATCGATCCGCCAAAGGAATAAAGAAAATCGGATGAACGGTTTTCGAGTTATGATTAAAAGACAAATTTTCTTGGTACAGAGTATGTTATAGTCGGGCTTCACCGACTTTTTTTCTTGTTTATTAATAACTAAATATTCCATTTGCAAACTTGCCATTCTGTCTGTCCAAACTAAATGTCCTTTCGTTGCAGTGTCCTAATTAAACACCGAACATTCATTGTCAGCTGCAACAACTTTTTGGTTTGACCTCGTTGACATGTACCAGCCCGCTCCTGCTTTTCCTTTATTGATTAAATGAAAAATGCAGTGACATGTCAACGACTGGCGAAACTTTGCTTTGCATTTACAGATCAAGTTGCCGCCTCTGGATCCATACATATCCAATTATGCAAATGTTGCTTGCAGTTGCGAGTAGCTGGTGCTGTCGTTGCCATCGTCGGGTTGTCAGCATTGAAATTGCATGCACTTAATCAAATATGCATCAAATGTGGAGGCAAAGTGCAGTCGAGCGTTGGGCTGTCGTTGATGTAGTCATTGTCCTGTACAGGACTCTTCAAGTGACCTCATTTGAATTGCATTTCCGTTGCACAGAAAAACACAGACACACACACACAAAGTTTGTGCTGCCGTTTATCAGCAGCAGGCCAGGCAGACAGTTCAGCAGGATAATCGCATCGGCATTGTCCCGTCACCACTCACACTCGCACACACACACACACTCACACTCACACGCAGGGCGTAAGTTTTTCCAACAGACCTAAGCTGATGGCACTGATTAGCTCCTGCCGCTCCCATGACCAAGTAAATGGCATCAATTGGCATTAACCACATCATCGAGATTGAGATGGAGACGGAGATTGCCCGGGACGAGCCTGTGCATTATTAACGATTATATTGTCAATGTCCACGTCAATTGTGCGGTCAGAATCGTATCGGAATGTAAAGTACCCAAACAGGTGCCTCTACACTGAAAGAAATGGAATGTTTTGTGGCCAAATAGCCATGAAAAGTTACATAAAAAAACACCGCCAAATGATAAACTTTTGAAACTTCATCCAAAAAAATCCAGTTTTTGTTCAAAAACCACAACAAATCATAGACCAATAATAATTTGCAAATTATATTGCCTTTTGCCACCCTTGTTTATATTTCAAGACTTTTTCATTGATTTTTCATCACAGTGTATCCTTCTATTCATGTCCTGCGTTGAGTGGCCACATGAATACCACATGAGAGCTAGAGCTGTTATACAAAAGATTTCCATTTTCAGTCTGTGTGTGTGTGTGTGGTTGTGTGCATGTCCAGAGCAAATCAAATCCCTGGATGATGCCATATAATCAAGCGGAAAGCAAATGTCCTAATTATAGATTGATTCGCATTGTTAATTTGAAGACTTGAACATTGACTCTGTCGCTGATTGGATTGAATATCGCATATACTGTCCAATTAGTTTAATTAGCTTTGGCATCATTAATTTAGAAAATATTGATTGGACAGCGAAATGTATTTGTTTAAACAACTTAATTTCAATGTTAAATCAACCGCAAACCGCAGCGCAAACAATGAGGTGACCTCGGGAGCCCGAGCCAGCTGGACCCAAGAAGATTTCAAGCTTAAACGAACCGGAAATACGCTGAGGAGGCGCACCAATGGCATCATTAATCATGAGTAGCTACAGTTGGCCCTGGGTTTTTGGTTTCTGACTTTACTTAACTCGGCACGCGCTTTGACCACTTTTTTTTCAAGCTTCCTTTTTCCATTTTCCTTCTGGAGGCATTAAATTTTAATCCCACGCACACACACAAAGCAAAAAGGACAGCCCAGCGCGCACAAGTTAATGGCATTTGAAAAACTGTAAATACGAAAGCGAAAAATTGGTCAAAATCCCCACAATTTCCGCTTCGGCAGTAAGTGAAAGCCAACAAAAAAAAAACACAGAAAATGTTGCAGTTTAATTTCAAGTGTAAATGTGTGTTTGTGTGTGAGAGTGTCACAACAAATGCAGCTACCCCCCTTTTTTTGCCTGTGGCTGATGTCCCGAAAGTGTTATGTTGCCGCCGCTGCCACTTACCATCAGCTGCTCTCAAGCTGAACAAATAAATGCCAAGTGAAGTGGCATGTTTGTTGTTGTCACTGTTGCCTGCAATTTACCCGCAGTTGTCAACTATTTCCGGCATCAGCATCAAACTGCAAAAGTTGCCGGCGCTATGTTAAAAACAACTTGCCAGCACTTTTAACCCCCCAAAAAAGGTTTGTATCCAACTTAATTAAATTCTAGGTGAAATCGAGTCTTAGGAAAACTGAATTTAAGCTCAGCGGTTGTTTTTACACAATAAAAACTTGGGAAATTCATTAAACTTAAGCATGTATTCAATCAGAGTTCAAATCTATAATAGTCTTAACCAACTTCTTTTCGCTTTTTATTATTACATTCGGTTGTGATTTCTTGTGCCATCAATGTGTGGGAGTTTGCATAAACTGCAGTTCGGTGCCGGCTGTCGCGTGTCCCTGATGTCTTGACCTCAAGGGCGTTTCGTGGCGCTATGACAACCGCTTTGAAATGTCTGGTTAAATCCAACACACTCACATTAGAGATAAGGCGAAATAAATTTGACTTTTCCATTAACGTAAGCTGTAGTTTGAGCCAGTTTTGCTGTTTTATCTGACGCTTTATCTGAAACCAGAGCACGCTAAAAAATGTCTCTTTTTAAAGGCCCTGAGGAAACATCAAGCTAAAACCAAGATTGTTGCCTCGAACACGAGAAATACACAAAGAGAGAAAGAAGATTATAAGCTCAATTGTTTAACCAACTTGGATAAAGATAGTTTAAGCTCGACTCTAATATAAAACGATCTTATAGATAAAATTACAAATCAAATTATGCTTTCGCATAATCTCATCTCTTCGCATTCTCTCATCTCTCTTCATGCCTGCTGCAATGCCATAACTGCTTGAGAATTTCAAAGAAGCTTGCTTTGAAGATAGCGCATTAACAGATAGAAGCCCCTAAACTCAAAACTACTAAGTGCAGACTTCTTATCTTCATAGAGCTATATGTCCCATAAACTTAAAAAAACTTAGTAAACATCTAAGTTTATCCGACACATAGCAGCTATATAGCAGATGAAAAATCGAAATTGCTTTGATCCTGGTTTCCCCCCCCGGGTGATTTTATGATTTCGCGGTCAATTAACTTCATAATTCAACAATTAAGCAGTTTTTTTATGTTCTTATCTGGTTTAGTATCAGGGAGATTAACACATAGCAGGGAATTCCGTTGATGCCACTTTCCACTTAATATAGAGAGTGAGCGAGTTGTACCTGTCACTTTGGTAAGCAGACAGCACAAAACATGCTGGTTAACCTTATTGTGCGAGCTAGGGCTGAAATAGCAAAATGCTCTGGTATTCGCATAGATAAACCTTCATCAAAGAAAGATGTCCTTCAATCAATTTACACCCACCCAATATTTTACACTTAATTCTTCCTAAATAATTAACTATGTAACCCCAATTCCTGCTCAAGGGTTAACGAATCTTTCAAGTCGCGCACACAGCCAAGACGACATTGCATACTTTGGGGCGCGGTTTTGTGTTGCAAGTCACATTTAAGTGGCTAAAAGTCAAGACTCAAACTCTGCCGTAAACAAGCTTGAACAACTATAAATGCGATCACTTACTGCTTGTAATCAATAACAACAACAATAGCTGATAGAGAACCACATCGTAGAAAACTTTTGGCTTGTATTTCACACACAGACTGCTCTGCCCAACTCCACCCCCCACCACAGCCAAGTCCATGAACAAGTTCAAGTTGTTGCTGCTACGGTTGGGCCATAAAAAAAACTTTCGCCATTACTTGTAGAACAGCTGCACATAACTGTCTGTGTCTGTGTCCTTTTCCCTTTCCGGTTCGTGTCTCCTGCTCCTCCTGCGCTATCATATTTTCCGTACGTTGTTTGCCCATGTAATGAAACTCATGACTCTTTTAGTTTGTGATATTTTGATTGATTATTTCACGATGGATTTAGGATTTATTCTCTTGACGTTCGGCCACCAATCCCTTGACCAAATTGACCAACATATCCAATCCCTCTTGATTGGTTTGCTTGTAATAAGGCAAAGTCTGCAAAAGTTTCACCCATTCGCTGAGTTTGGGATATTTTTCCGACTCAATGGGAGCAAATGCGGCTGCGGTGGATACCGTGGCTATGCAGCACAGATCACCTATGGTCAGCTGAGAGCCGGTCAGATAGGGTCCACTGGCCAGGCAGTGTTCCAGGCCGTCGTAGGCCCCCTGTAGATACGCAATGCGATCGGCTGGTATCTCAGACACACCAAAATAGATAATGGGCTCCACTATGAAGCGAACGCGTGGAAACAGGTGACCGCAGTCGAAGTACATGCGAGCATCTACCAGGCGACGCTGAACGGGATCCTTGGGATACAGCGATTGGGTGTCGCCAGAGGCAAACTTATCGACCAAATAACTGCAGATAAGATGAGAATCGCTCACCGCAGTGCCGTTATCATCCAGCACGGGTATCGTGTGCTGGGGATTAAGCTTTAAGAATTCGGGCTTGAGGTGCTCCCCACCCTTGACGTTGACGAGACTGTAAAAGAGCGACAGAGAGAAAGTGAAATGGTCGTGGGTGACCGGTTTCATTTATTTCAGCTTACCGCAAGTCCAAGTCGACATTTAAAGCGGCAGCAGTCAGCAGCACTGCACGACAGGGGGGACTGCGGGGCGCATAGTACAGAACTGGCTTAGCGGACATGCTGGGAGTTAAATAAAACGGACCAGTTAACGAGAAATTTGCATGCGACAACAACAACAGTTGGCACATAAATGTAGTTTAGTTACCTTTCAAATGGCAACCTGCTTCGCTGAAGTTTGGAAAGAAACTAACAAATTTTCGATAGGTATACCGATCCGATCAGATGTTCAAAGCTTTTAAAAGCTTATGCGCTGGCTGACACAAGCGAAAGTCAATTGGATTGCCGCCCCAAAAGTATGCCACGAAATAGTTGATTAGAGATAATCAAGCGTATGAGTTAATTTAATTATGGGTAAGTTCAATTACAATTAATTGCTTTTACCATTAGAACTAGTGGATTTTATCAGAATCACTGCTAGCGGATGGACTGAACTGATATCTCAAAGTTTTTATTATTCTAACTAAGACTAGATTTACACAGTAAAGCAAAGTTCTTGAAGCTTTTCAAACATTGGATTAACATCTCCTCTTTATCCGTCTACCGTTGTCATCTGTTAAATCTTTCATAATCAAAACTCTGTCTTAGCAGCTTTCTGAGACTCGATGTGTTCAGCAAACTGCTGCCGTCGATTGCTAGCCTGCTCCGGCAATTCTGCAGATCCTAACCTGGGCTGCCACTTCACTTGTTCATCGCTTCACGATTGAAATTGTTGAATAGTCTTAACAGCTTTCTGGGATGCGATTGCTGCCGTCGATTGCTCGACAGATCAGCAGTAACAGCCTCATCAATATAACCTTTTCCATTGTTTAAAAACATATATCCCATCTATTTAGGCTGGATATGTTTTTAATAGCCTTTTAATCATTCAAAGGTGCTGAAAAACATCCAAAGGACATGATAATTGATCATCCCTTGGAAGATTAAATTTATATTTAAAATCTATTTCGCAAAATAATTGTGAGAATTTTGTCCTACACACATTCCAAGCATGTTTGTCAAACGATAAATATAAATATCCCAAACAAGCACTTGTTTGAGATTCATTTGTTTGTGCCTGTGCCATTATATCCTTGAATGTTATTGTCCTGTGTTTGACATGTGCAGCTCTTGTTATGACAATAATAGCCCAAATTGCCCAACAAGAAAAAAATACTTCTATATAACTGCAATAATTGACAACAATTTCCATTATCAGCAGCTTGACAAAGTTTTCCAATTAGATGGAGCAACAAATGAATTATTGGGGGCCACACATCGTCGCACTGCCGGAGGCCGTCCTAGCTGATTACAGGCCTCAACTGTCTAAGCTCTTTCGAGCGACTTTAACTCGAATGAAATGGCGTTTTTAGGCTTTCGCCTCATTGCGCTTGGTCTGGCAGCTCCAGATGTTGGGTGGGGAGAGTGGATGTAGGAGTTGGGGTAAAGTGCCGCCTGCCAGTTCAGCGCCTTTGCTAAACCAATTAAATTCCTTTGCCGCCGCAACGCGCCCACAAAATTTGTTTCGCTAGCTTTTCACTTAGGCACCATGTGGATTATAATGTTTGTGGTGGGGTTCCAAGAAGAGCACCAGCACCAGCACCTGCCATAAATCAGATCCAACTATGCAGAGCTTGTTTGCGTGCTCTGTTTTGGGCCCGGGCTTGCAAGTCCTGTCTTTGTGTCCGGCTTTGCGTTATTGTTTGTATGACACGAACGCCAGCTGCATCGTGAGGCCCACACAAAAGCCCAGCTAAATTGCCTGACTTATGGCCCACATGGCGTATACGTGCTTTGCATTTTGCCCCCCTCCCCCTCACTCCCTCTCTCTCTCTCTCTATCTGTTCAAATTGGTTTAACAGACTTTAATTAAGCCAAATATTCCATCCGGCATTCTTTCAACATTTTGACACCCTTAAAAACACACACAAACTATGCCAAGGCAGTATAACTTGGCCTTTGCTTTCCTTTTCGTACGCTTTTGTGAATGTCTTGGGGCCATTCATAATAAGTTGACGCCTTCAAAAATGAGGAGACTTAAGTGATTTAATTATATTTGGATTTCATTTGTAAAGATTTTGTTTTCTTTTTTGATGCAAAATGTAAATTAGGCAAAGTCAGGCTGTGCGGGAGGACCTTGAACTAGTTTGAATAAATTGTCTAAATATCTAGCATTGGCAAAGAGTTGGCTGGTCTTTAAGCATACATTTTTGAAGCCAAAGAAACCTTAGCTTTGGCAACAATTCTTTAGAAGAACGAAGATTGAAGAAACTAACACAGTTTTAATCTTAATATCTCATTCCATTAGCAAAGCAGGTTATATAAATGTTAATAAAAAAGAAAAATGATTTATATTGAACAATTGCTATTGGAATTTCTACTTAGTCACATGACTGGCATTGTTTGGAAAATAAATATAAACCAGTGAAATGTAAGTTTAGCAAAAATGGGATTAGAATGGGATTAATTTGTTTGGTTTTGTCAATATTTGATGCTGGGCAAGCTGCAGGTAAGCTTAACATTCAGACCACACACACACACACAGGAGGAGGAATTTCATTTTGACTGCGTTGGCATTTAAGGCATGTTTGGAGGAATACAAAGCCTACATACATATGTATGTACATATGACACGAGTCGGCCAGCTTCAGCTCGCATTACCAGAAACCATTGTTATCGTTCTGCTTAGTGTTGTCGTTGTTGTTGTTGTTGTCGTTAGCAGGTGTGGGTGTGTGTAAAGTTATTAAAACCATTCAAAACGTTTACTTTAGATTCGGCAGGCAGCGCACACACATGCCTCTCCTCCTGTTGGCACATTTATATATGCTACGTGCAGTCATGTGTGTGTGTGTGTGTGCTGGTGTGTGTGTCTAATTTGCATAACTATACGACAACCCAATTTCCATCCCAATGCTACTTTTGTGCCTCTTTACCTATGCCTGGCGGCCATGTCGTGACATAAATAGGTGTTTAAGAAGTAAAGGATACCATCGATAGGCAGCTGCGTCCTGACAAGGGTAGAAAATGTTGTACAAAATTACAAAACCGTTGCAAATTAGTAACAATGAAAATTCGAGAGCGACAATAACAAGTGTAAGCGGCTGTGTAGGGGAAAAGGGGAAAGCTATAGTCAATTTTCGGAAATGACTATTACAGAATGATGAAGATCCTGTGAGAAATTGGACTATAAATTAAGATTGCATTAAATAAAATATAAATTATAAAGCTTTGAAGCTTCACAAACTTAATGTACTGTGAGTTTAAATTAAGATAAGAATATAAGAAATTTTATTAATCTCGCCCTTTGAACTGAAACTTCAAGTAACAGTCGTTCTTGGTTGTACACAGAGAAATCAAAACATCTAAAAACTATAAGAAAATATAGATTTGTTATACGTTATGACAGGAATTTTCCTTATATTCCTTTTAAGTACATTCAGCATATAGCTTTTCTACCCATGTCATGTTTAGGCCATGTTTAGGGCCATGCACCGATATGCCAAATTCGTTTAGGCATTTCTGCGTGATTTAGGACAACACTCTCAATCGTGGCTCAATGAACAATTGGACTAAAAGGCCAAGTTAAGATCTGCAGAAACATATAGGACCGAACTAGCATGCAGAAGGGTAAATCGCGAAATTTGGACTAGATATGTCATAAATATCCTTTTAATTATCCAGCGGAGCTGAAAATAATCCAAAGATTATGAAAAATTATCACATTTTTGATGATTTTCTTTCCAGTTGGATGATAAAAAGTATATTAAGGACATATCCAGTCCAAATGGATCTTTTCTGTGTGGACGGTTGTGGTACAGCGGGTAGTGTGTGTGCCTTCTGTGTAAGAGGCTGTGGGTTCAATCCCGCCTCTACACACATTGTCACCTTTACTAGCTATTGGCGCCAGCTTTGAAATAGCTAGCCATTGCCGTTCCCTCTCTCTTGTGAGAAAATCAGAAGCACGCAAGCCAAGACGTTGAGATGAGCTTGGCTTGGCCCTTGGTGCAAGTATTTTTAAGCTGTTTTCCAGCTGTCGTTGCCTGTCCATGTCGATATTGCCGAATCTCGTTGGTATTTCCAAGTGACCAGCGTTCGTATATCAAAATACTTCTTCATAATATTTCGCAGTGTATTGATTTTTCTGCACATCCCAGAAATGTAAGCATCTGCATAGTTTGCAATTACAGTAATTCTCACCTGACCTTTGTGGCCACCTTTTTTGACATTTTATTGAAGACGACATTCCTTCCGCTTTGAGCCAACAAAAAAAAAACCAGCTCGAATAAAATGCCATATTTATGGCCACAAAAGTTTGTGCACCAAATTGTTGGTCCGCCCCATGGGTGGTTCACTTATTGCCCCAGTTCAGTGGCAGCCGCTTGGCCAGGTGAAACGGCGCTTGTCATGTCCAGGCGATGACAAGCCCAACATGAATGTTATTTCATTCTTTCAATTTCCCTTCCTGATGGAGATGATGAATTGGTTTTGCGGTCTTCCAGTCAAATGCACTTTGAAATGGTTTTCATTTGATTTTGAGCGGAGGAGAGCAGAGCCGAGCCGAGCCGAGCCGAGCAGAGCAGAGAGCAGAGAAATTCATTAGGACCACAAGCCAACTTACAAAACTAATTTCGGTTCTGCTAACAAATGCAAATGCCTTTTGTGTGGTTTTGTGTGGTTCTGTGGCCCTTTTCCATTTTCCTTGTACAAAGGACTCAGATGTAAAATTAGAAGCACACTCACACACTCACACACACGCGCTCAAATACAAATGTGTCGCATTTGTAATTTGTTTTTGGGTGAAAAATAAAGTCTGCTTTTGGGGCCTCTCAGATTTGCTGTAGGCCTGCACATCGCTTGCCTTTGAAGGTGCTTGCATAATTTATGCGAAATCCGCGACGTGGCCGTCTCACACGGCTGGAACAGCTGCCGGGAGGGCACTTTATTTGCCACGTAAAATGCTTTATCCTCCGTTTCATTGTCACCCAGAAAAAGATGCTTTATCGTTGGCAGACAACAAATTTTGTCGCAGCTAAAAAATATTAACGCGCGAATCTCATACCTGTCCGCGAGGTCGGTTTGATAAGTTTTTTGAATAGAAAAGATTCCAAAGACACAGAAAATAGTCAGGACGCAAAAAATAAAGAATCGACAGGTTGGGGAAAAATTTTCTAGTACATAGGGCGGATTTTAGGCGTGGCGACCGTCCAACAGTTGCAAATAAAATTCGTCTTGATGGTTTTAGGTAGAAAACGGTGAGCTACATCCCAAAAAAAGGATTAAGGAGGTCGCTAAGTAGATTTTTTCTGGCGTTTTCTTCCAGTTTTACTAACTTAATAAGTTTCCTTGCTCTAAATTTGATTTCGCAAATCACAAATGGATACAAAAAGTCACTTGATCTATCAAACTACTCTCGTAACAGTCACCAGTGCTGCAGGGAAGGTAGGCTCCAGGCTGGCTCGAAAAACTTTGTCTTTTAGTCAGTCAGGGTAGTCCCCTGCACCCAGTCTGCTTGAGGAGGGGGAGGATTATGGATAATCACCTTGGCGCGTTGGTTTTTATCGCACTTTTTACTCACCCTATCTCTCTCTCTCCTTGTGTTTATTTTTGCATAATTTTCTAACCGTTGTGCCAGGCTTTTACTACATTTTCATTTACTTTTTGCCATTGCTGGTTTGAGAATTTGTTTACCTTCGTGCGTGTGCAAGTTTCGCCAGATTATGGTAAAGTTTTCATTTCCCATTGCAGGCCTCCCGGTTTGACATCTCACTCATTATACCGGATAAAACGGAAAAAAACGTTTCATTTATACAGAAAAATTCAATGAGCCCACCACAAGCAATCACAACGACGGGGCGACCGTTTATACCAAATTGTATTATGGCCAAAGGGCAGACAGAAGGAGGTAGTAAGTAGGAAGGGGTACAAATTGTTTACTTTACTTTATTTTTTCGCAAAACTTGCCTTTGGCGTTTGTTATTGTTGTTGTTCCTTGTCTTGCCGTTCCAAGCAAATGAGTTTACGTGGAAAAACGAAGAAAAAGTTAAAAACTAACTGGGCTCACATCTTACGTGCCCTCCCGCCCACTCGATCCCTAATGTGTTTCGTTGTCGGGCAAAAGGAAATTTCAAACGTAATGAGGGTCAAACAATATTTGGGCTTTGGACTGGCTCTTGTTTCAGGCTTGTGTTTGCCTGGGTAAACAGGACAGCGCAACAGCATAGCACACGGGAGCAGCCACAGCCCAAGGACTCCAAAAAATGGCCACAAAACAAAACACCGATTTTATGTACATATCAGGCTGCAAGCACACACACACACACACTTAACCTTTTTCAAGTCAACCACCTAAAAAAAGGCTTTAAAAACTTGAAGTAACTTGGCACTGATTTCCTCAGTGAAGTTCCTGGAATCAAAGGGAGATCCCTTAAATGTTTGCATTTGGCTCAGTGATTTTGTTTAAAGTTCAAAGAGGAAGGTCTTGGCTATTTATGCAGATATACATAGCTAGTAGTTTGTTTGAAATATTTGTATATTTTTGACTAATGGATAAACAACCCGAGTCCTGAAATATAGTCTGAGCTTTTGTTGTTGTTTTGGCTGTGACGCCTTCTTCTAATGGTTGACTTGCGGTTGCAAGCAGCTGTTTCACTTGCTTGGTTTCCGGGACAACCACAATTTCAAAAGTAAAAGAGTTAAGCTCTCAATTGTTCTCACGAAAGTTCGTGTGCTTGTAATGAGCAGGTTAAGACTCAAGGGGCATCAATGCAATAATTAACTACGCACTACAACCACAAGCAGCAACTAATACTCATGCGGAGCATTCAAAGATTTGAATGTGGGTGTTGTGCACGTGTGAGTATCACATCGTCACATTGAATGAAGCTTCGCAATATTAAGCCAGCGATTTTCTATTTATACATAAAAAGGAATAAGACAGTTTGCACAGAGAGTTCGCGTGTATTTTGTATAGAATAAGCACATCATTTTAACGTAATTGCCTTGCTTATAAACAATTTAAGAGCGCAATGGCGCCCACACTGTTTTTTTTTTAGTGTAGCCATAACATGAGGTCCTGAAGTTGGTAAATTTTTAAAAAGAACATACAAGTCCAGTGGGGACCTTTGTGTGCTGCAAAGCAGTTTTTAAAATTTAAAATTCATAATTTCTTACATAGCACTCAGTAGAAAACCACTTGGACATTTATTAGCCACTTTTCAATTCATGACTACAATTTCCCCAAATTTACCACAGGGGTCAATCAATCGAAATTGCAAAAGGCGAACACAAAAATACACTTACCCAAAGATAAAGAAGTTAAAGCGGTAGCAGCAGAGAGCAGTCCCAGCAGAGAGCCAGTACAGCACAGCATCAACAAGTACACATTTGTTAAACTATTTAAGTTTAATTAACTTTTTTTTAACACAAGCACCAGCAAACACACAAAAAAAAAGCAACAAAAAATCAAAATGGACGCGGCCGCCAGAGACAGAGAGAGAACTCGAAACATAACGGAACATGCCAGAACACAATTTGCCAATTTAACAATTGCGTAAAATGATTAACCTACAGCCGCAAACAGTTTAACTGGAACACAGGAGTACGCTAAGATCCAACCGGAATCATTAGTTAAGTTTAAAATGCGTTAAAAACCAACAAATAAATAAAACTTGGGGCACGACCAACACACAGCCGGCGATAAAAATATCGAACTAGCCAACTATCGATTGTTCTTACCGATCCGTCAAGTCCCGCGGGAAAAATTTCAACACAGCCAGCAGCGGGAATTCTAGCTCTTTTTAATTGATTCTAGCTTTTTCTCAGCTTTCCGTTTAAATTGGAGTCAATATCGATAGTTTTTAATTTTAAAAGTTCTAAAAACCGTAATTTTTAAGTGCAATTTGTTAAATGAATTGTAATTATATATTTTCAGACAAAATAAGAAAAGCCATGCATTGCGACAGTGGTCTGTCTGCAGCAGCGCCAGTTCAAATTAATTCATATTCGACTTAACTTTCCCCTATTTTCGGTGGCTCTTTCTCCTTGCCAAATAACTTTCTTCAAATCATTAATTGATAAATTGTATTACAAGTTTTACTGAATACTTTTTTAATAAGCACTTGGACAATTATATATATTTTTTGTTTATAAATTCACAAATAGCAAAAAGCGAGTACTCCGACTTGATAAATATCAACAAAATGCTAATTCCGTTCAAGGGGAAAGTTCCCCTCCTCACATTAGTTTGAGGGTTACAATAGCCGCCGCAATCCGTTCAATTTCATTTCGCGACTCCGTCAGTTTCGACTCATTGGCCGATTGCACCTCCGCTGGCACCTTGCTGCCATAATCCGAGGCCTGCATGGCTTGGGTGAGTTTGCCCACAGTCTGCTCCAGTTGATCCGATTTCTTTTGTAGCTTGGCAATCTCCTTGTCTGCTTCGATCAGTCCCTTAAGCAGCAAATGCACCTCGCATTGACCGGACACGGTGAGTATAGCACAGCCATTGGGTGGTGTGGTATCAAAGGCAATGCTGGAGCAATAGGCTATGGTGGCCAAATCATTGGCATAACGTTGAAGTATTTCATTGGGCGCCGGATCCGTGCAGACAATGTAGGCCTCAGTCTTGGTTTTGTTGGGCAGATTGTAGTCCGAACGGGCCGAGCGTATGATACGGGCAGCCTTTTGCACCAAGTCCACATCGGATTCAATTTTTAAGCTACGCCAGGAAATGTTGCCTAGAAAATAAAGCTCATTTTAGTGGTAAAATCGATTAAGGATCATTAAACGACTTACTGGGATAGCTGGCCACGCAAATGCTTGGTGCAGGTTTGGCTCTGGGCAGACGTTGATACAGCTCCTCCGTGATAAAGGGCATAAACGGTGAGAGCAGACGCAAACCGTAGTCCAAACACACATAGAGTGTACGTCGAGCGGCCGCCTGTTGCTCGGCATTGCCACTCTGGAAAATGGGTTTCAGGCACTCCAAATACACATCGCAGAGATCATACAGCCAAAAGGCATAGCAGGAGCTGGTGATGGCGGCAAAGTCGTAGGACTCAAAGCCTACATTACATGATTCAATGGTGGCCGCCAGGCGAGACAGTATCCAAGCATCCATTTGATTCAGCTGCTCCACACCCAACTCTGTGCTGTACTTCTCCTCGCCACTGAAATAGAGCAGCGCAAATTTGGTGGCATTCCAAATCTTGTTGCAGAAGAAACGATAGCCCTGGACACGATTGATGTCCAAGTTGATGTCCCTGGCCTGGGTAATGTAGGAGCAGAGGGCAAAGCGCAAGGCATCCGAACCACATTCGGGTATGCCCTGTGGATAGTCCTGCTTCTGGCCCGCCTTGGCCTTCTCAATCTCACGTGTATCCAGATTGGAACCTAAAAGCTGGGCATGCAGACCCTCCAGGGTAATGCCGCGTATCACATCCATGGGATCTATAACATTGCCCAGCGATTTTGACATCTTACGGCCATGTGCATCTCGGACCATGGGATGCAAGTAGACCTCGCGGAAGGGCAACTTGCCCAGCAACTTTTGGCCAAAGAAAACCATGCGGGCCACCCAGAAGAAGAGTATGTCATGTCCCGTTTCCAGCAATGAAGTGGGATAGAAGGTATGCAGATCCTTGGTTTGATCTGGCCAGCCAAAGACGGAGAAAGGAAACAGCCCCGAACTGAACCAAGTGTCCAAAACATCCTCATCCTGCTTAAGAATAATATTACTCTCCTCCAGGCCAAAGCGTTGGGCGGCCTTGGTCAAAGCCTCCTCCTGGCTGCGAGCCACTATCCAGAATTGCTCATCGTCAGACTGGAAAGATTAAAGGGTAAGTATAAGGGTCAGGAAATGTAGCAGAAGCTTAGTATTACCACTTCTTTCCGGGCAGACTTAAGGGACAAACACCAGAGGTTAGTTCAAGCTCTGTCCAGCTCTCTCTACTCACCGTTTCCTTCTGTGTATCCTTGAAGCTCACATGATAGGCGGGTATACGATGTCCCCACCACAGTTGACGAGATACACACCAATCCCTTATGCCATCCATCCAATGATACCAGGTCTTGGTATGATGTTCTGGCACTATTTTCAACTCTCCCGAGCGTACCGCCTCCGTTGCCGAAGCAGCCATGTCAGAGCAGCTGACATACCACTGGGGCTTAATCAGAGGTTCCACCACATCCTTGGAACGACTACAGATGGGCACCACCATGGGATTATTCAGTGTCTCACGGTACAGACCCAATTCCTTCAGCCGCTCCAGTATCAGTTTTCTGCACTGGAACCGCTTGAGACCCGTAAACTCGCCATAGTCTCCAATTATGTAGCCGTCGTCATTGAAAATGGTTATGAATGGCAGACTACAACGCTTGCCCACCTCATAATCATTGGGATCATGGGCTGGGGTGATCTTTACGGCGCCCGTACCAAATTCCATGTCCACAAACTCATCACACACAATGGGCAGACGGCGACTGCTGAATGGATGTTTAACAAACTTGCCCTGCAAGTGTTTATAGCGCTCATCCTTGGGATGTACAGCCACTGCCGTGTCACCCAGCATGGTCTCTATGCGTGTGGTGGCCACTATAATCTCCTCCTCGGTGTCCTCCACTTTGTAGGCAAACTTGATGAGCACACCAAACTCAACCTTCTCCTCATAGCCCGGAATTGAAAGGAAAGTGCGTCCAGGTATCTCAACCTTGTCCACCTCTATATCAGAAATGGCCGAACGCAAAGTGCATGACCAGTTTACCAAACGCGAGCTGCGATAGATGGCTCCCTGCTCATGCAGACGCACAAAGGCTTCGGTGACGGCACGACACAGTTGGGGATCCATGGTGAAAGCCACTCTAGACCAGTCATAGGACGAACCCAAAAACTTCAGTTGATCATAGATGCGTCCACCCTTCTCACGGCGCCAGTTCCATATGCGTTCGATAAACTTCTCACGGCCCAGATCGTGCCGCGAGAGCTTCTCATCACGCCAGAGCAGTTTCTCCACCACCACCTGGGTGGCTATGCCAGCATGATCACAGCCGGGAACCCACAAGGTGGTGCGTCCTTTCATGCGATGATAACGCGTAATGGCATCCTCTATGGAATTGGTTAGAGCATGGCCTAAGTGAAGAGATCCAGTGACATTGGGCGGGGGTATAACCATAATGAATTTTCCATTCGGATTGGGTGAGTCTATGGATTCACGCTGAAAAGTACACAATAAACTCAAAATTAATGTAACAGCTTTGGTTGCCACACTTACCCCATATTCGGGCTTGAAGTAGCCCTCCTTCTCCCACCAGCTGTACCACTGGGCTTCGACATAGCGTGGACTGTAGGCATCCGGTAGGGCGCCACTTAAATCTTTCTTTTCACCCGGAGCCGTTTCGGCCGTGTACACAGCCGCCTCTTTTACCTCTTTTGTCCGCTTCTGCGAAGAAAGAGAGCGTGTAATAATCAACAATTAACTTTCACTTAACCTAGTTCATTCCCCCAGCAACTCACCTCGGGTTTTTCTTTCTTTTCGGTGGCCGCCGGCACTGTAGCTGCCTTTTTGTCCAACTTGGCCTGCAATTTGGCCAACTTTTCGGCCTTTAAGCGCTCCTTTTCCAATTGCTTAGCCGTTTTGGGTGGGCCATCAGCTTCGGCGGCTGCGGCTGGTGCCTCTTTCTGCTGATCCGACTCTGGCATTATTGAGGATTCTTAAGAACAATGACGACGAATTCAGCTGATGCAATTTAAACCGAAAACAAGCCAATACTGAATGTTATTACTCACTTGCAATTCGTTTAAGAGGAGGAGGAGGAGTTGGCCAACAGATGAAAACGTGTGCAGTTTGAGCGATTGGTGTATCGGCATATCGATAGCTTTCGATAGACGGTAAGTGTTAGTGATGATACTTTTCAGCTTGACTGAGTTAAAGCAATAGTCGTTATTTATATGAAACAGTTAATGCCGCAAGTTTCAAATGAAAGAGCTAGGATAAATAAATACGATGATTGTTTAAATAATGCTGGCATATAAATAATCTAGGATCGTCAACAGATCTTTCTTTCCGTTTTTGGATTATTCAGACTAATTTTAGAAACATTATATTTTAACTTAGATATCCGCCGTGTTCCTATTATCACTTGGGTCATTTGAAACTTAAAGATCTTATCTTTTTTAAAAACATATATACTTGAATGCGATATGAAAGCAAGCAGGTATCGATTTTGACTGCCTAATAAGTCAAGTGTATTTCATTACATTACAAATTATTACAAATATAAGAATAACTTTAATTTTTAGTAATATCTGAATTTTATTTATTAATATTTATATAATAAAATATTAAATTAGCCATTTTAGAAAGCAACGAATATAATTTTTAATAATTTCAAATTGCACGCCAACATCTCTATTTCTAGCCAAAGAAATCGATAGCTAGCTAACACATTTAGTATTTTCCACTCTAATGTGGTCTCACTAATCCTAAAAATAATCAAATGTGGTCGCACTTTTACCGAAAAAAGCAAATGTGGTATCACTAAACTCAAAAATAATCAAGAGACAATTAAGGAAGGCAAATATCTTGAAAATTGTTTAAATAAAGCCTGTAAATGTTATGTTAAAGTGTGCTCGCATCAAAACCAAGTGAATAGCTTCCATTTAAAGTTTACGCTGTTGTCTTTCCTGCACCCCTATTAACAATTTTTGACAATAAGACTGCCGTGATCCGATAAGCATCGCGCTGCCATCTTATAGGAAAGCGAAAAAATAAGAAAAACAACAAAATAAAGCCACCGACATTGGCGAATTACTGTAACCAAACCTCAGAACGTTTTCGCATTCACGCAGACATGTGCAGTGGGGTACTCAGGCCAGTACTACTAATCTTGTGTAAATAATAAAAAAAAATTTGCGTCTGTGTCTATTGTGAACGCACACATTTTCTCGGTCACGTACGCCGCGCCGTTTCGTTATTTGCCAGGCGGAGGCGGGGTCTGCAAAAAAAAAAGTATCATAAACTTCGAAAACAGTTGGCAGTGTAATATGTAAGTCCTCGAAAAGTGCACCGAGGGCATTAAAAATTACTTAAAACTGAGAAACTGGGTAAGTTGTCGCAAGCCGAAGTATATGCATTTTTAAATTGTGTCTCAATTTTCATTTCGCAACAGCGAGAATTCGCCAAATCGATTTTTCAATTTAGGACTGGTTCTCTCGTTGTAGCTCTCGCTCTGAGGTGTTGTTTTTCTCTCTCTCCCTACAAAGGGGGGGCTCTTTTTGCCGGGTCATGCGTCACACAATTCTCGTTTTTCGTTTGGCATCCTTAAGAGTAGGATTGTAGGAGGGAACATTTAGATATTCTACATATTTTATATTGGGAAGTTTTAGGCATTCAATAAATGAAAATTCCCTACCCCTTAGCTGGTTTCATTGAATGTTTCTTCCACTCGGGTGCAAAGTGATGGACTCAGGCTTTACACATCAACTCAGCGGGTGCAATGAAGCTTTGCATTCGAAAAGATGTTTTAGTTTTATTGTAATTAGCCCGGAACCCGTCTGCAACTGAGGGAGAGGGAAAACTTTACAATGCCAATTCGATGCAAGTCTCTCAGAACAGTGGATTCAATAAACCTTCCCTCAAGTAGTCGAACCGAACCGGTTTGAAACCAGAATTCCAACTTTTATTTTGCTGTGAACCTATCCGAACCTCTTAAGATGTAAAAGCTGAACTTGAAACTGTTCCGAACCTGAAAATTCGGTTCGGTTCAAGAAACAGTTAAGACCTTAAAAAAATTTGATCGATTTCTATTATTATCCTAATGGTTTTGGTCGACTGAGTCTAACAATCGTCAGGAAAGTTTAATAAAAAATTCTATAAAAATGTTAAGGACTACCTTTAAATTTCTTACCCATTTAAGTCTCTGTTTTTTAAGAACCTCAACTCCAAAACTTATTAAATAATTCACAAAATAAGAGCTGATCTCAAATATCCGAACCTTTATTTGGTTAGGTTCAAAAATTTGTTTGGGTTTGCAGCCCTGCTTGTAATTGGTCCATGAAATCAAGCGAACCTTTATACTTTGCGGTTTTCGGTTCGGCTCGGCTCTTCTAAAATATTACGAACCTAAATCCAGGCCCAGCTTTACGATGTTCCAAGACTAGCTTTCTTCTTTCAAAGCAAACAAAACAAGCTACTTTCCTAATGGAATCTTAGGTACGGTCTTCAATGATGCGATCCGAGTGGTTTTCATACATCTATCCTATTTCAGCCTTGTTTTACATAAATTTATTATAACATCGTTTTAATAAAACATGAAATATCATAAACCGAAGGTTTTTGATCATTAAGCAGTAGAAAAAGTTCGAAATGTCGATTGTAAGCGACCCCTATTACCATGCAAAGTAATTAAGCTAATCAATTAGCCTAACGATAGCTAATCATAATATGTAGAATCTTTATTGGCTCGTTATTTCCTTAAATTGAGAGATTCAGGATCAAGGCCCGTTCCGAACCGGTGTAAATTCAATAGCTTCTTCATTAATTCAATATTTTAACTATTAGGAAATGAATAAAGTTCATTAAGTTCAATATAAAATAAGCAAAATATGAAAAAAGATCGAATTAGACGCCGCAGCT
This sequence comes from Lordiphosa fenestrarum, assembly GCA_035044985.1. Classification (NCBI taxonomy): domain Eukaryota; kingdom Metazoa; phylum Arthropoda; class Insecta; order Diptera; family Drosophilidae; genus Lordiphosa; species Lordiphosa fenestrarum. The sequence continues at coordinate 287,135 of JAWNNO010000495.1, forward strand.
GTACTTTGCTAAAAAAAAAAGGACATTGCTCCCACCGAAAATTCCCTAGAATTTTATATTTCGTATAAAACTTTTCTTCATTTGGTTTGAAATGCAGGCTCCAAAATTGACAGCTGCCCCAGCAGCATCATTAGCATGACCGACCCCCCACACCAGAACCAGCATTATTTTTTCATGCTCTCAACTGGTAACCCAATACCACGACCCGTACGATCGCCCCCACCCCCCCCAAAAAATTAAAAAAAAAAATGAACAGGATCGAGATCGACCGACCCCAACAGAAAACAACAAAACGCAAAAAGGGAAAAAGTTTCAAATTGCGTTCCAGGCAACTTGTTTAGGGAAAAACCGGTCTGGCACTTGGGTCAGGATCAGGAGAAGATTACATACAAGTTGTGTAGCAAAAATGAAATATAAAATGGAAGAAATTAAAACCTAAACTGTTACAACATTTGAGATTTCCGTTTGGCGTGACATCAAGAAGGAAGTGCAAAATCACGCAGAAAATCACAACTTCCTCAGTCTGCAGGAGTGGCAGCGGCAGCTGCCGGTCTCTCTTGTGTGTGTGTGTGTGTGTGTGTTGTGTGTAAAATGTGTTTGCGCAGGCGTGCATTGAACTTTAGAGTCCTTTTTTTTTTGTTTGTTTGCTAGTCAGGTAAACAGAACTCACTCAGACAGGACAGCAGATGTTTCTTCATTGCTTTGTCGCAGGTCAGTTGTCCCAGGAAAGAGTTAAATTTCATTATCCTGTGAAGGGTTTGTGTGGGCTTCTTTCTCAAACAAATTGTTTGTTGTTGGGACTTTTGTTTGATTAGAAGAAGTCATTAACACTGAGCCACTGAAAAGGGGTTTTTCAAGAAGGAAACTTGAACTGGTTTCGACACTTCGGAAAAGGCGCTTGACTTCTTCTAGTCAAGCTCCCGGCCCACAGTAGGGAGATCATTTTATAAAATCCAGCTTTTAATTTGTATATCCTATTTGGAATCGGTCCGCGAACCGAATCCTGTGCTTTACCAAGCGTATTGCAAAGGTTTTTTGAGTTGGACTTAAGACATTTAAATCAGGTAATGTAGATCTTCTAGAATCTAGATGATGGAGAAATGGGAAGGCTGAAAACTTCGGAAAATCTGTGGAAAGTTTTGTTCCAAACCCTCGAACTTAACGAAAAGTCTATTGTTCGGTTCGCAGAACAGTTCCTTAACATTTTAAACCATATTTTTGGCTCGAACCTTCATAGATTTTAGATAGTTTAAGCATTTTATATATAGTACATTCCTTCGCATTTATAGGAATATGTAGTAGACTTTTAAACGATAGTCGAGGTACAAGGAAATCAAACAATTGCTGATTAATTGTTGTCAACTCGGTTCTAAAAGTTGTAGAAGTTAAGAGTTTGCCACTGTAGTTAAACAGCTGGATGCTGTGACTCATGGTTAAGAAGTGTGAATACATGGAACCAGGTCTTATGTGGAAAAGAATGCCTATATTTAAAAACACAAGTGAATCAAGCCTGTTTGAAAGAACCAAATAATTTGTAAGAATTTTAAGAAACTTGTTTTATGGCTATTTTGCTGTATTACTGCAGATGGTTCGCTAACTGGCCTGTTATTTCTCTCAAACAGCAGTAAAATGAAAGCAAGCAATGCGACATATTAGACATAAAATCTAAAAGTTGTTGCCCGCTTTTTTAAACTGTATCAAACTCTGCCTACTCAAACTATATCTTTACCTAACTCAAAACATTGAAGGACATTTCTACCTCAATTGAACAAAGCTAGACAACTGTCCAAGGTGCACACAATCACCCACATCACACTAGAACCACAGTGAAAATCAATTGATTTGGAGCAGATGCCAGCCATTTACAGATCATCTCATTCTTGGCGCATGCTGTTTCTCCCTGCTGCACGAAAGTGATTACAATGGCGCATGCCAGCGCCTACTAGACCAGATGTTATTTCCAAGCCTGCCCTATAGGAGTGTTGGTAATCAATGCAACAGCAGGCAGGCAGGCAGAGCAGGCCAGCCAGCCAGCCGGCCGGCTGCATTCGGCTGTCTGTGGTACATACATTTTCTCACATACCTTTTGGGTAGGCCACATCTGTCGCCGTAGGGCCCGGGCCCAGCTGCTCTCACTGTCTCGGACTCACTAAGCCCAACACATGCAGGTGTTGGCAGTTGGCTAAATTGTTGGAGCACGAATTGGGACTTCTCTTGGGGAGGGATGGCCCAAAATCAGCTGATTTTGGTGTTGCGCAATGTTTATAAACAAAAAATAACCCTTAGACATGTCTGGGCATATTTTTGGAATCACCACCGCCACATTGAGCAACAGCAGCCACCACCGACGATGACGACGACTACGACACCGACCTACATTGGCGCACTGGGCTCTGGGCCACATGGCGCATGGGGTTGGTTCCGCTCACACGCACGCACAACGGCCTTCTGTAGGTGCAAGGACGTTTGGGAAACCCCCCAAAACCTACAACAAAAAAAAAAAACCAACCCCAGACCGGCACCGACGCAACGCCGGAGCACTCCGCTCTTGGTCATGTGTTTTTAACCCACCACCAACCGACACCTTCATAAAGTGCCGGCATGTCATCCATATCCATCCACACAACGTCTTCGTCACTTTTAGGGGTTTTCCCAAAAAAAAAACAACAACAACAAACCGAAATACAGAGTACGTACGCTCCTGGTGGTAGTTAGTGCAAACGCGCTCCCATTCATAAAAACATAAACATACCCCCGTGCATTGTTTGTCCTGACACCGACTACTAGCCTAGATCTCATCCATAAGTCAGGTGTATTCCTACTCTGTATATATTCAAGTGGAATAGTGGACTCGTAGACCTACAACCCCCGATGTATTTGGAAGTGTTAACAAGTTGGTAACTCAACAGGTCCGACCACCCCGCAGGGTGGGTGGCGGCACCATTGAGGGTAATTAGTTTTTGTGGGGGGGTTATGTAAGAGATGGCATTGACCCGTAGCGTGGATATACGGGTGTGTGTACGGCGGAATTTTGGTTTATATTTCTCTTTTTTTTCTGAAGGGTTGAAGGCCATGGGACAGGAGGTGCCTTGCCTTGATATGATTTATTGTGCGAGGTTATGAATATTGTAAAAGGAATTCAGGTGTTTTCGGACTTTGCTTAACATTTTCAGAACTCAAAGCTTAGCTAGCAAAAAACCATTTTAATCAAGGTTGAAAGATATAAGAAAGCCTTTATAAAGCGTTATAATTTTTGAAAAAAATTTCAGAATTCTAAACAAACTTAGCTATAGACGATTTCAGTTATTTTTTAAAGATTCCCACACCTATTTTTATTATTTAGATTATTTTTATAGATTTTTATAGACTTTTCGAGATTTTTTTGGTAGTTATGATAATTATTCCATATGCTTTCTGAAGAATCCTACTTACCTTTGCACTAGCCTAAGATATTTGGCTAGAAATTTGCAGAAATTGTAGAAGTTCTTAGAGGAAAGTGTGTAAAACTTGTTCAAGGCTTAACTTTCTACCTTTTTTTTGTGAGCTTTTCGAAAATTCTACATATATTTGCACTTGGTAAGATCCAGCCGAAACCATCTCCAACCCTATAAAATATATATACATCATTTTCTCGTATTAACAAACAGTTCTCAGAGATGGTAAGAGATTGAGGTTCGACTTGAAAGTTTATTTTTAATATTTGCCACGCCCATTTCATACACCGCTATTTGGAAAATGCGTATCTGCTAGATACATTTAGTAATTAGGATAAGTTATCTCAATACCCCAAAGAAATGGCTGAGATCCGATAAAAGATGGTCAGGTTATGAGCAAAAGAAAGTTCTCTGCTGCTGTAGTAGCTGAAAGCTGCTCTACATACAGCTTCCCTGCTTCAGATGATGGTATATTACAGTAGGGCATGACCTACTTATTTTCTTGATTTTTATGGCCGTAACTCGTAGAGTACTAAAAAGTTATACTAAAGTCGTGCAAGTGTATGTAACAGGCAAAAAGAAGCATCTCCTATCTGTATAAAGTATATATATTCCCGATCGAGTCGAGAGACTAGAAGAGGTAGAGCAACTAATATCTTAAATCTCTTAAATTTTCATAAAAATCGGCTAAAAAATGATAGAGCTGTAAAGGTAACAAAAAACGTAGCATACTTTTTCGAGCAGTATGCGTTGCTTGCTAACATAATGGTGATATGTTAACATGAATGTTAATCCTCTGTTAATTAGCTTAAGTGAAAGCTATTAAACATTTATTCCCCTCAGTAATGGGTAGATCGTAGTCGGACAGGGCCGACTTTAACTGAGACTTAGAATATCTTTTCTAGAGCAGACCTGGTCAGAGAAAGACAGACATATTTTCAGTTCTCTCCAATTGTCCGGGTCTGTTCTAAAGGACCCACTCAACAGCTGCTTCAGGTGTTTTCTGTAGAATCATTTATATGTTTAAACTAGTTGATGACATTTCTTAACAAAATGTTATCAATTGTTGAGAAAAAGATTAGGAACAGTTTCTTTCGAGACAATTCTAAAGTATTTTTAAAGAACTAAACACATAAACCTCCAGGTTTAGCAGGTTCGAGGTCATTTCATACTTTCGCATAACTTTAAACAGAGACACATAAGACCTCAAAGGAGCCTGGTAGATCGGACAGCTGTTTTAAAAGGAACCAGCCTCTATCATCTGCCATAACTGTTTGGGAATTCCAAAGTAAAGTATGTTATTGGGGGTGTCCTAGATATCTCTATAGATTTTCATATAAACGCTTTAATTTTGAGCTATAACTGAAACCGACTGTTCAAGGCCAAGAAGATTTGATGCGTACTGTTTTCCTTCTGTATAATCTAGTAGCCTGCAACGTTCCCGTCACTTTTGATCTGAAGTTCTCCTAGTTTAGTTTAAAACTCAATCATTTATACGAAAATCTCTAAAATGAAATGAGTTTTAGAGTGTCGTTTTCTAATATCCTTGAAAATTCTGCTTTCTCATGAGTGTAACCCATTTCTTGATTCCGAATTTATTCGATGGAAAGTGGTTAAAAAGTCGTCTAGAAATTTCGGTTATTCGATTCCGCATAATATGATTGAATTTGAAAACTCGAAACTGTAATATTTTCAGGTAGAATAGTTTATCCATGGCTCGTACAACTAACGTCTTCTTCAAACTGTAAGAAAAGTGGCTGCCAATTTACACCAGAGAAACTCATTAATCAAACAAAATGGTCCCTTTATTTAAGCATGTCAACTTCTACTTTACTTATACTCTCTCCTCTGCACATATAGCTAAGGCTTCCTTTTCAGAGCAAGGACCTTCATACACACACTCATATCAAACGTTTGTGTGTATGCCCTGGCCTCGTTCCATATTTTCTTTTGGCATTTCTAAGCCATCAAAATCAGAATTTAGAGCATTGTGTTTTTTGAAAAACAAAAGCGAGCGTCCTACAGGATGATGTCCAATAATGTAATGTTGTACACCCACTTGAGCACGCGCCTCTTGGCGAACGGTTTCTTGGGGCTTTTCAAAATGGCGTCGACGCGAGACTAAACTAAATCAAAAATCAATGAGAGTGCGTAGACGACACAAAATGCTGACTACTTACTGACTGGATGCAAAAAAAAATATATAAAACAAATACAAAATCATTTCAAGCAAATCAAATCCGGAACAATGGCGGACCAGGCGAAACGCAAAAGAGAATTAATTAGATTGCGGCGGCAGCTGCCGGGGCGGAGAGACAATCAGAAGGAGAGAGCGACAGGCAGCGAAGGAGAGAGCAGCGAGTGCGCGCTGAAAGCCTGGCCAAAGTTGTCATGCGCCTTAAAATTCTTTCTACTCATTTTTTTCAATGCACAACAATAACAAATATAATGGCGGCTCGAAATTGTAACTGTGGGCGCCTCCTTTTTTCTGGTGCAAAGAGAGGAAAAATGTAACGAACGCCACGCCAAAAGCAAAACAAAAGCGAGCGGCAAAGCCAAACAGTTGTGCAATTGAGATAAAGGACAACAAAAGGGGAACTTCAAAAAAACAAAAAAAAAGGGGACGCGTGCTTTGCTTTTTGGGCCCTAAAGTCGACACGGCACAGTGGGGCCAGTGTGGTTAAACGAAAAAAACCTAGTAGAGGCAGCAGCAGCTCAGCAGCAGCAAGAGCTAGATGTTAAATGCTTTAAAATTTCAATCTGAACATCTCAGTACATTTCAGAACTGTTTCAGTACTAGTTGTAGTAGAATTATCAATTAAAATTCTTGAATAATACTTACCAGATTCCTTTAATTGCATTGCTACCGCTGGTGATTTAAAAAAGGCAACTAATAACTTTAAAAATAATAATTGTAGGTAACACCTGATTGACTTAAAGCAGTCAACTGTTGACTATTCAAGTCTCTGCACTCCCCAACTGCTAGACCTGGTTTTCTGAGACTTCCTCAGATACCAGTTCAATGTATCTTCAATATTCGCAAGTTTCTTTTTCCGCTCAATAATTTCCTTCTTTAACAATTAATCAAACCAAGAGGTGCCCGCTCTATATACGCTTCAGGCGCATTTGTTGTTGTCTCGCGCAAAGCAATTGCCGAGCGGATGGGACTTACGCATAATGAAATTGCAAAAACAACTATGTATTAGCCTCTCTTCTCTTTTTGTACTTTGCCTCTTGCGAAATTGAAGGCAATTAACAATATTTATCTGCTCTGATTTTGTTGTTGACGTATGCAGCAGACAGCCACAAGCACCCTCACACACAGCATTAGGCAATAACTGGGATGCTCTTTCGTTTTCTTGTGGTTGTTGTTGCTTTACAAAAATTTGGTTTACCTGTGTTAGTAACTGCGCTAGGAAATGGTGCCGTCGGGCACCCCTGGCCTTTACCGATAAGCTTCTAATTGTTGTTCTTTTAGATCCCACTCTGCTTTGGCTGTGTCTTTTCCAGAAAACCCGTCTTATCTTCCTTGTATGCTCTTTCTCTCTTAAGGTACACTCTCCTATTTTTGGGGGAGTATTCCAACCTCTAACTGAAAATTTCGTAGAAATAGTTTTAGCTCCAAGTTTAATTTGTAATAAAGCAGGGCTGCAAACCATAAAATTTCTCCCCATTAATTTGTAAAAATCTCAAAGAATATTTTGTAATTTCTTTATATTTAGATGAGGCTAGCTTAGTTGATGCTCATATACAAGATTCAAAGTCTCAAATCGAAACAAAATATACCTTAGCTTCTTCGGTTTGGGAATAATTACATAAACTTTTGGAACCGAGTATCTAAAAACATAGACTATTTTGGCTAACAAATATAGATCTTTTAATAAGATAGCATCGCCGAGTTTAAGACTCTTTCACACTATATATTTACTTATCATTAGGCAATAGTTTAGATTGTATAATGTATAATTTTTGATGAACCGACTTAAAATTTGATGTTCCGAACAGGTTTTGGTTCAATTATTTGTTCATATTTGGTTCACAGTTCGAACCATTTCGGTTCAAAACCAGCTTGTAGATCTGATATAAAGTACTGCTAAGAAGCAAGGACTTTGGTACTTCCATAGTGCCCTGTCCCTGTCGATAGCCCTGTCCACATCTTTATATTTCGTATGCTAGCATATTTGGGAGGCATAGCACAGTATCCATAGCGAAATTGAGAATAGATCTCGTTGCAATTCTATTCATAATATTCATCCATAACAAATTTTTCGGAACCGGGGTCGAATCTGAATTTTATTCAATTACTTTTCCCACTTGCAGCTATCCGAATCAAAAGAAGTTTACTGATTCGTTCTTTTTTACAGATATTAAAAGGGTTGGCTCCCTGGTTCTAAGAAGTTTTTCATTTTTAAAGGTCACATCTTCATCCAAATGATTCAAATTAGATAAGATTAGATACACTCCTGAACAATAAGTGTTACAAAATGTTGGTACAACTTTCTAAGTTTTGTATTTTCCTTTCAATTTTATACCACACTAAAATACTCCATTTGGTACCACTGTGCCCAGAGAATGTAACGTCAGCGCGTGTGCTTGGCCTTACAAAAGGATATAAAAACAGGCAACTGCCAACAACAACAACAGCAACAAAAAAAGCATAAATAATGCCGTTGTTGTTGTCGCAGCTGAGGCGACCAGCGAATTGAAATTTTATGAGAAATTGTATTAGAAAAACGCTTTGTGAATCACACGAGACACGCACACATACACTCACCCAATCATACACACACACACACACACACATACACTCATTTAGGATGCAAAAGGAAAAACATGAAACTGGGAACGGGAACGGGAATGTGAAAAAGGGGACGCGCATTATGGCGGTCTCTACGTGCGTTCTTTGACGGCGCACGTCGTGTGTATTTTATGACCAGGACGAGAATGACGAGGACGACGTCATCGCCAGTTGTTGTAGTTGCTGTTGTGTATTTGGTTCCTGTTTTCGCTTTTTACCGTTCAGTCAATGACCACATTGTGTACACAGCGACTGCAACTGTGTGTGTGTGAGTGTCCTGCCGGAAGTTGACGCCGCCGCCTGGTCATTCTCGTTGCTTTTGCGCCATCTCTCTCTCTCTCTCTCTGTCGCTCTTTTGGTTATGCTTGAGCTACTTTTGATAAAACAAGCTTTCCAGTCGCACAGGATCTCGCCAGCTCCCCAAGCAACAAAAAGTGCAGCGTTTGCAACTGCATACTCGTATTTCCATTCTTTGGTCACGCTTTGATCCTGCCGTTCCCCCCTGTCTCTCGCCCACCCCTTCCCCTTTTCTCTATAGGCGTTGCCCAGTTAATGACATGTTGTAAATTATATTCCTTCTTGCTGCTTGTAATTAGTTTGGTTTCGTATTTTTGCGGTACGGCTGTTGGTTTTTCATATTTTTTTTTTGTTTTTGTTATATTTTGTGGGGACGAATTGAAAGTGAAGACTTTTTTAAAATGTTTCCTTGGGAAGCCTGATGAAAGGTAATCAGGTTTAGGATGTTTAAACATACCAAACAACTAGCGTTCATTTGTTTTTGAAATGAAACCAGAGAAAACTGTTTATAATCTCCCAAAAAAGCTGATCCTCAACCTGTTCCGAACCTAAAATTTCGGTTCGGTTCAACATAAATTATCTAGCGACTTCCTGTTATATGCTCAGTTTTGGGCGACTAAGTCCTACAATTGGTAGGCATAAAACATCTATTAAAAGTTCAGAATTTCTTATAAAATCCTTACCCATATAAGCCTCTGTTTTTTTTAAAGAACGTCTAAACTGAAGCTTTTTAAATAATTCACAAAACAAGAGCTTAACATAGCATAAGTAATATTTTTAACATATTTTCAAATGTTCCTTTTGTGGTCACATGAGTTCTACAAGTCGAAAGCATTCTGTAGAACACATGGGATAAAATTGATTACTTAATACATTTATTGATTTCGCTGAGCCAAAATCTTCGTTCAAAAACCTCGAACCTCAAGTTTTCGAACCTTAACCTTTAATTTCATTTTATTTGGATCCCCCGAAGTGGTTTGGAAATTTTCCACCTATTTGGAAAAGGTTTGGGTTTCAAAATATTACTTTACTCACTTTTATAAGACTAAACAAGATGAAAGATTCAGCAGGATAAGGCTTTAAAACGGAGAGGCGTCCTTTCACATCTGAAGTCGTGGAAGCGGTCGGCTTAAAGGGGTAAATTAATTTCCAGATCGTCCCACCTGGACTCAATTCGGATGGTATTATCAGTAAATATACATATCCCTTCCGCAGCGTCCCGATCCTGAAGGCAAATATTCAAAAGGAGACGGGAATCGGGACGGAATTTAATGCAAAATCACTATTAGAATTGTAAATGGATAGACTAGGGGGACCTGTTAAGTGTATGTATTGTGACATGTATGAATGAATCATTTGTTTTATTACCAGCAAACATTTTAAGAAATTTTCGAGTCCAGGGTCTGATAAAAATAATCGGGAAAAAATGGTATCCTAGCCACAAACTCCCCAGCAAACATTTTATGAAATTTGTGATCACATTTGAGTCATTTTCGAGTCCTAAGGCTGATTAAAATAGTCATAAATGCATCCATTTTCTGATCCTTAATGATACTTTAGTCGGGAGAAAATGGTACCCATGGTTCTTAAAGAGTCGTTTTTTACCCGTTCTTCTGATCAGTTTCGAATCATATTCGAGTCATTTACGGGTCTTTTCAATTCGTATTTCAGTAAATGACATTTTGAGCATATGCATGATCCATTTTTGAGTCTTCTTTTAATCGCACAAGATAGTTATCATTTCTGAATCATTAAATGGGCTAGAAAAAGACTCATTAAGCTGAATTTGTCAAAATTATCTTCCAAATGTTGGGTGGGTCTTCTTTAAAAGACGTTCTTAACTCGTTTTTTTGATCAGTTTCGAATCATTTACGAGTGATTTTCGTGTCATCTTTTAATAAACTTCCTTTTAAGAATATACATGAGTATTTTTCGGGTCGTCTTTTAATTTGACATAATAATTATTTCTTTCTAATCATCCAAAATACTCGAAAAAGACTCATCACTGTGATTCGTCCAAATGTCTGGGGGTTTATTTCCAAATTTTTGATTAAATTGAAGTCTTTTTCGATGATTAATAAACGGGCTCGTTTTCTGATCATAAATGATACTTTTGTCGCTAGAAAATGGTATCCCAGCAGCGGCTCTTCTTGAAAAGTCGTTTTTAACCCGTTCTGTTGATTAGTTTTGACTCATTTTCGAGACGTTTTCTAGGCTTTTTCAAATCACATTTCAATAAAACACATTCTATGCATTTGCATGAGCCTGTAATCTCATTTGAATCATCAAAAGAGCTCGAAAAAGGCTCATCAAGTTGATTTTTGTTAAAAGGATCTACCAAATGTTGTCTGGGATGATCTTAAATTGCGCCTACAAGTAGGCTTCAAATATTTGTATACATTTTTTAAATTTACTGGTAAAATGAGAACTTCTTCTTCGTTGGAATCTTGTACAACATTTGGTGTAAGTATTTGCAGTAGGAAACATTTCGAATTGCATGCAAGTTTTGTACGCCACAACAAACCTTTTCTTCTCAAGAAATTCAGATACAAGTGATTTTAGGCTATACTCAAGAGAAATTTACCTGCCTAGAGATCATCATCATAACTGAGCCCCCCGGATTAAATCTCTGCCAAAAGAAACAAAAAATGCGAATACAATGCATAATGAGGACTAAGCCTTAAGCGAATTCTCTGCTGCAGGCTTAGGCCAGCGAAGGAAGAGCCACAAATGGAGAGAGAGAAAACGGCGGCTGCATCTTTCGCTACGTCTCGTTTTTGGCAATGCGAAGACCAAAACCAATTTTATTCGGCTGCATTGTTAGGACTGAACCAACTGCCGCTTTTCCAACAATTCTGCATTTTCCACTTCATTATCCTGTCAAACTTGTTTGCCTCTCTCCCTCTGTCTCTCTCTATTCGCTCTGGCTCTATACCAATTTTCCTTTCACATTTTGCTTCGCATTAAAAGGACAACGCTCTCAGATTCTGTGTGTGAGGCTCTGTGTGTGTGTGTGTGAGTGTTTGTGAGTGTGCGTCGCTGCCGCCGTCGACGTCTCGTCATGGTTGTCCTGGCGTCAGGCTCAGACTCTGCCACTGATTCAGTTAACGCTCACAGCTCCGACAGCTCAGACCATGTTGTTGGCTCGTCGCGCTCGCCGTGTGTGTTTATAGTTCACAATATACCAACATATATACACACATAGACACAATCATACATACCACATAGACCAAGTCAAAGACTGGGGAAAAAAAGAAGGAAATTCGCACAGCAAACGCAAATGTTGCAGGGCAACATTACCACCAAAGAAAAAACCAAATAAAATTGTGTCCAAAGTTCAAACAAAATTCAACAAAAATCGAAAATTGTGCAAACCAAATGAAAATGTAATAAAATATACATAAAATGTGCAATAAACTACAAGAGGAAATCATTAAACGAGAATAGCGACAATTTGTTGGGATTAACACAGAGCTGAGAGAAAAAAGAAAGGAAAAACCCATTGAAGCACATCATCACAAGTGAGTTCTAAATTTCGTCTTGTTACACACACACACGCTCAGTCATACACACACACACACACATACATGGCTCTCTTTACTCGTTACATTTATAAGTATTGGTCCCCTCCAAATATCCTGCCTGGTCCTCTCTCTCTCTCTCTCTCTGTCTCTCACCCAACTAGCAAATAGTTTGCGCACTCGTCGCTATCCTACGTCCTTTTCATCGTTGTTGTTGTCGTCGTCGTCATCGTTGTTGTTGTTGTTGTTGGCTCTCCTGGTCTTCGTCGTCTTCATCGCCATCATCATCATCATCGGGTGGTGGTACAGTTTTCTGCGTAGCCCAAAATTGCGTAAATTTTCATCTAGTTTGCTTGCATGTCTCACACTGCATTGTCCTGGTTTAGTCTCTCTTAGGCTCACTCTCTCTCCGTCTGTCCTTTTGGCAGAGCTGCGAAAATGATTATTATTGTTTATGGCAAATGAACAAAATGAAATAACTAAGACTTATTGGACATTTTTTTGTTGTTGGTGGAAAAGTTATGCAAATTTATTCTTTATGAATAATTGGGTAATTGAGGTATATATTACTAAAATGGTTTGTATGTGTATAGAAAATCTTTTGATACAATTTCACAAGGTTTTGTATTATGCGGAGAATTGAATTTAAGTACTAGATCTTTGTCGGAAGTGTCACTACTTATAAGCAAAGTCTTAATCATAGAAGAAGTTTTACTATTTTAAGAGAAAAATGTGAACAAAATTGAACTTAAATTGATAAAATAACACTAATTGAAACTCGAAAGGAAAATATTGGAATATTCAGTGCATTTTAAGTGTTTTTATTATCATGGAAGGGAATTGCTCATGATCTAGAACTTCATATTCGTCCAATTGTGCGAAATACTGAGCGCTTTGTTGATGTAGCTTTTAAAGATGTGTCTGTTTGTGTATCACTCTAAGAGCGACTTTCTGTGCCTTCTTCCTAAACTTATTTTAGCTTTTATTTGTCCATTAGGAAAGTAATTTTTGGAAACTTATTGAAACAGTCAATTATACAGATAAAAATTAGGTTTTTTGAGTACACAGAAAAGATAAAGGATATTAAAAAATACCCATTGGATGATTTTCCGTATCCACTTGGACTGGATATGTTTTAACTATCCTTTTAATTATCCAACGGAGCTCAATATTATCCAAAGGATATACAAAATTATCATCATTTGAATGATTTTCAGCTTCGTTGGATGATTAAAAGAATATTAAAGATATATTCAGTTCAAATTGATCTTTTTTCTTCTGTGCTCCGAGGCAAAATCAAGCCCAAGACATCTCGTACACTCACTGCACCAACCACAACCTATTCCAGTTGGTAAGATAAACTATAATCGATTCTATTGAATATGAAAAACACTTACCTTCTAGTAGTATCAAAGCTGGAACTATGGTTGATATTAGACTAAATTAAAGGCACTTGAGAAACTTCTTAACCCAACCCAACCAAACTCTCAATCGGTAGAACAAATTAGATAAATAAAAGATCCTATCAAGTTCACTTTTACCTCTGTACCAAAGGTACACAGAGTATATTTAGTTTGTATATAGGTAGGTAGCAGCCAGATCTCCGATCCTATATATACTAGGTTCATACAGGTCAAGTTTATTTTCAATTTATGCTTTGGAATAAACATTATATATCCAAAAATTCTATAGATAGAAGAAATTCTAAGATATTATTTATCGATGCACCTAGGGATGAGTGAAGATTGGAAAATGAATAGTCAAGTTAGAAGGAAAACAAACACTTGTGCTGGGCAGCACCGGCTAAGACAGCAATGGGCAGCACTTTACATACCTAAACACTTTGTGTGGTAAATACAAACTTTGTAAGTCTACAGAGTATGTTATAGATGGGCTTGACCGAATTTCGACAATCGATTGACCGCAAACAACTTGATTTGATTGAAATCTCTTTGCTAAAAACTTGCTTCATATCGATACAAAAGCCGCGAATAGTGGTCCATATTGGTCTCTGTTTCCCAGCAGCACTACTTAACTACATCTATTGGGGTGATGACCTCTCTTGGACGGCCTAGGCGGTCCTTATTGCTTATGTCCAATATTTTATACTTGATTTCAACGCAAACCCGCTTCATAAACACTGTTCCCTTCAATTTTGAACTCGCCAATTGATTTATGTTATAAAAAACTCAAATCTAATTAGGTATTTATGCGATCCTGCCAAAGATTTCGTTATAAAACTTCGCAAAGAAAAGTAGTCTGACGCAAGTTTATAAGACTTAAGCTAAAATCAGCTAACTAACTAAGCATTTCCTTATGAACTTATCGGCCAACTCACCTACATAGTAATCTATATATAAGCACCAGCGTTTTAGTGGATTCTTGTAAAAATGTTATATCAATAATGTTACAAAAACTGTCTAAAACTAGAGTACAACACTTATTTGAAATACAATTTTAGGGTTTGCCAGTAGTAGCCAAGTTTTGAGGGCTCAAAGACAGGTTAACCAACTTATGAATCATACGGGTCATATCATAGGTAGGCTTTTTGCTGAAGACTACAGATTTTACTCTAATTCTTTCCCTTTTTATTAAAACTAAACCAAGTTGGATAAACTAAAATCTACTGAAATATGTAGTCAGCTGTTTGGCGAACAGCATAAGCTTTTAGGCTTACGCTGCCAAGGGAGCAAGCTTAAAGCTGTTTGGTGTACTGTCTAAGCTTTTAGGCTGACGCTGCCAAGGGAGCAAGCTTAAAGCTGTACGTTATTATTATTACAAATTTGTTTGATGGATTTATTGTTTTTATTTTACATTTTGATTTTCCAGAAACATTAATTTATTAAATCTACAAAAAATTGGGTTGTTCTCAACTTATACTGTTTTGGGCTAACTGGAAACCATAAAAATGGTTTAATTTGATCAACATTCTAATGAACCAAACTTCGATTTAATTTTCAAACGAATTGACTAACTTTTCAGCTCTTAAAACACACAAATTTCTATAATTTTCAGCCAGCAGAGTTTGTAAGCTAATCAAATGTGACAGATCAATGCACTGTTTCATCATCAAAATTAAGGAATGCCTCTCTCTCTGCCATTGCCTGCTACTGTCTGTCTGTCTAGTAGCTGCTGCATATCCTGCCAGCCTCTGCCTGCCTGCTTGCTGTTGTCGACAACGACAACGACTCGCCCATTCAGAGAAAAAAAGGCGCTCGAAAAGTTGCAGCTGTTCCGTGCCGTGTGTTCTCTGTTTGCTTTGTGATCGCCGGCAGGAGCAGGGGCAGGGGCTGGCTGGCAGGCAAAGCATCTGCAGTCTAGAGTTTTGTTGAGTCGGTTCCGAGCCTGATGTAGTTTAATACCTTCTACCTTCGTCTGCTTTATCACAGTTGCAGATCTGCTCTTAAATGAAAATGTCCGACATACCGCGCATTATGGTCTTTCGACCCACTTGGGAGGAGTTTAAAGATTTCCCCAAATACGTAGCCTATATGGAGTCGCAGGGTGCACACAAGGCTGGCCTGGCCAAGGTGGTGCCGCCACCGGAATGGGTGCCGAGGCGCAGCGGCTATGCCGACCTGGATGCTCTGAAGGTGACCATACCGGCGCCCATATGTCAGGTGGTGACCGGGAAACAGGGTTACTATCAACAGATCAATATACAGAAGAAACCGCTGACTGTGAAACAGTTTAGCGAATTGGCCAGCACCGAACGGTATGCCACACCCAAGCACTTTGACTATGAGGACTTGGAGAGAAAGTACTGGAAGAATATCACATATGTGGCGCCGATCTATGGGGCCGATGTGAGTGGCAGCATCACCGACACCGACCAGGATGTAAGTACTAGAAATGCACCGCAGGGTGAATCCTTTGATTGATTACTTTGCACTTGCAGAGTTGGAACATCAATCGCTTGGGTAGCATACTGGACTTTGTCAACAAGGACTACAACATACAGATTGATGGAGTGAACACCGCCTATCTGTACTTTGGCATGTGGAAAACGACATTTGCCTGGCACACCGAGGACATGGACCTGTACTCCATCAACTACTTGCACTTTGGGGCACCCAAGACCTGGTATGTGGTGCCGCCAGAGTATGGTCGCAAGCTGGAGAAGGTGGCCAATCAGTATTTCCCGGCCAGCTATAAGAACTGTAATGCATATCTGCGGCATAAGATGACGCTGATATCGCCACAGATCCTCAAGCAGCATGATGTGCCGGTTAGCAAGGTAATACGATGATTGGGTGAAGGTGTCACTTGCATGTCTAACCCCCCCCTCCCCCACAAATGATTACAGATCACACAGGAATCGGGCGAGATAATGATCACCTTCCCCTTTGGCTATCATGCGGGCTTCAATCATGGCTTCAATTGCGCCGAATCCACCAATTTTGCCATGGAACGTTGGATTGAGTACGGCAAGCGAGCAACCCAATGTACCTGCAGCAATGACATGGTCAAGATCTCAATGGATACATTTGTAAAACGCTTCCAAAGCGAACGCTATGAGTCCTGGCTGGAGGGTAGGGACTTGGGACGACATCCAGAGGATCCACTGAATGGAGTTATGACAGCGGCACCACTACCCCCGCACCTGGATGTGCTGCTCAGTGATAAGAAGTAGGTGATCTCGTTGGGTGGTGGGTTCGAGTGTTTCTCAACGATTCCCTCTCTACTCTTACACAGAATGAAGAAGCAATGCAATCCCACCAAGGCCAAGAGCTTCAAGGAGCGTAATCCTGACTTGGACTTGGATGAAATTCAACAGAATCCCAATGTGCCGGATGATGTGAAGGCCATGTTGAAGGAGAGTGTACTGACTCTGAATGAGGACGAGACGGAGTTTGTTAATGAAGAGGATGCCATGAGTCTGCAGAGTCCAGCTGACTTGAAGACCAAACAGGAGCTGCTGGAGTATATAGACGATGGCACAGGTGAGCGGATTACTCTGACTGAAGAAGTAAACCAACTGTTCCCCTTTTTTCTTGTACCTTTCTTTAAAGATGATGAAGAGGAGGAGGAGTTCAAGAGACGCAAACAGAAGCGCAAGAATGATGCAGACTATGATGATGACTGGGTGGCGGCCACCACCACCAAGCGTAGAACCAATTCTAGAAACAGCAGTCGCGGTCGCAGTCCACGCACCAAAGATGATCGCTCCATATCACCAGCTTCCTCCACATCCTCCACCTCGCGTGGGGCGAGGCGTGGCAATAAGGCTCAGGTGACACCCCGCAAGACGCCCACCAAAAGGAAAAAGGATGCAGAGAAGGCAGCTGCAGCAGCGGCGGCGGCAGTAACAGCAGCAGCAGCGGCGGCCACTTCTAGCTTAATTAGCAGCGAGGGCGGCGGAGGTGAGAGCCTAAGCACCACGACAACATCATCCACAACATCATTTACCACAGCAACAACATTATCATTATAATAAAATCCACCAACTTTCCCTCTCACTCACATCACTTGCCATCCACAAACACCAACACTTTCCACTCATCGTCGTCGTCGTCGTCGTTGCCTAACTGTAAACTCTTGCGTTCTTTTCTTGTGTGTGTTTGTGTGCTAATTTCCTTTTGCCTGTTCGTTTCTTTCTGTTAACCTCTAAGCTAAGTTCGTCCTAGAAAAACCAAATTGTAAGCGCCAGAGAAATGAAAACTAAATGCTCAAAAAAAAGAAAGAAAGAAAACTAACCAAAACAAACCAAAGAAAATGTTTTACTAAAATCTACCAGGTGTTGGCTAGGGGCGGGCCGGCCCCCTTCTACTGTGCTTCGTTTCGTTTCGCTTTGCTTTGCTTACACCCCCCTAACCAAAACCCACCCCTCCCCACCCACCCAAGAACCATAAGAGAGCCCATGTGTGTGTGTCTGTCTGTGTGTCATGTCACCTTCCATTCACCCAATTGCAACCGAACCACAACAAGTTAATAAAACCACTTTGAATCACTTTTTACAGATGTGAAAAAGGAGCCACCACAGCAGCAGCAACAACAACAACCACCACAACTGCCGCTGCAATTCATGCAACAAGCGCGTAAATTTGAGGGCAAAATACCAAAACTAAGTCAGCAAAGCTCCAGCACGAGTTCCACACCCACTGCATCCACCTCTAGTCAGCAACAATTTTTGTATATCAACATGTTGCCAGCGGCCAATACACTCAACGGCATTCCACAGCAGCAGCAGCAGCCGCAATACACCAACAGCAGCACCGATGGCCAGGTCTATCAGCTGCAAAACGAAATACTCTGTGATGCAAATGGACAGCCGGCGGCCACTGGGACATATCAGACGGCCGGCAATAGCGGCGGCGGCAGCAGCAGCCACCACAACAACAGCAGCAACAGTCCCACCTCCCATCAGCAGGCGGCCAGTGTGAACGGTAAGTGTCTCTTTGTTGCCTTCGGTTAACGGTTTTATGTGTTTCTTAGTTTTGTTTGTCTCTTTCTAATTTAATTGTTGGTTGTAGTCCTTTGTATGTACTCGTATTTAATCTATATGTTTATTGTTTTTCACATTTGAAACCAATCACAAAGCAACCACAAAAAATGTCATCAAATTTAACAAATTGGCCAACTTTTGTTCACTCACATTTCCATCACCATTTCTCTCAGTCGTCAGTCCATTCGAATTTTGTTCATTTTGTAATTTTAATTTGTAAAAACATTTTGTGCCCAAAATTTTTCAAAGCAAAGAAGAAACAAAATCGAGAAAAAATTGTCCATATCTTGGTCTTCCATTTGCGGTGTTTTAAACAACAACAAAAGAAAAAAAGAACGAACGAAGACAAATCTCTCATCATCCACCACCCACAACAACAAAAAAACCTAAAAACAACCAACAAAATAATAACCCAAATGCTTTTCAATTCTTATTACACACTATTTAATTTACACATTTCCTCTGGTTGGTCGTCTGTCATCTCTCAATGTTCCCTTCAACAAATAAGAACATCAACAACAACAACAAAAAAGAAAACAAATAAATAAATGCACAAATCATTTGAACTTCTGGAAAAACAATATCAATCTGTGCGTTGGAAAAAACGGCTCAAAAATTGTTCAATTCTTTTTAGTAGTAGTTATCGGACTTAGTTTAAGTTTTGATTTATTTTCATTTTTTTTTTCAATCTTTAAGTTTATTCTAAATTCTATGCCAGAGGGGGCTGAAAAGTTAAAGATTTTGCAGGGTTTCTGAGAGTTCGAAGGCTTTTGATACGATAGGTGTATTTTCTGGTGAAGGTAGCGGGCTCGATAAGACAAACTATCGTTATCGTTAGGTTTTGGGAAAACCCTAGCAAATTTAGAATTTGCGTTCTTTTGTTAATCATTATTATAGACCATAGCGCTATCCAGGAGCCAGAGCAACCAAATTTGGAATGCCACTGACATATAAAACAAGTGCCATAATATGTGTTCCAATAAAACACAAGATTTCAGCAAAACCCAACCCAACATTTGGCAGCCATTCTCCGCTAGAAAGGTAGTTTTTTCATGGGGAACGAGAAAAAACATCAGAATATTGTACAATTCCGGACTGTTATATGCTACGTATAAATAAAAGTATATAAGTAAGATCAGTAACTGTAACTGTGAGGTACGAGTTTTTGGGGTCGAACCTTGAGAACACAAGAGATTATTCAAAATATGATATACTGTTAAGAAAAAAATGTATTTCGTAGTCTAAAAATGAGAAATATTACGAAAGTTGTATAAAGCTCTTATTTTGTGAATCATTTAAAAGGCATGGAAGTCGGAAATCTTAAAAAAAACAGAGGCTATGTGAAGGCGTGGATTTTACAGTCAATTCTGAGCATTTTTAAAGATATTTTCATTAACCAGTTGCCCAAAACTGTCCAGACAACAGAAAAGTCTAGGAGCAGTAAGTCATAATGTCTTAAGTGTATACTTTTTCTTCAAGCGAGCTGAATATTTGATGTTCGGAACAGGTTCAGGATTAGCTTTTCATAGTAAAATGAAAGTCGAAAATCTGTTTGAAGGCCAGATTTTGAATAGGTCACTTTTGACGACCATAAAATGGATGAAATTTAGCGAATCACATTTCGATAATAGATTTGTGTGAGCCTTTCGCTTGTAAGTCTATTAATGGTGACATGGCAAACCTTACTGAGCATTTTTAAGGCTGCCAAATGCAAGGAATCTAGCGTGAGGTGTTAAGAAAATTACACTATTTAGCATTGTTGAGTTTCTCTAACTACCTCTTAAAGGTTAGTTAGGTGTCGGCTTATATTCGGGTGATAACTCCCTTCTCTTTTTTGACAATACAGGGCTACAAAATGTCCTTTTTTTTCCAGTATATTAAAGGGTTGGTTGGTAGGTGTGCTAGGCACGACTCTGTTTTCACTCCTTTATCACGTCTAGATGTTTATGAATTTGAGCTTTAAGTTGCTTAAAATTTATATTCTGTTGTTTGGACTCTCTTTGATACCATAGGAAAGTACCACTGCTTAGTTATGAAATGAACTATCCCAAATGTAGATGTACCTCTTTTTTTTTACATGTGTGGGAATCCAAAAATATGCTATATTTTCATATATAAAGGATGTTTTTCGATATTCGTATGTTTACTTAGCTGGTAATAAAGCAAATTGGTTAAAAGTTAGAGCTAACTACTCCAAATCTTCGCCAAATAGCTACTAGACGTGTGAATAAGTTTCTTAATACCGATTAAAAGGGCACCAGGCGTATTCTTTAGTGGCTCAGGGCGGAGACCGTTTATTAAAACCCTCTAAGCTTGAGAATTTCCCACATTTCAACGTAATCAAGATCGATTTTCATCCCATTCTGGCATAGGAATTTATTGGCCAATCCACAAAAGTACGTATCTTTGTTTTATGATTATCATTTCTTTTGGTACCATATATTTATATATTTATTTTTTTTGTTTTTAAGTATTTAGTTTTATTTTGTTGCGAGTACTTTTGTCTAAGTATTTTATTTAGTTACGATTATTTTTTTGATTTAACTTAGTTTTAAGTAAAATAAAACACAAATTCTAGCGACAAACAAAAACCAATTCACTCAGGCTCTCGCAATTCCACTCGCTCCGACCAAATAAATGGCCTTAATGTCATCTATTTGGACTTACAACTGGCCAGATTTGCACTCCTCCTCTCAGTTGCTCTCTCTCTCTCCCTCCCTCCCTCTCTCTCTCTCAATATATCTATATATATATAAATATGAATATCATTTTCCAAGCGTTTTTGTTGCGTTTTGAGTGAATTGTTGTTTGATTTCGATTACGAATTGTTTTTCTGATTCTGATTTATGCAAATATTACATTCCAACACATCTTTTATGAACCAAACCAAAATATGTATTTTCACACAAAATATAAACAAAAGACAATGTGGTCACAACTATTAGTTCGTCCTCCATCCTGCACACCAACGGAGGCGTGGACACCACGCACGCGCAACAGCAACAGCAGCAGCAGCAGCCACAGTACCACTATATTACCACCACCGGAGAGGACGGCCAAACGCCGACGACCATAGTGTTTGAGAACTATAACGGCGGCATGCCGGCGGTCAGTGCGGCGGCGGTCACATCTGCGCCCCTATCCGTGCCACAGCAGAGCAATAACTCCACCACCACCACGACGGCTCTGGTCAACACAGATGGCACCATTATCGAGTTCGACGGCAGCACCTACGAGGAGTACCATGTGCTGAAGAGCGAACCCGTGAGCAGTGACTGCCTGAGTAATGGCAGCAGTGCCGTGGCCGCCGACATCATCAAATACGAACCACAGCCCATCGAGGAGGAGGAAATGGATGAGGAGGAGAGTGCCCTGCAGGTGAAATACGAGGAACAGAGTCTGGACAACGACTACGAAGAGTTCCAGGTGATCAAGGCCGAGGTGGAGGCTGAGGCCGCGGAACAGGCGGCCGGTACCACCAGCTACACCATCAGCACTCATCCCAATGATGAGGGAAGTGTTCAGGGCATGGTACCCAAGGCCGGAAGCGCCGCCGCCGCCAAACAGAAACGCAAGCGCAAGACCCGCGTCATAGCCGAAGACGAACAGGGCGAGTACCTGGAGAAGATGAGTGTGCGTGGCCTGGACATTGCCCGCTATGAGCATATCATAGACGGAGTGGCCTATTGTCTGGTGTGTGCCAAGAATGATATATTCAAAACGTTCAAGAACAAGTACAGCTTCCAGCGGCACGCCTATCTCTTCCATGAGGGTCTGAATCGCAAGATCTTTGCCTGTCCCATCTGCAACAAGGAGTTCTCCAGGCCGGACAAAATGAAAATGCATAAAAAGGACAAGCACGGAGATGTGCCCATGCCGCCGTCCTCGAACAATACTCCGCTGAAATCCGAGACGGGAACGCCGGCGAACAAGAGAGCGAGAACGTCGCGCACTCCGCGAGTACGAAAGACGAAAGCAGGAGAAGCACCAGCAGGCTCGCCCACATCGAGTACGACGCCTACCAAGAAGCGCTTGGCGCAGATTGATAGTGTGCTGGATGAGGTGCAAAACGCGGAGGTGGTACCTCCAGTGGCGCAGCTGCAGCAGCATTTGAGCAGCGCCCAACAGCAGCAGCAGCAACAACAGCAGCAACAACAGCAGCAGCAACAGCAGCAGCAGCAGCAACAACAACAACAGCAGCATATGCAGACCTTGCCCTCGCTAGATTTCAGTGGCATGATCCTACCCGGTGGAGCTCAGCTGGCCCTGGCGAATCCCGGAGCCACCAGTTCCATGACTCTGCAACGTGGTCCCGGCACACCCAACGGTGGCCAGGGACCCACCACCACGCTCATCTACTCCAATCAACTGGAACTACAGCAGGCTCTGCTGCAGCAGCAACTCCATGGCCAGAGCATAATGATACAGGATCAGGCGGGCAATCTAGTGCCCCTACAGCTAGATGGCAGCCAGACGATATACACAACAGCGGCAGCAGCACCGCCACCTCCCTCACCGCAGCGACCTCAAGCACCCACATATCAGACCCCGCAGCAACAGCAGCAGCTGGTACAGCAGCAACAAGCCTTGAGCAAATCCTCCAATCAGGCCCAGTCTGTGCAATCTCAACCCCATTACGAGCTGGATAATGTGACCTATCTGAGCTCCACGTCTGCCGCCACGCCCACATCCGCTGAACACCAACAACAGCAGCAGCAGCAGCAGCAACAACACCAGCAACAGCACGTGATTGGCACCGTACAGAGCTATCAGATCCTCACCCCCGATGGTCTGCAGAGTTTTCAGCCCAAACTGGAGCCAGCCGAGCTGGGGGATCTGTGTCCCTATTCGCAGTACACCTTCACCACACATGCCAATTCACAGCCCACGCTAAATGCCAATGCCCTGGATGCACAGCAGCAGCAGCAACAACAGCAGCAGCAACACCACCAGCAGCATCAGCAGCAATTGCTGCCGCACCAGCAATTTGTTAGCCACAATCCGCACCAACAGTTTATGGAGATCAAGAACGAGCTGCTCATCAAGGGTAGCGATGCCTACGCGTTGGACGCCTCCTCCATGTACCACCTGCCCTTCTCGCCCACCTCGATGATAAATGCTGTCAACGATGTGAATTCCTCGTCGCTGCTGGAGACCAAAGAAATTAGGTAACACTCTCTCTATCTATCACTCTCTCTCTCTCTCTCTCTCCTTTCTTAAAGTAGACACTATTGCTATCCCTCTCTCTGTCTCTCTCTCTCTCTCTGTCTTGAGTTTGTTGCGTAGTCGGCGGCGTCGGCGAGTCGCTCTTGTGCCATTTCCATTGTTTCTTTAATCTTTTCCAAGTACTTAGTGTTGAACAACGCCGTTGTATATGCTACTAAAACAAACACTTGCAACACTTGAAGGCCGCATACTGAACGAAAACAAAACCAAAACCCACAGAAGTATCTTAAGCCTTAAACGTTATGAATTAAGTTTATATTATTTTGTATTTCCTTTAAGTAATTTAGTAATTTTAGTTGATTAAATTCCCGAATTTGTGCATTTATTTATACCACCACTTTGTATTTTGTACATAAAAACTATTACTACTTGATTTCTTGTGTGGCTTATTGTTAACCCCTCCAAGCTCTGTGTCCCCCCACCCCCCACTCTCTCTCTGATGAAATTTTACATCATGCCGTTTTGTTTTAAACTCCAATTTTGTTCTTTTTCTTTCTTTTTTCTCTTGTTTTTTTTTATGTACACAAAACCAAACCACCAACCCAAATGAAACATACAAAAAAATGCATAAAAAACCCGTAATAAATATCAAAAACTGATATATATATAGCTACGATATATCAGAAGCCGTGCTTCTAGCGCTCTGAGAAAGCCAAGCCAACAACAACTGCGCGCAGCCAAAGTAAAACATATTAAATAATTTATATCGATAAAAAGCAAAGAAACACATGCAAATAACACAAACAAAAAACAAGCGAAAGCAACGCAAATGGAAGCCATTTTCAATGCCAGCTGAGAGCGGCATGAAGAACTACACAACAAACAAACACATTCACATGTACTTAATACTCATTGATCAACAACAACAACATCGACACCAACAACCCCACCAACGTCATCAACATCCCCCCACCGCCATCATCATCACCTCCCTCTCTCACTCTCTCTCTCTCTATCTTCTGTGTGTGCGTGTGTGTGGGCAATTTGCATTTGACATCGACTTAAAACTATAAACTATAAAAAAATAATAACATTTTTTAAAAATAAAATTGGACTTTTAGTGCAAGGTATGTGTACTTTTTTTTCAATACGTTTTTTTCTTTCTTTATTTTGTTATTAATTTTGGTTAATTTCGTTCTAAATTTGTGTGATTTTTCTGTTTTTGTTTGATTTTTAAGTGTCTTTAACATAATTCTCATAAATCTAATTGAATGCAACTAAATTTTTGAAATACTATGGAAATGTCATTGTGGGTACCAAATTAGTCTTAACTTGTTTGTGCACTAACCAAATACACAAGGTTTGTGGAATCGGAGGACTAGAGTTACATTTGGGCACATTTGTGATTTGCATTGACCCCATGAACCAAGACTCAAACCATGTCTCTTTGGTTTGACTTTGACTAGTCAAGTTAGTAAGCGAACCTTTGTAGTCTCGAAAGTACATAATGCAAAGATCCTATGCAGATTCTTAGAAGATTGCAGTCATATACCTTTTTTCCACTGCCAATAATGTATGAAGAATGAAAAGTCTGGTCACACTAAAGTATACAAAGAACAGAAAGATAGGTGCTTGCAGTGTGTGCCCTCAGCAAAGTACTTAGAACGTTCAGTGTTTCGCTTACTCTTTAATCGTGAGGTTCGTCGCTCTCATCTTCTCGCTTAAGCCAGCTTTCGGTATGCATTTATAAGAAATTTGATGACATTTTGACATACGAAAACAAAGTAAGAACATTTGGCGTTTACCAACACACAACATAGTTTTCCATAAACATCTCCCACTGAGTTCAATCCCGCTCTCCTAATGGCAGTGTTCCCATTGTTTTGACTTCGATAGTATATCGATACAAATCTAGCTTTATATCAGCATTAAACTATCAGGTCTGTTAGGGACTTTACATTCAAATTTGGTACAGTTGATCATCCAAATCAGCGGTGGGCATGACATTTGGGTTTGGTAGCTGTACCACAACAACATCAGAAAAGAACAACCTGTTTTTAGCGAGATTCTAGCCAAAAGGCGAGAATCACACATCATATATATGTCCCGATCGTACACACTCCACCTGTTTCGCCGACTGAATGTGCGCCAAGCTGTAGTCGTGCTGTCTTAGCGCGCTTCGAAGCCAGACAGTTGTGTGCGGCTGACGCCAAGATTCTAGAAAGATCTCTAAAATGTGCCAGTCTAACAAATGTCTGAGTTTTTTATGCTTTTACTTTTTTTTTAACAGCCACTGCTACTAGTACCCGCCAATCGTGCTCAAGTTGTTCAAACCAAGCTTGTCACTGTACCTGGTCTTCTCTTTGCAGTTTCGCTCGTCTCCTAATGCCGGCTATTGCAAAGTCTTACGGTTTCAGATGGTGCCTTATCATCTATACCAGAATTCCGCTCGAATGCATTGCACTGCAACAATATGTAGGCAGTCTTTAGACAGCTCGTTGCATATTTGAGCTTGGCACATGCAGTGTCAGGAACACTCGTGCCAGTAGAGTGGCTCTTTTCTTATATTTTATTGAGTTGAATATCCGATAAGATCCATTTGGAATCGTATTTTAGTATGGATACCGAAATCATCTAATAGCAAGCAAACTATGGAGTTAATTTCTAGATATTTCATATTCATATTTCATTTATACCAGGAATAAAGGACTCTTTAGTCTGCAAAAAGAGTCTGTTTGAATAAGAGAGCAATCGCAGGTGTGTTCATTTTCTGATTCTCTCCGCTCACATGATGAGATACATTAGATCAGAGATGTTCAAGAAGAGAGGCTCTCTGACGCTCTCTGTCTCTCTCCGACACTCACTGAAGCATTACTTCGGCAAGCATTCGGCGTGAATTACCGAAAGTGTTCGGCCCCTGGGGGCTAGGGGTGAACATTGCTGCATTAGATAGAAAACATACTACTATATTCCTGTTCATTCATGTTTTTCTTGAAAAATCTAACACCTTTTTGAAAGTTTTTGGAATTCCCAACTAGTTATATCAATTACTACAAGGCGCTTGCTTTAATAAACTCTTATGAAAAGCTTTAAAAGGTTCTTGAAATAAAATCCAAATCAGATTTTTGACATTTCCATATATTTATATAAACTTGTGCTTTCTTAATTTCCACCAAGTCATTTGTTTGTTTAATATTTTGTGCATAAATCAAATGAAAATCAATTGAAACTGGCATACAACATCTTCATTCGTTCATTCATTCATTCATTCAATCATCCAACCAACCATCCATCGATCATTCAACCATTAATCATAAGTATTCTTATAATTTACTAACAACCAAAAATTAACTCTCAGTTTAAGAACAAAACCAAAAACAACAACAACAACTAACCGCATTTTACACTTAAACTAAGAAAAAGAAAAATGAAAATTTCTAATGAATTTTGTTTATTTGTTTATTTCTTTTTTTCCTTTTTCCCCTCCGGTTGTTTGTGTTTCCCGTTTTTGTGTTAATTCCTTATGATTTGCACACAAAAAAAAATCAATAAAAAAACACACTCGAATCACCAAACACAACAACAACATCAACTGCAGATTCTTCTAAACACCACAACAACAAACCAATGTTCAAGCGGCCATACACACCTCAAAAACACAACCAGAACAACAGCAACCATCACCACCAACAACAACAACCACAACATACCCAATCACACAACACCAATGAAGATTTGCAGCGTCGCCAAGCGGAAGCGAATCGCATTTACTATGAAGAAATCATCATGAAGCAGGCAAATGCACGCGCTCGCCTCGCCGACAGCAACAAGCCGTCAAGCAAGAGCAACAGCGGTAGCGGTAGCGGCAACGGCAACGGCAACAACAGCAATCGCAGCGTGGTCAGTTTCGTCGACAAATTTGCTGACTTTGTTACACATAAGACCAGAATTAGCAACAGCCACAATTCAACCATGTCCCATGTGCCTAACCAGAAAACTAATGCCAATGCTCTGTCATCTCTCCTTCCCCTTAACAACAACAGCAGTGGCAACGCCAGCAACAACAGCAACAGCAGCCACAACAGCGCCTCTGTGGTGAGCAGCAGCAGCAATGGGCTCAAGCCAAAGAAGACTCCGGTCATACTGATGGCCACCTCTCGAGGCAAGCAGCAGCAGCAGCAGCACCCACCACTCAGTCTGCTCAATGGCCAGTCCAAGGCCACCCTGGTGCGTCTCAGCCAACAAACGGCCACTAGTGTGAAGCAGGAACCGGAGCCAGCCGAGGAACTGGCCGAAGAGGAGGAACTGGATGATGAGCTGGATGAAGATGGTATGGCACTCAGTTCGTTGTCTTCCTCTACGGCTCAAATCCTACGCAAATTTCGCATACCCAAAGGCACCGCCTTGACAGCAATGCCCACCCCGACACCCTCACCCCCCACGGCAGCAGCCGCCAGCCTGGAGGCAGGCACTTATGAAGAGGAGGACATCATAGAGGAGCTGAATGAAGATGATTTGGTGGAGGAGATTATCGAAGAAGAGGCGGATGAGACCGAGCTGCCGGAAAGTGACGGCCTCGACGCGATCCCAGCCGCCGCCCCAGCCACCTTGATGTTGACACCTCAGCCGGCGGCTCCACCCCCGCTGCAGCTGCAGACAGTGGCCTCCAATGGCACCGTGACCTGCTTTAATCTGCCTGCCAACACAATACTCCTGCAGTCGGCTGATGGCAGCATCATAGCGGCCACCCAGGTGCCGCATCCCAGCAAGGCGGGCCAGCAGCAGCTGATAGCCTTGCCCGACTGGCCGGGTAATGTGGCCATGGCAGAGCCGGCACCAGCGGCGGCACCCACGCAGACACTGTTGCTGACAGCCGATGGCACGGCCATACCCATAATGGCCACAGCTTCCCAGCAGCAGCAGCAACAGCAGCAGCAGCAGCAACAACAGCAGGCGGCTGTTGCTGCTGCTGCTCAGCTATTTGCCGCGTAGGGTCTAATGGGTGGCCAAATGGGTCGATTTTTGAACAGTGCCACCATAATGCCGACCACTTACTTCTTTTAAGGGCAAACCCAAACCCAAACGGTTGCCTATAAAGCAAGGCTGCCACTCCTCCTCCTCCCTTGCGCT
This sequence comes from Lordiphosa fenestrarum, assembly GCA_035044985.1. Taxonomy (NCBI): domain Eukaryota; kingdom Metazoa; phylum Arthropoda; class Insecta; order Diptera; family Drosophilidae; genus Lordiphosa; species Lordiphosa fenestrarum. Next base: position 315,926 of record JAWNNO010000495.1, read on the forward strand.
TAGCCTTGCTTCGTCGGCAACCGTTGTCAATTCCCCTCAAAAATCGTCACATTTGGCCACTAAGGAAATGGGGCAAGTCCCAGCAAAGCTACATACTTAAATATTCTATTTTTTTATCAAACAAATCAAATGTTGTTCAACACACACACAGACACACGCACCGACAGTGTTGTAAATACCTTTCAAGGCATCCAATAAACTTAATCCTAGCGTCGTAAGTCCCAAAAATGAGACACACCCCCAACCAGTTGTAACTATTTGTGGTTTTGCTCCAACTAAAAAAGCAGCCGAAATATGTTTAGCTTAGTTAATTAGTTAATGTTTAAGTTTTTCTGCTAACTTGCTGACTAGTGTTGGGTCCCCCAGCACTTGTGCTAACTACTTTAGACAACCTAGAGCTAAACTAAATACTTACAGACAAACAATATCAATCTAATTTGTTCCTTTGCAACTAATTAATGTAACATTTCACTTAGTTCTCATTTTATTTATTTATTCCCCCGCCCCCCCTTTCTGTTAGAGTCTCTTGTCATATGTTTTAGTGGTTCGCTTTTAAACGTGTTGTATATTATTTATTTTCAATTTTGTTATGCCATACGCATCGGTTGGTTGCTAAACTATCAAAAAAACGTAAACATTTTAAGCAGGCGATATAGAATTGAAGGCATAGCACTGACCCAAGTTGTTATAAGATCGATAGCTATAGACACATAGCCTAAGACTAAAGTATTTTTTCATACATCAAACAAAACTAAGTTTAGTTAAGAACTAACAATTACATGGAAGACAATGATTAAAAACCAACAAACAAACAACAACACAAGAAACGATTTCTAACTGTAAGCTACATTTTTTGTAAGATAAACATTTAACGAATAATCGAAAAACCAACAAAACAACAAGCAAATAATTAAGCAACTTACATGATTAGCTTACGAATAACATGTAACATATATATATATATATATATATACATACATATATTTATGATATAAACAATAAAATACAATTTTAAAAATTTAAAACCAACAACTGTTGCAAAAGAGATTGAAAATGTAGGAAAATATTGTTGTAGTTCACTTTTTTAATTCATATAAACTGTTTTTCCACATTGTTCTGTAAAAAAACGCCGAAGATGGGCTACTGTATACTGAAAGTCCACCCAAATCAGTGAGCAAACTTTCAGGAATGGAATCTAAATTGACGTCAGTACACTAAGCACTGCTTCTCAAGAGTGGGGCAAGCCTAGCAGGTACCCAAGATGAATTGCTGATGCTCAAGGACTGTTCGACTAAAATCCAACCATAACTTAAAAAAAAACAAGAAAGAAAGTCGGTCAAGCCCGACTATAACATACTCTGTACCAAGAAAATTTGTCTTTTGAGCATAACTCGAAAACCGTTCATCCGATCTTCTTCATTTCTTTGGCGGATCGATAAGTTATCCTAATAACTAAATATGTCCAGAAGGAACAAGCCATCTATCTTCAAAACTGTGGGAGATATGATGTTTTTTCCATATTGCGGGGGCGGGAGGGGGCGTGGCCAAAATTGAAAATAAACTTCATCTGCCTGCAGACATAAGAAGCATATGTCCCATACATGTCAAACCTCTATCTCTGAGATCTGTGCGTTCATACGGACAGACAGACGGACATGGCTATATCGACTCGGCTGTTGATGCTGATCAAGAATATATATACTTTATGGGGTCGGAGATGCTTCCTTCTGGATGTTACATACTTTTGCACAAACTTATAATACTCTGTGTACCTACGGTACAGAGTATAATTAACCTGCTAGGTGCTAAGACTATATTCTTTAAAAAGGGACTTATTCGTATGAACTTCATAGCGAGGGCGACCAACTTTATGACGAATATAATGCAATACAAACTGCCATCTATTCCAAATGTCCAATTTCCCAACAAAAGACTAAGGGTTGAATTACTTTGGTAGGCACTTGGGGTGAATTTCCAAGTGTTGTTCGTCACCTAGGGGCTAAGGCTGGGACTGGGCTCAGACTGCTTATGGACAAGGAATATGTATATATCGCCTCACGAGCTGTTACGTATGCTCAATGATGACGATTGCACACACAATTAGGTAAGTTCTTCAATTACTCCTTTCTCCTACTGAGCATATTCTCTTGGTCCTGCCACATCACCATTTGAAAAATATGCTGGTAAATATGACTTCGGCGTAAGTTTTCGAGTTTGGTCTGATCTTACTACACAGCACAGAGAATGCACTAAGAAAATTCTCAAAGCACATTCTCAGAGCGAGCCTTCTTTTTTTCCGACAAACAGCTGAACAATTTTCGCCGAGGGTCACTTTATTATAAAAATTGTTTGATAAAAAAACGAGAAAGCCAAGCTAACTTCGTCTGTGCCAAAGTTTTCATACCTTTGCAAGTGCTCGCTTAAATATTTTCAAAAAAATACTCTTTTTCCCCATTTTCCGACCGATCGTTCGTATGGGAGCTATATGATATAGTCATCCGATTTGGACAACAACTTGTAGAATGATGTAAAAGCACGAGAAACAAACAAATGCAAAATTGCAGGATGCTACCATTAAAAACAAAAAAGTTTTTCTAACTAAGACTGTTTTTCAGACCTATCTTTTGTATGGCAGCTATACCATATAGTTGTCCGATTTTAATAAAAATTGGTAGGATTATAAGAAAAACAAATAAAACCTACGATTACAAAGTTTGGAGACGTTTCCATTGAAAAGAAAAAAGTCTTTCATACTAAAACTAGTTTTCCAACCGATTGTTCCTTTGGGAGCTATGAGATATAGTCATCCGATCCGGTCGGTTCCGACATATTAGTAGTGTGCAGCAAAAAGAAGACTCTGTGCAAAATTTCAGCTCGATAGCTTTAAAACTGAGAGACTAGTTCGCGTAGAAACAGACAGACAGACGAACAAAGCTCAGTCGACTTAGCTCGTCATTCTGATCAAGAATATATATAGTTTATGAGGTCGGAAATGAATATTTTTATGCGTTGCAAACTTCTGGGCAAAATTATAATACCCTTTGCAAGGGTATAAAAACGGATGCAAAGAAGACCGAAAAACATAACAAATCTTCTTTGAAAACCTTGACGGAATCGTATGATCCTTTTTGGTAAGCTTCTTCCGTGGATGTGGCTGGTATGCCATCTCAAATTCCGCAACCTACACAGCCCATTATAGGACAGATCGGCCGCCAACTGATAGGTACCTTTAAATCCGTACCCAATACCTAGTGGTTCCTGCCTCTATTTGCGTTTAAACATCTCTGATTTGATATACGTTCCGGCTTACTCGAATCACCTATTGCGTTTATTGTTAGTCATGTTCCAGTGGTAAAGTTGGGTACCAGAAGTCCAACTTAAAGGACTCTGCTTCTTCCTCTTTAGCGTCTGAGTACCAAGAGTAATATTGCTTCTTCTACTACTGCTATCAGTTGGTCACGCCAAGCTTTTTAATGTCTTCCTGCACCAGGTCTTCCCATCTTAGTTTCCGGACCCTGCTTTGCTATGGCTTGACCATTCAAACACGTAAAATGTTCTCTAGCGGTTGTTTTTAGGTTGATTCAGATGCGATATTCATCGCCGACTTGTGTCTCAATCACGTCAATCGCAGCTTCATCCGCTAATCCAGTACTGGGATGATGAGAAGACTGAGCTCGTAGGAACATTTACAATGTTCCTGTCACCTGCACCTTGATGCTAGGTACCTTGTCTTATCTTCAATTACCGCTAAGCCCATTCAGAAAGCTTTGTATGCTTCTCAACGTACACATGCAGTTTGCTGGCAAACCAAAAGTAGACAGTACTTCCTTCAAAGTGAACTATTTTGACTAAACAGGTAAGTTTAAAAGATTTTTATAAGCTCAATCTTTTATTTCGCTAGTTTGCCAGTTAATATACTTCACTTCAGGTTGTTGTAGTCCATATTCTCGCTTCTGGGCTTTTTCTTACTCTTAACCGGCACCATAGACTCCACATACCAAATGATTGATCCAACATAATCCGCCGCCTTATCTCTATAGTTTTCCCAAACGGTGGTGCTCATTTTATACAATCCCAAGGGTAAATAGCTGCGTATGTATTTCTCATCCAGATACAAGTCCCGTGCAAACACATGTCCCTACAAACTCAAACAGATTAATAATAATAGTTAAAGGAAGACTATCAATTACCGTAAAGGGACAGGAATGATTGAAATTGGAGAATCGTTTTGTAGTTTTGATCACAAACATGCCATAGGGCATAAAGCTCCTGCGGGATAAAATATCACAGATGTTTAGATGAACATCGATGAGGAATGGCTGAAACTTATTGCTATAGTCCTTTTTGAAAAGCTGCAAGTGTGTCTGTTGCAATGGAACAAGGTTGGCTCTAATAATACAATATATCTATTGAATTAGCTTACAGATATATTCCTCAAGACCATCACCAAATCCACATCCATGCGTGTCACACCCTTGTTCCAGTTAACCGCCTTGACCAGGCAAGAGATGTTAACAGCAATTTTCGGATTTCCAACACAATCCATTTTCGTGGTCTTATAGATTACTTCTGGATCACAGCTCTATGGATTAAACGTAATTTTTAAGAAGCTATGGTCATGCAGCTCAATAATTACCCCTGGCCGGCTCAGTCCGAAGCAGAGTATGACCCATAAAGTGAATACCATGGCGACTACTGTGGCTGGAATTTGAAACAATTTGACATTTTACCAGGTGAAACAATTGAAAATGTATTTGAAATTAATTACCAACAAATTAAATGGGTTTTTAATTATGATGGGAAATGCTGTCACCAACTGAAATCCGCTTTGCGTTGCTACGGTGCCCCCGATTAGACCTTGCCATATATCAAATCTGGCTGATAGTCCATCTAGTTGTCTTGGAGTACGTCGTTGATTGAATTTAATACATGATTCCAACAGAGATTTGTTAAGTGAATGAAAATTAGCTATCGTAAACAGATGATGCAGATCTTTAAAAAGAATGGAACAAGGTTTGTATTAAATTTAAAGCTGCGTAAATGACGGGAACAGCACGGGAACACGCCACATATGGCATGGAATTTTCAGAATTGTTACGCACACTTCTAGCGACTGTCCTTGTGACTTGACTGGTAAATATATGTGATTAAACTGGATCTACAAATCAGTGGAAGTAAAGGAAATTCGTGATATTGGGCATTCTTCTTCCTTGAACTTTCAAAGTCCTCGCCTTTTTATACCCTGTTCCCATTGAAAATGGGAAAAGGGGGATCATAAAGCCGAGTCGATATAGCCATGTCCGTCTGTCCGTCTGTCCGTCCGTCCGTCCGTCTGTCTGTATGAACGCGTCTATCTCAGAGACTATAAGAGATAGAGCCACAAAGGTAGATTTATGCTGTACGCAGATCAAGTCTGTTTCAGATTTGGAAAATTCCCACCCGTCCCCCTTTTATCACCAAAAAACCAAGACCTCTTCTAGAAATCCTAGACCTAAACAACCGTCAGATCCAAAATTTTTAAGTTAGAGCCTCGTGGTTTAGTATGCATCAAGCTAGCTATATATCTATTCTGAAAAGTACCATGAGATCGGACAAAAAACACCGGAGTTATAAGCGAAACAGTTGAGCTGATAAGAGAGATCTTTTGAGATCTCTGGATGTCTTGAGACATGCGTTTAATACAACCTACGCTGTTGATTACAAAATTGCAGGAAGTAAGTATCATCAAGCCACCAAATCTGTGATTATTGTGGCGCAAATCCTTCAGAGTTCGATCGCTTGCTTCTAAGGATCGTTTGTGCGCCACTCATGAACTCATCCCATTTGGGAAATTTAAAACTTTGTCAACACTTAAGACTTGGCTTATTGTTTTAAAAAGCTGCTTAGAGGATTTTCTCTGATTTGCAGGTTTTCAGTGCTAAGTGTGTCGTTCTTTGTCTACCTTACAGCAGTGCTGCTGTAATTCCGATAGATGAGACCGCTAACGCAATGTTAACAGTTCTCAACGTGGTGCAGTAGGCGGTTAACCACTCCGTATTCAAAATAGATTATCTTTGCCTAAAAAAAATCTCCAAAATATTTAGAATGGCTTGTTTAAAAGCTTAGAAATAAAATTGCACTAGTATATTAAAGTTAGCCAAAACAAAGGTAACGGTTCCCCACAAAACGAGCCTACAAGAAGGTTCAAAATATGCTTTCAGCTAACAAAAATCTAGAAGTAAAACAAAAAACAGTGTTTAGTAGACAAAAATCATGTAAAAACACTACCAGCCCCTAAATATATGCATAATTCTTGCCTAGTGTTATTGAACTTAAGATTTATACAAAGAGAGATGATCACTTGCAGTTGGATATGTTTAACAGTGCACATCGAATAGGCAAGATTGAACTAAAAATCGAAATGTGCACCTACAGCACCACTTGTTTGCAACATTTTCTTTATCCTAAACCTTCAAGCGGCAATTACAAACAAACTCTTAGAAGAAATAAACCATTTTGCTCCAGTCGCTTTCAGGTTTTAGGCACACACTTACAAACCAAGATCCATTTTTATATATAAATAGATTAAATAGATCTAATCATCCAAAGACATTCAAAGAATGATAGTTTTTCATATCCTGCGTATGATTTAAAGTATATTTGAGTCATATTTAGACCAAATGGATACTTGACATCATTCAATGGATATTTTTTAACATTCTTACTTCAGTAAGGATTAATTTGAAGAGTAACCTTAAGGAAAGACAAAAGTAGAAAGGGATTGTTCCTCATAAGATGTTCCATTGATAAGCCAATATTTTTTACAGATTCATGTAATTAATAATTAATAAATTAAGCAAGCTTTTAAAACATTTATTAGCTGAATATGTCTCATTTCAAGTAAAAATTCTAGCTTTGTTTTGAATTGGGCTTTGTCTTACTCCTTACCGGCTCCATGGACTGCATATACCAAATGATCGATCCCACATAATCCTTGGCCTTCTCTTGATAATTTTCCCATATAATGCAGCTTATTTTATAAACTCCAAAGGGAAAATGATTGGGTAAAACGTTCGCATCCAGATACAAGTCGCGTGCGAATATATGTCCCTACAAATGCCAAAAAGAATAACCATAATAGTTAAGCAGAATTAAAGAAAAACTATTAATTACCGTATAGGGACAGGAATGATTGAAATTGGAGAATTGTTTGGTAGTTTTTATGACAAACATGCCATAGGGCATAAAGCTCCTGCGGGAGAACAAATCACAAACGTTTACTTGAACATCGATGAGGAAAGGCTGAAACTGGTTGCTGTAGTCCTTTTTGTAAACCTGCAAGTGTATCTGTATCATAAGGTTAGCAAAATAATGTTTGATCAATAGACTGTTAGAACTCACCGTTATATTCCTTAGGACCATCACCAAATATACATCCATGCGGGCCACACCTTTATTCCAGTTAATGGCCTTGACACGACATGAGGCATTTACAGCAATTTTTGGATTTCCATCACATTCCATATTGGTCGTTTTATAGATCACATGTGGATCGGGGTACTATTTGATGAAGATTGAAGATAATGAAATGGTAGGGCAATTTGAAGCACAAGATAATGTTTACCACTGGCCAGGCAAGTCCAGAGCAGAGTATGACCAACAGAGTGAGTAACATGGCGACAACTGAAGTCGAAAGCTTCACTTATTTCACATTTTACCATGTGAATAAATTGAAAATTAATTTAGTAATAATTACAATAAAATCAAATGGATTTTTAATTGTTTTAATTTGTCGTTAAGGCAATTGAACTTACACTAAACGATGCTTTGGTTGGAGTTGGAGCAACGAAACACTTGGATTCATACAAAACTCAGTTGTTTTTGCACAACTGTTAGGACTATCTGCTTGAATGTAAAGTAAGTATTATGCATAACCCTGCCCTAACTGGCCAAATCGCCAACTATAGAAAGAATCTCATACTTGCATACTTTTAAGGGCATTAAGCAGGAGCAATTTGGTAAGCATACACATGGGCGCCACGCTATACACTCTTTAGCCTACATTCTCTACTTAAGACTTAGCTATAATGCTATAAGTACGGACAAGTGTGAGTCGGTGACCTATTCCAACCGCCGTGGCTGCTGCCCTGGATGATACGTTCTAATGGAGCATAAAACAGCATATAAATATCTTTTGGGGACACACTGGATAGAAGACTCTTTCAATTTGAAGAAAATCTACAAGAGATTACAGATTTAGTGATAAGTAATCCGTCGACCGCTCAGCTTGTTAATGCTTAATCAAAGGATTAGGCCTTTAGCTGATCCGTTGTGTTGCAAAGGCCAGGAACTATCGATAGCCTTTATTGGAGGCATTGTCCGAAAATGAAAGATAAAGATCTGGGCAGTTGTAAATAAGATGATCCATGAGGTGTTTACTCCTTACCTTGATGGCTTGAAATATAGACAATGCCTAGAATCCGTAGTTATCCACTGCATTACCTGCCCAAGCCACTTTTGGTTGATAAGAAGTGACGAATCGGTAAGCAATCCCATTCCCACTTGGAATTTTTGTCGATTTTTAGAGACAATTTGGTTTTATTTTGAGGAGTACAAAAATAAATACTTCTTAATCCATATGGCAAATCAAACTCCTACCAGGTGAGTCGTGTGGCATGATCTGTTTTGCGCTTGGACATCTTGATGTAGCCCAAAAACTGCAACTCGGCCACGGCGCGGGTGAAGCGTGCCCTGAAAACAAACACCAAGCAGAAATTTAATAAAGCGAAACCCCCTCTGCCGCTTCCCTTTGAACCAACTTACTGTATCTGTGGGTCAATCTGTTCTTGGGCCATATTCTCCTCGTCTTCATCAGGGGATCGCACCACCGAACGAAAGGCCTGTAGCCAGTCGAACAAATTGATCATACGGCCGCACTCCAAGTGCAATTTATAGACCACCGAGAGATCCGGCAGAGTTCCCACCAGTTGGTTGGAGTCCTGAAGTTCACAGCACTTGCATTGCATATAGAAATGTGGATTATTCAAGGCCGTGTGCAGGGCAGCTCGCGGTGCGCCAATTATGTTTCTTCTCACAGTGGAAATGTCACTGAACACAAAGAGTTCATGCAGGGGCGGAGCCTCGGTCAGCGGAAGCAAGTGTTCCGAGATCAAATGCGTTTCGATGTACAGCAAAATCTTCTGCAATGACCGCCCAAATTCGCTGACGGGTTGATCCTGCTTGCTGCGCAGCAAAAGCTGTGCCTTGAGCTCTTGCCTCGAGGTAATGGGTCGAGACTGCGACTCCTCTGACTGTGCTGTAGGAGCCTGCTCCAGCGAGGCCAAGGACATATCGTTCAGCATTTGCTTGATCTCCTGCAAATGTGGACGTATTGCAGTCAAACAAATCTCTCCTAGCTCTAGAGTGGCAATCTCCTCCTGCAAGAATTGGTCCGTTCTGGTTAGACACTTTGTTACTTTGGCCATAAATTCTTCTTTGGACAGAAAGCCTAACATTTGCCAGCATTCTTTGTACTCGGGCTGGTGTGTGATTTTCCGATTCAGGCATTGGACATACAGTTCACGTCTCAATTTGCCCAAGGGACAACGTGGCAGATCGCCCACCAGTTCGCTGAAGAACTCCAGCACACAGCGAAAGTTGAGAAAATGCAAGAGACAATCGCGAAGCAACTGAGGCAGCTTTTTCTTCAGATAGTCGTCATCCGTCAGGACGGCTATGATGCGCTTGCAGTCATTGATGCCCTCCACATAGGGCCTAAACGAGGGCAAACGTCTAATGGTCTCCATATCATCCTTCTTAAGAAGCTGAATACGGGACAGAGCCTGGCCATAGCCGGTGCAAAGAGCATAGGCATTACCCGCAAAATAGTGCTCCATCAGGCAGTATTTAAAGCCCTGTATAAATCCTTGTATGGAGAAGTCATAGTACAGGAAAATGTGGGTGAGAAATTTGAAGGCCTTGCCGGACAGATGAAAGGCATATTTGGGCGACAGTAAAACCTTATCCAGCAGCTGGAAGTACACATCAAAAGGATTAGCTACATGCTGTGACCGTATGTAAGACTAGTGGCTCACCTCATTTAGACCCGTGGGTGCGGCCTGGGTCTGGAACACCCTCAACCTTATCTTGCTGGTCACGTGATAGGGCAAAGTGGAGTGCACCGCGGACATGGCCGTGGCTACTCCCAAAATCAAAACAAAAGGCAGCACACTGCAGTGCGAGCTAAGGATTAATATGAAATCCTGCAACACCTGACCATTGAAGCACTCAAAATCCGGCAAGATGATGACCAATTGATGTTTCTGCGCCTTGGCCTGAAAGTTGTTGGCATACCAAGACTTCAACTCCTTCATGGTGCACTGCGAGCGACGCAAACGCTTGCTATCCCTCTCCTCCAGCTCCTGTTCCAGCTCGGCTGCCGCATTATCTTCTATCAGATTGTATACCATGGACTCCACTGCGGCCTTGAGTGTGGAGCAATCTCTAGACTGCAGCACACAGACACGAGCCTGCCTTAGCCGTTGGCTCAATGCCTCGAACTGTTTGAGATGATCCGGCTGATTGATGCCGGTCAATAGAGCAGCTGTGGTCAGGATGTCATGACCGTCCTGCTGCTGTACATTGCCCTCGCTTTGAATGAAGTCCACCAGCTGGTCCAGGGTGCGGGCATAGCTTTGCTGCTGCAATTGAACTATGTGCCTGTGGAATTGCTGCCAAGTCTCGGTGTAGGCACTGTGATAGGGCTGTGTGGTCAGCTCCGCGGGTAGTAAGCTGAGGGGGGCTGGGACGGCGCCGCCTCTTTTGCGCTTGCCGGCCGTCTTGGCTCGAGTGGCGCCATTTTTGTACACAAAACAGCCCTTGGAGACGGAAATGGTGGGATCCATGGCAAGCGGCGGCTCTGCTGATGACGTTTAGATCAGCTTTGTTTTCAAACTGAAAATACCGAACATGGAAATATGGTCTCACTAATGGCAAAATAAAACCCAATCGATCCGAACGATCGATAACTTTTCGAGCGGGACTTTAGTAGGGAGCGGTTCATTTGAAAACTCTACGAGTGGTGAGTCTGATATTCGAACAAAGGCTTCAAACATTTGGCAAAGGTGTTGTTGTTGTGGTTTCTTCTAATAAAAAAGTTGGTTTTGCTATGGGTGTTCTGCTGGTCAGAGGTTCTGAGGTGCTTCTTCTGGTGATGGTGGTGGTCATTTTAAAAATATAACGCTCTCCGCTCAGTTATCGATTGTAAAACCTATCGATAGTCCAATTCGCGCTAAGACAGCTGTTTTTCCCGTATTCCTCACTTGTATTTCATCTCGTCTTTGTGAATTGAATTGCTGAATTGCCACAATGCTGGGTGATGACCTGGACATCTACGATGATTTGGATGACTTCCAAGAAGCTGAGGATAAGGTGAATACCGTGCATTATCCAAATATCCTCACTCAATCCTAATTTCCTTTGCAAGAAATCCAAAGAGCTGCTGGCGTGGGAAGAGAAACACAAAGCCGCCGAGTTGGAGATTGTGGGCCTGCGGCAGCAAAACAAAGTGCTCCAAAAGAAGATTAAGACCATGGAGGTGAATCTGCAGATACTGCTGGATACGGCCAAAGCGGATATAAAACGAAAGGATACGTTGATAGCAGAATTGCGCAAGGAGTAAGTAGTGGGGCGACAGGTTACGACAGGAATGATTCATTTGTAGTGTCATTGCAGGAAAGATGATATGTGTTTTAGGCGCAAGCGAGTCCATGGCTTTGAGAAATCAGAACCAGAATACAAACGTCCGAAAGGTGAGAACCCCTTCGCAGATAAAACACAGGAAAAGCAAGTCAAAGCTCTGACAGATCTGGCTACCAAGGAGCCAGAACAAGACCACAAACGAAACAAATGGGAGGCAAGCCAGAATCCTTTTATGGATAAATCGCAAGAAAGGCCTGTTAAACCAGATAATCGTGCCAAGGTCGAGAATAAAATCCAGGAAACTCAATTCAAACCAAGGGAGCCAGAACATAAGCGTTCCAACCAGGAAAGACCTGCTAGTACTCCTACAGTTCAGACTAACAAGGCGCCAGACCATAAGCGTGGCAAGTGTGAGGATAAACCTCAAGAAAGGCACCTCAAGCCTTCTACAGAGCGGTCTAGTAAGGAGCCAGCTACAGACCATAAGCATGGCAAGTTTGAGAATAAATCAGAAGAAGAGCTCGTCCAAGCTCCTACAGATCAGTCCACTAAGGAGCCAGCTGTAGACCATAAGCGAGTCAAAGATGGGAGTAAGACACAGGAAAGGACACTGAGAACTCCTACAGACCAGTCCACTAAGGAGCCAGCTACAGACCATAAGCATGCCAAGTGCGAGAATAAACCCAAGGACAAACACCTCAACCCTGTAACAGCTACAGACCATAAGCGTGACAAGTGCAAGGAAAAATCCCAAGAAAGACCTCCAAAAGCTTCTAAGGAGCAGTCTAATGAGGAGCCAGTAATAGAACAAAAACGTGTCAAATGCGAAACTAACAAGAACTCCTATGCAGATAAGGCAGAGGATAAGACCGCCAAGCCTCATGCATATTATGGAGGATCGCATAAAACTCACAGCAAATATTCAGGTCAAGGACGAAACTCAACCAGCTCTTCCCACAGTCATTCCTCTCATAGCCGAGCCAGGGAACGTGAACGAGAACGTAGACGCGGCAGTCGTAGTCCCAGTCCCAAACGGCATCGCAGTAGAGACAGTAAGGATAAACCTCAACATGGTAGACAGTCCCGTTCTCGGTCTGATCATGGTGCCACATCTAGTAGCAGGCACAGGTAAGCGTCTCACCGAATCACCCACTTAAAAATGGTTTCAAAATTAATCGTTGCCTTCTTTCAGATCACAGACCCTGGAGGCTCTTTTCGGCGAAGATACCAATGATAGTTTCGTACCCAATCCGGCGTTGGTTAAAAAAATGGAATCCAATAAAGACCCATACACACCACCAAGTGAGGTCAAGAAATGGAAAGAATCTTCAGACGAATCGAAAGCAGATATCGAAGGTTATTTTGTGGAAAACTCTGCGGTTACTTCACATGAACTGACACAAGACAAGGATAAAACAACTTCGGATATACAGAAAAAACTAAAGGACTTAAAAGAGACTCAAGTAATTGATAGAACAAACAATAAAATGGATAAAGCATCTGCCGTTGCCGAGGAAAAACTGAGCAAATTAAGGGAACCTTTCGAGACAGAAGTGAAGTCAAACACTCAAAAAGAAGCTCATGAAATTATGATGATGTCAAAACAGATAAAGCAGAATTGTAATGTTAATCTTACCAGCAATCTACAGATTCCTGGATTGGATATGTTGACTGAGCCGCCAGAAGCAGGCAGAACAGTTACACCCTTAAACACTGACAACAATTTCTTATTCTCAGTTTTGCCTACAATTTTAGAAAAATCGCTTATTCAACCGGAAGAAAAGTGTCGCAAGATAAGCGAAAACATACCCAAAATATCGCAAATTTGTAGCACGGACTTAAAGCACCAACAAGAACTTGTTACTCTAGAAACTACAATTTTAGAACAGGCCACTAAATCTCTTCTTAAGTCAGACAAAGAACAAGTAGATCAAAAGATATCTGTTAAAAGTGACGAAAAGTTGATAGAAAATGTTGTTTTACCCACGGATAAACATAAAATTGTTGTGGAAAATGAGGTTTTTAAACTGTTCTCGGAACAAGAACCCGAAATTCCAAAAGTTTATACTTCCGATTCGAAGACAGTCATGAAAAATGCTGATTCAATTGTTTTGGCAAAACAAGAGCTAATGGTTGTCGAAAGAGATAAAATACTTGAAGACTTGGAAACGTCTTCAAAAAATGTAGAAAAACCAGTTGACCAAATAACAGATAACAAAGAAACTGAAAGTGAAGATCATATGGATATCGAAGAATATGAAATTGTTGGGAACTTTGAACCATCATCTAAAGTGTTAGAAAATCATGATCAAATGATTTTAGAAAATATTCAAATTCCTTATAGTTTGAAAACCTCGTCCAAAGAGTCGAAAAATCCAATTAAAATTTTTGAAAATGTGCAAATTATTCAAAATTTGGAAACAGCTTCAAAGCAGCTGGAAAACCAAGATAAAATGGTTTTCGAAAATCCTCAAAACGTCTTGAAAACGTCTTCTAAAGAGTTGGAAAGTCAACCTGAAATGCTGGAAGTTCCTGAAAATTTGAAACTTACTGACGAAAGTTTAAAAAAACAAGATCAAGTGGTTATCGATAACCATAAAATTCTTCACATTCTGGAACCGTCTTCGAAAGAATCAGATAAAGTAGATGAAATGGTTATGGAAAACGACGAAACACCTAAAATATGGAAAAAACAAGATAAACCAGAAATTTTGGACACTTTGGAACCATCTACCACAGAGTCAGAAAAACAAGCAAAAGTCAATATCGAAAAAGAACCAATTCCTTATAGCTCAAAGAATTTTGAAAAACAACATAAAATTCTTGAAAAGGAACAGACAGCCAAAAAATTTGCAAAACTAAAGCCTGGTAAATCTCAAAATAAAGATCCGAAGTTTTCGGATGCGATTCCCAAGGAAGTGGTTACACTAAACACCAAGACTAAGAAAGGCGAAGGAAAGAAACCTGCTTGCTTGAAGCCTAACACCGACACTCTGCATTCAGAAACTTCAAATGAGCCTGAAAAGGAAATTGAGCAGCTGCTTTCAAATGCCTCAAATGATACAATAATGCTAGAAAAATCGGTGGAACTGGATGTCCAACCCATTAAAGAAAGTCATGAGGATAAACTCGAACCTTCGAATGGAACTAAAAGCGTGCATAAATCCCCGACCAAATCACGCACTGAAGCTCAACTTGGAACACCCGTCAAACTAGTAACTCCCCCCTCAGCTGAAGACCAACCCACACCCCGGCGTCCCAGTCGTGCTTTGGAAGCCATACAAATTATTGAGGACATACGTCTACCGGCCATGATCGACATAGAGCATATTGCTGTACAAGTAGATGGTCTAGACATAGAGATGACCACATCAAAGCCCCCGAGCAACATCATTATGTATGCCCAGCCCGATTCCACCAAAATCGATCACAACGATGATGAGGTTGCTCTAGAGGAGGCCATGAACGAGCTGACCAACATAGAAGCCCAGCTCAGTTATCCCAATCTCAGTCTCGAGGCGGATACCATTGAAAAGGCCTTAGAGCAACTGCATCAGCAGACGCCCGACGAGACAGTTGTCACCTCAACATCCAGCAAGGTACAGCAACTGGATCTCATCAATATACTTACACAATCCCCCAGCCAAGATGTCAGCCCTTTGAAATCCAAGACCAAAGGACGCAAGCTGAAGGCCGCACCAGAAAAGTATGACAAGACGCCGCTTAAGAAGCGTAAATTAAATTTAAGTGAAGATGAATCGATAATGCCACAGACCCAAACCGAGGATCCACAGCCAGATATAACCATTGATGAGACTTTGCAGCTAAGTCACAGCTTTGGCAGCGATTCGTCTACGGTGACCAAGCGTTGCTCCTTGGGTCAGAGTGACTATCAATTTGAGCGGATCAACGATGAGGTCGTCTTAAGAGTAACTCGACGTGGACGGCGGAGACGACCACTGCCGGCGGCCCAACTCGAACAGACGTAGCGGACAAACTAATGTGATTACAACTTTTTTTAGTATGTTTAGTCTAAGTATCTATTTGGTTAGTTATATTCATACTTATTGGTCTATGAAAATTATTAAAAGGTCTAAAATCGTACCAAAGAGGGAAGATAAGTAAAGCCAAGGTGAGCCTTTGAACTGCCAAACAAATATTGGCACACCGACAGCACACAAATGTAAAATCGTTGATCCACATTGTCAATTTCCCTGTCTGGAGTTCTGTCTTTGGACATAGAATGCATTTTAAAACCAAAAGCTTCGGAGCGCTGTGTTAAATTTATTATTTGCAATTTATGTCCAGCATAAAATCCATAACATAATCTGCTAATTTCTGGTCTGCTCCAGTCCAGTTAAAGACGCTGTATTCATAAAACAAAATTGATTTCTTCTGTACCTGGATACATGGGTTTTGGTTCCCTCACAACTGGATTCCTTCACAATAATTCATGGTTATGTGTTCAGACAACTGTTGAAGTATACTGTGGTTTAAAACGTTGATTCAGATTCAGATTCAGATTAATACTTACATTTTGATCAGTACAAAAGAGGGTAAGGAATTTAAAAAACCATTCTCTATACAAAATAGGCCGAAAATAATATGACTAGAGAGTGGAATTCTGTTGCATTAAGATAACATGAGAACTACTCATCTGCAGTACTTTTAGCACCAACTTGCTTGTAGAATGACCAGGCTTGGGACCAAAAATAGACGCAGAAAACTAAGCGGGCGGGTTGAAGCAATATTAATTGAACTATAATGAAAATTAGAAATACCTACCAAGTACAATACCGTTTGTACTATATGTCTTGGTTATGTTTAGAAAATATGACAGTTGCCAAATGGATACGGCCATTATAACAAAGACTTGTAAAATTTTTGTAACCAAAAACACCAGCACGAGCTTGCTTCGAAAATCTTTTTTCTGCAGAGGTATAAAAAAAGGAAATTACAAAATATATGTACATTGCATTTTTGTATATTAAAATATCCATATCCAAAAGAGCTGAGAATCATCAAAGTATATGAAAAATGGATATTTTAACATCAAAATAAAAACGATATTTAAATCTAGCCATTCCTCAGAAATTTCAATTACATACCAGGAATAATGCAATGAGCAGTATAATGCAGCCAATCATATGGATAACATGGATCAAGATCACAACATAGTAAACGGCTGTATGTTGGAAAAAGTCCATCCCTAACGAAAGAGTATATGTTTATAGGATTCTATACCTACCACAGTGCCCAAAGGAAACACATCAGTTTTCAATTTATTCCTTACGTTAACTACAGTTAAGTTAGGATACCAGCATAAGAACTTCTTATAGATAGAAAATCCAACAAATGATTCAAATCCGTGTTTATTATATTACATTTAGAAACCCTTGATTGAATAGCAAAGAAAACGAACGAAGAGGCACGAAGTCTCATAAAACAGTGCTGCAATTGGCATAGAACGCATAGAAATATTCATTTCCGACCCAATAAACTATATATATTCTTGATCAGAATGACGAGCTTAGTCGATTGAGCTTTGTTCGTCCGTCTGTCTGTTTCTCCGCGAACTAGTCTCTCAGTTTGGAAGCTATCAAGCTGAAATTTCGCACAGAGTTTTCTGTTTGCTAGACGCTACTAATATGTCGGAGCCGACCGGATCGGATGACTATATCTCATAGCTCCCAAAGGAACAATCGGTTGGAAAACTAGTTTTAGTATGAAAAACTATTTTCTTTTCAATGGAAACGTCGCCAAACTTTGTATTCATAGGTTTTCTATTCTTTTTTATAATTCTGCCAAGTTTGATGAAAACCGGATAACTATATGGTACAGCTGCCATACAAAAGATAAGTCAGAAAAACACTCTTAGTTAGCATCCTGCAAAAGCCAAATAGCTAAGTAGAAACTACTGGCTAAAGTTAGATTAAGGTAGAATCACTACATGCTGTATACACTTCAGGGGTGTGTGTTGTTCTTTCGCACAAGGTGATTGCCTGCCAGCGAATTGCAGCAATAACTTCGTATAACTCTCTCTCTCTTCTCTTTCTCCTTCTATGCCTCTTGCCAAATTGAAGGCAAAAACAATTCGTATGCTCGCTGTCTGCATTGCGTTGCATCACACATAGCATTAGTTTAAGAACCGTGTTTCTCTTTCGTTTTCTTCTGGGTGTTGTTTTTATTTGTGTTAGTGACTGCGCTAACATTTTGGATGCAGCTTGTCAGTTGTATTTTTCGAACGAGCACAGCCACGGATTCTGTTCGCTTTACTTTGCCGGCAGTGAATGCCGTTTGGAATAATAAACATCGACTGGTCTTACTCTTTGGGCACGTCAGTGTACAGCTAAATATACTATATATACTCACACCTGCTCTCAACGATACACCCTATGGCCACGAAGAAATCATAAATGGCGGCAATTAGACATCCCCATTTCAATTTTGTGCAGCAGCAGCCCTTCTCTAACACCAGTTTGTCCATATTTTCAGTTATTCTAGTTTATCCAATTTCCAATTTCCAAATTTGATGTGATTTTGTGGCAGTTGTGTATTGGGATATGCCTTGACGTAACATGCCCTGGTAAGCCCCTTGTTTTTTTTTTTTTATCTGTTTTAATCGTCGTCAGACCCGCGACCTTGTTTGTACCAGGAAAAGGCACAGATCCAAAAATATATATTTAAGACTACAAAATATTATTGCTAATTGGAAAAAATTGGTTTGATTGGAATTTTTGTACTTACTCGCGATTACAGCGCACAATATCAAAGTTTTTAACCACACAAACAATTGAATATATGTACAACACATGTTATTAAAAATGGTATAACTATTATCCTCTTGGGCTACAAAAAACCAAAAAAAAAATGGATGAAAGGTTAACCGCTTGATGAAATGCCAATCAAATACTCCCACACTTACGACAAAAACGGAACGGACACAATTAGCATAATGCAAGCGGCCATAGGGGCCAAAAAAATCGTATAGAACACATACATAAGGATCTTTAAATCCCGTTCAACCATCCCTGTAAAACTTAGGAAGAGATGTTGTAGGGACGTTTTTTCTGATCACTTTGATGCTCCAGGACAAAAAGGAATGCAAGAAAGTATCTAAATTTTATAATTCGATATGATTACCGTCAATGAGAAACTCACTGCGCCAAACTTTTAAGACGCTGCACCGATTTTGACAAGCTAAACTGTTTGAAAACTATTTCTACACGCTTTCAATTCATTTCTTTTGAGGCATTATCCTAACAACCTATAACTCTATAGTGAAGACTCATATATCGAGTTGATCTTTCAATATAATTTCAAAAATATCAATTTATAAATATCCAAGAGTTACTATTTAATATCAATATGATGCTGTAGTATTACATTGATACTAAAAATATTATATTAATAAGCGAAATTCTCACAGTGATATCAAAAATACCCTGGTGACGTGATTTCAGATCAAAGTAGACATCGAAAATCTGAGGGCAGAAAGAGACAAACAGAGTTTCTTAAAACAAAGAGAGACAGCTATAGAGCAACTCGAAAAAGACAAAAACAATGTTCATGTCTCTGCCGGAGCAAGCGAGACATCGAATACTCTTCCGATTTGTCTGTTTTTGCTTTCATTGCTGATTGCAGTTCCCAACTGCTTAAAGCGGTGAGCGCATGGAGAGACAGTCAAACAGCGACAGTCATTAGCGAAAAGCCTACTGAAGGTTGAATCGGAAGATTCATGAAACAGTGCTGTGTAGGCAACCAGCTCTTTTTGGCATATATAAATGCATTAGTTGTTCAAGTTGTGAACAAACGAAACTTTTCGTGAATCCGAGCCAACTAAAGTCACTAATTATTATTCAAAAACATTTGAGCCATATCCTATGGGTATTATAAAAATATAGCTTTGATATTATTAAATACACCATTGGTAATACATTAATACCCCTTTGATATTATAAAAATATATATTAAATAATTCAGCCATGTCGTACAGGTATTGTGAAAATACATTGATACTATAAAAATATATCAGGGATATTAACAAATATCAGATTGTTGATCTAAAATATTTCACATTGATATGTTCGAAATGTACGAGTGATATTTTCGATCATTTCAATTGGGTATTCTTCAGATGAAGGCCGATTCGATACTGAAAAATACCCGATTCATACTAAATATCGTGATCTTTTTATACTCTGTACCGTAGGTACATAGAGTATTATAAGTTTGTGCAAAAGTATGTAACATCCAGAAGGAAGCATCTCCGACCCCATAAAGTATATATATTCTTGATCAGCATCAACAGCCGAGTCGATATAGCCATGTCCGTCTGTCCGTCTGTCTGTCCGTATGAACGCACAGATCTCAGAGATGGTAAGAGATAGAGGTTTGACGTGTATGGGACATATGCTTCTTATGTCTGCAGGCAGATCAAGTTTATTTTCAATTTTGGCCACGCCACCTCCCGCCCCCGCAATTTAGAAAAAACGTCATATCTCCCACAGTTTTGAAGATAGATGGCTTGTTCCTTCTGGACATATTTAGTTATTAGAATAACTTATCGATCCGCCAAAGGAATGAAGAAGATCGGATGAACGGTTTTCGAGTTATGATCAAAAGACAAAATTTCTTGGTACAGAGTATGTTATAGTCGGGCTTGACCGACTTTCTTTCTTGTTTTTCTGTGTAGGTCATAAAATAGTATTTTTCATTGACTGAGAACTCCACAAAGCTATGGACACAGCATAGTTGGTAGTGATATCATTATTACCACGGACCACATTATCCCAAAAATCAACTCCATATGCACATCAGCACTATTGGGACCAGAAGACTGGCGCACAGGAGTGGCCCAAGAAGCATTCAGATCTGGCATTCGTTTCACACAATTCCATAAAGTTTTGCCTATAGCATATAGCTGTCATGTGAACGATGGGTCGAAAACGTAGTTTCAGTAAGAAAAACTTTTTTGTTATCAATGAAAACTCCTCCAAACTTTGTATTTCTTAGTTTGCTATGCTTTCGACATCGGATATCTATATAGTTTAGCTGTCGTAGTAAAGTAGAGTCTGAAAAATAGTCTTAGTGAGAAAAACTTTTTTTTTGAACATGAAATTGTCCTCTAAATTGACATTTATTCATTTGATATGCTTTCACACAATTCTACAAAGTTTTTCTTAAAATCTGCAGTACGACACGTCTGCTTCAAGTTAAGTGCGTAAGCAAAACAGTTAGAGGTGAGCGTCTATGAATCTAGAGATGGGAGCCTCATTTCGCACTCTTTTCGCAAGTATCTGCATACCTAGCTTAAAAGTAAATTGTAATTTGAATATTCCCCCAGGTGTGCTTTAAGTAGCTGTCGACCTAAAAACGACTCAAGTCGTATGGAAAGATGCAGTAAAAAAGCACTTTAAAAATTTGGCAAATTCGAAAAAAAGATAGATCTTCCTCTATTAATCTAATCATATAATTGATTTGGTAAAACATTCAAGTTAAAAGCAAGGTTGTTTCTACAATTTTTGAAACTATTTCAATGGTTGTTGCTTACAACTAGTCGCCACGCCAAGGATACTACTGCTAAATAGCTTTTGCTTTGAATTGAGAGGAAACCTTTGTTTTGTGAGTTGATTACTGAACTACTTTTGACCAGAAACAGCTACGCAAACTGGGAGAGTATTTTATGTTGACAATTTTAGTTTAGTTCTGGATTATCTCTTAAACACACAAAATCGAATCCCTAACAAAACTCGCTGAAAGCATGCAAAAATATTGGGAAAACAACAGTTTCGGTTTTGTTTTTTCGATCAAATATCAAATATATATAAATATACGTGGGTTTCAACAAAACTAAATATAAATAAGAGTAATTAACGGTCGTCTCTCTACTCCTTAGGCCTCCTTGGACTTCTCCGTCTCGCCCAGCAGAAAACGTCGCACTGGAGCCAACTTGAAAATCGGCACCGACAGTAACGCCCCCACGCAGGCGCCTATCCAATAGACAATGATATGCTCCACATTTGTATGGCCCCGACAACCCCATTTGAGGGCCGTTGCAAGCACTGGATTAAAGTAGCCGCCGGAGAAATTAAAGGCTGCAAGCAGGAGATAGTTAAAAGCGTAAACTATTTTGAGACCACATTGGACAGCAATCGGACGCGCGTCCAAAACGGAGCCGGATCAGCCTACCTGCCACCACCAGGCTGGTGCCAATGAAGGAATCCATGTAGCTGCCATATTTCGGCTCCTTCTCGCTTAACGCCTTCGAGGCCAAACGGCACAGTAGAGTGGCCACACCCTCAATCGCAGCACCCAAATATGGGCTAACCTGCAGATCGGCGTTGCACTCCTCGAAGGCGCGTCCCTTGTGGGTGTCGGCAAACTCTAACCACCAGAAGACCTGCACAATGCGATAGACACAGCAACCGCCCATCAGCTCGGCCCAAGTGCGCAGGGCCATCTCCTTGAAACTGGTACGACCCTCAATGACATCCTCCATGTGGGTGTAGGGACAAGCGGAGGCGTCGCCCCATACCTTGCTCCACCAGACCGTGAGCAGGAACAGAAAGATGGCATATGTGGCCACACCAAAGTTATCGGCCACTGCGGCGAGGGGGGAAAAGTGAGTTCCGCTTAAGGTACCTTAAGGCACTTACCAATAATCAGCTCAAAGCAGCAGGCACACAATTCAGCTGCGGCTATGGCCTCGTTCAGCAGGATGGGTACGATCCCTTCGCGTTTCACCAAACGAGCGCAAAGACGTCGCGCAATCTGAGCGGCTAGGCAACAGCCCAGCATGAAGCCGCCGCTGATGCCTAGTGAGGCCAGCGACATGCCTAGAAGGGGGGGCGTAAAATCTTCAATGAAATGTTTGTCGTTTGTGAATGACATTCGATGACAAGTCCAAAATACCTTAAAGAATCAAAGTTCACAACCAGATCTTTGATAAACTATCATAATAGTTGGCGAACCTACCCAATACAGAGTCTAAGGATCATCCAACCAAAACCTCCTCTAACCAATTCCCGCTGACTTCTTTTAAAATAAGTGTGTTTGAAAGTTACCATAGCTAGAAAAATTCTTGAAAAAAGGATCTGCTTATTCAAATCTAAAATATGTGGTCTGACTCTGTGCTCTACCACTGATTGAAACACTTTTTTAAGGGCAGCCGTTGGGGCCTGTTTTAAAACACTTTCCTTAGGCCAAAAACTGTTCGAAAATTCCTAAACTGATCGTTATCAGAGACAGATTAGTGTAAACACGTCTCCTTGGATTGCTTGTTAACACGAAAAAGGTTTCATATTTGGCATCGCCTTGTTGTTTGCCATTTGCACTGCACTTTGTAGTTTTTTTGTGTTTGATGTTGATGAACTATTTTCGAATTCGCAGCACGCCAAAAATGCTCTATAAATAGTAATGGCTTAGTGTGAGCACAAAATTAACAAAATTATGCCATAAAATTGTGGATTTTGCTTTGTTGTTTGGCTGTGTTTGCTCCATCCGTTTGACTTTGGATATAATATATTTAGTATGAATATCGAATCCAAACACATACTTAGTTACAGGGCAATGTAAGTAATTTAATTGTGAATAAATTAGCCGTAAATATGCTGGCAAGCACTGGTCGTCGACTGACCATTTCCGTGATTTGTTTGCTCATCTGGCCCCAGGCTATTATTAAATTGCTCAAAAGAGATTGAAGGGGCGCGCATTTGGATTTGCTTACGTTTGACGTAAATTCAAATGCGCCAAGACGTAAGCAGCTGTAGAACTTATCGATAACAATTCGCATTGCTCAGCTGTTACACAAGTGAGTTTTATTTACACCCAGAAAAAGCTGAAATTTTTTATTAAAACTTGGTTATTTGTAGTGCTGCCGCTACTGTTTAGATGCCAATTGAGTAGATCCATCAGTTGCCTGGCCACACAACATCAACGCCTGGCTGGCTCCACTCCTGCGACTTCTGACCTAAGTGATGCCGGCTTTTCCGATTGGAAAACCCTCTACCAATTGCCCCTCATTCGACTCGTGGCTGCCTTTAATAAGTTGAAGATCTATCAGGCTGCAGTTACAGCCGCCGGTACACCAGTGGCCTTTGCTCTTGGCCAGGCTGGACAAGTGTCCACCGATGCTTTGGGCGTATGTGCGGCCATTGGAATTAGTGGCCTGATCACCCTCGCCCTGGGCAGTTATGCGGCCACCAACTTAGTGGGCTTCATCTATATCAATGAGCAACAGGATCAATTGAAATTGGCTTATGTGGACTTTTGGGGTCGACGTCAAGAGACTGTGATAGACACGGACGATTTGCTGGCCAGCTGGGAGGGGGACACTAAACGGTATCGTTTCTATCAGCCCATTTGTTTGCGTAGCGATTCGAAAAGGAAGTATAAGTTATTGCAACGATTTGGCGTTGTCAGCGATCCGCAATTGTTTGAGAGTCTCTTTGGAGATTGAATACTGTTATATTTTGTATGTAGTTTTAATTGGATGGCAATTTATTTAAACTATATTAAAAATTTTTTTCTAGCTTTTAAGGGGACTCATCTGTCTCTGTTTTGTGGACCGACTGAACCCGTGCTTAACTCAGAAAGTAGAGTGGCCAAAGGTTGAAGGCTAGCTGCTCGTTGTTAGTTGCAGTTACTGGAGCTGGAATTGTAGTTATTCTCAGAGTTGTTACCAAAATCTTTTTGCTTCTTACGGTTGCTTCAGACTTTCCTTTTGCGTGGAGACGTTTGAGCTAACAGTTGGTGATACTTTATTTTCGGAAGCCATCCTATGTCATTAAATCTATTTTGATTTTGAACCAAAGTTAATTTCTTATCACAGTTTTGAATTAAAATCAATCATTTCCAGTCAAACCGATTTAAGGCATTTGGTTGGGATCATCTGGATTAAGACGAGTGGCGGACCAGCTCCTTTGTTTCCCTGTGGAGATTGTTAAAAATACATTGAAAGGTTCTTGAAATATCCAGTTATGGTATAGTATTGCTCGCTTCCTAGATTTGATACCTCTTCAAAAGTCCAACACCTTGCAAAAGATCGCTTGTTAAAATTCACTTGTGCTATAGCATATACCAAAGAAACTTATTAAAAACTCTAAATTATAGAATACAAAAAAACAATATCACACATGTGACTTCTAGTCCATGCGTACTGTTTTGGTTTAATAATCATTTTCACAGAGTGTTCGCTAGTCTCATTGTCTACTTCTATACATATATTTTCTCTCACAACATTTTCTATATTTAAAGTGCTAAAAATAGTCCATATAAGAATAATGAGTTTAAAGTTGAATGGATGAACCTAACATAATGTTTACATAATTGAGTCCTCTTGTTGGTTTTGGTCCTCTGATTTGACCGGTTTGTTGCCCAAAGCAATGGCCTCGGCCACCTACAAAAGGTTAAAGATTTATTTTATTTATATCTATAGATATGCCCAATCTCACAAATTCCACTCACCGTGTCGGGCAGCTTTTTGCGAAAAGTTTCTGGCAGCAAAAGCGAGAGTATGCAAGCCATTAGGGAAATCGCTCCAAAGAGTAGCAAGGGCAGTGGTTCATAGTAGGCACCCTGCAAGGCAGATCAATTGATGATATACATTTAATTTGTGGCCACAACTCACCAGCATGGGCACAAAAGGAGCCAACATGGCTCCAAAACGAGCAAAAGTGGACATGACACCAACACCACCACTGCGTATGATCTGTTTGCAAATTGTTAGAATTATGGTTTGAGTTCAATTTTTCAAATTTATTTAACAAACCGTTGGCATCATTTCCGCTGTGTAGGTATAGATGACGGCAAAGGAGGAGGTTATGCCCAATTTGCCAATGAGAAAGAGAGTGATCACCAGCCAATTGGCCCCTGTGGCAGCAAGTAAAAAGAGAAAAGAAAGCGAACGGGGTAAGTATGTGGTAGTTAGTGTTTGCAGAGCGGTGTGGGGTTAAATAAACATGGAGTTAAACTAGTTCCGGACCAACAGCAGTTGCCTTTTCATTTAAAGCACCGCCTGTTTCTATGATATCTCCTCCATCAGTTTGCAAGCTATCTTCACTAAACCTAGCACGAAGTCTTTAAGTACAACTACGCTGCACATTTGTCGGAACCGGCCTGATCGGAAGACTATGGCATATAGCTGTCATAGGAACAATCGTTGGAAAAACTAGTTGTAGTAAGAAAAACTGTTTCGCTTTCAATGGAAACACCTCCAATCTTTGTATTTCTTAGTTTGCTATGCTCTTCCATGATTCCACTAAGTTTGATCGAAATCGGACTTCTATTTACTATAGCTGTCATACAAAAGTAGAGTCTGAAAAGTAGTTCTAGTGAGAAAAACTTTTTTGTTTTCAATTCAAATGTCCTAAAAATTGGCTTTAATTTTTTTAATATGCTTTCACACATTTCTACAAAGTTTGGTCAAAATCGGTTGACTATAGCATATAGCTGCATTACGAATGATCAGTGGAAAAAGATGTTCTATTGAGAAACATTTTTTTGTTTTAAATCGGATCGACTCAAAATTTGTGACATTACAGTTTCTAAGGCTTTTGCATGATTCCACTAAGTTTGGTCAAAATCTGACATGTATATGGTATGGTTTCCATAGAAAAGTAAGGTCCGAAAAGTAGTCTTAGTTAGAAAAGTTTGCTGCAAGGCTATTTTCTATTTCTTAAAATTAATACAAGCCTTGGCTTTAGCTTATTAGCAACAAGTTATTAATCAGAAAGAGGAAATAGCAACTAGGTATAATTGGTATCAGCGAGAGAGTGCTTTCTTTTGCTTACAACTTGACTATTCTTCATCCAATATTCAGCAATCCTTTAGCGGTTCAATAAATAATCCTATATACTTTATAGGGTAGGAAACCTTAATACATGTATATCAAGGGTACCTTTGGTACAAACTTGAAAAAGTAACACATTCAGGTTAAGTATATATCAAAATAGCGATTAGCTAATAAAGCTAAATTATCGAGGTCTCTGTCTAATCAATACAACAAAAGATTAATAGAGCAATAAAATGAAACAATTAAAAAAATGTTGTCCCTAGTCAAGTGCATGGCAGTGCATATATATATGCACACTTAGTTCTTCGTCCAACTCTCTGATATATCTGCCCACAGCCAAATCCTCTAAAGGCATGTTTCGAAGTGAATAAAAATGTCTGTTAAGTTTCGCTGGTGATCCTGAAGAACTACAGCTGGATTCTGTGCCATATCTAATCTGACTGAGCCCATATCTACTCCCAAGATTTATTATATATAAGCAGGTTGTTGAAAAGAACATAAAAATGAGAACTGCAACGATTCTTTGCCAGCTAAATCATGATAGTTGACCGATTAAAACTAAATCTTATCTCATAAAATAGTTCTTAAGGTAGTAAAGTAGAATCTGAGAACCATTTAACAGAAGGCAAGTGTCGATTAATTGCACATAAAATCTTATCAGGAAATCATCTGACCCCAATGGCTTCTTAGTACAGTACTTAACCGATAAGGTAAAATCAAACAAAATTATAAAAATATGTCTTGTACCTTGTACAACAGATTTCAATCTCAAGATATGATAATATATCTGTCTGACCATCTTTAAAAGGAAAAATCAACTCCATAAGTATTTACCCCCTCTAAAAAGTAGACACTTTACGTGTAATCCTGTCGTCTTGGACTATTCGTAGCATGCATAGAAAATATTGATTACTCTGTATTTATACAGTACTTAACTTTAAATCATGACTTACCCATGGTAATATAACCGCTGGCCACACAAGTAATCGAGCAGAGTAACAGCGAACCGGATAAAGCCAGTCGTCGACCCAGTTTGCGCAGGCACAGCTGTGAATAGATGGATGGATGAATGGATGGTTGGATATTTTTTGTTCAGTTGTTCCCTTACTTACCCAGGCCAGGGTATACCCCGGAATTTCGACCAGGCAGACGAGTGCAAAATTGAGATATTTATTGCCACTCAAACTGGTGGAGTTCAAGGACAACCCATAGTAAACTATGGAATTGACAGCCCATATGAAGATCATAATAGTATAGCGCACCACCAGTACACGCGAGGCAAACACCTGTTTGACTGCCCGACTAATCTGTCCACTCTGTGGCGGTTTCTTGTTATCCATATCCAATTCCTGCTGCTTAAAACTGGCCATCAGCTCCACCGAAAGCTCACGCCGATTCACAAAGGCCGCCTTCCGTAGGATCTCGCCCGCCTTTTCATGCTGATTGCGTGCGAGTAACCATCTTACCGATTCGGGAACAAAGAAAATGTACACCACAAAGATCAGCGGTGGAATGGAGAGGGCCAGCTGCAAATGCTGCCACTCGGGCAGAAAAACCGCCAGACCCAGCAGCGCCTCGCCCACAGCATAGAAATAGTTGAGCACTATGGAGGACATCTCACGTTTGCCTGGACCCACCATTTCCACGCCTATAATGAAGGCCAGCGGATAGACGCCCGAGGTGCCCACCGCATTGAGCAGCGCAAAGACCAGAAAACTGACATAGCTCCAGGCCACGGCCTGAGCCACGCCCGTCACCGCCATGAAAACGACGCAGAACACAAAGATGTGCTTGCGTCCAAAGCTACAGAGAGAGATGGTGATTAGGCTATGCAGCGTAGTGTTTGCATTCGGGTGTCTACCCACCGATCTGCCAGATAACCAAACAGAGCGGTGCCTATAACCAGGCCGGCAAAGTGTGTGGTACCCACAAAGGCCAGTTTCCAGGCATTCTCTTTGCACAGCAATCCCCATTCCTGGGCAATGGTTCGCTCTCGAGTCTTATAGACAAATACACCACATCGCTCCACTTGAGGGCTGAATAATGAAGCATTACATTCTCCCTCCAATCCCGTTTGACTCGAACTCTCATTGGCCACATATCGATCACAGATATTCGGCACAAAGTTGCCCTTCTGGCTCCACTTGCCCGGCACTGCCACGTCCAGCCATTCCGTTTGGTATTGTGGCTCCACAGGATTATCACACTCGGGTATGAGACAACGATAGACGGGTGTACCGGCGGTAAATACATACGACAGGCTATTGGCTGCCGCAAAGAGAACGGGCAGGCAGATGAGCAGGTAGTTACGCCTCTGGTAACGTCCAAATTCACCAATTTGTGTTAGGATCTCATCCAAGTCCATGGTATTGCCATTGCCCGTCATTTTGGGTGTTAAGGTTATGGTATGACGATAGGCAACAGCTGATGTAGGTTGGAAGAGGGATAGACAGAGAAATATAGAGAAAGAGAATAGAGATTGTTGTCAGGTGGTACATTTCCTTCGGAATAGATTTTCACAAAACCTTAAGGAGACCTGAAATTAAAAATAAACGAAAGAATGATGTTTGCTTAGCAGATCCTTAACAAGAAAATACCACAAATATAGTCACATTGGTTTAAGGTTACTTTTCTTTCGAATCAAAAAACCAGCTTTTCTCAATTGCCCAAAAAAAAGTCAACACCAAAACAGAATCAGTTGCTGAATGTTTGGCATCGCCAAATGTTTTTGTCACTTGTAAAATAGTGTTATTGAAAATCGTATGCGATTAGGCTTCGTCCACAGCGCTAAATAATCGCTCTTCATGGCCCCCTCCTCACCTCCTACTCTCTGGTTAAGATAAGACATATGAAAATAAATAAATATGTGACGAACTGTTGCATTGAAAGGTTGACGACTTTATTTCATTGTTTTCAAGAGCAATTAGAGTCATGGAACTGACTATATTTATCTGCAGCTACTTGCATTAGAACGACTAACGAAAAGTGGCAGTTTTAAACATTATTCTTCGGGCCTAGTTCCAAGATCTGAACCCCAAGAGAGTGGCCAGTTCTTAATAGAGGTAGGGCAGCATTGCCTGAACATTCTAAAAGTATGAAAAAAGAAGTTTGGATACCCTTGCTGGACGTTTTTCTAACAAAGACTACTTTACGGACCATACTTTTCTATGGGAGCTATACTATATAGATGTCCGATTTCAACCAAACTTAGTGAAATACTGGAAAAGCCTAACAAATGAACAAGTAAGAAATCTGGAGTCCATTCCATTTGAAACAAAAAAGTTTTTCTCAATAGAACTTCTTTTTCGACCGATCGTTCGTACTGCAGCTATAGGCTATGGTCATCTGATTTGAACAAAACTTCGTAGAACTGTGTGAAAGCATATCAAACACATAAATGCCAATTTTAAGGACATTTCCATTGAAAACAAAAAAGTTGTTCTCACTAAGACTACTTTTTAGACAGCTATTCTATATAGATGTGCGATTTCAACCAAACTTAGTGGAATCATGGGAAAGCCTAGCAAACTAAGAAATACAAAGTTTTGAGGCGTCTCCATTGAACACAAAAAAGTTTTTCTCACTAAAACTCGTTTTTCGACCGATTATTCGAACTGCAGCTATAGTCCGATTTTGACAAGACTTTTATGAATTGTGTGAAAGCTTATAAAATAAATATATGCCAATTTAGAAGAGGTTTACATTGAAAACAAAAAAGTTTTTCATACTAAGAATATTTTTTTAACCTTACTTTTCTATGGCAGCTATACTATACAGATGTCCAATTTCGACCAAACTTAGTGGAATCATGGGAAATCATAGAAAACTAAGAAAGACAAAGTTTGGAGGCGTTTCTATTGAAAACAAAAAAGTTTTTCACACTACAACTAGTTTTTCCTTTGCTACAGTCTTCCGATTTGGTGGGTTCCGACAAATATGCAGCGTGTTTGTACTAAAAGACTTCGTGCAACGTTTGGTGAAGATGGCATTCAAACCGACGGAGAAGATAGCAAAAAAACAGACGAATATGGCTAAATCAACTCAGGAAATGCCTCCTTCAATGCGTTACAAACATGCGGACACCCTCTGCAAGGGTATAGAAATATATATAAGGGGGAGGGTGACTCGGAAATATCTAGAGATCTTAGTTTAAAACTGCTTGGCTTTATTTGTAAAGTGACTCCAAGGAGTTGGGCTACTAGATTAGATGACCAAAGGTGAGAGACTTGAAACGAACTGTTCAAGGACAAGTAGGTTCTACATCTAAAGTTCTACTAGTTTAGTTCACAATTCAATCGTTCATACGAAAATCTCTAGAGATTTCTGGATCAATCGCAACACTGTGTATGTATAATATGTGAAACCTTTGAGGTTCTGATGGTTCCACATCGAGAGTATCAAATAATAAAGCTGATTAGTATTGAGTTATATACACACACTTTTCCTAGCTTTTTAAACTGTGGAACTTCTGAAGACTTTATAATTTCAAATTGCGGAAGAAACAAACTTTATTAAATCTCCATTATCAGCATTATTAATCGATTGACCAAGTTTGAGAACGATTAGATAAACGAATGCCAATTTACAGCTAAAACAAATGAAGCTCGGCAGCAGCAAAACACTGACAAATTAGGGAGTGCCTCAGCGGCATTGAGTAGTCCCTCACACAGTTCGTAGGGCGCCACGCTTATAAATTATAAGTAAGTCCGGTTTTTTATGGCCTCCTTCAATTTGAAATGAATTCCTTTTTGCTGGGGCTCGTCATGCCCATTCCTTCATTTAAATTTTAGGCCCATCAGAACTATTAATTGCACTTAACCAGTTCTGGTTGATCGATAGGTTTTCAGTGGGAAGAGGTTATTGTTAAGAGATGTCTAAATAGGGAAATGCATGCAATCCTCAATTGAGTCAAATGATTGCATGCTACAGTGGCTCACAAAAGTGTGCCCACTCGAGTTACTTTTAATTAAAACCACGTACCGAAAATGCATGTCGTGATAATACTTCATTCAGCTCAGGACGCATAAAATCAAAGCCAAAGTACTCTGACGTGTTAATATATTGTTGTTCCGGCTTAAAACTACAAACTGAAGTTGGGGTTTTCCCTCTCAATTACACCAGATGGATGGATCATTAAGCGTGTCAAGGGGTTTTCTACTTAGTTGTAGAACTTTTAGTCAGTTTCTGCTTGCACCTGTAATTGCAGGTATTATTTATTAATAAAGTTTATGGGAAGCGCTGCAACCGGCTGCGGGCCACCCGTAAATCAGATACTTTTTTCTTTATCTTATAGATAGTACCATTTGTGGTATCTTATCAATAGCCGGGTGGGCCTGCTCAGGACTCAACTTACAAAATTCATTTGGTTTTTACACTTGACAGGTGTTTTCTTAGCTTTTTCGAAAAGTTCGTTTGTTGGGGTTTTGCTTTTTGTTCAGAGAAAATGTATTTTAGGAAAATTCTATCACCGCACGACGCAACGTCTGCCGAGATACTGAAATTCGTTCGACAAGCTGCAAAAAACTGGCACAGCCGGCATGAAAATCAATAAATGTTTTAAGAGTAGCCGGCACAGACTCTTAAGACGCCGCCGGAAAAAGAGAGAGCGGGAGAGTTGGCTAAGAGCGAAAGCTTGGGATGACAAAAGTGCTTTTGTGTGATGTCTTCTGTTGTGGATCGCTTTTGAAAGCAGTACGTATGTGCGCCAAGTTCTTGGAAATTATCAGCCTTTGTGTATAAATGAAAATATAAAATAACCGAAGTGGGGTATACCCTACAATCCGACATGTTTGGCAAACGTCTCACTGATAAGGCGGCCCACTACGTATGAGCAATTTGCACACATTAAGCATACGCAGCGTAATGTTTTAGGTACTCCCCATGAACCTATGCATGTGTGGGTATACAATGTCAGGTATCAGCTGAGTAATCGGCCTGGTCTTATCTCAATCGCGAAAGTTTTGTGTTTTTTTTTATGTATGAGTCTTCAGTGCTGCGCGAAACGTCGAGATATTCACAACTGTGCGCGCTGCTAACCTCGGAGTAAACGGGAGAGACAGAGAGAGAGAGAGAGAGAGAGAGAGATAAGATGGTCTGGTGGAACAAAAAGAAGGAAACGGATCAGAGCTCCAGTGTGCCCAGTCAGGCACTGGTAGCCCAAGATCCACGCAAGAATGTCAAAACCACCAGCGCCGCCACCGTAACCACCAACACCGCCGTACAGAACTCCACCATCTTCAATACAAACAAGCAGACGGTCACCTACCTATCCACACGTCAAACCGTGACGCATACCCAACAGGCACACATAACAGAGATAGTGGATCGTCGTACACCCAGCCAGGCCGAACTGGAGGCGCTGTTTGCGCAGATGCGTATGGGGGGTGGCGCAACCACTACCACCACCAGCACTACCAGCTCCACACGTTCACGTCCACCCAGCCTGAATGGCGTGGCCTTACGTTCAACGCCTACCTTCAAGGCCACCACCACCGCAGGGCCCAAACGTTCGAGTACCTTGGTAAAAACCGAACAAACCACCGTGTCACAAAAGAACGGACGCAGCGTTACACAGCATGTGGAGACCCAGCGTGTGGAGTTGAAGCCAAAGTCGAACAAGTGGACACCTTGGAAACCAACCGCTGCATCTTCCTCAACGCCCACGAGTACCACCTATGTATCGCCCTATGCTCAAAAGCCTTTGGCTTTGGGTTATGTCTCACCGTATGCCTCCACCACCACAACCACAGCTACGCCTAGAACTTTTACCCCACTGAGCTCTTCCACAGCTGCACCGTCTACCTCCAAAGTTTTAACCTCCACAGCAGTGCCAAGACCCTACATCAGTCTGAATTCTTTCACCGGAGCCGTGCCCAAAACCAAGCAGAGCACCTATGATGCTCAGGGTAACTTCAATGTGAAGCCACTGTCGAGTCTTGCTTCTTCGGCTCCTGCTTTAAGCAAAAGCAAGCTAAAACCCGCCAGGGTATATATTTTCAATCATGAAAAGTTCGACAATCAGAATGAATTTCGTGCGGGCAGTGCGCAGGATGTGAAGGCTTTGTGTAAGACATTCGAACAGCTGAAATGCAAGGTGGAGACCATAACCAATGCTACGGTGGCCACTGTACGGAGCACCGTCAAAAAGTGTAAGTAAAGTCAGAAGCTGTTAAAAATCTCTAAAGGATATTTAAAAGGTATTCATTGGATGATTTCGTCAGAGAGAGAGAAGGACTGAAGGCTTAGGACTGATTTTGCCGAACCCGACTGACTGACTAACCTACATATCTAAAATTCGACATAGACCTTTGAAAAAGTGGGAACATTCAATCCTGAGTCCTTGAGGACTACTTTTTGACTTGAAATTCCGGAACAAATCCATTAAAACTTATCAAATTTATGACTAAATCCCTAACTTACCTAAAAAATGTACCTTCTTGCAGTGGAAACGAAAAACTTTGCCGACCATTCAGCATTGGTGTTGGTCCTTCTCACCCATGGCACACGGCACGATAGACTGGCGGCCAAGGATAATGACTATTCGCTGGACGATGATGTGCTCTTTCCCATCTTGCGCAATCGAACTCTACAAAATAAGCCCAAACTGCTGTTTGTGCAAGCCTGCAAGGGGGCCATGGAGAAGGGTGGCTTCCAAACGGATTCCGTGCAACCGCATGGTAGTCCCAATGAAATACTGAAATGCTACAGCACCTACGAAGGTTATGTATCCTATCGCACTGAGGATGGCACACCCTTCATTCAGACCCTTTGCGAAGCCCTGCAGAGATATGGCAAGCAACAGGATATCGATGCCATTATGACGGATGTGCGTCGTGTGGTAAAGCAGCAAACCAAGTGAGTAGAGCATCTTTGGTCCAGCTTTGAGTTAAAACTAAATATGCATTTTGTTAACTTTTTAGGGAGAGCCAAATACCCTCAGTCACCAGCACACTGACCACCAAATACGTATTCGGAGATTATATTTAAGTTGAACTAAACTAAGCCATAACGACTTGTGATTTGCCCCTTAGACATGGCCTAAATATGCGAGAGACTGTATTCATTTATATTAAATTGTATGTTCATAGCACCAAACCAGAGTGACACATTTTTATGCGCATACTATAAAATGTTTCCGTTTCAATTTCCGTTTGAAGCCCACTGATTGCAGATTGCGGATGCGATAAGAAAGTATCCAAAAAGTAACCCCGAACAAAACAAAAAAATTGTATCTATTAATAACCTAGCCTGTAATAAATATTCGAGAGGGGTTGTAACCCAAAATGAAGCTCGCTTTGATTTGGTATATCCAAAGTACTGAAGTACTTTTTAGAAAAACATATGACCTTCACCTGCCTATGTCTCTGATGAATGTAGACCTAGTTTTAATGATAGTAATCGCAAAGAAATCCATCAACTTGGTACGCTAGTTGCTTTTTTTCGGAGCCTCAAGAGAGTGCTTCAACACATCTTGTAGATCAATATAAAACAAATATCGTAAAATTGAAGTGTTTTGGATTACTGAGTGCCCGCACATCGAATTTTCAGAACAATCCTTTCTTGAGTTACCTTTATCGGGCCCTTCACCTTTCCTAAAGCCAATTAATATAACAATATAAAACCAACTTTTGACTATAACTCTGTGAAATTCCTTAAGCCTGTATTATAATTCTACCACAAAC
Organism: Lordiphosa fenestrarum; assembly: GCA_035044985.1. Taxonomy (NCBI): domain Eukaryota; kingdom Metazoa; phylum Arthropoda; class Insecta; order Diptera; family Drosophilidae; genus Lordiphosa; species Lordiphosa fenestrarum. The sequence continues at coordinate 351,080 of JAWNNO010000495.1, forward strand.
ATTCTAAATCTAACACAAAAAACTCGAAAGACCGAACCCGCGATGGCTTCGTGAAGCTCTCTTCGTTTACATTTGGAAACATCTTCAAAACAAACAGATTGATCATAATAATTGGATAAATAAACGTATACAACTGTTCCAATTACTTTGCATAGCCTTGACGCACTTTTGTTGTGGTCATTCGGCTATCCTCCAGACAGCTTTTTGCAATGCGGGAATGAAGCTTTAATTTAAGAAATTTGCCATATTTAAGTTGTTTGAAATTTAATGTTTTGTAATCATATTAATTTATTTATAACATTTAAAAAGGGAAGTTAAGTTCCCCATATTTTTAGCTATGCTTACCTACGACTACATACCCTGGACCTCTGATTTTTAAAATCTATAAGGATTAGTTGTTGTTATTTATCAAAAATTGTACATAGCTGCCTATAATTCAAGATTGAACCGGTTCTGAACCAGTAAAATAACTCAATAATTTAAGTAACGGTCACTCGCAAGAAGCAATTTCATTGTGGACCCACGATTTTTCATTAGTATGCTGTGTGTGTGCTAAGTCTACCGAACTTATGTAAAATCGAAACCGCACATTGATACTTTCCTTCATACTCCACTGAGATTCACATTTTTGGCCGTTCGGCGGTAAAATCGTTGTGGGAGAGAAATGTAAGAAGAAGCGATGACGTAAAAATCGTGAGATATTAAACGCCGTAAGCATAGCAAAACGTCAAACGTATGACAGCGTGAACGCAAAGCCTAATCGATAACAATGACGTTTCGATAGTTTTTGTTAAGGTTCTAATTGAAATGTATGTTTCGTTTATAATTCCCTGGATGTCACAGAAACTGGATCTTTTGGTGCTGCGTTTGCAGAACACGGATATGTAGTTCGACTCGAACAAACTTTGCACACAGACAGCACACATATATAAAATTAATGATACACTTTGCAAATTTTCTCTTTAGATTTTCCTTACATTCCGTTAGGCACCTTGTTGTTCTATGTCTTAGTTATAACGGCTGTTGTGTCCTTAAAGTAAAAGTTAGTTATGCCCTAAGAAGTCTTTTCATGTAAGTATATGAAGTAATAAGAGAAAAAATCGTACTAGGTTGATAAAAATTAGTAAGAAGCTGTACTATGCCTCAAAAAGTCGAATAGTTTAAGAATTCCTGGAGGAAGATACCATCTCAGGCCTTAAGCAAAAACAAATTTCGAAACCTATCTACGATTTTATGACCTAAATCGCCTCTAACCCATGTTAATTTCAAAAATAGTTCTTCATAAACCCAACAACTCGATTTGAATTTGTACATGCTTTCCGTTTTCTGTCAGTATTTCACAGTTTTACTGATAATTGTTTTACACACACATTGAATATCAAGTTTTTAACAAATTCCACAATCTAAGTAGAGAAGCCTCAACATGATCTATCTACAGCGATGTTGTTGTTGCGTCGATCTGCGCATAGGCACCATTCTTATTGGACTATTGCATATTATTGTGGATTTAGTTGGTGGCTTCTTTGTGGCCATCTATGGAGAATCGGGTAAGATTACACGACTGCTCAATCTCCATTCTCCAAACTTACCCACCCCGCCCTTCCTCCAGGCATACCCGATCTGTGTCACAAATTCTTCATCGTATTCATGATCATTCACTTAATAAGCTGTATATTTCTGATCTATGCTTCCATCAGGGTAAGCTGGAGACTTTTTGTTAACTTTGACTATGCAATTGGCGGTTTATTCTTACAGCTAAGACCCGGATGGATGCTATTCTATATACTGGCCACTATGATTAAGGCTCTGGCCATGATTATTTTGACCATTTCGGATCTTTTGCTTAGTATCTGGTATGCGGTGTTCATAGTGTATGCCCTCATGTTCGGTGAGTAGAAATGCTCAAACAAAATCTACGCTGACCGTCTTGACTTGGTTATTTTACAGTGATTTGCTTATATTTCTGGTTGGTCGCCTATTCGTTCTATGCAGCGCTAGGAGGAGCCATTTTTATTTGATTCCCTTTCAAATCTGTGTCCAAATTCTGGTGTTTTTAAAATTAAACTCGTTTGCACTCAAATGTTTTGTTGGCTTTGTTAAATCCGTCATTTAACGAATATAAATACCGATAACTGGCAACAGAATGCTACCGGGGAAATGCTGCTATTTCGTGCGTTTACGCTACGGATGCATTGCCATTGCAGTCATTGATTTCATAGTAAACATTGTTCTGGCCAACTTGGGCTCGGGTAATGAGGAGTAGCAAGTAGTAACTTCGTTTCAACCACAACTCATCCAGTCCCCGCCCTTCCCAGATCACTTTGTGGCTCACATAGAGCACGCGGTGGCCATTTGCCATTGCATAGGTTGCGTTTTGCTGTTGGGCGGAGCCATAATCGTTCGTATTGTTAATCATTTTGAAAATTGTTAAACTGCTCACTGATCTCTGCAGAAATCCACGGTTTTGTTGATGTTCTATCTAATCACTAGTATCGTCAACACGGCCATTTTGTTTCTCTATTCGATGTACCTCATCGCTTACATGTTCGATGCGACAATGTATATAGTCATCTACTCTTTAACACTTATAGGTGAGTGTGCAGAGTATGGCTTTGCTTTTTATATAGAAACCGATTTGTATACTCCAGGCTGGGACTGTTACTTCTGGATCATCGTGCTTTCCTATTACCAACAGCTACGTTATAAAGAAAACGAAGAAGCCAATCGACGAACGGATACCGAGGTCTGATCCGCAGTTAAATTTGGATAAATATTTATTCTTTAATTTAATAAAAAAACACATACAACACCATGGATTTCCATTCGTTTGTTTGTTCTCAGTGGAAATGTCCTTCAGGTTAGTTAGAAAAGCGTGCTGCAAGGGTATTTGCTTGGCCTACTTGCATTGACGGACTGTGACTAGGTCTGTGACAATAAGTGGGACATGAGTAGTTGTTTTTACAACGAAAGGATCAGCTGCTGAGTGTTAGCGATGTCCATGGACCGTAGTTGTTTCCCAATTCCAAAACCAATTTCACCCAATTTGATTTACATTATTTTAATGTCAACTATAAATAATATTTACACTCTGAGCGACTATTCCGACTACTTAGAACTGTTCCAGTGTGCGTGGTGCTGGCGGTGCTCCATACTCCTCCGCAGGTGGTCCATATTGAGGTGCCGGCTGCTTTGCTTGCTGTTTGTACTTGATGAAGTACACCTCTGGCTTGCTGGGCTCAGTGGGTGCGGGCGAGGGCAACACTACGGGCAGTTGCTCTTCAGGTTTCTTGACCAGCACATAGACCAATGTCTTGTGCTCATCCTGCACAGGTGGAGGCAACACCTGACGCACTGGTGTGGGTGGATTGGGAGCCTTGATGAAAATGATCTTGTAATGCTTCTTGGGTACGGATGTTTGTATGGGTGAGGAAGCAGGATAGAATTCCGGTTCCTCTGGTGGCACGTGCACATACACGTTCTTGGTGATAATGGCCTCGGCTGTGGGAGCAGCCGGTGGTCCATAGAAGGCAGCGGGTGGACCATAAATGGGTAGAGGTTGTGGTGCTGGTGGTGGGCCGTAATCCTTTTGCGGGGCCGGTGGTGCACCGTAACGTGGCTTTGGTGGTTCCGGCCGGGCCAGGACCAAAGCCAAACTGACTGAGAGGAATACTAGAGCAAGCTGTAACTTCATGCTGAATCTTGGATGGTTCGTAGCCGAATGACACGTTTGTTGTGGGTCAATCGTGCATTATATACGACTTTTTGCATAATCATTTTGACTGCCCAATCGTTACGAGTTATCCGCCCGGGCCCTGCACTCTTCGCATACAAATGAGCTGGGCTCGAGCGAGCGCATTGTGCCCATTTCGGTTTTCGATTTGTGTTATTTTTTCATTATTTTTTTTGTTGTTTAATGAAAACGAAATTGCACAGAGGCTCGACGCGTGGATGACTTCATATTTGTTTTGAGCCGGGCACGTTCTTTAAGTATGCCTGGTTTCTGGACTTTCCGGCCTTAACGGTTGCTATTTGCCAAGTATATATATGTATGTATGTTGTGTCTGGGGTTTTATGTGCACTTGTAATTTATTGTATAACACCATTGAATATAGAAATACCGTTGGTAGGCCATGGACGGTCATTGTAAGGTGCAATTTTCTGCATTGACTACGTTCAAACAAGTTTAATTGCTGTAACAGGGTGTTGCATTGGGAGCAGGCTACTTTATTAGGAATATACAAGGGTATAGGAAAGGAATAAAACTCATTTCAAGAATTGGCTAGCCGATCATAGTAGGAATAGACCACCAGACAGAAGTAGGCGCCCACCACTGCTTGAGCATAAAGAAGGGAGTGAGGTAAAAGACCATTTAACAAACCATCAAGTAGTTCCGGTCTTACCCGTTTGAAACAAATCAAATACCATATAATCATAGACAGCTTCATCATCGGTAAACACATTGACCACTTCCCAGATAAGGGTAATTAGACGTAATAAGGCCACCAATAGATAGGGCACTAAGAGCAGACGCACACCCTGCAACAAGCAAGTATTAACTTGGTCTTACGCACTCTCTATTAAAAGACCTACCAAGACTGCACCCAGTAGCAACAGAATGCAGCATATCACATAGGCACCACTTACAATTAGGGACATAAACCCCAACCAGGTTTCATCTTAGATCAAAAATACATATTAAAGATTCAATAAGTCACCCCTTCCTCTACTCACTGTCCACAAAGAAGCGATCAACTCCACGTATGAGCACCTCTATGATGGCTATGAGTACGCAACCCACTTTCAGTTCAATGCAACAGCAGCAATTATCGGTGTAGATCATTTTCCAAAATATATGTCGTACATTTGATATGTGAAATTACTGGCAAGGCCACTGGATTAGGTTTCTAGGCACGTGACTCTTGTGTACCTCATAATTAATGAAGTGACCACTGTTTTTTTTTGCTCCTTTATTTTGGCTAAATGTCTGACAACAACTATGTTACAACTATTCTAATGCTGAGGATGCCCAATTTGAAATTTGAAAACCAAAACAAGTTTAAGACATTGATTGCTTACCACTAACTATGGTTTCTTTGTGTATATAGCCTCATTTTTTATTGTTATTATTTTTATATTATAAAGTTCATATATTCGGGTTTGTTTTCATGTCTTTTCAACTCAGTTCTTTGCGCAACTTGTGGTGCTTGTATTTTGTTGTAGGCAGATAGTATTTTGTAGTACGAGTACGAGTATGTTAAAGCGATATCGGTGAGGCATTCGAACTCAACTGTAACTCAACTAGGGGAGTACACTCTAAAACTGTGGGCTAGGCCTCTAGGCTTCCTCCAGGTCATCCTCCTCCGGCTGCACAAACAGGCGATGGTTGCGCGCCTCCAGTATGAACCAAACGATGAGCGGTGCACAGCCCAATACCATGCACGAGCCCATGCAATAGAAACAGATCTCATAGTCGCCCGAAAGATCACGCATCAGACCAGCCAGCGGTGGCACCGAAATGGCACCAATGCTCTGGAACATGCGCACCAAACCATAACTAGAGCTGATACGATCCGTGCCAAAGACATCGGCCAGTAGGACAGGCATTAGGACATACCAGCTGCCTAAGCAAAGGCCATACACGGCAGCAGACAGTCCGACCAGGATAAGAGTCTTGGCAAAAGGAATGGTTAGCACGGCCAGACCGGCGCCCAAAATGCTGTGGAGGAGAGAAGAAAAGCAATTATCAAACTATTCATGCTCTTGGAAAGGGCTGAGGATGGCGACAACTATCTGTTCTTTTTATACTCAAAAAGTATGTATTCTGCCACGCCCCTTTCAGCCCACTTAATTTGGTAAAAGCCTCATATCTCCGTCAGTATTAGAGATAGAATGTTCGTATCTTCAAAACATATTAAGTAATCAAGATTGTTTACCGATTCGCCAAAGGATTGCTTAAGATCGGACCAGCGATTGTTAAGTTACAAGCAGAAGAATGTTTGCTGCTGCTGTGCCGTAGCTGTACTGCTTTCGCATCTTACTGCAGCTCTTAAAATCACACTGCAGAGTTTGTTTTAGTCATGCTTGACTGACCTCTTACTTCTTTTCTATGCTTTAGTCCGGAATGAGTCTGAAAAGGGAGACTAACTGGGCGTAGTCTCAGCTAGCTCAGATATGTCCATTTGAAATAGAGATCAGAGACGTTTTGATGAAGAACACAATTGGAAATGCTTTCTTCTTCTTTATCGTAACTGTAAAATTCTTCAGAAGACATTGAAAGGAACATAAAATCGTCCAGCTAGAGTCCCTAGTAGTCAGTATTCTGCTATTTCCTACTGAACCTCTTAAAGAAGAAATGCTAGACGCTCAAAATTAAGGACTGGTTCGGTTCAGCGCTTCGAGCAGCTTTCGAATCTCCGGTTCGGTTCATTCTCGCAATCTTTCGAAATTGAATTCCAGAAATCATTTATATAGCTCTAAAATCTATAAATAAAGTCCTCCTCTTACTCGGATATTAAGCTTTGAGCCATCAGTGGGGTTACGGAGAACCCCAAATCTACTCTTCTCTCGATGAATTAGAGACGCAGATAGGTGGTGACTGCGGTGATAAGGGGCATTGCACTATTAGATCCTTGAGTGACTAAGAACTGGCAAGAGCATCGCAACGTTCTCAGTGCTCAACTGACGGATGGATATTTCGGTTGAGCGCTGAACTGTGGACAAAATCCGCAAGTCTGCTAGCATCTTTGGTTCCAATCGAACTTCCTCTGAAGTATTAGCCCAAAATATGTGGCATTCTTGACTCGGCTAAGCAGCTCACCATTGAGATTAGGAGAAACTTTTTCTCAGAAATTGTACTAGCTACGGTTTTAATGGGTTTACTCTTAGCTCCCATTTTCTTTAGCCCATTTGGATGGGATCGTAAAGGGTCTGACTAAATGATATCATGGTCTCAGCCTCAAAGTCTTAAGGATCTAGTTTGATTTTCTTTTATATAGTTCTGCTGAGATGGACTAAGAACCCAAGCAGAATCAGGAGGTTTATATTCTTCCTCGGAGTAGCACTTGAAAGTAAGCTTCACTCGAACTTCTTTCTAGTTAATTTACCACAGCGTATAGGTCTTCTTGCGATCAAACAGCTGTAGATCCGAGAGCCAACCCAGTCCCAAACGGCCGATCAAATCCAAAACGGCGCTGATGGCCACCAGATAACCAGCCTGGCTCTTGTTATACCCTGTAGATAAACACAAAAAAGTTAGCCTTTAAACATCCATTCCACTTTAAATCTTCACCCACCTATGGAGATCACATGCGCCGGCAGATAGTACAACATGTAGGGACAACCCACAGACATGAGGGTAACCGATAGACACATCAGTATAAATCTTGGTTCCTGCAGCAGACTAATGTCCAGATACATTTCAATGCGTTCGCAGCAAGTGAGTGACACCTTCTCCTCATCATCATCATCGTCGTCATCCTCATCGGCGGCCGTATCATAGTCATTTTCGTTCGCCGACTCCACCAATTGGGAATCCAGTATGCCATTCAGGTTGCTCACGGGGGTGGGTATTTCCATGCTCTTGCTAAGGCCTCGGCTCACCACATTCGGCGGTGACAGGGGTTTCTCCAGATGGGCCTGGATTTTGGAGATGACTTCATCGTTGGCAAAGACATTGCGTCGTCGGCGACTGCCGCGATTGGAATCGGTTCCGGATTGCTTGCGATACACCCAAGTTGAGTCGGTGCTGAGATCCTCCACCGAATGCAGGAGACCCGAGCTGCGCACCTTTTTCATGGGCTTTATAAAGGTGGTCTCGCCTATGATGTCCTTGACCTCGTCATCACTCTCCTGCGCGGACTTATCCTGAGCTGTGGATGGGACATGGACTGTAGAGTTGGCGTTTTAGGGATTGGCTGACAGCTTACCTGACTGCTTGCTGGTGTAGTAGTTCAGGTGATTCTTGGACTCTTCGAGAAACAAGTGCTCAATGAACTTGTCGTTCAGCTCATTGCCATTGACCACCTCACAAGTGTCCAGATAGGTGGAAGTGGTTAATATCCCGGTGGTGCTGGGATTAATGTCCTCACTTAAGGGTTTGGTGCCAACCTCCGGTAAGGACTCCACGTAGGCACTAAGCGGTCTGTACAGAGTGGCTGAGAAACAGACATGCAACATACAAGCGCCCAGTATGAGGAGAGTGCCATGGAAACCGAAGTTCTCGGCCAGATGTTTGATTAAAACGGGCAGAATGAAGCTGCCGGCGGCGGTGCCAGACACACAGATGCCATTGGCCAGGGCTCGATGCTTGTCAAAGTACTGTGACACTATCACAATGCCGGGAGTGGTGGACAAGCCTCCTCCAATTCCTTATAAACGACGGGCAGAAAGTGAGCATCGAAACTTAAAACGGCAATTAATCCCACTCACCCGTTAGTATGCCAAAGGTGAAGAGCAGGTGCAGCAAACTGGTGGCAAAGTAACTCAACATCATGCCCAGGGCACAAAAGATGCCGCCCACAAACACCACCGTGCGACAGGAGAAGCGTTGACACAGAGCACTCGATAAAGGCGCCAGCACCAGGCACAGGGCCGATAGGATGGCCGGTATCCAGGAGGCCACCGTGGCCGTCGAGCTGGGAAATGTTTCCATGATCTCCACATACAACACACCATACGACTTGACCAGTCCGGCCACCCAGAACTGCACGGAAAAGGCACCAAACACTATGAACCATCCATAGCCTCCATCAGGTGGCTCTATGGCCTCGGTGGTAGTGGTCGTCGTCGATGAATCCCTATCCTTGGCCACCTGCTGCTTGCTGCGCCTGGGCACGGCGCGTTCCCGCTCCTTCAGCTTGCGCACGCACTTGCTCCTGGCCGTGTTTCCCACAGAGGATTGCACCTTGCGACTGCTGCGCAACTCATGCGATTTGGCTATCAACGGCCGGGCCGTAATACTCGAGACGGTCAACAGGTTCTCATTGTCATCCTCCTCCAGCTCGGAGATCTGGTGTTCCAGCAGGCTGGCGTGCAGGGTACGCGGGCAACAGGGTGCATCCAGGCTGAGGGTGACGGGTCGCAGGGCCGCCGCTGCAGTGTTCGACTCCATCTGCTTGACATCCAGCTCGGCCAGGGGTACGACCAGTGGCGGCGCCGACATAACCGAGTACAGGGAACCAGCCCCATCTCCAGCGCCAGGTCCACCACAGCCGGCAGAGCCGCCGCCAGCTGTGGCCTGGCTGTCGAGAATGAGCCCTCCCGACTCGTACTGGACTCCACGAGCTGGGTCCGGTTCACTCGCGCAGTAAACCGATCCCCGTGAACCCTGTGTCAAAGAGGTGCCAAGTTGTGGACAAATTAGGGACAAATTGGATGCGGGGCGGGTAGCCGGGAAGCAACAACTTAAGTCTAATTCCAAGACGGCACGCGAGTCGTGCCCAACCGCAAGCGACATCGCTGCTTCGCCCTAATGTATGCAATACATTCTACCTTAATTGAGTTAAGTTTCACCCTCCACCCGGCGGCGGTAACAGGTGATTCATGGCTCTTCTTGTTTTGTAATTACTCGAAGAAAGATTCCTGGCCTGGGGTAATACTTGGCTTGTTAAATCGATGCAATCAGTTGGCAGTTGCCAATCGCTGTGTGTGGGCGGCCCGCCGTGCAAGCTGTAAGCTTACCATGACATTTGGGTATTTTCCATTCCCTCTGCGGGTTCTACCCTCGGCCAATTTTACAGTTGCAGTTCAGGGTCAAGTCCTTGGCTAAGATGGGGGTCTATTGTATTGGCTCTGATAATAAACTGTTTACCTAAGGAAACTGCCCAGTGAATCATACGGGGGGATTCCCAACTAGCGGATTATCTCACCACAACAGTTAGTTTCTAGGAACTTGCTTAATCCTTACGTTTTCCGCCTACTAGTAGCTAGCGAAGAGGCTGCACACTAGTGGTTAGAAGTATCGCCAGTTAGATGACTGAATCAAGTCCTGGCATTTGCACTTCCTGTATCTTGTTTCTAAAGTAATCTGCTTGAATCATACAAAGAAACCCGATTAAATGGTAACACACACCGGGGGCAACCTAACCTGGCCCATTAATATAATGAACCCGCCGTTTGCACACAATTTGTTAAGGCGCGTACGTAATATCACGCATACGCCTCATGGAACCAATGCAAACAAATTTGTCGCCTATTAATTTAACCTGCTTTCCGGTTCAACCGACCAACCAACCAACCACCCACCCACCTGCCTGTCACGGCATGTCAATGATGGCGAACGTGCCGCTAATGGGCTGCCAGGCATTTATTGATGGCGGAAAACAACCACGATGACTAACATGCAACCATATTGCAATAGATTGCCATATCAGCATCATCTCGCCAAACAGCTGACAGGACTAATAAGCACACCGAGGCCAGCACAACTTTCTTTTGGTTTTGGCAGGCTCACAGCATCAGCCCGAATAACAAACAAACAAAAAAACACCCAAAACAAAATGTAAAACCTGCCGTCCGCCCCTTGACCTTGTCAAATGTCAGAGCCTGAGTTGCCATTGTACGCTCTGTGCAGTGTTCTGTCACCGGGAATCCGGCTTAAATTGTCAGGAAATTGTGCGCCACATGGACGTGGGCGGACGGGGGGGTGAAAGTATTGTGTTACATTTTCATTTTCGCAGCATTTTCCAAGGCTTTGACTCAACTTAATGAAATGAAAAACTTTGCCGTTGGCTGTGCGCGGTTGTGGGGGAAAGCCGTAGTGTGATTGCGAATGCGCTTACGCACACAACTTGTTGAAGTTGCCATCGCTCAAGGTCAGCGGGAAATACATACAAAGAAGGGACTTTAAAAAAAAAAACTAATATTTTGTATTTCCCAGAAATCAGAGAAGTTGCCACTGGCAGCTGAGAAAATATTCCTATAGTTAAGCAGAAAGTAGGCAGAAAGCTTTCAAAGGCTTCTCTGTAAGCGGAGCAATTGCCACTGGCAACTGAGAAAATAAGCTATAATTAGATATACAGAAAGCTGTTAGAAAGCTTTCAAAAGCTTCTCTGTTTTTGGTCTGAATTTATTGCTCGGCCGCTGCCGAAGCAACAAGCAGAAGATTCGAGTATACAGCTTTAAAGCCTGTGGGTTGAATGTGCAAATCAGCGATGTTCAAGAAGAGAGCCTCTCTCTGGCGCTCTCCGTCACTCACTGAATAATTACTTCGGCAAGCATTCGGCGTGAATTACCGAAAGTGAACATCGCTGGTGTAAATACAAATACTGACCAGTTCTCTGCTTCCATTTAGCCTTGTTGTAAACTCCATGAAGTTTTCAAAAAGATCTTGCTTATAGGAAATAGGTAGGGCAAGCGACACCACTACTCCTCCTTACCACAAACGAAAGCTTTGGAAAAAAGTTCATGAAGTTGGCTTCTTTGTGTAACTCCCATCTTTCTGACTCACTCGGTCATATGCAAGCTCGCTTTAGATAGGATCTCTTTGTCTTGTGTGAACTGTACATACATATTCACCCAAGCATTCTTATTTGCCATGTTACATAACCTATCAAAGGAGTTCCACCTACTGTTTTAGAGTCTAAATTAAAGAATTGCATAGTTGGAGCTTTACTTTACTGAAATCGACCAAAAACTCAGTCATCAGTCTGCAGGGTTAATTCTAAAGGCTTCTATCAACTTGGCGTTTAATTTTTTGTGTAGATTTTTGCTGCCTTGAAATTCTCAAACAGTTAAAGCAATGCCATAGGAAGCTGAAATAGATCAAAAATGGATAATGTACCCCTACAAACAACTAATTCTCTCAAGCCAGTAAGAACTTGCTGGTAAGAATCTCAATAAAGTCGTTAAATAAAACAGTTGGGCCACCTGTGTTTAGCTTACACCCTTGGCACGGACTCTTAAATCTGATCTTTCATCAGGACATTGCCTCTTTTCATAGATCTAATGACAAAATTGCAAGAACCTAACTTCAAATTGCTTTCCCTTTAATTGATTTAGCCTCCAGTAACTACGTACAAAGACAGAATATACCAAATTTATGCAAAAAATCAGAAACTCGACTATTATTTACAGACCAAGGTGTTTTTCTTTTAAATATTGAAAAGAAAACTTACAAAAAAGATCCATTTGGACTGCTTATGTTTTTAATATTCATTTAATCATTCAAAGGATAGACATTTTACATATTGTTGGATGATTTTCAGCTCAGTTGGATGATTAAACGAATATTCATAGCATATTCATCCTCCAATGGATATTTTTTAATATTCTTTTCTTTTCTCTGTGTACTTCTGCCAACTGCTTTAAGTGATGATTGCAGTTAACAGTAGCGAGAGTCTACTGATGAGAGAATTGGGAAGTTCTTGAAGCAATACTGTATCCGCTTCTTTTTGGTGTACAATGAATAGGTTATCTTCAGTTGTAAACAAACTTAATCAGCATCGTGACATCTAATCTAGTTAAGCTGATTGTTATGAAAAACTTTTCGTAAAATACAATGCTAATGTTTCTTAAACAAAAGGCTAAACAAGCCTTAAAATTATACCTATTTTTGCTAAAATATCCTAAAGGGATTTCCTTTACTCATAAATCCAATTATTTGACATTAATTCCAAGGCAACTTTCAAGAGAGAGAGCTCAAAAGTAGGCTAAAAAAAATGTTAATTTTATTTTCGTAACTTTCTAATTGAAAATTCCGTTTTCATCTGAATTATACGCAAGATGTGCTCAGAGTTTAATGGACCTGCTACCATATGTTCTTCGACGTTGACCCATTGCAATGTTTGGTGCGTGTGTTTGTGTGTGTTTGCCGCCTCCTGCGCATGCTCACCAAAAACATAAACCTGATGGTAGTTTGCCTGACCAGCAGCGAACTCAAACCTGCAAACAACCTCAATAATTTTGTGCTTGGCCCACTCTCTCTACACACACACACACACACACGCACCCAAATCAGATGATGATGTGGCTGAAGGTGTTGCAGGCGGAAGTGCGTTTCTTGACCTTCCTTTTACACAATTCTCACCTGTAAATGCCAGTCACGCTGCAGGGATGACATGGTCGTCGTCCTTTACTAAACGTGAAACGTCTTTGATGTTTCTCTTGTTGCTCGCGTTGTTGTTGTTGTTGCTTGGGGCGTTGTTGTTGTGCACCCAAATGCATTGGGTTAACTCTGTTGATGGACTCCACTGCACAAAGGAGCTGAGAGCTGGAATGGAGGGCCTTCACCGGCTGGCCCAATTTCGGTCGAAGCGCTTGGGGTGCGAGTTCTCCTTGAAGGAGCACTCCTTCTAAACTCTTTTGGCACTGAATATTGTTGTGTGTTTAATGTTTAATTGGAACTGATTGCGAGTTTGGATGCTGTTTGAGGTTGCTTAAGGCTTCGCAAGGAACTTGTATGGCTTGGTACTCATGTTTGACGCAGAACTGCAGCTGTTTTCTTCTCCACTTTTCGTTTTGATAAATCGATACCCACAAAAATTTGGGATGATGAAATAATTTGATGAACCGAGAAAATTCTGTACGGTTTAGTTTTGTGACTACGAATTTTCCTTTGGATATTTGGTAGCAAGACTTCGCCTTTTGTTTAACTTTTTATGTGTTGTAAATTCAAACTTCTTTTTTGTCCAGGAATGCTTGCGAGCGGGTAGGTTACTCAGTGGTTCACTCAGTTCTGCCTTAAGTTCTCGACTGAATGGCAGGCACAATGCCTTTCCAACCCATTTAAGGACGCCACAAAAACACATTTCCGTGAGGTGAAGTTGAGTTCTGTTCGAAAAGAGAGAGAGAGAGAGAGAGAGAGAGATTTAACTTAGCTAGGCTCTTTATTCATTTTGTTTTGCTAAGCACTTTTGGCCGCCTCCTCTACTTCTCCTTCTCCCGGCTGACATTTTAAGCAGGCTGATTTGTATCGTCGAGCTTCAGAGTCCTCTTCTGGCGCAGACCCACATAATGTCTGAGAGTTAGAAAGAATTGAAACACAATGGACCAGAAAACAATGCAGATAACTGTGATTAAAGCTGATTAATATAGTTATTGTGTGCGAAATCTCATTTCAAACCCACATAGGCCCACCAAAATGCCAACCTTGTGGTCGATAAAACTTTTAAAGAATTGTCCATAAGTAATGGAACCCATCCACACACAAACCAGCCAAGGTAAAAGCTTAATGGGGCTCCCCTATAAAAAAAAGAGAGAGACGGACTTCAATCCTAAATTTACCATTAACATTGCTGGAGGGTAAGCGAACTGAACCGTTTTGCTTTGTGGCTTGCGGTTCGGTTCAGAACTCGAACCTTTCTTATTCTTACCACCAAAGCGCCATGAACAAGCAACAGCGACAGGACCATATATACAAACGATCCAAATATTATTAAGCCTTCGACCCAAGGTGCCTCTGGCTCTTCGTCTGAAAATAAAACTAAAAAGCATAGATATATGCTCGCTAAGCCCATCACCGCCGAGAACATGCCAACGCCCAGAGTTAGGGCCTTGAGTAATACACGCACTGTAAATGCCATTTCTTGTGGTCCACCACAATTCCAAAGAAGCTTAAATTTAGAAATTTGTCTTGATATTCACAAAACCAACAGGAAGCTTTAATTTTGTGAGTACTGATAACTTTAAATAGAGTAGTCTCTTAGTTTCCAAGCCAGTCAGGCAGCAGCAGCAGCTACTTGTACTCGTAGATTCTTTGCCAACCGTAGAATAAAATAATGCTTTAAAGATACAAGTTCCAGATAGCGTTGAGGGGGCACCAATAATTATTTGAAAATAATAATGAAGAAATAAAACAAACAATTTTCTGAATGCTTGAGCCTGGCTGGCTTATGATACATTTTGGTACAGTTGATTCCAGATATATATATATGACAGAGGAAAAGGAAAAGTTCGATATCAATAGAAATTTGTGGATCTTCTTCAGATATTAGAACGCATATAATCTTCATTGAACGATGGCATGATAAGCCAAAGATGTATGAATGAAACATCCCTTATTGAAGAACAGAAACTGTAAAGAGATGGATCCTTCGATTAATGCAACTATATGAAAATTTTTTGGAATAGTCCCATAAAACTTCATTAGAATAAATTATCTTCAGTTACTCCCGCATCCTTAAACATAAAAAACGGTTTATTTTTAAGGTTTTTCCTGTATTTTTTTGGCAGGACGGTTATGTTCTGGCTTATAGTCTTAGCCATTTTTTGCTGAGTATTTGTGTTTTGTGTGTGAGCCGAGGCTGTTTTATCTTCTGAAGATTTAAATTTAACTCTAACATAACGGCTAAAAACCAACTTGCACGAACTATCGATAGAGTATAGATACAGCGCCACCGGCTGTCCATCGATGAGATTGGTGCAGCACTCTACCATCTCTAATACGAACATATGTAAATATTTATAAAAATAGCAACTAATATTCAAATATCTCTGATAGTTCTGCAAGAACCACACCAACGACAGCCACCTTCAAGTCCATGTCCCATTTGTCGCCCAAACACAAGCACTGAACCGTATTCAAATGGATCCAGTGGTCTTTTTCATAGTGCTAACCTCGCTCTATGGCGTCTTGTACTTCTTCGATCGCTTCTTCAAGGTAAGTGCCTGGCGTGTGTGCGTGTCGAAATATATTATTAATAATCAATTATGCATTCCACACACACACAGAGCTGCATGCACTATCCGTACGATGCTTTTCTGAAAAACACGGGCCTCCGAGTCAACTTTATGTACTTACACTGGCACACAAATGCCTTCAATCGAACGCTCTTGCGTTGGGGCTCGGCAGGTCACTCGAGCTGCACCCGCCTGCTTCTTGTGCGTAACTTTACCTTTGGCGTACTGGTTGCCTTTGGCCTGTTGCCCGTAGGAATCATATTGCTGATTATAACCATATTTAGTGGTGGGGAAGCGGCAGTCGGTGCCACATCCTCAATGCCGGCTGTTCAGCTGGAAATACTGTTGCCGGGTGTAAATCTACCCATACAGGAGATAGGTTACTATATAGCCACTTTGATGTTGTGCGTGGTGGTGCATGAATTGGGTCATGCCTTGGCTGCCGTGCTGGAGGATGTTCCTGTAACTGGATTTGGTTTCAAGGTGAGTGGAAATCCTGCGAGAAATGCTTCAAAATCGATGATTGATTTTCTCTCTAACAGTTCTACTTCTGCCTGCCTTTGGCCTACACCGAACTGTCGCATGATCATTTCAACAGCCTGCGTTGGTTTCGGAAACTGCGCATACTCTGTGCCGGCATCTGGCACAATATCCTATTTGCCAGTTTCTGCTATATACTGATTTCGACGGTGGGCTTTACACTCTCCCCATTCTATGCCTACAATCAGCAGGTGATTGTCAGCGAATTAACCCAAAAATCTCCTCTGCGGCAGGGAGAACGTGGCCTGCAGTTGGACAATGTCATCAGTCAAATCAATGATTGTGCCGTGAGTAGTGAGAATACCTGGCTAAATTGCCTAAATCAAGCGCTGCCCGCACGCCTGGGCTATTGTGTGAGCTCGGACTTTGTGCGACAAAATGATGAGAGTATTGACATTTCGCACCATTCATCCGATGGACGACTGCAGTGCTGTGATGAGCGGAATCCCAATGTGAGCTGCTTCGAATTGCTGGAAGATGTCACTGCCGATGCACCGGTAGAGCTGCCGCAGCATGTGTGCTTGAATGTACGCCGCACACTGGAGGAAGCCAGTGATTTTTGCACTGTGGGAGTGTGCGCTGAGGGCTTCTGTCTGCGACCGCTGATGCGCAACTCTACGGTTATACTGAGCTTCAAGCGTAAGAACCTTCTGGGTGAGGAGCTGCCCAATGTGATCTATGTGGGTCATCCCTGGGATGTGTTGCGCTCGGTGAGAATTTCGGCATTTGTTCCGCGCTATCGCAACTTGAGCTCTGCCTGGGCAGATACCTGGTTCTTGCTCCTAAAGTACAATGTGGTCTTTAGCATTGGCCTGGCCCTGTTGAATGCCATACCCTGTTTTGGTTTCGATGGCGCCCACATCACCAGCACTGTGATACATAGCTTTCTGGTGGGTCGTGTGGAACAGCATGCCAAGCGGGATCTCATCTCGTTAATCATCACCTGTGTGGGCACCTTGCTCTTTGCCTTGGCCCTGCTCAAGGTATCCTGGCTGAGCCTGTTAAGGCCTCTGCTCTAAGCTGAAAGGGGCATCCTCTAGACTGCTAACACACACACACACACACAGCGAATTGTAGGCACACCTCAAAGGTTTTCTAGCTTTCTTAGTTTAATTTTTCGAAGCTCAACATGAAAATTAAAAATTTACAATTTATGATCCTTACTTTATTATTTACTTTCATTATTCACCCCACTCAGCTGGAGGCTGGTCTTCAGCTCGGTTAGACTGCGACGGCCATGCTGGAGCAGCATTTTGATGGCCACCTCATCGCTCTGTTGGCGGTTCGTCTGGAAGTCCTGCCGTGCCCAGGCCCTCAACTCTAATTGGCTGTGTTTGTCGGGAACTTGGCGGATGGTGCGGAATATCTCACGGTAAAGCTTTAATACTTCCTGACGTAACAGAAACTGTGTAGAAGGGGGATAGGGAGTTGCTTTGGTTGACTTAAGGAGAGTTTAAATACTCACCTGTTTTAAGCTAAGCGCTGCCTTGGGTAGTTTTGTCATCTTGGCATCCCTTGTAAATTGGTTTTAGTTTTTACCAATCAGCTGATGGCCACATTTCAAAACAAACAACAGCTGTCGGCCTTATGTGTTAGAGATGGTCTTTCATTTGGCGGCACGCGACCGTTTATTTTAAAATTCGATTCAAATCATTCGCTGGCTATGAAAATTTTCATGAAAATAGTTTGTTAATTTTTGATATGGTCTACCAAATGAGGTATTGATTCGGCTAGTTAAGAACTGAGGGATTAGTTTGTGCAGAAACAGACTGACGGCCATGCTGATCATGAATATATATACTTTGTACTATAATTGTATAAAAACAGCAGGTAAAAAGGGTGGAGACTTTATAAGTAAAAATAAACCTTTTTCTTGATCTTTCCTACCAATCTTAAGACTCAGCTAACAGGACAAATTTTATGATGCTTGCTTTTTGTTGAACCGAACCGATATTTTAGGTGCAAACCTGGTTCAGGTTCAACTTTTATTACTTAAAAGATTCGGATCTAGCTTATAGTTGCTGTTAATGGTTTCAAACCGGTTCGATAAATGAAATATACAAATATTTTTCGAACCGATCCTTCGACCTGCAAGCGGATTAACTTGATTAGGAAAGGGTTTGCAGAACTAATATAGAGAATCTTACTGATATTATAAGTGTGATAATTTGTGTGTTTGTTACTGAAACTTGGCACACGCATAACCTTTACTAGGACTTGTGCTTAAAGACCGTATTATTATGATTATTTAATAGCTGACAATTGCAGACGTATGAACAGAAGATGTAGTTTCATAAATAGATGGTCATAGAGGCATGTTGGTGTACAAATAGCCCCAACACAATTGTCCAATTTATTTAGTTAATTCTGCCAAACAGAAACATGCTCTTCCTACCTAGAACTAGAAGATTTTTTAGTGCAGATACCAAGACAATGTAAGAATCAAACACTTTTATCTAAAACAAAACATAATTTATGGCCACAAGTCAACAGCAATTAACATTAAAATTGCAATTTTCAACAACAATTGCTAATGAGTCAGGCACCCGAAAAACTAGAGGAAAAGTTAATTCAGATGGGATGGGGCACGCGGGATATTTGCAATCTAAATCTAACAATAAATCTAGCTGGCTCTTGTTCAAATTAAATCAAATTCATTGCATTAAATGCTACATTTATCTAAATTATTGCATTGTATGTTTGATTGACATGGCAGCTGGTTCTGGTTCTGATTCTTGATTATGATGTTCTATTTAAGCATTTCAATTGGCAACGACCATGGGCGTAAAGCACGGACTGGTATCTTCACTGATTGTTTGGCAGAACCTCGCGGAGACTCTTAAGTGCCGGTGCAGACCACGAGGCTGGTACTGGCGAGGTACTGGTAAGTAAATTACCAAGGTACTTCTTTATCAGGGCTACATAGCCAGCAGCAGCTGTTTTCTAAGTGCCATGGACACGTCCAGTTACCAGTTGAAGGCGCCCTAATAGAAGAATGGTGCTCAAGTTGTTGAGGTGAATCATTTTCGAGGCAGATAATGTACCTTTACTGAAAAGAACTTCCAGAGGCCTTTTTCATTTCGGCCTGGATTGCATCCTTGCATCTGACCTTTATAGCCGACCAATTAAATATTTGATGTGGCTTGACTTGAATTTTAGACCACATTAATTTGCCCGTTTCTCTGATCTTTTTGACTACTTATGTTTTTGTTTCAAGTGCGTTTAGCAAAATTTTTGACATAATGCAATAATTTTCAGTTGAAAATAAATGAAATGAACCAACAAACAAGCGAGGCAGGTAAACGATGCAATTTATTTATAAACCAAAGAATGCATCTGATAGATACATTCACAACATTTTCCAACTCATAAGAGTTTTCATTTGCCTGCTCAAAGAGATGGCCCAATCTGTTGGGCTTTTGACTCATCCAGAGACCCACAGCTGCGCAATCGCAGCAGAAACACAGCCAAACGAAGGCAGCACCACCAGCACCAGCAGCAGCAGCAGCAGCGGCGGCGGCGGCCACAGCCGACTGAGCAACTAAAAATCCACATGCCAACGGGTTGGCTCCGTCAAATGTTCATGAAACGCGGCCGCGTGTGGACGTCGTCGCAGCAAGGCAAGGCCAAACCAAAAGCGAAACGTTAAGTAGAATCGGAGAATCGGAATTCGAAAATTCATTTTGAAAAGAAGAAAATACAAACAACAACGCTGTGTGCATGTGTGAAAAGTGAAAATGAAAATGTTTATTATGGTGCATGATTCGTTGTAAAAGGCGAAACAAAATCAGAAGAAGGCGACGCCGTCGACGAGCAGAAAGGCAATTTGTGAGTGAGAACAAACCGAAAATATAATGTGGAAAATATAAAGCTATTTTTGGAATATATGCGAGTGAATTCTCTCGTTTGGATTGGAAAATTTTCCTCAAGTAACAACAACAACAACAACAGCAGCAACAATGCCACAAAAACCTTAAAAAAGTATATGTACCATTAACAAAAAAAAAGAAAAAGAATGAAGAGTAATTAAGTTGCATTCCAAAAACTGTGAAAACAAAATTCAAAATTCTACAAAAAAGAAAAGCAAGAGCAAACAAAAGCCAAGGCGTAACACAAAAACAAAGAAAAGTGAAATGTTTTGTGGGTGTTCAATTGATGGAAAATTATTGCATTAATAACCAATTGGAAGAGGTCAATAAATAAGAGAAGAACACACACAAAAATCAAGTGAAAATTAATGAACACTTTTCGGTATTAATTCAAATTTAATGAAATTCTATTGTTTGTCTTTAAGTGGGATGTGACATGGATCAGATGACAAAAGTTAAGAGAATTGAAACCGTCTAGCCAAAGACAAATGATTTAGTTCGCATGGATTACCTTCCATGTAATATAAACTATCAGAATACCTCTGCCAGTGTCTAAGACTAATCTTAATTCGAAATTAAGTGGCTTAGTTTCGGTATAACAGTTCCAGGGTTACTGAAATCTAATTCCAAAAGTTATTTAGTCCATTTCAAGCAAGATCTGGAATGAAATGCCAAGGAACTCTTCGCCATCCTTTTCAATTGCATAGAAGTGGCTTGCATTATTCCATTGTGGTGGTTCCAGCTCAAGCTAAGCCAAGAGTTCAGATCTCCAGAAATACAGAGATACACAGAGTGAAAAACTGTTTATTTAAAAATATCCATTGGATGATTTCCCGTTTCCATTTGGACTTAAATATACTCTTAATCATCCAACAAAGCTAAATGACCATCCTTTAGATGATTTTCAGAAAGTTTGGATGATTAAAATGTCTTTATAAACATATCCAGTCCAAAAGAAAGTGCACGATAATGCCAAGTCTGCATTTTACCAAGGGACATGAAGTCTTATGGGACTATTCGATTACTTAAACCCAATGGGTGCCTCATTTGCTCACACTCGACCATTAAAAAAAGCGGTTTACCACTTCAAAGAAGTGTATTGCCATGTTGCACCTCAATCTGTATTAGTTTTAGCGCTATGAAGGAAACATGGAACCATCCAAACATACCAGAAACCTGGAAACAATCAAAGCGGAGAGCTTTTTCAGTCTAACATGCACCAAAATAGGTCAAGCTGGGTCTACTGATCTAAATACTGATGAGATTCACAACAACTATCTTGAAAATAGTAAAACTATCACTGGCGAATTAAATTGATAGTTATTTTTGTCTGATAAATTTACCATATAATGATCATCATAGTAAAAAAAAACTAAGTTGGTCTACGAGCTGCTACCCTGCGCTTGTTTCCTGTTTCCATACTTGAGGAAATGTCTTGACAATCAGAGAAATGGCTCGAATCAATGTTATAACAATGAAACCAATGTCTATTTTCAGGAGTTCCAATATTGCCTAATTTTCCAGAAGTATTAATAGATTCAAACATAAACTCTGGTGTTTATGTCCTCTACTTATCAAGTTGCCCTTGTTTATACCCTAAACTGCACAAAATTATGTAAACATCGCAGCTTATATTATTTTTGTTGTTGGGAGATAATTCTGATCTATTGTCCTCCTACTAAGTGTACTACTCTCCTAGCAAACCTATTTCCTGTATGAATGTCGGGATTTTCTTAGGTTCTAGATTACTAATCTTGTTGGGGTGTGGGATATTATTCTTAAATCTATTGATCTGAGCCACGCTAGAGCATTGCTTCGCAGTGTGCTAGTATATGTTCAGAGGACTCCTTCTTCTCTTCATAGTATCTACTATTTATAATAGGGTGTTTGTTATTACCAACTTGTACAGGTGGTCGGGCAGTATGCATCGGCTCTTGTATAGCCCTTTTAAGATCCTAAGGGAATTCCTGGCATGCCCAGTCAGTTTCTGGAACTCTGAACAAAACTATAATACCCTCTGCAAGGGTATAAAAAGCAAAAAGTAAGAATTATTCTGTGGTTGTAAAGCACGCAGCCATAGGCATACACACAGCAATCGGTTATAAAAGGGTTTACTTCATATCATTTACTTCATTCTGAGTGTTGTTTTCTATTTTATTCTAAAAGAATTCCCCTTCTACGAAGCAAAATGCTTGTTTTGACCCAGGCTTATTTAAAATTTTGAGACCATAGAGAGTTATCAATAAGACGGGGCTAAATTTCTTTTATTTTTATAACCCTTCCCCCTTAAGGATGCTCTACACACTAAAAGCTGTTCTTAATGCTGACACTTGGCTATTCGATAACATATCGATAGCAAAAAGGCAAGTGTGGGTCTAGCAAAATGCCTGAAAATACAAAAGCTTTCAAAAGAGTTGAAAATTATAATATTTTGTATCATTAGTTTATAAGTACATCAGTTTTCAAACAGCAGAAACAACAGAAACATGTCAGAACAGCAACTATTAAAGTTAGCTCATATCTTCGAATGTCTGCTGAATGTTTAAGGCAATGTGAAGGGTTTGACTTAAAGGTTTACCAACCAAAACTTTGCTAATTTTGGCTTTCAATTCAGGTTTTTCTGCCCACGCGCTCAATCAAAACTCAGAAACCTACAGCAAATACAATGTGAATCAGTGGTGGGCACATATTGGCCCGTTTAGCTATTACAGCTCTTTATAAAACTCCGCTCCGGACCAAATTAAATGCATTTCTTTGTAGCTGAGCCCTTTAGTTATAGTTTATTTCAATTAAAATCAAACCTGGCCACAATTCTTATAAAAACTAAAACTATCAGAATAATAAAACAGGTCAGCTGGAAGTGGGGAGTGAGTCCAGGGACTTAATAAAGAGCGAATTTGTATCATCAAGCTTACAAATTTCACATACATTCGATTCTTGGTCATATTGTGTCATATCTTTTAAATTCTTCTGAACTTCAGGCCCCGGCAAATGAATTAATTCTTGGTGGACGTTGTTGTTGTTGTTGCCTTCGAATTGTTATTGTATTTGTATTTGAATTTGTAGTCTTGTGTTATGCGATAGGTGGTAACGTTTCGTTTGAGGTATTAAATTACAAGACACCAAAGTGGGCGCCAAGCGAACACGCTCACCAACACACACACACACACACACACAGTCACGTATGGGGTATATAAATATATCGTCGACATCGTCTTCTTCTTCTTCTCTTGCGTGCGTATCCAATGGATGCGAAACAATATGCAAAGCAGAAGGGAAAAACGTTGTGTGAAAATAAAGACACGGCATTGTAATTAATCATCATGGAGAGGCAGAGGGTGCATCATACTCGTAGTTAGCTTAACTCAAAACACGACATACTTATCCATGGATCAATACTGATTTTGACTTATGTTAATTCTTGCCCGCAACTTACACTCTTTTGTGTGTGTTTTAGTCCGCCAATCATTCGTACAACAACGCCCCGAAATGTCCGCCAAAACTTCACCATCCAGCTCCAGAGATGCCAGCGTGGGTGCCTCCAATGTAACCAGCTCGGTGCAAATCAAAAAGGAACTGCCCAGCGATGAAATCAAGGTGAGCCATGACATTTTGTGAATGAACATTTTAGATTTATTGCAACCGCATTTTTTGGTATTTTTTGTGTGAATTTATGATCTGTTTTTGATTCTGCAATGTTTAGAATCAACATACTTATTCACCGCCCAAAGGTGAATAACACCCACATGATGTTCGAAAGCGACTTGCTCTTGTCTTTTTATATCTCCGAGGATTTATGTGAGCAATCTTGTTGATCTGTACGATATGTAGAATGTGCAGGAGAGATTATATGAATGGTCATTTCTTTTCACTTATGCAAGCAATGTGATGTATTGTGGTTGTGTGAGATAGGATAGTAAACGAAACTAATAGAACAATTTATGAATGAATTTATATAATTGATAATTGCATTTTCGAACACATAAGGCCTATTTAGATTCTAGAATCTAAAGTGTAGATATAACTAATATCCTACGCTGCTTAAGGATATTCAATTAAGGCCCGATTTCTCAATGTCCGGTTGGTCAACTTGACATGCAGTTTAACCGAATTTGAGTATCTCATGATGTGTGTGGCGTAACCGGAGGAACAAACTTAACCGCTGCTCATCCAACGGTCAACTTTAACCGCGAGCTCAGTCCCGATGAAATTATCGATATTTTGTATCGATATACAAACAGCTGGCCGCACACTTGCTTTGTTTATTTTAATATTTGCTGCAACACAAAATGTTTATGAATAAACGAATTTTTCAACTCCACGCAATGGAAATGCAATTCGATGAGGCGGAACATCGAATTTTTGTCAACTTTTCCGCAAAACAATGAGCAGCAACAACCAATCGCATTAAAAAACAAACAAACCAAACCGAGTCAGCTGTCTACTCGTTAGTTTAGTCAAACAGTATGGTCACACTAAAGCAGCGATAGGCATTTGCCGATATCAGGCGAAACTGCTGCTGAGAAAACCAAATGACTTAACCGCTCGTCATCTTGACGGTCAAATCTGACCGGTAGTTGGCTAACCGAAACCTTTGAGAAATCGGGCCTAAAGAAAATACTACCGCGAGTTAAGATGGTATTCATATTATATTAAGTTTAATTCATTAAGTCCCAATCTGTGCTGTTCAGACTCAGACTTTAAGTTTTGTGCGAATATTATAGCACACAAGCCAATAGGTTGAGGGGAACTCGGCTTGGTATAGCCGTATAATATAGTATAATATAATTCTAAAGTTGGCCTGTCCTTGGTTTCGACTTTGATCAAATCAATCTGTATTGTTAAATGTTCCCTTGCAAACAGACTGTATTAGTCGCCTTGGAACTTCTGTGTTCCATTTATATTAAATTCGAAAATCGTTTCTTGCAAAGCGTCGAAAGTTTTCATCTCTAGCAGCTTAAAAAGACAAAAATTTAGTACATTTAGTACTCTGTTCCAAAGGTACACAGCGTATATTTAGTTTGTGTAAAAGTAAGTAGCACCTATAAACTATGTAAAATATGTTCTTGATCAGCATTAACATATGCTTTGATATAACCACGTCTATCTGTTTTTATGACAGCATAGATTATAAGAGATAAAGGCTCGACCTGTATGAGACACAAGCTTCTTTTTCTTCTTTACCAGAGGTTCGACCTGGATGGTTCATAAGCTCCTTTTACTTGCAGACATATCAAGATGATCTTCCTCAATTTGGTAGATAGTACGTTCGTAACTGCTGGACATATTTAGTTATTAATATTACTTCTCTATGCACCAAAGTAATGGTAAAGATCGAATGAACGATAGTTTGAGTTATAGGGAAATCAAACATATATGCTGGGCAGCATCGGCTGAAACAGCAATGGGCAGCACTTTACACACTTCAACACTTTGTGTGATAAATACAAACTTTTGGAGATGCCTGTACTAAGAAAACTAAATATAGCTCTTCAAGTCTTGGCTTTGATTCTGCTATTTAATCGGTTCTATTAGGTGGTATTTGAGACCTATGGCAACAATCTTGGGCAATGGAATGTGACCAGAATATTAAGAAACAATCTATATATCTTTGTTTTTCAGAAGTTTTGAGTAAACCAAAAGTGTTCTAGAAGTGGATCAAGATGTTCTGTAGAATGTGCAGAAACAAAGGAAAGGGAGGGATTCTTATGGAATCAAATCGATATTACAAATCTAGCTTAAGTTAGTCTCAAACCTGATTAAAAGATCCTGATTTTTGATCACAATGCATTAGATCAATCATTATAAGTTTACCGCGACACAGGAACTAGTCACAGATCTGGAGAATAAGCTAGATGCAGCGATTTTATGAACTTTTCAAATCAATGTAGAATCTATCTAATAGCAGCCTCGACCTTTTACCCATAAAATCGCCACTTGCAGTGGTTCAACTATTTCTAAACCATACAAATTTATGGAATAGAGTACCCTTAGTAATTTAGGCATTTTATTTCTTTAAGTTTTCGTTTTCATTGTCGACACAAGCAGTTTTTGCTATCAAAGTGCAAAACTAAGTTTAAACAAGAAAGAAAGTCGGTCAAGCCCGACTATAACATACTCTGTACCAAGAAAATTGGTCTTTTGATTCTAACTCGAAAACCGTTCATCCGATCTTCTTCATTCCTTTGGCGGATCGATAAGTTATCCTAATAACTAAATATGTCCAGAAGGAACAAGCCATCTATCTTTAAAACTGTGGGAGATATGACGTTTTTTCTAAATTGCGGGGGCGGGAAGGGGCGTGGCCAAAATTGAAAATAAACTTGATCTGCCTGCAGACATAAGAAGCATATGTCCCATACATGTCAAACCTCTATCTCTTACCATCTCTGAGATCTGTGCGTTCATACAGACAGACAGACGGACAGACGGACGGACAGACGGACAGACGGACTTGGCTATAACGACTCGGCTGTTGATGCTGATCAAGAATATATATACTTTATGGGGTCGGAGATGCTTCCTTCTGCCTGTTACATACTTTTGCACAAACTTATAATACTCTGTGTACCTACGGTACAGAGTATAAAAAGTCCGTGCCCAAGGCTCTGCCTTCTTTTAGTTGTTATATTTGATTCAAATGAATTGCCATCCACACTCCCAACGGGTATTGTGTGGGCACCTCTGCCCGGTGCAACGAGCATCCCAGGTATCCCTCAGGAGGAAGCATTTGAAAAATTTTGCAAGCCAGCAATGTGTAATTCACCACTATCCTCGCCCCCACCAACACGGACAAATTTTCACAGAAACTTTGTTTGCTGTCGGCATTTGTAAGAGGAGTTCGCGATTATGCCAGCATTGTATGATGATTATGGCCGTAAGATGAGCGCGAACCGACAGTAATTTTATACTGATAAATTTTTATAATCATTTTAACGAGTGAGTGAGTGGGTGAGCGGGTGAATGAATGAGTGCGAGTGGGTTGCAAATTGGCGCAGACTGCCTGCCCCTCAAGTCGGCGCGCTGCTCAAATGAGCAAAATTAATTTAATGCCCGAGACAGAGACATTGTTTTCGCTGCACGTGTAATCCGATAGGTAAATTGAAATTGTAGCCGTCGGCCTGCAGCTGAGCGCAATGATATTTACTTATTAAACGGAAAACCGAAGGTGGTCAATGCCTAATTGAGTGCCCCAGCCCCCCAAATATCCATTAAGTTATTGCAGATAGTCCCTCACCTGTGGTCCAATTACAATTGCTGATAGTAATTACAAGCATCGGCCAAAAAACAAGACAGCAACAAATTATTAAGTAATGGCCCTGAAGGAAAACACCACGCAGCATAATTACACAAACAACAGCGAACGCGCTTCTTCATGGGTGCAATTCGATAGGACTGTGGTAAGGTGATACGCTTCAAGGTTTCCGCTTTATGACAACGATGAACCAAGTCGTGGCCGAGCTTAATGTCCTCCACCCGAAAAAAGGGATGTGCTTGAGCACACACACACACTCCCATAAACAGCATTACCCGAAGCAAAAGTTTTCCCTAAGAAGTTGAGAAGTTGATTGATAAATTATGTGAAAAAAAGTATATATAACCTTGTGGGTATTGAAATAATATTTTTATAAGTATCAACTTAATTTATATTTACAAATTAATACTTTTCCATATCAAATTACTAGGCTGTGCATCAAATTGATTGGAAAATTATCCAGCTGATACTCTCCAGTTTTCAATTGATACTGAAAACGAGAAAGCCAAGCTAACTTCGTCTGTGCCGAAGTTTTTATACCCTTGCAAGTGATCGCTTAAATATTTTCAAAAAATACGCTTTTTCCCATTTTTCGACCGATCGTTCGTATGGGAGCTATATCCGATCTGGACAAAAACTTGTAGAATTATGTAAAAGCACGAGAAACAAACAAATACATAATTGCAGGATGCTACGATTTAAAACAAAAAAGTTTTTCTAACTAAGACTGTTTTTCATACCTATCTTTTGTATGGCAGCTATACCATATAGTTGTCCGATTTTAATAAAAATTGGTACGATTATAAAAAAACATATAAAACCTACGATTACAAAGTTTGGAGACGTTTCCATTGAAAAGAAAAAAGTTTTTCATACTAAAACTAGTTTTCCGACCGATTGTTCCTATGGGAGCTATGAGATATAGTCATCCGATCCGGTCGGTTCCAACATATTAGTAGTGTGCAGCAAAAAGAAGACTCTGTGCAAAATTTCAGCTCGATAGCTTCAAAACTGAGAGACTAGTTCGCGTAGAAACAGACAGACAGACAGACGGACAGACGGACGGACAAAGCTCAATCGACTCAGCTCGTCACCCTGATAAAGAATATATATTGTTTATGGGGTCGGAAATGAATATTTCTGTGCGTTGCAAACTTCTGGGCAAAATTATAATACCCTTTGCAAGGGTATAAAAATGATACAGGTTTCAGTTTCAGTTTGATATAGCGTTCCATTTTGGTCTTGGTGCTCAGCGAAACCCTATTTAAGAGGGTGGACTCAGAAATATCCCAACTGTTGTAACATGGGGAAATAAAAAAACGAAATTTTTCCTCAATTATTAATATTTATAGGCATAGCATTCTTATAAGAGCATTTAGCATGATAATTTGTTTGTATATAAGCAGGGTATGTGAGAATATCTGGCTCATAGCAGCCATCTCGAAGAATTGAAATCGGCCTTAAGAATTATATTATGTCTCTATTATGGTAGTTCTAGCAGTGTACACAAGAGAGAGATTCCAAAAATCGAGGTAGTATTTCAGGCGCATAAATGGTGGCCGAAACCTTAACAGGCCCCTAAGCGGCTTAGAGCCACATCTCAGAAGCTATCTAAACTAAGAACTTGCAATTTGTTCTCTAGATTAATAAAACTGAATCCGATTGAAAGCATTTCTATGCATAAAGCATAGATTGTTAGTATGAAGTTGGATATGTTACGCACTTGGAACCTGTTCAAATTGAAACACAGCCATATCTCAGTGACTTTATATCTCAAAAGTTATTTAAGTTAAGAATTCGAAATTTGGTGATTTGGCTGGTATTATGAACCATCAGGCTTCAATAGATGATCACAGGTTCACACCCTTCGATGGGAAAACTGGTCTGTAGCACTTTATCTAGGTAATGTGAGTGTTAGACGTCTTACAAATCTTAGAAATGATTTAAATTGTGGACTGAAAATAAGGTGTAAGGATTGAAAACATGTTGCTAGATATATATTTTCCAAGTTTCAAACTTTTTCCGAACAAGTTTGGACGAATTCACATGTTAATATATACTAAAAGCCACTTCAAACTTGCATATTAACGCTAAAAGTCTGCAAATTTTAAATTTTTCTTAATGTCTTTACCTGTTTTGGTATTTTTTAACATTTTTAGCTGTAGAACAACTATATGATGAATTTCAAAGTAATGAATAAGTGCAAAATCATTATAAAAGAGTAATTTCTGAAGTATTTCACTAACCATAGAACTCGCGCTGACATCAGTACTGATTCGGTACTGAGTCTTCCCGATAGGTTTTTATAACTACTGCAGTTCAATGAAAACATAAAGCGTGTCTTCAGTCGTAAGATTGTTTCAAAGAATTCGATTTTTCTATGTTATTGATGGGTTTGTACTGAAAGAACATCTCTTAAAATTGTTTATAGTTATGTCAAATTGGTCGAAGACTCTAATCGCTCTTTAGGAAAGTCTCCCTAGTATCAGATTATTCAAAAAACAAGGCGGTCGCCTGTTTCTTATAAGAAAAGCTGCAAGCCTCCAAAGAAAAGGTACGGTTCTGGTTTTCTAGGTTCCTTGAACCAAACCTTTAAAACATATCACCTCCTGAACCAAACCCTGAACCGGAATCTCTGTATAACAAAAAAGATTCGGATCAAACAATCATTTATGTCCATTTCTTAAGAACTTTTACATCTTGTTCGTTATTTTTATGTCTATTTATGATTTTTGATACTCTGTAGCAAAAGTACAAAGAGTATATTAATTTAGAGCAAATAACGATTTGCGAAAGAAATGGTAAACATTGGATGAACGTTAGTCGAGTTATAAGTAACTCAAATAATTTTGATGGGCAGCACTCCACTTACCCTAGCACAAGCTTTGGCAGGCACAGAGCATATTATAGTCAGGCTTGACCGACTTCCTTGCTTGTTTTTATTTGGAATTTTGTTGGTCTGTTCCCGTATTCGATTTTCTCTTACTCTTACCAATTCCGGGAAAATCTATAAAACTAACCCACCAACTATGTTGTGCATCGTAAAAGGCTTAAGTTCCTGGTCAAGTGCGTTTCTAATCATATAACCCACGCACATGGCATTCAGTTGCTCACAAAAGCAGAAAGGTGATGAGAGAGAGAGAAAGAGAGAGCAGGAGACTTTATGGGGCCACACAATGACAGCGTCGTCAAAGCTAGCCTAGTCAGCCACTCAGGGACGCCCCCAACCCACACACACACACACGCACGGAGACAAAAGCTGGGCCAGGGGGAAGGCGGGTCAGCTCAGATATCGCCGCAGCAGCAGAACTTTAATAACAGCGCCGCAGATTAAATTACAAACAAAATAGAATATGATAAATTCTATACAAAACACTAGGAACACTAGAACCCAAAAGAGAGTGCACTAGTTGCAGAGGAGCTGACGCTGGTGATGGCGTAACATGAGGCACCCTGTGCTGCCTCTCGCATCAGTCACACTGGCAACTGACACACACACAGAGTCCCCCAGGTGGACAGGTGGAGAGGGCAGACCCATGTCGTCGGTTAGTGTGAAATGGTGAGAGCTCAAATTAAAATAACGTTAAATTAATTTGAGCCACTGATGGACCGGCATTACCAAACGGGGTGGGGTGGGGTTGAGTTGGGGGGTGATGAACACCCGTCCACTTGGGCGGCTCATATGTTACGTGCAACCTGATAGCTGTGATGCAGCATAAATTTAAATAAAATAAGTATATTGAAAAGAAGGGAAATTAAACAAACGGAAAGGATAATTGGATAAACTCAGTGATTAAATTTGTACTTTAAAGATATCTTAGGAATCCCTTTATCAATCAGTTTTTGTGTTATCATAGGTATACATATAGGTTCAGTCCTATCTGATAAGCATTAAATTGAAATAAAATATTAAGTTGCAACAACAGCCGAGAGAGTAAGAAAGAGAGACACACACACACTTGCACTCGCACTCGCACACACAGTATGTCATGTAAGAATTCAAAAGAAGGACGCAGTCATTCAATCCTGAGCTATCGATATTCGATTACAACAAACTAAAAACCGACTGACTTTGTGCTCGACTCACACCGACACACACACACACACACACAGGGAAAACTAGCGTAATTCTAGAATTTGTTGCCATTGGGTGTTGTTTTTATATTTTTTGGGGTGGTAGCCATGGTGTCGGTGTCGGATTGGGTTTAGGTTCGCTCACAGAGACTCAGACCCAGCCCAGGGGAGCAGGGGTGCTCAGTTGCAGTTTCAGTTTGGTTTAGTTCGTTTCAGCTGTAGTTCAGTTCAGTTTACTGGCTCTCTGGGTTCAGGGTGAGTTATTATAAGCGTATTGGGTTGCTCACCATCTCGTTTCTCGTTAGACATTGCCATCATCGCAGTCGTGTGCCTTACATTATTCTATTAGGTTTCTTTGGGAAACATTTTGTAGACGTGAATTAATGTGGCCGACTTGCATTACACAAAAGCGCCAATCTATGGAAAATGACTAAGTAGGCAAGCACTTAAGGGCGAAATATAAGGTGCGTTGGATGGAAAACGAAATGAACCAGAAAGCTTATTTAACAACGGATGTCAGTGTGATCGGTATGGTATGGGGTTGGGTTTATGGTCCATAATATATCTTTGTGTAAAGATTTTTGGGTTGGTTCTAGGTGAAAATTATGTTTATTTTAACATATTTATTTATTTAAAACATACTTTTTTACTAAGGGACTTAAAGATCGAAACTTCTTTAGGGACTAACGAATTTTAAAGAAAAATCTTTTGAATGTTTGCCAACAAACAAGAATCGATGGTTTTAATGATAGTCCATCAGCGTTTTGGTGGGTCGATAACTATCGAAATTCAAAAATCGATACTTGATACATAAAGTTCAAATATATCTATAAATCATTATATCCTAATACCTCCAAAAATTATTAAAAATAAGTTAAGAATACTTCTAAAGAATAACATTTGGTCTAACAATGGGTACTACCTGTCTCAATAGATCTTTTAGATAGAATGGGCTTATTATAGACTTATATTCAAAAGTACATAGGTGGTTCGTAGGGGGCTGATCATATACTATATATTGATTACAGCCCACATAAAATCACTATAAACCTCAATATTATTGATTAGATTCTCTAATTTCTTTTAGTATATTAAAGGGTTTGTGGGGATTCTGATTGATATTCTTGTGCTGAATACCAATCGGTTTTCCAAAATGTTCCATCACTTCTAGTTTTATAGTAATTGGTGCTTAATCTTGCCTAAAATGTATAATTTTACCCATTTTACACCCGTTTTATGGAAGCCTATCCCATTGTTTAAACTTTCTTTGATGTTAACGTTAAGTACGACTTCCTAGCTTTAAGAAAAACTATGCCAAATAGTATTACGATTTTCTAAAGCGAAGGTATAGCATTTTTAAAAGTATTAAATGGTCTACTGCCCAAAAATATATGCTAGCCAAGATTACTATAGTTGGCTAGTCATTTGTATTGAATTCTTGTGAAATTTTCTAACCACATCCATAGTATATCTATGTATATCTACAAAATATGGATATTTTTAACACATGGATTCCAAATAACAAATCTTCGCTTAAAAAATCTTAGAAATATTTGGAATGTCTTTTTTTAAAGCTTGGAAACAGTTCTTTACAATAATGTTACAGTGAGTCAATACAAATACATAGATTCCCTACAAAGGTATCCAAAAAGGGTTAGAGTATGCATTTCGGCAACTTGATTAATTATTTCCTAAAACAGATTCAGGGTCTGCTGACGAAAATCATCTAGGATCAACATCAACCCCTCAATACACTTGATTGATCGTATAATTAGAAGCTTTAAGTAACTGAAGTGCCTAAATTTTGCGTTTATTGTAGTAATAAGACCCAGAAATCGAGACTCCTTGTTTATATAGAAGGGATTCTTTTCCAAAAAGCTAAGAAAAGTCATTGGAAAGTTAAACTTGGGATGGTTTACTACCCAAGGGTTTTTACTGAACAAACCAAACAAAGCATAGCAATAATACATGATCCTGTTCGAAAAAGTCAAAGACTTATTTAGAATGTTTTAAAATTCATCAAGTAAGACGATTCAAATGAACAGAATGGCCAATATTCTTGGTGCAATTGGCTATATGTTAAAAAACAAACTCTGATTATCGTCTATATCGCCTCAAGAAATATCAAATCGAAGTATAGTCTTACCAAAATTATCCAAATATCGATGGATTGACTCCTTATTAAATACCCTAACTTGCGAATTGAGTGGTTTGTTTATAAATATGCTAAAATATTTTTCAGTACTGAATACTTAGTCGAAATTGTAATCGTTTAGAATGTATTTTACTCTAGGTTCTTGAATTGCTTGGTAACTTCTTCAAAAAAATGTTTAGGCAAAGACAAGAAAGAATATTCATTGGTACTAAAACAGGGGATATCGTTTCTTTAAGGTCTAAGGCTGTTCTCTGTTATTAGACCTTTAAAGACTTTTCTGTTGTTGATCTTAAATCAAAGATGGAAACAAATTCTAGAATTTCTGAGGCTTACAAATAGCTACTTTTGGCTTAAAGCTGTTATCGCCAATTGCTTTGCATCAATGTACTCTTCATATAATTTTTGTCTTTACATTTTCAAGTACAATCAACAAAATTTCTTTAACCCATGACCTCATCTACGCCACAAACATAAGTTCTCATCTGGTAATATCACAAATTTGCAGTGTAATCGATAGGATTGATGAGATTTGTGGCAAATTCATTTCGACACACACGCACACACACAGAGAGAGAGAGAGATGCGTACACCCATAAGCATATCAACTAACACAAGCAAAAACTTCATTATGAAGAGGTCTCGGCATAAAGCCCTGAGGGTGGCATTTGCCATTACATATATGCATAATTCCTCTGGCCATTTTCCCTTTTTAGCCAGAGGATGCGGATGCTGTTGTTGTACGGCCTGGACCTGACATTGATATGCCATACCTTAGAGCGCGTGCGAGTGTGGGGCGATTTTGTGCATTGCCCTTTTTTGTTTCAAGTTTAAACAACAAGATGCCAGAAGTTTCTTCGTTTCCCTCATTTCTTTGCATTCCCATTGCCGTCGAAGAGGAAAATGAAACAAGCTCAAAAAAGGCACAACAAAATTCAATAAAAGAACACACACCGTACTTTATCTGTATATGTTTTTGTGCACAACAAAAAAATTTCACACAAGGCTACAGCAAAACTGCATAAAGTTTTGTGCATATCAAATTACATTGAAATTCTCATATTCAAAGTTGTCCGTCGGCATTTGCAGTCACCGGACTTTGTTGAGGCTTTGCGGACAGTGACGGCGGCGGGAGAGGGTGCGAGAAGGGGGTTGAACACAGTTTTCTGAAATTCTTTCATCATCATTCTATAGAAACCACCTGTATTTATCTTATTTAGGAACTGAAATGTCTTAGATTTGCAAACACCTTTCCCAGCAGTCAATGCTAGAAACGATTGGGAATTTCATATACAAGAATTGAAAAAACAACACAGTGTGTATCCATTTATTGTCAGAACACTGTTTAAGGCCCAATTTTATAAAGTCAGGTTGTACATAAGAGAAGTTAAACCCTGCGTTTGTTGCTTGAGTTAACTGTAGCTTAATTTGAATTTCTCAATGTCAGGTTCAACCTATAATTTATATATTCGTTGCTTGATTACTCACAGAAGGCTCAAAATCATCTGATTGATAAATCAGAACTCTCTTTTCAAAAAGAATTAAAGTAATTAAAAAACCAGCTTTCAAAAAGACCATCAACCTTACAGGGTAACCCAGGAGTTCATCAGGAGAATAACATTTGTCCACTAACAACAACTGCAGAAAAAGAGATGAAGAAAATCAGTTAATTGCAGGGTGTTGAGTGCACAGGCACCGAGGAGGGCAAGTAGCCACATTCATTCAGTCCCCACCCCCCCTTCCCCACACCTCTTGTTGTCGCCAGTCCACCAATCTGTCATTTTTGTACTAGTTCCCCTTCTGGTTGTTGTTTTTTTTTGTTGGCGCTTCTCAGGAATGCTAAATTACTCATACGCCACGGTTGACGCAGTCGCTGACAGTTTCTTTAAATGTTGTAAAATGTGGCCCAGACTTTGGCATGGCAATCTCTCGATACTTGAGACGTGGTCAAATTAAGCGGTGCTGCCAACTTGCTGACAAACGCAAGTCGTCTAATAAGCAGCTTGTCCTCGCTCGCACGCTGGCTCCAGCCGCTCCGCGTATCGGTGACAGTCGCCAAAAGAGTATTAACAATTCGCACGATAAAAATCTTGGGGCCGGCTGCTGCGAGGGTATCGATTACACGCCTCAGGTGCGACCTCGTCAGGCAGGCTGGCTGGCTGGGTTAGTCGAGGAGGGGCGGCGCAGAAGGTAACGACGCACGCTTGGCTCAAGTTCAGCTTTTGCCGTAATCGGAGGAACGTTTCTCTCGCTGTCTCACTTTATCCCACTTGCTGCCTCTGTCTGCGTGTATTTTTTCCTCTTTTTTTCTTTATATTCTCTTAAATATCATTTGTCTGTTAATTTATGTTTGGTATTTAATTTCTGATTTGTGCGTTCGTTCAGTTTTCTGGCCTGACAGTTGCTCAGGGTTGAGAGGGGGCAGCGGGGGCGTGTCCAGACAGTGAGCGACACAGCCTCCGACAACTTGAAATCCTAAACCGAAATGCGAATAAAAATCAATTAATTAAAAACTGAAATTGTATGCCATGAAGTTTGTTGTGGGATCTGCGACTCGAACTCCCTGCGCACTTACATACATTTCCATTTCCATTTTCCCCCCATTATATTTGTTTGCAATAGGAGCCCAACGGATTTTGTGTTTTTGCTTTTCATTTTGTTGGTTCTTTTTTCCCCGTAATTATTGCTCGTGTATCTTGCAGATAGATTTGCCAATTGCTGTGCTCAACCATTCTCCTCGTGCTCTGACTGTTTTCTCTGCAAAATCTCAACTTACGAAAACATATCAAATTTTCGTTTTTATTATGAATCGTAATGAACTGACTTGATGAGTTTGACGGGGGCCAAGAATGCGAATGCATACACTGAACGTAGAATTGTGGGGAGTTCCCTGAAATGTTTTTGGGCACTTGGATTCGATCATATTATGGTTTTAATATAGCTTGGTATAAGGCTCTTATCACAAGGATAAGACGAAAAGCGATCTATTTGTAGCTTTTCTGGTATAAATTTAAGGCAAATATTGAGAGAAGTTGAAAATCGTCCAATTTTTTCAAATCAAAATATTTCTTTTATGTCTAGAATAAGACTAAAATTATACAAAAAGCTAAATTTTTGTGTTTAGAAAAAGTTTAATCTCTTTCGAGATGTTTTTTAGAAGAACTTAACTAAAATTCACAAAGCAAAAGCTAGGTATAATCATGATTCTTTCAAAAATACTGCAATTTTGCCAGCTTATAGTAATAACTTACTACTACGATCACAGTCGATTGTTGTTAGTAGTAGTATACAGCTCTTCCACCATTTAGTTCCACTCTTTAGCAGTCTAAACGTCCATGTAGATCTTTAACAAAAATATTTCATGGCTAACTACTTCTCCAGCGAAAAGTGACTACTAATTCACCCTGTTCAATATATAAATATCTAGCAGGACATTTTTTTTCTTCTAAGTTTACCGAAATGAAGCCCTTTCGTGGACAATAGTAGAGTAATTCCTCTGATTCTTGAATGGTTAAATGTGATGACATTTTATGCTTACTTTATAAACGGCTGGGACATGTTCAAGGAACCTTTTAAGCTCGCTTGCCCAGACTTTCCAGAATAAGAGATCACTCTTTCCGTTCTCTGAGTTTTCTATAGCCTTAACTTGCACCTTGGTACTTCGTACTTACCACGAATGTTGTCATCTCAAAGCAGGCGACTGACAACCTTACGCGAGACAGAGCTATTTATACGTCAGAGTTAAGAATTCAGTCACTAGGCTCAGCTTTCAACAAGGTAGTGGCTGAGCTTATGTTGTGAACCAAATTTTCGGCTGTGGTACAGCGGGTAGTGTGTGAAAATAACATACCCGTCCAGCTTCACCTGTTTTTGGATACGGCTTTGAAGTAACTAGCCATGAAACAGCTTCTCAGACTCTTAAAATCAATACCACATAAGCCAAAAGATTGAGAGGAGCTTTGTTTGGCCCTTTTGGGCAATGTGAAGCCAAATATATCAAAATCTCCAACGAAAACGTTTAAAAAAGGGAGCGCTTGGGCTGCTTTCAAAGCGGTCTTTTTTCTATGTGTAGTTATGCTCAGTTTTTGAATTTGTGTTGAATCGTTAGTAAATTGGTACAACTTTTAAAAGAAATTTGAAATAAAATTTACAATCTATTCATTCTAGGACTAAGCCTGGCATGAGCTCTAAAATTTAATCTCATCTTGGAGATAATTCCACTTAATTCAACTCTAATTTGCTTGGAACTGCTCAACTCATTCTAAATGTTCATAATTCAATCCCATTCTGAGATCACATATGCATAAAGAAGGGAGTGTGAGCGGAAAAACTAAGTAGTATAGATGGAGCAAGATCCTAGAATTGATTCCCAGACCAGACTAGGCAAAGGTGAAAGCCAATCTGTGTTTGTCAGAAGTTCCAACTAAACCAAAACTGTTGTGGATCTTCAAGTTCATAAGGAATATGTAGGAAGTGAGGAATAAAGGAAAGTAAGGGATCTTTGTGGGAACAAATTCAGCTGTAATTAGTGTCAAACTTGGTTAAAAGGTGGCTAGTTTGGGTATTTTTTGCTTTAAATCACTCTTTTTTTGAGTTTAGCATGGAAGAATTCATTCTTTTCGGGACTAAAGAAATGGCAACAAATCAATAAATTTCTACTAGGCTCATGAATATCAGGGATTTTTCTATTCTTATTACCTGTTTGATTCAAGCCCGTACAGATTAAAAGGCATTTCAAATCAAGAACTTTCAATCAAATTCCAAATGTGTAGCAGTTGAAAGAATGAAACACCGTACTTATTGTTTATAAGTGCATGCGAATTTTGTTACAGTGGATCCAACAACAACAACCAAAACAAAAACAAGTAGTTAGCCACAATTTCACAGCTCAGTGGCGACACCTGCCGATCAATGCAAAAGTAGTCATTTCAGCTGCCGATCGAAAGTGACCCAAATAACCGCAAGCCTTCTGATATCGAATGACCAAGACACAGCTCCTTCTTGCCCCAAAAACTGATGTGTTTCTCTTTCTGCTTGTGTTTTCCAGGAATTCGCGCACAACACCATGAACGAGCTGCTGGGCTGGTATGGCTTTGATGGTGTCGATGTGGATCGCCTGGATCTGACAGCCAAAACATCGCGATTGCTACAGACGGCGGCTGCTGCCGCGGTGGCCACACAGCAGCAGCAACATCAACAGCAGCAGCAGCAGCAGCAGCACCAGCAGCATTTCGAGAAGGTGAAGCGGAGTAGCCTACTTCGTAGCAGTCGCTATCACAACAACAACAACAGCAACAGCAACAACATCAGCATCAACAATGGCAACAATACGGGCAGTGGCAGTGGCAGCAGTCGTGGTGCTGGCAAGGGTGGTCTGCTCAATTGCAATAGCACTACAACAACGCCCTCGGATCATGATACGCGCAGTTCAAGGGAAGATGACTCCAAAAGTCCGCATTCAATTGGCAAGCCGGCCACAACAGCGCAAACAATGCAAACGGAGGAGAAAATAGGTGAGCCCTCACCGGCAGGAGTAGCCCAAAAAATTCCGTACCCACAGCCAACCACCCCACCCACCCAGCGTCCCATCCTCCGGGGTTGTCTTTTATGCAACTTGATAAGTTCGACTTGTGCACCCGTTCTCCTATCTCCCATTAGTTCCACGTTGCACGGACAGGTTCGAAACTTTGCTAACTTTCAAACTCAACTCTAGCCGTTGATGCGTTGGCGGCTGCATTATCGAATAACAGATTCATTAAGACCCAAATATGGATTACAAAATGTTTGCCAAGCAATACCGGTAGATGGTGAGAAGCACGGTGGTTGGGGGCGGTGGGATGAGCTTTGGCACATGTGTATTAGGCATTGGATGTCGGGGGAGGCAGGCTACAGGGCCCCGTCTGGACGCTGTTGTCGAATTTCTAAGGGTGCTAATGAAAAATGTGTGTGCGTGTGTAAGAGATGCAGTTGATTTTGATTGATATTTAATATATAGAATACTTGCTTCAGTATGTACCCGGCGTAGCTAGGGTCCTAGATGTATATTTATGTATACAACGGTTCTTGTTTTTAATCAATTTAGGCGGCATTTGAATGGTTAAAACTCCCCTTTTCCCATTTTTATCCCTGTTTAGCTTCTTCATTGTCCATACAATATCTAGGAACATTGTTTCTCTGTGCAAAATGCATTCAAGGGCCACCCGCTTCTATCAACAGCAGACTTTTTTCTGTCACACTCCAAGTCGTTTTGCATGTTCCTTTTGTAATGACAATCGAATGACTAAAGATGTTAAGAACCAAGTTTCGAATCAAAACCACAAGATAAGTAAGGGTCATACGTGTGAATTTCAGTGAAATTTTAGGCTAAATCGTAATGTGGACCTTCGATTTTACAAATGTGTGCTGTATGTGTGCAAAGTTTATGCAGCAGACCCTTTCCATTCACTCAACTTATTGTACCATGTCCTTGCCAGTAACCGGAAACCACAATCTTTTGAACTGAACCAAAACTAAATATCCACCTTTTTAACCCTCTGCCAGACTTCAACAACTGCTGCTGGTGTCATCGCCCCATAGCCGAAAATGCTCCCGACTATCTAACCAGCACGGATGGACCACGCTATTGTTCCGAATCCTGCTTCACCCAGAGTCGTCGGGCCTCCTTCAAGAAGGCCAAAACCTGCGATTGGTGCAAACATGTGCGACATGCCGTTAGCTATGTGGACTTCCAGGACGGAGCCTCCCAGCTGCAGTTCTGTTCGGAAAAGTGCCTCAATCAATACAAAATGCAAATCTTCTGCAACGAGACACAGGCACATTTGGATATGAATCCACATCTGCGTGACCAGGGTCTGGAGGCGGGCAGCGAGGCGGGCTTGATAACGCCAGATCTGTGGTTGCGTAATTGCCGGAGTCGCTCCGCATCGCCGGCCTCGACGGTATCCGTATCGCCCGGACCCAAAAGAAGTTCACCCTGCGATGAGGCAGCGCCACCGCCGCCCAATAATCCCAGTAAACCCCTGATCTCAGTGGCACCCGTGTCCAAATTGTTGGCACAAAAGAGTCCGGCGGTGCCGCCTCCACCGCCCGCTTCGCTGCAGCAGCGCCATCATCAACCCAAGCTCGGACGTCGCAAGCGCACACATCGTGGACCCAACTCCATGACAGTGGAGACAGTGGCCAGTTTATTGCAGAAACAGCAGCCGGCCACGCTCAGTGCGGACTTTCCGGGCTCCAGTGTGCCGCTACCTCCACTCTCACCCATGCCCATGCCGGAACACACTCCTCCGCCTGCGGCTGCCAATGTCAGTGCTCCACCTGCTCAATCTATGGGACGTGGTCCCACCTCTATACCGCCCAGCTATTTTGCAACGCCCTCGAATGGAGTGTTGGGACACCCATTCGGAGCACGCCCACCGCCGCATCATTTTATGCCACCGCCGCCGGGAATGTTGCCCAGGGGATTTGTGCCACCATTTGGACCACTGCCCCCACAAATGCCGGAGATGGGCTTGCTGGGCGCAGTGCCACCTGTGACGGTAATGGTGCCCTATCCCATTATTATCCCTCTACCCATACCCATACCCATCCCCCTGCCGGTGGTGGACTTCTACAAGGCTTACCTAACGCCCGAGGAGCGCAAACGCTATGACGAGGAAAGAGCCACCACCAAGGAGGAGCCCACACCGGAGCCACTGGACTGCAGCAACAGAACCAGATCGGAGCCAGAAACAGAGCCACCAACGGAGAAGGAGTCTCAGCCAGAGCAGGAGAAAGCTGCGGAAATGACTGAGGAAGAGAAACCCATACCAAAGACAAGTCCATCTACAGATTCGCCCTCACCGGCGTCCTCCCCGGCGCAGCACTGTATTGTGAAGGAAACCGCCGAAGCGGAACCAGAGCTGGACGCCGCAGAACAGAAGTTGCCCAAGCTAAAGATCACACGACTGCAAACCAAACGCACCCTCATCCAAACCAAAGAGCCAACTACACCCACATCCCCAGTACCGGCCGCGGCAGTATCCATCGCATCGGCCTCATCGGAATGTAGTCGTCCCCTGCGCAAACGGAAACGTATCATCGACTGTGACTTTCAGAAGTTGGCGGCGCTGCGTGACCTGGAGGCAATGGATAACCAGAGCAGTGGCAGCAAGGACGACGACGAAGTGTGCAATATAACCAACAATAGCAATGCTAAAACTAAAAAATAATTATACATTTATGTAGCTGGTAGTCCTTATCCATTAGTAGCCTGTATTTATCTTATCTATGGTGTAAACGGAGTCTCGAGAAGAGCAAACAGAACAGGAGGGGAGTAGGAAGTGCACCAAGTGCAGCATCCGAATGGAATTTCAATAAATAAACTAAATTATTTAAGTCCAACGAGCAGTTGATGCTCGGCGAGAGCTTAATTTGAAGCAGAGGGGGTGGAGCCCGTTCCAGTGATAGACAGTGACTTGATTGTAATGATGTGTCTTATTCCAGCTGTGAACCTGCTGGGCTTCAACTTTCCCTTTGGGCAGGTCTGCTAGCATTTCCAAGCACCAACTGGTTGTAAATCAACTGCAAACTCTTCACTTCACTCCCATCTGCCTCTTCGAGTTCAGATTTAGGCATATTTATTAATAGAATCTTATCAGGATACAAGTATTTCGGTGAATAATCAAACTGTTTGCCCGCCACGGGATTTAGTCAGTCGCTGCGTGGACAGACCAGCGTATCAAAAACTCAACACACTTTCAACACTTACAAACTACGAACAAGTCTCTAGACCGATTGTCCTTCTTCTCTCTCTCTCTCAATTGTACAAATCCCACAATGAGATTTGGCCATCCATGCCAGCTGCAGCCATAATAGGTGCTCGCCACAGGGCCACCGGTTGATGCGAATAGGCCAAGTCCATGACACCGCCCTGTTTGTGCTGCGTTAGTACAGCCAAGGGACGCAGACTCTTCCACGAGAAGATGCGTATGCGACCATCCCAACCGCCGCTGGCGAAAACCTTCTGATCTGAACGTATGCGCACACAATTGACGCCGGAATTCTTAATGCAAATCTCTGAGCCGCGTTGCAGTTGCATGGACTGACGCTGATAGCTAAAGGTGGTCAGTTTATCGGCTGTGTTAGAATGAAAATATGTAGTTAAAGAGGGAAAACCTGAGTTACTCTGGTACCTACAGGCTCCACCCACAAGGCC
Organism: Lordiphosa fenestrarum; assembly: GCA_035044985.1. NCBI lineage: Eukaryota > Metazoa > Arthropoda > Insecta > Diptera > Drosophilidae > Lordiphosa > Lordiphosa fenestrarum. The sequence continues at coordinate 393,781 of JAWNNO010000495.1, forward strand.
ACGATTGGTAATGGGATCATAGTCCACTGTCAAGGCATCAGCAGCCAGCTCCAGCACATCCACCATCACACCCGAACTCAAGTCCCAGGTAAGAAAGTGCCCAGACTCATAGCCCGCCAGCAGAAACAACTGGGAGGCACACTCAAATGGCTTGAAGCAGGTCACGCTGCCCAGTTTGGGCAGCTGGGGGTCATCCGGCACCAGCATTTGGGTGGGTGCCGCCGGATCTGTGACATGCAGCACCCCAATGGCCGACTCCTCGCAGGGATAGAAGAGTAACTGCTCGTTGGTATTATTGGAATTGGTATGCAGTGCTGTGCGACAATAGCCCAAATGGTTGCCCGCTATGGTACGCTCCCGCACATAGCAACTGTTGCTGATGGAGAACATGGTGACGGTTCCGCCCTTCTCTTGGGTTACCAGGCGATCGGGTGTGTGATGCAGATTCGTGATGGGCTCATGGCCCACCTCAAAATGCAAGGCCGAGCGATTGGTCTGTGGGGAGGCAGGAATGGAATACATATTGGAAGAGTTGAAAAGCCTGGCCCACCTGTAAGTCCCAAAGGAAAACGCTGCCTTTGAGTGTGCCTGCCAACAAACGTTCGCTCTCATGGAAACAAAGCGAGTTGACCGCCCCCATGTCTGGAGATCGTAGACTGAACACTGGATCTGGTGGTAGCACAGCCATCGCTTCAATATTTTAAGTTAATTTAACTTAATTCGCAGTTTGTTTTTGTTTTCGTTTGCCAACGAAGAAACCTCTGATGTGTTAGAAGGAGATGGCATGCCAGCTCTTTAAATAGAGATGAGCGTGTAAGGCGAGCAAATGGTGAGAGCTGAACATGTACGTGACACGAAAGTTGGAAAAGTCATCAAATCAATAGGGATACAAAGATAAACTGCACTTAACCAATTTGGAATCTATTTATTAGGCAAGTTTTAGTGGTTCGAACGGGTAAAAGGAAGTAAGTCCATGTTTTCTCACTTAAGTTGGAAAAACTCGTTTATTTCTTAGATAACCTCAGACTTTATAATAGGTACCAACCTAATCTCTAACATTTAAGACAATAGAGAAATAAAGATAAATTTATTTATATATGAGTTGCTTAAGAATTAAGCTCACGCGCGCATCTCTAAGACTGCTCAAACAGCTGTGTACATCGGCCAGACTGCACCATACAAACGCTAGAGGGATGCGGCTGCTTCAACTTGCCAAAACTTTCACCAGAGGGCGCTATCTGTTGGGCGGGTAAAATATAAAGTTTTAAATTTAGCCACTCAGATATTTTGTTACTAATATCTTAATAACAACATAAATGTGTTATCAACTGAACTTTAACTATATATACTTACTGTAAAATGTCTTTAAGCCACTAAATGCTCGCCACAACACCAACAAAAAGCCCCAACAGGCTTTAATGGACTTTGCCGATGTCGTTGCGTTCGGCCGGCCTAGACGTTAAGGCACAATCATAAAAAGACTTGTCAGTTGGAGCTGACCAGAAGATTGTGGCCCAAAACAGACCGAGAAAGATCGCAAAAAAATACAAATAAGAAATAAACATGCCATAAGCTCGTTAATCAATGCTAAGTTGACAGTTTAAAGTGGTTTTAGTAAAAGAAACGCAACAACAAAGTCGGGAGACTCCTGTTGTGGCCGTAAGGTTTTTTTTTTTGAATGATTTACCGAACAGAATAATAATTTTTCGGGTGTCTTAAAATTATGTGAGAATTTGGCAAAATCTTTATTAAGTTTGTGGAAACATCGGCGGAGCAGCAAAATCAAAGTAATCGGAGGTGTTTGACAAGAGAACTCGACAAGTTCGGTTTCAAATAGCGACAAAATAACTACTAATGACCGTTTTCTAATCTACTACATAGAGCTATCTGTCACAGAAAACTACAATTAACAGAGTAAAATCTTAGTTTATCTGACACATAGCAGCTATGTAGAAGATAGGAAGTCGGCTCTAAATTGCAGGCCACTATACATTTCTATACATTTGTAAAATATACTTAAACTATCGGTCAAACAAAATGTTATTACCATAAGAACATATATCGCTCAAGAATAACTGAGACAAATGGGACACCATTAACATAATATTAGCTTCTTCCTTTCTCTTTAAGTTTTAGTCATACAACTTCTGGCAATGCAACCATTTTTAGTTTAGTACGGGAGCTACATCTTAAAATCTCAAATGTCTGTGGGTTTTATCAGTAGTAGAAGTCGGAGCATAAGAGGCTAGCATAAGACTTTCTTAGAGCCGTTTCAAAAGAGGTTTGATGAGATATCTGGAAAATTTTTAAGGTTTTGAACTTAAAATTGTTAAGAACCTTGTTCTTTCTGTAACCCACTTTTCATAAAGCTTTATCAAAGGGCTTAAACCAGTCCTATCCATACTTCAAGTAAGCAGTAGTTGTGAACCAAAAGTTATTACAGGATTTCTATTGTTACTTTTAGTATCAAACCTGAATTTTAAACATTCCCGCTTTCCGTTTTTATACAAAGACGAATTCAGGGAATTATTTTAAAACTTTCTTTATATTTTTGAGCTCATTCTTAGAAGAAGGTGTAATCTTTAAGAAATTTGGAATACTTGAGCTTGCGTCTATACAAATGTTAAGTTTCAGCGCAATTCTAAAGCCAACCTCTTAACAACGGATAATCTCATTTGAAATTACAACACTTGCAAAAGAATATAAGGAAGTTGCTTCTTTCTAAGGTTACATCCCATAATATAAGTAATTTTCAATTCGATTTGTAAAAGTAAGAGCATAAGTGAGAAATTTTCATTGATTCATGTACCAATACAAGCGCAGTAGTATTGACAAATCGTCCACTGCTTATAGTTTTCTAAGTCGATGATAGTAAACATGGATAGTGTTTTAGATTTGTTGATATTTTTCATTTCAGCCATAGATTCTAAAAAAATGTTTCCTATAATTCTCATTTTGGAGTTTCAATAACATTTTTCGTATGCATTCAAAATGGATATCATAGAACTAAACCATTTCATAGCTTTAAAGTAAATGTGTCTAAATAGTTGTTCGCTTTTTTTAAAGGCGCAGATATTTCAAAACCACCAAAACTAATTGGTGGCAAACTCGTCGCATTTCGTATTGTATGAATCACTGAACTACAACAGTTGTAGTAACTAAATGGTATTTGGTATTTACTTCAATTCCTTTCCTTATTAGAAGCTTAAAACAACTGCAAAGTAAATAAAAAGCTAAGACGAAAAAAGCTGAGATATTGACTTGACTATTGAAAAAAGATCCATTGGGCAGAGATATGTCTTAAATCCAGCGTAGCTTCAAAATCATCCAAATGATTATAATTTTTCATATCCTTTGGATGATTTTTAGCTCCGTTGGATAATTAAAAAGGATACTTAAGACATGTCCCTTCCAAATGGATACCGGAAATCATCCAATGGATATTTTTTTTTATAATTTTGATATTAATCTGTGTGTGGTTAATGTTTTTCAAAGATGCTGCTTAACTTCTGCACTAAAAGAGGAAAAAAACTTGAACCATTATTTTATGTAATCAGCCAGTTTCAATATACATCAAAATAAGACCTATAAGTTGAAAAAATTCTACAAAATTTCGAAAAAAAATTAGAAAATATTTTCAGTAACCAAAATTTTGGAATTGGGATAACAAAAACATGAAATCTGACTTCATCTGCAAAAATATCAAAATAATAGAACTATTTTCATAGCAAAAAGATACTGTTTAGTGCTAAATATAAGTAGATCTATTTCCAAGTCAAAAGGATACTATTTTCTACTAAACATAAGGACCCGCTCATATCTTGATATTTTTTCAGATAAAGGTCTATTCGATACTTAAAATACTCGATTGATACTAAATAAGATGATCTTTTTATACTCTGCAAATTTCAGCGTATTACCCACTTAAAATAACCACAAAATTCAACAAGTTTACTAACTAGTTTTATGCACAAAGATCTATACAAATTTGAAAAATCTCAATTTTCCTCTTGTCTCCTTCATGTCACACCTCAACGGGCGGCTTACCGCCAAGTTGTAGGAACCAGGAATACGCACAGATCCAAAAGTATATACCCACAACTGAGACAGCAAAGGGGTTAAACAGTTAATGGACACTCATACTCAGCTACTTACCGATAAAAACCACACATAAAATAATTACATATGAAAAATATCCCACATAATCAGAGCTTTGATTCAAAAAGATCGTCGTCAAAAGAAAGTATATAAAAAACATGAAACGTAACAAGGACATAATCAAATAGGGTACAACCCACATACGGTGTGACTATAAAAAGGGAATGAATGCTGAATCTAAAGAAATGAAAGTGACTCATACATACCAAAAAGGCAGACACTATCAGGGCAAAGCAGCAGAGAATATGCAAAGCATAGACCACCCAGCAAAGTATTCTTCTGGCATCAGTTTCATAGGCAAACCAACCTGTAAAGGAAGTGAAGAGTCCCTGCTTGCCAGCTTACTAAGCCCAACTTACCAATAATTGCCAGAGCATTGAGGGAGCAAAATGTTAAGTCTACCATGGCCAACATCAAAATGCCCACCTTCATCTCCATGCAGCCGCAACATTTTTTCACAATTACCATGTTTACTTTTTGTATTTATCTGTAAAAAACTGTGAAATTTGGGGTTAATTTCAAATATTTCTTTGGGATTTATTTGTGTAAAGTTGTTGAACAGACAGAGTAAGGCCAACTTGGTAAGCAAACTGAGCCAAGCGCCAGATTACTTTTATCTACTTTCAAATCAAAATACCCTCCAAATCAAAATACCAACACCTTTAGTTATCCTTATCCTGCTGCTGCTGCACCAGACTCATGAACCCTTTGCGTATTAATAATAAAAACTCAACACATAATGGGCAAGTAGATGAAGCTCCATTAAGGTAGCGCATAAATAAGCTCTCTGTCCTTTTGTGTTCCTCGATCTCTCGCCTCGGTCTCGGTCTCGGTCTTGGTCTCCGTCTCCGTCTCGGTCTGCTTCCCCATGATCATTTAATTTCCGACTAATAATGACAACCATATAAAGTTATAGGTAGCCAGACGGTGGAATGAGACTGTTTGTCGCGTGATAACTTCATCTTGCGGCTCTCCTGTGGCAACGGGGAACGAACCAATCTCAGCGGGGGCAGTTGGTGTCCTTACTCTCATTTTGTTTTGAGGTGGCGGCCTACACCAGAGGGCAGCTCTGTCAGCATATATCAAACTAAAGCCTGATTAACTATCGATATGTGTGCCAAATGGAATTCCTTAGAAACCTGTAGCCGCGGGCCGGAGATGCTGCGTCCGCGATAGCCGCAAAATTTATGACTTCATTAAGGTAACAAGCTAATATGTTTTCCAACTGGGCTGGGCCCGGGTTATTGGAAACGTTTAAGGAGTTTTATGTGCTTGACCCATTTCAAATGGATTACCCACCCGGGCAACAACAACGGCAACGACATGCATAAATAGTTTAAACGCCTCACCGAGAGCTGGTCTTGGACTTGGGAAGATTTATGGACTTGTCGCTCTTCAGCTCCGTTTCCTGGGTGCCATAAAAAGCGGAGCCAAAGGCAAATGAGTTCGACATTTTAGCCCTTTCGAAATGAACTTCGCGCCGGTGGCTGGCTGGCTGGCTGGCTGTCGGGGAGGGGTGGGCATCCCACCTGGTACTACCATCGGGCAATTTAATAAAATCATTATGCAGCTGTCAGAGCCAATGACATTTGAGGCGCGGAGGCTTGCACAAGCGGAATACTTTATTGATTTCTGGCGGGCGTTTGCGCAACGCGCCGGATCGCCGGGCCGCCGTCCGCAACCAACGCCAAATCCAATTCAACCATTCGAATCTGGGTAAACATCTTCACCTGCTGCGCTACTCGTAAAATTGGCCAGCTGACGTTTCAATAATGTAACCAAATAATCCACGCCGCACACGGCCATGTCGAATGGCGCCAGCTTTGCATTTGTTTATGGTGGCCAACGCCAAACATTTTGATGATAAATCGCCAGAGCTGCCATGGCTAATTACGCACCGAATGGCCGGAGCAGAGTTCGTGTTTGATTTTGATGCCAATTCAGCACGAGCATTTGTCAAAAGGCCTTAAGCCGGTTCGCAATGAGCCAAGCCAATACCGCACACACACACACACACACACACACACACACACACACACACGAAAATCTAACATCTAACGAGCTGCAAGTATTTGTACTTGTCAATTGGCCACTAGAGGATTTCAAACGCTTTTGATGCAATTATTATTGTCGTGTGCCTAATTAGGTGTAGGATGGATTAAGTCATTAAAATCCACTTGAAGCGGCTCAACAGATAATTTGTTTTCAATTATGCAAATTTTTTTAAGCAGTACATCAACGTCTGCGAGTATTTGCATCGATTTCTTGTTCGAGTTTGAGATTGAAACATTTAGTGTGTTTATTTTGAGCTAGAGTTGAGTTTTTGTTAAAGCTTTTATTAACCATTTTTACATCTTGTCTCATTTTGATTTTGAAATTAACAAGGAATATTTGAAAATGTCTTTAACTTGATCTGGGGTTAGAGCTTGAGTCTAGATTGAGCAACGAAAACACCCATCACGAGCCTGAACCCAATAGTCAACCACTGACGAACTTGATGAGAATTGCAGTTCAGAATATCACACAAGTTTTCACAGAGGTGTATATATATATAACAAAGATAACAAAGACATTGTGCAATTCTGGTTATTATAAAAATTTCCAACTTAACAACAGTTTGCTATTTGAAGAGCAAATTTGGACGGAAAGCCTGGTTTCCAATCGCAAAACTTTTACAAATGGGAAAAGGAAATAGATTCTGCATTCCATGAAAAAACCCGATCATACAATTTGAATGATTCATGATCTCCTAGTTCCTCTAGCTAAATTCAAGATTAGCAGCCATGCTCCCATTTTCGCTTTCGCAAAAACTTTGCGATTTGATCACCAAATCGTAAAAGTTGCTGCTCCGACATTTGGAAATCGCAAAGTTTTGCCGTTTTTAAACCGGCGACATCTGAGTCCGTGAAATGAAAAGTAAATGCAAAATATAGGTTGATGCACAAACAGACAGCCCACGGAACTATTTTTATTCAGTTCTTTAATCTTTTTAGATTTGTCTTACGGACTCATCCACTCAATTCGCATTGAGGCAATATTTTAAACAATTTATTTAATAGAGATACACAAAATTGAGCGTGATGGAAAACTGCTCACAATAACAACAATTTGCGATTTGGCCATGGTATATATCGATATATGACTATCGATAGCATGACTAGTGGCGCTCATCAGCTGTTTTTGTTATGTGAAATGACACAAAACAAGATGGGAATGGAACATTATCGATGACAAAAACTTGCACATTTCGGAGCGCTCTAAACTAAAATCGTACGAATTTGCTGAAATCGCAATTCGCAAAAATAAGTGAAAACCGGAGCATGGGCTGTAGATACCTTTAATTCATCTGTTTATCAGCAATCTGTTGGTGAACTTATTTCACTGACCGGCCAGTTGGTCAACCATTGGCGTTTTGTGGATGAGTGATGCCTCTAGTCCTTGTTGTGACAGATTTGTCACATTTTAAAAACAATTTATTACCAAGTCGAACCTCATTTTATATTCTGCAGGTTCACACTGAACTGCTCTCTGAACAAGTCTCTGAATAACTCACTGAACAAGAGTGTTTGAACCAAAAAGAACAATTGAAGAAGAACATGTTTAGTTTAGTGAACAGCTCAACCCAGGACAGACATTGCTCACACAGGCAATAAACAAATATAAAGTCGAAAGTCCACATTGCAAATTTATCTTCAAATTTACATGTATTTCAGTTACTTATCTTATTGTTCTAGCGACTTCGAATGAAACATTTGGTGATTCCTTAAGCACTTATTGTATACAGGTGTTAGCAATCCCAAAGAAAGGGTGACCTTATTCATCAAGTACAGATTGTTAATCGGACTCAGCAGTCATCTCATTCTTGTAGCTGCCACTATTATGATTGCCTTAACGATTAGACGCTTATCAAGGATGATACTCAGTTACTAGTGTTCGTTTCTATGTGCCAGGACTTCAGCATGCAGCTAAACTCCTATAGATATAACACTCCCGACCGTGTGCTTAAATAAATAAATTATTAATTATTTATTGCTAAAATGTATCATTAAAGGAATACTTCAGAAACATTTGGACAAAGCAGCTTTTTCCTTTTTAGAAAGATGACTGTGCCCTTGCTTTTTAGCTTGGTTGGTTGGACTGTCGTTTCTCCTTACCCTGTGTCTTCCTTAAGTCCTGAACAACTTTAAAGGTCTCACAAGTCAGAAAAATAATAATAGCCAGGTACATCTGCTGTTTAACCATTCTCTTCAGTTCCCACCCGACATTTGGAAGATCAGTTTAGCATCAATCGCCTTGGTGAGTCTTTTTCGAGACCTTTGTTGGTTAAAAAGAGATTACCCAGCCAACATTTGGAATATCATCTTCATAAAAATCACCTTGATGAGTCTTATCCGACTCCTTTTGATGATCCAAAAGAGATGCCTATCATATGCGATTAATTCGATTATTAGATCGATTAATGCGATTAATTGAGACTCGAAAATGACTCATGAATGTGCTCAAAATGTGTTTAGTGAAATTCGACTAAAAAATGACTCTCAAATGACTCGAAACTGATTGAAAACTGATCAGAAGAACGGGCTAAAACCGACTCTTCAAGAAGAATCGCGGCTAGGGTACCATTTTCTCCCGACTAAAGTATCATTTATGATCAGAAAATGGGCGCATTTATGACTATTTTAAGTAGCTCTAGGACTCGAAAATGAATCGAATGTGATCAAAAACAAGAAAGAAAGTCGGTCAAGCCCGACTATAACATACTCTGTACCAAGAAATTTTGTCTCTTGATCATAACTCGAAAACCGTTCATCCGATCTTCTTCATTCCTTTGGCGGATCGATAAGTTATTCTAATAACTAAATATGTCCAGAAGGCCAAGCCATCTATCTTCAAAACTGTGGGAGATATGACGTTTTTTCTAAATTGCGGGGGCGGGAGGGGGCGTGGCCAAAATTGAAAATAAACTTGATCTGCCTGCAGACATAAGAAGCATATGTCCCATACACGTCAAACTCTATCTCTTACCATCTCTGAGATCTGTGCGTTCATACGGACAGACAGACAGACGGACAGACGGACAGACGGACATGGCTATATCGACTCGGCTGTTGATGCTGATCAAGAATATATATACTTTATGGGGTCGGAGATGCTTCCTTCTGGATGTTACATACTTTTGCACAAACTTATAATACTCTATGTACCTTCGGTACAGAGTATAATTAGATAAAATGTTTGCTGGGTTTGATCAGCACGAAACATATACGCTTAGAGTTCGAATGTTGATAGTCAAATGGGTTAAGATGCCGGCATTTGTGTTTTAGTTGTTGAGACAAGAAAAGGGAGTTGTGAGTTGGAATTCCAGAGAAGGTGAGGGAACAATTTACCCCTCTCATGCCCCTTTCGCACACAAGTAGTGTAAAAAGTGGTTACATGCCGTCTCTAGAAATGAGAAAAGTAAACGTGGCTTGTAGAAAAGCTACATAAACGTAATGGTTGCAAAATCCCTGTCAAAACGTGTAGATAACCTACTTTTTCATGTAGATTTTATATAATTTGTTTGTCTGCCACTTTCGGGGAGTATCTGTTTGCCTTGTCTTGCCTACAAGGCTAACCAGTGGATATTGGCCTCATGCATCCTTTGTGGTTCGACCAAGATCATCTCAAAGTATTGTAACGAAAAGTCCTGGGACAACCAGCACGATTGTAAGATCATGCAGCGCACCAAGTCTGCGCATCGATTGCAGTACACTTAAGGGCTTGAGTAGCTGTTTAGCAACATGACTGGACTGGCTGGACATAGAAGCTTCCTTCCTTCTGTAAAATACATGGCCTTGCTTTGTACGGCCGGGCTTCAATTGCCTGTACTGCGTATAGAATGCAAAGGCACATCCCAACCCTTGGCTTAAGTAGGCGAATGGTTTCCCCCTACTTACATTCCAATTCGTTGATTTAGAAAGATCTCTCTGCCAAAATCAGGTGGATGACCTTAAACTCCGCTCAATTATACCACTTTCAATATTATCCTCCGCTCCATTCCCTTTCCTTTTTGGCAAATGTTTCAGCCATTGATAAATAACTGTCATTAAACGCTTGGACATTTTCCCATGGCACTGGCAAATTGCAAAATCAGCTGCAGCAAATTCGCCGCTATAAACAAAAACCGAAAAACCAAAAAACTACATTTAAATAAATTTGCCAAGTGCATAACTACTTAAGCCTGCCCGGCTCCACCTTTGCAGATCTCGTCGCGCCGCTCTCAATACCGCCAGTATTCAGATTCGTCGAACGCCGAAGGCTCGGGGCCATTTAGCCAAGTGTCAGTTGTGAACAAGGTTAGGCATTAGAGGCGTCCCACGTCGCCGTCGGGTGGGTGGCTTTTAATTAATTTGGTGCAACTTTTTGCACTGCGCCCGGCAATCGGAGCCGGGGTCTGCGCCGCGGGCCGCCGCCGCCTGGTCGATGTGCGCATTTATCAAGACAATTGACTGATTGGCAGTTGGGTGCATTGCATACATTAGGCAAAGGCCGCGATTGGGTTTCGCTTGGCGCGGTACCACCTGTCAGCGGGCACCGCTTATGATTAACTGTCAGCCGTAACTGGTTGTGATGGATTTATTGCTGTCAATTTGACAAATCAATGCAGCAGCCGTTGCCAGTTGCCAGTTGCCAGTTGGCAGGGCGTTCATTTAGATGTCGAGTTGAGTTAATTGAAAAAGCGGCTCAAGCTGCAGCAGGAGGCTGTGGAGAATCTATGCACTGGAAGAAAAGCTGCTGTTGAGTTGATAGTTTTACAGCTCCTCCTCCTCCTCCTGGGTCCTGACCAGTTTGTTTACCGACTACCGTCTGTCAATTTATGGCAACCAAAAATATTAATTTTCTCATATATCTTTTAGCGGTGATTTTGTTTTGCTGCGCACAGTTGGCTAATGAAATCGTAAGTGCTTTTATCTCATAAATAGTTGCCGGTTGGGTTTTGGCTATTTGGCCGCATACTCCGAATGCCTGTTTCTCCGGTCTGTGCAGCATTTAATGAACCATCTAAAGCGATTTCAATGACATTTTTCATACATTTCCCTCCCCCACCCCACCAGAGTCCGGCTTACGTGACGTATGCGTAACGCTTGGGCTTAACCCACTAAATGGGCTCTAAACGCGGTCAGATTTCACTTTCGACAACGGCAAATCCCATTGACATCCGCCGAGGCATTTGAAATATTTTAACGCCATTTATCAAAATGCCAAACAGAATTGCACTCGGCTACTTGGCGGCCAGCTTGAGCCTTGACTGACAGCTGCAACCCGGGCATTGTCAATCAGCGTCAGTCGGGGGGCCACTTTGGGTTTGTGGCCGGTTGGTTGGCCAAATGAATTATACGCACTTCAAAGTTTCCACACAACAATCATCAAGCAACGCCCCCACTCTCGCACACACACAGGCAAACGGCAAACCAAATATCAACGAAACTTCTATGCCCTTTGGCCAGCAGAATGCCAGTTAGATGACTAAGTCCGAGTTGACAATGAATAATTCACTGACAAATAGCTAAATTACCAATATTTATCCCTGCAATTTTCCACTTTATCAACTTTTGTCAATGGAAATGTTGTTTATGTTGCTGAAAACTTACAAAATTTTGTTAAAAGCGGCAACTTTCCATTTCCGAGAGATTTGGGTAACAGTTTTACGGCAAAAACGAGAGGACATTTAGTTTAAGGGTGATTACAGGTAACTAATATAATACAAAGGAGCTCGGGAAATTCATGTCAATTCCATTCTAAGACAACAATATCTGATATAAGGATTATTCTAATCTGATGATCACATATCGTTAAATTGCATAGAAATAAATCTCCATGAAGTGGATCTTACTGAACCTTAGGTTAGTTTAGGCCTATTGGAACATTGTGATGCCTAATAAAGGGGTGGGGCTTGGAAGGGGAGGTGGTAGTGGGAATTTGCGGTCAGGTTCTACGCAATCTCTCTATTTAAACCATTTTGAGGAGTCCATAAAAAGAGCCAGGTCTTCTAGGGGCACATTTTCCAGACTGCCCAGGTCTTTAAAGAATGGCTTACAAAGATACTGGGTGTGTTTCCTAAGAAGTGCAGGGCAGTCGCATAGAAGGTGTTGGGTGCTTCCTATTTCCTTCTCATTCCCACATTTGCGACAGAAGTCTTGGTGTGGCAAGCGCATCCTGGTGGCCAATGTGCAGTGCCTTACTCTTAACAAATTTGAGGGCTTGATGCAGTTCGCTTATACAGATTTAGAAGCTTTCGAGACATATTTCTTGGACTGGATTTACACGGTGAAGCAAACATCATGAAGTTCTCTTAGTAGGCGAGAGAATCAGGTGATATTCTAGGTGATTTTGTCTTGAATATTTCGCCTACTAAGAGAACTTCATGAAGTTTGCTTCGCCTTGTAAGTCTAGTCTTAGTATCTCTGATCAGAAAGTTTACTCATCTAGGACAAACTGTGTGAATACAAAGGTCCTTGTCTCACTTCGTCTATATAGGAACAGAAATGGTTACTTACAACAATGTCCAATAATGGATTTACAATGAACTCCACACTTTCAGAACTAATCCAGCCCTAACAGGCCATGCATCTACTATCACTTCGCAAAAGCTTTGCCATGTGGAGACCAAATCTGGTCGAAAAACAGGTGTCAAATAGCAAATCATCTGCGAAAGCGAAGGTGGTAACATGTCTGTAAGATGCTACATAGAAAATCCTTAGTCTATGGCCACAGATCTGTAACAATACCAAACTATCGTCTGGGATGAATGCAACATGGCACACAAACAATCTCTTGAGTCGTTAAGCAGAACCCACAAATATATAAAATGACAAGGACAAACTATTCGGCAGTATTTTGATATAAGTTTTAGGTGATTTTAGACAACTTTTTCCCGGCATTAAACGTACAAAGTACGCTGATGAGATCGATGGCCTAAACTTGAAGATGCATCAAGATCAATCAAGCCGTAAATCTGTGGCCGAGCCTTGCGACATCTAATGAAAAAGGGTTGGTTTTTTAAAAGACTTCTACACCCGGTCACCTTTACTAGCTAGCTTTGAAGCAATAAGCTAAGAAAATGCTTCTCAAACATTGCTGTTCGAATTTGGCGTTAAACTGAATGGCCTTTTCTCTTGTGTCTTGTTAAAAGTACACAAGCCAAGAGATTGAGAGGAGCTCGGCTTGTACCCTTTGGCCTGTATATAGAGAGCTCCACAAAAACTGATTCACTTTGCTCTGCTCTGTACTCGGTACAGATAGAGTTTTGCAACAGAGTCTATGAACTCACTGCAATGGCCAGCTATGTCACCACCCACCTTTCACCACTGAAAGCTGGGAATTCCGGTTAGCTTACTGCGGAGTTTGGGCCCACCAGGACTGCGATTGTTCATTAAAAAACATTATTGAAGCCATCATTTTGCATAGAAAACTTTGAGCTAAAAATGTTTTGCTGCCACGCATAGAAATGCATTCGCAATGACAATCAATAAGTCACTAGGACAAACTATGTCCGTTTGCGGTAAGATTTTGGCATACCAAACTGAGAGTATTTCACACAGAGAACCCTCCCACTTAGGCCCCTTTGGGCCCATTGAGATGCCATATGTATTCCCTGTTGACCCTTTACTCGTTACTAAACCATTGTGTGGACAGAATGAGCTGGGATCTCTAGTTCGGATGTCTACGACAGGTTGAGTAGGAGAGGTTGTTTTAAGTGTCCCAAGTCTCCTTCTACTCAGGGCGGGGCAATGGCAGAGAAGGTGTTGTACTGTTGACTCCTCTTCTACATACCTGCCTCTTCTGCAGAAATCATGGTGAGTGACGCCTAGGCGTGCAGCGTGTCTGTCGATAAGGCGTTTGAACCGTTAAGGAATCCCACCAGAAGCGATATGTGTTCCTTTCTGTATCGTAAAAGCATGGTTGTACGCTTTAACACAGAGAACTTAAATTGGCATGTTCTCGTGTGGGCGAAAAATTGAGCCTCTTTGTGTAGGCTACAGAGGGACTAACAGAAAATATCAAAATGTCCTACTTTGCCATAAGAAATATATTACTTTTTTAACTTTACACTTTTAAGGCCGATTCCTCATATTCTAAATAGCTCCTTTGAGTCAGATAAACTCAAATTTTGCCCTGTTATTTGATAGTTTGACAGATAGTTCTAAGTTTATCTATAGAAGATGAGACATTGGCCCTCAATTGAGCAGCTAAATTGTTTTGGAGTAGTCCGAGTACTGGTTGACTTTACAAAGAAATGCATGACTGTCTCCATTTCTATAGCTATGACAGAAGTTATGTCTTGAGTATTGTTCCTTTAAGATCCCTATTATAGTTCTAGTCACGTTCTTGCTAGATTGTAGGAGTTGGGCTTGAATTTGGCCGAGTCTTTCTAGCTGCATTAGTGATGAAGTTCTGTGAGTTTTGATTCAGGGAGTGTGCCAAACCTACCAAAGCTGCAACATGATACCAACTTACCTTTCATTACAAACCTAAAAATTAGCCAGATAATGAAAAACTAATAGTTAAAACTTGAGTATCGATAATTATACACATTAAATATGATTATATGGTAACTGCAATAGAAATGTTTGGATAGTTCATTGAGTACAATTTGAGTACCTAACCAATGAAACTCCCCCTTCCCCCACCCCCAAAAAGGCACTGCAAACCTACTCTGCCAATGCCCTCGCTGATCTCACTCATAGTTTTGCCTGAAACATTAAATTTGCCTGGCTGGGTTCAACCAAAGCAACTAAAGTTTTTTATGTTAAACGTTTTTTCTCTTTTAATGATTCATGAGGTTGTTAAAGCTTGCATTTATTAAGACCTTCCTCCTGGCCAGCCATAGCATTCTTTCAACTAGACAGACCAACTTTCGCCACTGTTAATAATTCAAAAAACTATTGGCATTTGTTGAACTTTTCCCTGGGCCTGGGCCTGGGCACCCCCCGCCCCTTCAACGGAACTGGGTCGGCTGCATCTCTGGGGGGGCGTAGTATAAGCGATTGTCGCCACATTTAGAGGCTCATTTCAAGTCCACAAATTACAGTAATTAACAGGCTCATGTTGAAGGTGTTTATCAGAGATGCCTGGCAGCCTGGCCTGGTAATTGTATATGTGGGGAGGGCCTCGCCCCCAAAAACGCTGATGACATACAATTTGCTGGCAGTTTGTTTCCGAAATGCATTTCGTATGCATATAGAAAGTGTAACGCCGCCGCCACCCGCCATTCGAAGGCAATCAATTAAAACATCGACGTCTATCAGCATTATTATAAATCAAACGATAACATAAAATTGACACTAAAGGCGTTTCGTCCATTTTTCATGCCGGTGCTGCGGAATTGGAATCCAACAAAACAGAAACAAAAACACAAAACCATAAAAAATGGTAACAAAACTGGCCCGAAACTTTTTTTCTTCTTTTTTTTTTGTAGATTTATGCAAATTTCATTTGCGGACGAGAAAAACTGGTCCGGTCAGCAGGCAGGCAAAAGTGCTCTCTGTAATTGATCAATTTCCGTTGAACAGACTGAACTGATTTCGTGCACAGAGCGAAAGAAAGTCAGGGGAAAGAACACACCTTGTGTTCCGCCTCTGCTCAACTAACATTCAAAATTCGGACTTTTTTCTTCAAGTGTAGACCCACACCCGCATTTGAGATATTGGTATAATGTGATGGCCATTTGATCTTAAACTGATTTATCGTATGGGTGGGGGGCTTGGCTAATGAAACGGCGCTTGAGATTAGCCAACGATTTGTGTTTCACCCACAATATTGTGTCCATCTAGGGGCCAAAGTTATGACAACCTTCGTCACCTTCGTCATCCCCCCCTCTCTGTGTGGCACCCACTCTCTCACCTTCCACTTGATTGCACCTGGGCGTCCTCCGCAGCAGCGTCAATCAGACGCACTCAACAAAAGTGCCAATCAAGTTGAACAAAAGGACGCGCCTGCTGTAATCCTCGAAATCGAAACCATGTCTCTTTGGGGTGTCAATAACATTGTCCAACCGAATGCCTCTGGGCGCCCTGATACCCCATCGATGTTGTTTAGCACAGTGGGACCAACAGGTTCCGGAGTTGCCCATTCGACACAAATTCCACTTTAATTGCCCGAATTAAAGTTGTAAATCATTATGCTAAGTGCCCTTTAATGTCTCAAAATGCAGCTCATTTGCATCAACTGCCAACTGCTCTGGAGGAGAGCCCTAACATTGGTTTGGGCCCCCGGGCCAGGCAATCATTTTGTGATCAGACAGCGGCAGCAGCAGCAGCAGTTGCTGTTGGGCAAAAGCCTGTTGGCAGCAGGAACTACTTTCAATTATCAATTATAAAACTTAATATCTTCTTCAACAAGGGGCCCAGGAGGTGTCACCAGCCTAGACTGGGCGCGAGTGTTAATGTTTTAATTTGAGTGACCAGTTCGATATCTCTCTCTCAAGTACATATATACATATATGTAGGTATAAATATTTAAACTCGTGTTAGCCGCATTCGTTTGCCAATTTCTGGCCGGCTCCAGCAACGTGCGCATAAATCTTGCACGCATATTTAAGTTGATGATGTTAAATGGGTATACTAAAAATACGAAATATGCATGCCGTATGCAGGCAACAGTTTCATCCTGTGTGTGTGTGTGTGTATGTGTGGAATGTGGCAGGGCCAACACCAGAAAACAGCAACAACAGCAGCGACAAGAACATGGCGACATTCATAAACTAAAACGAACCTCCTCCGTCGCTCCTCTTTCCATTGCACCACCGCCAGCTTTTGGCAGGAGAGCAGAATGGTTTCAGGGTATCGACAAAAAGGCAACTGGCCGTGGGTTGAGTTTTGAACGAGCGGGCAACAAAACGTTCTGCCCAAAAAGGAAATCAACCAGGAACAGTCCCCAGTTTCAATTTCCACACGAATTGTTGTATACACTCACCCAAATATACAAAATTCTAGGAAAATTGTGAAAAAAAATCTAGTTTTAAAACCAGAGAAGTAGAAAGAATGATTTGTCCAAGAGTGTGGGATTTGACATCGACTGTCCTAGTAGGGTATATTTACCTATTTGCTATGGTAAATATAACAATATTTTTAAAGGAACCTCTTCTGCTTTGTCAGCCTTTAGTTATATATATTTAGTTATATATATTACGGATTACGTTAATATCAGGGCTGCAAATCCAAAATATTTCGTGGATCTCCGGCTCGCGGGTTCGAACCAAAATTTAACAATGGTTTAGGTTCAGAAGGCCAAGGTTTTGGTTCGAGCCTTGGTTCAGCCAAGCTTTATACACGTTTATATAGTAAGCGACCTAAAACCGACATAAGCTGTTAGGGAATTGTCTCGATTATGGGTTGGGTTGGGATTTCACCATACTTTATAGAAATAGAAACACTTTTATACAGCTCATGACCACCAAAGCAATGACAAAGTGTTTCTACTTATATAAAGTATTGTGACGGTAATAAAAACTTCGAAGTTCTGAATACAGCCCTTAAAGTGAAATACAATTTCGTTTCCACAGTAAGGTGAATAATTCCATCAGGATAACAAAAGAAGTCACTGGGAAATAGTTCATATCTATAATTTTTGTTGAGCCGAACCGAAATTTCCGGCTCGGAACGGGCTTAGGTTCAGCTTTAATACCTTAAGAGGTTCGGTTTAAGGTTCGGTTCACAGTAATCTGAAAGTCGGAATTCCGGGTTCGAACCGGTTCGGTTCAAAACCGGTTTGCAGCTCTTGATAATATATTCAAATTTTGATTGTATTGTTACGGCTGACGGTAGCGCAGTTGTTTTTAACAATTTGTTCTGCTTAAAACTCGAATCGATATAAATATGTGGGAGATCTGAGACTTTTTTCAATGGAAGATAAACTTTATTCTGTCTGCATAATGTAAAAAGCTGACATCTTTGAAAACTGCATAGAAACGGACTTTACCATCTTTGCCATTTAGATTCAAATGAAACTATTTCTGTAATAGCGAAAGAAAATGAAGATTGAGATGGGGAAATATTACACAGTTCGACAAAATCCAATTGTTTGCAAAAACCCGGATTGAGACCTTTAAATTCTAATAGAAAGGGCTTCTGTAAGCATCGCTTCATATCCAGTATTTCAACTGGACCCTAGGGAATGGGTGCTCTAGCAACACACACCCAGCAAACAGTTTATCAAACTTTTGATCACATTCGAGTCCTCGGTCTGGTTTAAATTGCCATGCGCTCTATTTCTGATCAGATATTATACTTTTGTCGGGAGAAAATGCTATCCTAGCCGCGGCTCATCTTGAGGAGCCGATTTTAAGCCGTTCTTCTGAACAGTTTTGACTCATTTTGGAATCTTTTTCAGGAGTACTTTAATAAATCACACTTTGAGCATAGGTACGACTCTTTTAGAGTTTTCTTTTATTCGTCCATGATACTTATCCCCTTTTAATCATCAATAGAGCTCGAAAAAGACTCATCAAGGTGATTTTTGTTAAACTGTTGGGTGGGCAGCGACAACAATTCAAACTTAAGAGTTAATGGTTCAAGATGAAAATCTAGAAAGCTCAGAGAACATGAAAAGTGTTATTGGGAATGTAATAACCAGAGATGTAAACCGGAACCGAACCGAACCACTTATACCAGCTGGTAAACCAAACCGGCTTCCATTCAGTAATGCTGAACCGGACCAAAAACTACATAGAAAAACGGATCGGTTCGGTTTGGTTCAGTTCTCTGACGAATTTCGAGATGTGAATCGCTTTCCACTAGCCAATGATATTTATTAATTTGGGTATTTGAAATATATTGATATAACCTTAAAGAATGACTTGACACGAATTCTGCCAAATATAATCCTGTAAGTCTTCTGCAATTGCCCGCCGATCTATTAATATATCTGACATTAATCTGAATTTTTTTCTTGAAAGTTCACAATCGATTTTCTGTTGTACTTTTTTACCTTAATTTAATCTTATCCAGGAGAGTTTTATCACAAATAATATAATAAATAGGATTTTTGAAGGGCAGTCCTCTAGGAACTTATGGACGAGTCCTGCAAGTCCGATGTCAACACATTTGGACATTCTTCTAAGGATTTAAATGATAGTCGAATGGTGTATAGGAATTCAACTTCCAAAGTGTCCCCATTTCTAGCTAACAAAATAACCAAGCTTATAGTCCGCATACCCCCCCATTGGTAAGAGTAACCAACGATTGGTTTTCCTCAGCCCAGCTTATAGTTCCTTCTTCTTTTTTTTTGTTGCATTTTGTAAATTTTTTATTATTATTTCTTGGCATGTTTTCTTTTTGCTTAACGGCGGCAGATTTGAAAAGAATTTTTGCTCGCAAATGAAATTGTTTCCTGTTAAAAGCTAAAAAAAAACAACAACAACACAGTGTGTATATATATGGATGGATATATATGCAGAGTTGGGGACACGGTCATGGCACCGGCACCTGCACCTGCCGTCGCAACGATTGATGAAATTAAAAGGTATAAATAAAAATCTTTTTAATGGACTGGGATTTGGAACTTAATTTTTTAATTAAACAAGCCAAACAAGAAGGAGGAGCGACCAAGTCTGTCTTGGTGCGAGAGCGAGAGCGGGAGGACGAAGGCGAAGACGAGACATTTATGCAAAGCAGAAGCCACTTGGTTGGCTGTGGGCCACTTGTGTGGTCTGTCCACGGTCTGTTGGCTGTGTCCGAAGGAGCTGCTAGCTCGCGGCTGTGTCTGTGTGTTTGCTTTTTCTGTTGTGGCCAACACTTTTACTACCGAAGTGGTGGTCGGTCATGGTCTAGTCTAGAGGAGACCTAACATGTTAATCGCTGATACCAGAACTGCCTGGCTACCATGTCAAATGTCAGCACATGTGATTTGTCAACCGGGATGCAGCCTTGGTGGTCCAACTCCTATTTTACATTGTCGCCTGGAACAACATTTGTCATTTTGCACTGGTGGTCCACCTCTTTAGTGAAGGAATTTGTGTGAAATGGAAACCATTGAGAGCTTAATTCGATCAATGGCAACTGCTACGAAAAACTGTCTTTATAAATTGCAGATTATGAACCACAAATACCAACTTTAAATCCTGGCAAGCGGTTGGTTTGTTAACTTCATTTAGGGAGTGAAGAGAGCTGGACTTTTAAATACAACCAAAGGGAGTAGTAACAGAAAAATGCATTGAAAATTCCATTTGAATGGACTAAGGTTCAAAGATTAAAGTCCACAAAGAGCATTGGCAGAAACGACTCAGCAAAACAAACTCTTCTCCCGCAGAAGTATAAAATGGGAATGCCCTTGACTTGTTTACCATCCACACTCAAGAAGCAAAACCTGGCCAGCTACCTTTCGGTTTTCCCCAACCTATTCTTATGCGCCAAAGTAGAGATAAAATCACACTTTTGGTCTTGGCCTTTACGGGTCACTACTAACTAGTCGTGAGGCATGCAGCACGCATGGGCGTTGCTTAAAAAGAGTTCCGTAGAATTTGTTGGAATAAGAATGAGGAGTAGAAGTAACCACAGCTTTAAGTAGAAAGAGACTCTTAAATTTTTGGTCTTCTTAACGTTAAGAATGCAGCTCCCACCTTTGGGAGATGTCCCCTTGCTATTTCCTCAAGGGTCTTGATACTGTCCCTGGCTTGACAACCCTAGGGACCCCCATTCGGTACTTCCTAAACTAAGCCTATCTGGAGTCGAGTCACAGACACGCACGGCATGTTCGTGTTGCAAGCTCAGATTTCGTGCGTGCATGCGCCTATCAGTTTTTGCCAGGCTAAAAAATGGCGGGCGTGT
The DNA here is from genome assembly GCA_035044985.1 of Lordiphosa fenestrarum. Classification (NCBI taxonomy): domain Eukaryota; kingdom Metazoa; phylum Arthropoda; class Insecta; order Diptera; family Drosophilidae; genus Lordiphosa; species Lordiphosa fenestrarum. The sequence goes on from JAWNNO010000495.1 coordinate 414,744, forward strand.
CCGTTTCGTGTCGTGTTGTGTGTAGAAAAATCCGGTCTCCTGGGTGGCGCTACTCTGACGTCAATTCGCAGGCTTATTGGTTCGCGTTTTTTATGACAGATATCACACTAAGTACAGCAGCCTTGCAACGATTTCTTCATCTTAGCCAAGACAACCTTAATTAAGTAAATAACAACTCTAAGTTCCGATTTCTCATAAGTTTATCTGACATTTAGCATTATGTAAAAGATGTGAAATCGGCCCTAAATGATACAAATTTTCTAGTTATATCTATTCTAGTCTAGTCTAGTCTAGTCTTTTGGTTCAAAGGGAACGAAACTGGAGTCCAAGCAGCCTTGAGAATTCTTCGTTAATGACTTGAGGGCAGAAGTAATGTGAATTGGTCGACAAGATCCTACGATTTGACACATAAAGTTTAGAGTTGCATAATACCGCTTAAATCTTCTTTTCTAAAGTGGGCACCAAATTGCACTCGGAAATAGGTAATGGTACGGTTCAGTGGTCTATATAGTTTATAAGGGTTTTTAGAGCCAACTGAACTGCTGGTTTAGCTACGGTTCAGTGGTTTAGTGCATGTTTCCGTTTCCAAATATGGCAACATTTTGCATTTTGACACACTTACGAAATGGAAAACCAGAAAAAAACATTTGAATAGCCTAAAAAACTCGAGCTGGCAGGTTTGGTCTATAAATTCTCATAAAAAGCTTATAGTTGGTCAACTTTCAAAAGAATTTTACCTGGAAATCCTGGCTAAACTTGGACTAAGCTGATGAAGCCTGGTAGAATATAAAGAATAAAATCAGTTAGACTCTAACTCTTAGAGGAAAATGGGTTTGAACACAAATCAATTGAAAAACTTCCAACCCAGAAAACATTTTATGAAAATTTTAATCACATTCGAGTCTTTTTCGAGTCCTCTGATTGATTACAATAGTCGGGAGAACACTTTTCTTGCAGAGTCTTTGGAACCCACTAAAAGATTTGAGCAAGTTGAGAGCAAAAGAAAGTTCGTGGCTGCTTTTAGCTGCTAATGTGTTGTCTTCTGATGCTGATTCTTCGCGGAAATACTACTTCAGTTGAGTTGGATTGATCCCTTTCACCCCCTTGACCACAAATAAAAGGCTGCTTGGTGTTTTTTTTTTTAAATTTATATATAATTTTTATTTATACCATTTCTCTGCACACGTTTTGGTTAACTCATAAAAAGCAAGCTACAAACGAAAACCAATCGGGGGTTGCGAAATGCGAAACTGAAACGGAGAAGTGAAATAATAAATTGGCAATTTGTGTTTACTCAATTTATTAGTTTTTAATACAAAGAAATGCAATTAAATAGTCGTATATGTTTATACTTATAAGTAGCAGCTACAAAGGATCGATAGTTATAGAGTAAGAGGGAAAGAGAGAGAGAGAGAGCTAGAGAGAGTGAGAGACAGAGAGGGGGGGTGGTGGTGTTATACATGGGCTAAACAATCGGTTTCCCCTTTTCTTTTTTATACATAAATAATTACAGTTAAACATATTACAATTTACAATGCAAAATGGTAAAATTAAATGTAAATTTAATTAAAATTAATAATTAGTTTAGATAGAAATCAGGGTGCAAAATGAATTTACAAATGACAAATGACAGGCTCGTTTTTTTGTGTTTGTTTTGTTTTGTTTAATAAATAGTTTTCCGTTTTTGTAAAATTTTGTTTTATATTACAGCAACGCGCATAAATATAAGTACAGTAGTTCAGGGTGAGTGTTTTTTGTCTGCTTTTTGTTTTTGTTTTTTTGTTGAATGCTGCCACAATGCCTAGTGTAGTTAGGTATTAATAATTCTGGGTTTTCAATTGTTTAAATGTTTCGTCTTAAGTACACACTAATTAAATTTTCACCTAAGCATTTTGCTTTAACTTTTTTTTTGTTTTTAATTTACATTCATACATATTGCTACATATAAACTTGACGCTTCAGTTTTTTTTGTTTTTGTTTTTCGTTTTTTAAATTTTGCATATTTGGTTTGCTAATTTGTTGTTTGAACTATTTACTTTAAATATATATATTTGTATAAATATATGGGAAACAATTATTTGTTTGGGTTTTGCTTTTTATGATTTTCCTTGTTTTTTGTTTTTTTTATATATATTTATTTTAAATTTACTCGACTATGTAGAAAAGCAGCAGTTTTAGATTTTTGATTTACTTGACTTGAATTAGTTGCATATTTCATTAATAAATATAACTTTTTGTTGTTGTTGTTGTTGTCTATTCAGTGTGAATTTTGGTGTTAATAGCATTTTTGTTGGTTTTTGTTCTTGATGTGAAGCATTTTGGCTTAGCTAACATAACCATAACAGCAATTTGCTAGCCACATGTTAAGAACAATGTTGCAGTTACTTTGTGTCATCAGCAATTGTGGCTGAGCAGTATTTTGTTTTATCAACTGCTTGCCAATTTCTATTTAAATTTTAGCTTTTTTTTTTACCAGTTTACCTTGAAGTAAGAATTAAACATATTTCCCACATTTTATGGCATTAGCAACATTTTACGAGCTATGTTACAACAGCTTGGCTTAAGCAACATTTTTCTAGCAATACTAAATCAGCCACATTGATTCAGCAACACTGCTTTAGCTGCACCGGGGGTGTTGCAGAAGTCTTTGGAACAGTTTGTATAAGCGATTAGATATTTTGAGCTAAGCTGAAAGGATTTTCTGTGTAAAGTTGGAATAATACTAGATTATTGGAAATGAAAGCCTTAGGCATTAAGGGCCGATTTCACATCTGCCACATCTATCTGTCACATAAGCAAATACACAAAATTTCAGAGTTAAATCAAAGTTCATCCAACACATATCAGCTATAAAGAAGATCTGAAATTGACCCTTACACAACGTGGACTTCAGCAAATGGTATAAAATCTCTCAACTTTTGACATCAAATCGAATAGCCTAGCGTTTTAGAGACACTTCACATATCAAGGCAAGTAATTTTAATCAGAAGGCAAGCCGCTTAAACGAAAATCTCTAGAGATTTGTGAAAACTTCTCGACTGTGTCAGAAATGCTGCTTTGGCAACATTTAGGAAACAATGTTTCAATCGAAGAATGTGTCGTCAGCAATGTTGCCCCGTGGAAGTAGGGTACAATGTTGCAATCGTAGAATGTGTCGTCAGCAATGTTGCACCGTGGAAGTAGGCTCTTCTGAAGCCTTTTGCATCTATCTTATATGTTTTGCAGAACCTTAAAGTACATTTTCGGCTTAAACCATATACAGCTGAAAAACACGCTCATCATCCAAATTCTTGCATTGTCAACATCATATAGCAACATTGCTTAAGCAACATTTGTGCAAGATCCGTTAGAGCAGCACTGTTGCCGAAGCAGTGTTGTCGCCAGCAATATTGCAGCAGCATAGATGTGTCTAGAATGTTGCTTACACAAAATCTATTTGTGGTTTGCTTTTAATTTTGTAGATGCTGTTGTTTTGTTAAAATCAAAGAAATATGCATGAGAATAGTTTGAAACCAATAGAATGCCATGGTGTGGTAAAAACCGGCTAATCAGCAATATTCATGCATTGTCAACATGTTAAAGCAACATTTGTGCAACAACTGTTACTTCAGCACTGTTGCAGGAACAATGTTATTAGCAACATAGATGTGTCCAGAATGTTGCATACGCAAAATCTAATTGTAGTTTGTGTTTAAGTTTGTAGATGTTGTTTGTTGGGTTGAAACCAGAGTGGGGTACGAAGAAATTTGAAACCAATAAAAGTTCATGGCATGGAAAAAACTGCTTATCAGCTATTTTAAAGCATTGTCAACATCTTTTGGCAACATTTGTGCAACAACTGTTACTTCAACACTGTTGCAATGTTATGGCCAGCAATATTGCTGCAACATAGATGTTTGCAGTTTGCCTTTAACTTTGTAGATGTTGATTGTTGGGTTGAAACCGGAGTGGGGGTACGAAGAAATATGTTATAAAGAAAGAAATCGGTTGGAAATCAAAGCCTTGCTCAAATCGTTTCACATCAAGTTCACCACCATTCGCTTAGATTTTGTTGGTTTCTTTTGTTTTTGTTTAAGTATTTTCTTAGTTTTTACTTTGCATTTGCTAAACTTGGCATGTTGCTCTCCAATCTTTGAAAATTTTACCGACTCCTCTTCTTATTCATTTTTTTTTTAAATTCTGCTTCTGCCTTCTTACAAAAATTCGGTTTGTTTTTTTCCCCTTTCCCATTAATCCTGTGTGCCTAGTAAAATTGATTTATTTTTTGGAAGTGTTTTGCTGTGCGAATTTGTTATCGTATGAATTTAAAAAACGTTTCCTTTTTCTTTTGTTTTGCAGTTGTTGTTCTTGTTGTTGTTTACTAATTTGTTGACTAATTGGCCTTACAAAAATTTTGAAAATATATTTATATGCAATATATTTGTATTAATTTTTGTTTTGCTAATAAATTTAATTGATTTAGGTAAATCAAAGTTGCTACTTGATGTTTGTGTTTCAACGATTTTTATTAAGTTGTTTATTAGTTCGTAAATAAAAATCTTATTGTCTTTTCATTTATAACTATGTAGCAGTTCTGCGAGTTCTTCGTCTTTCGTGTTGAAAATGGGCGTGCTGTTTAGGCGTCGTCGGTGCAAGTTGCATAAAAGTTTCTGACTGAGTTAATTGCGTTTTGGAGGTGTGCTTGAACAGTAAGCCACGCTCCAAATGTGTGTATATATTTTGTTTTTCTTTTTTTTCTTTATATATATATATATATATATATAGATGTGTATATATGTATCAGTTCATTATAAATTTCATATAATTATCCCTTCCCCCGAAAAACACCGATTGTCGTCCTACTACGCAAATCTTCGCTGGCCACGCAATTGCAATCTCCGCCGCTCGTTATTGATCTTGATCTTGGCTATGCGTATGGATTCGGGTAACACCGAAGTGGGTGAGGTGGCCAGATAACCACTGACAAAAGTCAAACGGCTGTTGTTGCTGCTGCTGCTGTTGCTGGGATCAGTTTCCTCCAGTTCGCCCTCGAATAGATCGGGATATACACTGATATTGTCCAGATTATCAATATCTATATCACCGGCCTCGTTACGTACATAGGTCAGCTGATGGTAGGGTGTGGCCAATAGTTTTTGGGTGGATTTTCTAAGTGATTTCTTGGTTGTGGTTGCTGTTGCTGCAGTGGCAAAAGTTGTTGTGGTTGCTGTTGCTGTGGGTGCTGCTTCGGTTAAGGTGTTGTTCAGATTCAGATTGCTATTGATATTCTTATAGACACTGAACAGTTTGTCTAGTAGGCTGGGTACCACCTGCTGTTGTTGCAGCGGTGTTTGCTCTATGACCAATTGAGAGGTTGCTGTTGTTGTTGGGGCAGCGGCTATGAAAGAAATTAAGAAAACGGAGAGGGAAATTGTACTTAGGTAACTTAAGAGGGCAGTTTGATAAGTCAGTGACAATAATGCTCACTATACTCACCTTTAAGTGGCCGTCCTGGCTTGGAGCTTGCTCTGGTCATCGATGTGGACCCGACTCCCTTAAGTATAGCCAGCTGAGAGGTAGTGATGGTGGCCGCTGTTGCTGCTGTTCTGGATGTTGTTGATGTTGCTTTGGTTTCTGCTGTTGCCGTAGCCGTAGCCGCCTCTTCATCTTCATACTGCAGGAGCTCGGTATTGTTGCTGTTCATTTCGGTTGTGGTGAGAGCTAAAGATGAGGCTGAGGATGAGGCTTCGGTTTCCAATTCAGTGATAAAAGTAGACCAGGCATCATAATTGCTGCTGCTGCTGCTGCTAATACTGTCATCTGTTGCTGTTGTGCTGCTGCTACTGCTAAAGCTATCTATGGTGGACCAGGTGGACCAGGGATCCATGCTGGTGCTGTTAAATGGATCCTCAAATGCTGTGCTGCTGCTGCTACTATCGGTCCATGTTGTTGGCGTGACTAGCGATTGGTGTTGGTGCTGCTGCTGCTGCTGCTGTTGCTTCTGCTTGTGGCTCTTTCTTCGTCTGCCCTTGCGTTTGGTGGCCAATGTTGTTGTCGTTGCTGTGGCTGTTGTTGCAGTCATTTGTTTCGTTGGACTAGCTGTTACTCGTTGTGGTTGCTGCTGCTGCTGCTTGCGTCGCTTCTGTTTCTTCTCGTGCTGCTGTCGGCGTGCCAGCAGCGAGGGATCATTGTGATGGTGACGCACCTGATGCTGTTGCTGTTTGCTTTTGTTAGTGCTACTTAAACTATTACTACTATTGTTAGAAATATTATTATTATTATGGCCATGATGCTCATGTTGCAGTTGCAACTTTTGATTTTGGTTATTCGATTTGTGGCGATTGTTTTTGTTGCGCGAGCTCGCCTGCTGCTTCCTGCTGTTGCTGCTGCTGCTGTTGCTGCTGCCATTGCTGTTGGCCAACATTGCGGCCATTTCGCGGCATTTTGGTAACGTATGCTGATGGTAAAACTGCTCGGCATCGATTTTATTAAACATATAGCAGGCATCGTTGACGCTCTTCTTGGGACCAACGGGCTTACCTCGATGCGTAAAGCCGACACGTCGCTGCAGATCGACAACGGAACGGAACACGAAATAACCGTGCACTATGGTCTCGTTGAAATAGCAGGTAGCTCGAAGTTCCCTCTGCAATGAGATGAAAAACATGAGTTGAGTGGCGTTGAGCTGAGCCGCAAGTGAAAGACACTTCATTTGCAATTTATGAGCTGCATTTCCGCCCAGCTCCCCCCCACCCACCAGCCTAAGGTGAGTGCGAAGAAACTACACACACACTTTCGTCAATAGTTCCGATCGAGCAAAGGCAAACGTGTGTGTGTGTGTGTTTATTTATAAAACACTTGAAATTCCAAAAAACGACAAGCAAATGAAACGCGGCTTTCGGCTTTGTTTGGTGTGGGTACCCCTTGTGTTTGGGTATATTCGGTTGGGAGAGAGTCGCTAAGATGTCAAAAAGTTAGTTAGAACTGCGATTTGAGTTATAGCCAAGAAGTCAAGGTCTTTTATGTACATCATTGAAAGCTCATAATGTGTTTAGCCGAATTCGAGTGTTGAGTTTGAAGAGAACCGAGCAAGAAACTTAACCTAAGTCTCGTGTTAAGCTTCAGTTTCTTGATGAACGAACATCTGCATCCAACACTTTCTTTGATTGTTTAGTTAAAAGTCAAAAAGTACAAAAGGAGGCTTAATTTGTAAACTAATTTGGAACTTGACAGTTTTGTTCAATGAGTCAGGCTGGCAAACAACATGTGAAATCATGTATGCTAACATAAGAGTTCAATCTATGATGGCTCGGATAGTTAACAGGAATCATGCATTGTTGTCAAAGACCAAACATCTGTTAAAGATGATATTTTATGCAAGAGGCGATGTGTTCAACTCTGCAGCTGACTATTGACTTTCTATTCACAAACTTTAGCTACAAACTCATCTCCAAGTCTCGGCCAAGCCTCAGTCTTCTGTCTTGCTGTTTGACTTAACAAGATCCACAAGCAAATGTTCCTTAGCCATGGAAAATTTGTTTCTTCTTGCAGCGATGGGGATTTATTGACATCGGTTGAAGCTGTCTTTGGGAAAGGCGAATAACCTAAACTTAGGTCATGATCGCTCTGAGCTCACGGAATGAGTTAGGACGCTCTTTTTCATGATACAGCATACACTCTTTCATACTGTTTGTTAAACGACTCCTCTATGGTGCAACAGTTTTCTCGTCAGCTAACAGAATTCGTCTGTGGGCATTGTTAGCGCACTGGCAATGCAATGCTTTTGATATTTTCTTGCTTTTTTGTTTCAATTCTATTGTGAGCAAGTGCACTGAGTCCCAAGACACGTTTTATGATGCGCGACCTGCTGTTCTTGCTGATATTCAACTCACGAGACTTAATTTTCTGCTTGCGCAGTGGATTTGGACGAATTCCATCTTTCTTTTATATCAACAGTATGTTCAAATAACTCAGTTCAACCGATCACTTTGCCCGAGATACTCACCCACAAGAACTTCTTAACTTCTACATTTAAGCAAGAACAGGATAAGAACTCTGATAGGAGTCATAACGGGGCACAGCACCATCGAATGGACATTAGGATGCGCGTGCCCCACCCTGACTTCTGTCATAGTTGTGCGACTGCCCTGCCCTTCTTAGGAAAAGCACACAGCATCTGGGTAAACCATTCTTTGAAAACCTGGCAAGTCTGGCAAATGTGACCCGGCTCTTTTGTTGGTTTATTTTCCTCCCTTATTAGGCATCACAATGGGCCAAAAGGCCTCTGGGTGATCTCGGCCGACGAGCCTATTTAACCCAAGCTAAGCTAGGGTAACTAAAATTCGAGTATTTCTTTCTTTCAAGCTGTTGATTTGTTTGCGGCGCGTGTGTAAGCTTTGTTATCACAAATCGCCATCTCAGTCACTTTGAAAATAGAGCTAAGATCTTTGCAGAAAAGAACGCAATTAAATGTTTGCCATATTTGGCTCTCTAAGCACTCTTCTGACTATGTTTAACAGCTTCTCAGCTAGAGCACAGCGCCTACAATGATTGAGTGTGAAATTGGGTCTAGAGAGTTTGATTCCACATAACCTTATCTGTCAACGGGCCATTCATTAACCTTCACTCTAGTCTATTATAGTTAATGGCACAAAATCACCGTATTATTTGCACATTAATTCAACATGGATTTGTTTTGTTGTTGTCGCTTGCAAGCGAAAGCGTTCAGCAATCACAAGTGCAAGTTTGTGACCTCAGTGATTTGTTTGTATGCGGTTTAACTGTAGAAAAGGACATTGAAATATTTTCGCAATTACCGCACGACATAAAATATCGCATAGCAATACTGCCGTGTCATCAGATTGATTGATTGATTAGATATATCTCTATCTCTGGCTTGGAGTATTGTTTGTTTTCCCAGCGCAAATAACTAATGATTCTATGCGAGAGCCACTCAAAGGCCTCTCAAGTGACAAATCTGACATTGAATCGAATCAATCTACTAAAACAAACTGTTACAATGTCTCGAATTTCCATTTCAGTTGAAACTGGTGGCTCCCGCAAGAGACTTACCCGACAGCATTACGCATACGCCGCGTGAACAACGGAATCTGTGCCAAATCGTTGTCCATTATAATTGCATATGAGATTTTTCGACAAATTTTTCTGTAATAAATATTTGGTTTTCTTTCGCTGACAGAATTGGTGCAACTGGCAGCCTTAACAGGTTTGCCGTCCGTTTATTTATTTACCCAAAAGCCCCCTCGTAATTTATGCAATTGTTATTGTCGCTTAAAATGATCGTTTGCATAAAAAACCATTATGTGGAACATGTCATAAATTATAGTGTTTGTACAGTTAGTTTGCATAAAAAATAGGGGGAAAACAAATTAATGCCACGGCGGCATTTTCAAGTACAAATGCACAATGCAATCAGAAAAATGGTTACAACGGGCCTTGGTTATAAGTGTAAGCCATATAATTATGGTTATTGCCGTGATTCAGCGCCGTTGCATAAGCGGCGCCGGCCATAAAGTGTGTGATTTTCAGTTGGATTTCAACGGATGGTGCCTACTTTTGGGGGAGGGACGACTTACCATGCCAACTAATCTCCAATTGTCGTTGAAACACAAATATCTCTGCGTTTCTTTTGCGTACAGTGCTATTTTGAATTCGTTGTTCACATAATCCGGGAGGCCGACTATCGTTATATTTTCTGAAAGAAATGAAAAGATGGGGAGGGGGGAAAATGGTTAATCTCCAGCTCAATTGATGTAAACAGCAGCTGTTCCGTAAACTTTGTTTGCGACACGTGTGTCTGACTTCAAGTTTCGCTAATCAAAATAATAAACAAAAGAGGGAATTTGCCCATGTTAATTTTAGTTTGGAATGTAATTAAGACTAAAAGGTCAAACTGAGTTCAGCTAGGCTATAGATTTGATACCCTTTGAGATGCGGTTGTAATGAATTGTTGGCGTAAGGCAAATGACTAGGTTAGTTAGTTAGAATCAGGCTGAAAGTATGTCCAAATGATTGCTTGGCGAAGATATTTATCACTCAGTGTTAGAGAGGGACAGTCACATTTATGCTAAATTATTGCATTAAGGTTAGGAACCAAGGTCCTGCCTCTGTAGATATCAGAGCTAGCTAGAATCAGGCCATATATACCAACAAAAGGAGAAAAACAAAGCTCACAACTTTCGCAAATGATATTTATCACTCAGTGTTAGAGAGGGACAGTCACATTTATGTTAAATTCTTTCAAATCTTTTACACATTTAGGTTAGAAGCAAAGGTCCTGCATAAGTAGATATCAGAGCTAGCTAGAATCAAGCTAAATATACCCAAATGAGAAAAACACAGCTCACAACTTTCGCAAATGATATTTATCACTCAGTGTTAGAGAGGGACAGTCACATTTATGTTAAATTCTTTCAAATCTTTTACACATTTAGGTTAGAAGCAAAGGTCCTGCATCTGTTAGAGAGGGACAGTCACATTTATGTTAAATTCTTTCTAATCTTGTACACATTTAGGTTAGAAACAAAGGTCCTGCATCTGTAGATATCAGAGCTATCTAGAATCAGGCCATATATACCAACAAAAGGAGAAAAACAAAGCTCACAACTTTCGCAAGTGATATTTATGACTTAGCGTTAGAGAGGGACAGTCACATTTGTGTTAAATTCTTTCATATGTCTTACACATTTAGTTTAGAAGCAAAAGTCCTGCATCTGGAATGGAGTTCGTACGAACTTTGGTATATTTGAATGATGCAATCTTTTAACCCCAATTTTTCAGCGTTTGGGACATGTCCTATGTATTCAATAATATAAATAAGCGGTGGGCTCCCAAGAATTTTTGATTCAGGAACAAACTTAGAAGGCGGAAAGGGTCACTGTGCGCCCACTGCTGCTTTAAATTGGTAGGATTTCACGTTTTGGTTGGATTTGAATGTATTAAGAACCTCAGGTAGTAGCTTTGGAATGATACATGAACCTATATAAGTACTATTAGACCAAATTTGAGCAGTTATTCAATTTAAAAGTGGACGGGGTAGATTCTTGAGTTACAACTTAGTATTAACGCGCACAAAATCATTTCTGTGGCCGATATCATGCCTTTTTAAAATCTATTTGAAAGTTATGTTCCCTTTTAGACTTCTGTGAGAAGTGGAATATCTGATTCGACATAGTTCTCATCTGATTTTAAAGGCATTTCGACATATATCTCATCTGATTTTAAAGGATTTCAATTGCCAAAACTTGGGTTTTCGAATAAAAGAAAAAACGAAAAGGATCCCCAAGGTCAAAAGTAAGTCTAGGAATCAATCAAACTACAATTAACCGCAACTTCCAAGGTAAATAGCTATGTAACCTACTTTTGCTGTATTATCTACAAAAAGAATATAACTCCCTTTTTGTTGTAAACTTACTTTGTTTCCATACTCTGGAAACGGTACTGCTGGAATGGGCACCAACTAACCTCCCAATTTCCATTAGTTTCCAAAAAAAACAACGCAGCAAATTTAAGGGGAAACGCATTAAACCCAATCTCAAGTGCTGCACCTAGGCACTGCCTACTACCACTGCTACTACTCTCTACTCCGCCTAATTATAGACTAACAATGTAGATGCAAATGTATCTCTGGCCTCGTCAGGCTATTGAACTTCAGGCCACAAAAGTCACTAATAAGTAAAGCACTTGAAAAGCCAAAGAAAAGCAACACAAGAAAAGGAGAAAAGCCACTCGAGTTAGATTGATAGGTGACTGGGTTCAGCTTGGTCGGCGCTGCCGTCTGACGACGCGACGTCTTCTTGCCTGCCTGCCCGCCCGCCGCCCGCCGGTAATTAAATTTATGCACAGAAATTCTTGGCAAAAACTCGCCCGCTAGTGGCTCTGCCCCATCTCCTCCTTGCATCAGCCCCCGCCGCCAAGCTCTCATATTTCATCATAAGCCGAGGCGAGTTCGAGTTCGAGTTGAGTGCTTCACACCTTTGGCCACCAGCCACTCCACATTTGCCTAGGGCTGCAGCTCCTTGGCCCTTGCTGTTGTTTTTGTTATTGTTGTGATTCATGCGGCCCCTGGGCATAACTTATTGATTTCATTAGTTTGGTGACACATGTGCGCGAGAAGGAGAGAACTCTACACTGAAGTTTGCACTTGTGAGTGCACTTAGCAGCTCCGCCGCTCCTTCTCTACATTCTGTTTGTTTTCCTTAGCAAAAAGTTGCGCTAGGCATTTTGCCGATATTTGCCTCGCAGAGGGAGAGTAGGAAGCCGCTGTTGGGTTCACAATGATGATCATGATGATGATGAAGACGATGAGCAGTTGTACCAGTTATGAATGTGGAATTGTAATCTCAACAAACGGTAACAGTTACTGCGGTTAACATGGCTGTCAGTTAGGCAGGGCCAAAGATAAGCTACAACCAGTGGACTTTGAATGGCTTACTGAAGAAATTAACTAAGACAAATTCCATCTTTTGTTTTGGAAAAACTGATATTTTTATTACTATATTTAAATCTTATAAATTAATAAACCAGATCAGCTATTTTTGGAAGGGAGTCAGGTTCAAAAATGACATTAAGTACGATTTCTCATCTACTAGATAGCTGCTATGGGACAGATAGCTTTTATGTATAGATTGTGAGAGCGGCCCTTAATTGTATTTCTTAAGAAAGAACATTTAGGATCGATACTTGCTTGGTGTGACATCCATATTCAAATTGATGGGATATACAAAAGCTTTGGAAGGTACAGAGTATTTAATAGTCCGGCTTAATTGTCTTTTAAACATTTGACACCAAAAATGTCTGTAGTTAATTCCGAGTTTTTCTTCAAATTACAACTCCTTAAAGTTATCGACAATGCCATAGAGAACTATTTATGATAATATAAGCACTATTAAGTGATCAAAATTATAGACTGCATCGAGAAATTTCACTCTTAATTCTGGCATGTATAGCAAAGTGTGTTGGTTAGAGCGAGACGGATCTTGTCTTAATTAAACTCGAAGGGCGAAACCGACTGCGAACAGCTAACTTACTTCTAAGGGAAATTGTGTTAAAACGAACAACGATCGGTGTGTTTCTCAGTCTGTGACAATGTCTTAAAAATGACTCAAAAGCCATAGAGTAAACAAAGCCCATTAAGGTATAACTATATGTAAGTCGTTGCATAACCAAAAGCAGAACCTCCGCTACTTGCAGTGATATACATGTATTTATAATGAAAAGTTTTTATAATCAGTTTTAAAATTCTTGTTTTTTCTTAGTTTTTAGTGAAATGATAAGCCAACGATCGGAAAACGATTAAGGAGTTTAGTTATAACGATTTCAACTCCGAAATAGTTGATCGAAATCGAAAACGGGAATAGCCCAGATAAACTGTGGTTTTTGAGATAAGAAGCCCATTTTTTTCATTTCTAGGCATACTTTGAGGATTAACTGTATTTTGTTTTGATCTGTCCAGATTATAGTACCTTTTCTTAGCTTTAACATAAACTATAGCAAAAAATTCTACGTTTTTTTAAAGCGAAGTTATTATATTTTGTCTAAATATGTTTGATATGTCAACATTTAGGCCGTGTTTCATTTTGCAGAGCCCAAAAGTATGCAATTGTGTAGTAAAATAAGCAGAAGAATTGAATACAAATGTCCACTGCAAATATTCTGGTGGCACAAGGTAGATCTCAAGACTAAAAGACAGTTTGGCGATACTTTGGACATAGTTTAGCGATTTATACAATCAAAATACATAAGATAGAACGCATTACAATCATACAAGAGATATGTGTGTAATGGTAATTTAGCTTTTATTTCCATAAAACTTGCCTTGAAGACACGAATACGATTCTTTGTTTATCAAATTATTACTGTATTGCCCATACAACGCTTAACAATCACTAAGTATACCCAAATTTCTATTGCCCCTTTTATATTGAGAGAACACGGCAATCTAACTTGAGAATTACAAGTGGTCTAATCTATGCTATAAGCAAGAAATATATTTCGTTGAGTACTTTTAGACATAAGAAGCGCTTCTTCGGCCGAGAAGTGTAGCAGAGGGGCCTCTTCTTCCCTTAGGGAGATGAGAATGCGATAGAGATTTTGATATCGCTAGATTGAAGCGTTGCCTACTGAAAGAATCGCATTCTTATCTTCTGCGATAATAAAGGTTTACTGGGGTTATCTTTACTGTACTGTTTCTGCATTGCATACCTTTGGGATGTAGACAGTTTGGTTATTTGCAACATATGTATTGAAAATTATCTGTTTTTGCTTAAAAACGAGAGCGTAAGTTAAAGTCGGCCCTGCCCGACTCCGAAATAGCCGTTACTCAAGGCTCATGCGGTTCAGTTAAGTATGCAACGTTTTTTTAACTCTGCCATTTATCTTATCTTTATGAAAATTTGTGAGATTGAACATATTGGCCACATGCACTATACTGCAAAATCTGAGCTCGATAGCTTACAAATTGTAGGAGATATTCAACATTTTTTATTGCGGGGGCGGGAGGGGGCGTGCAGACAATACTAGCTTACATCTAAAATTTGTTTGCTCTAGCTCTTCTAGTCTCTGAGATCTAGGTGTTCATACAGACGGACGGACGGACGGACGGACAGACGGACATGGCTATATCGACTCGGCTGTTGATGCTGATGAAGAATATATATACTTTATGATATCGGAGATGCTTCCTTCTGCCTGTTACATACATTTGCACGACTTTAGTATACCCTTTTTACTCTACGAGTAACGGGTATAAAAATGGTAGCTTTATTTGGGATACTCGAACTTAAAGCTAAGAAAAGCTAATGTGATTGATTTCATAAAAGTTTTCCAAGAAACCTACTTTAAAGTTCAAAGTACCAAAAATTCCAATTTCCGATTTCTCATCTCCTTAATAGCTACTATTTGTTAGATAAACTTAGAATTTATTCTGTTATTTGTTAGTTTATGTGTCAGATAGTGATATGTATAAGATGTGAAATCGGTACATAGAGCAGGTACTAAAACAGATTCATGTGAAGTATAGTTGATTCCGAGTTAAGGTTGGATTTGCAATGCAAAAATTGTAACTTCTGTTTCTTCTTCCCTCAAATTGTATATAAAGGTTTTTGCTCTAAGTAATTCAAAGTCAAAGCCTTTTACATCAGTGAAAGTAAAATTGAAATAAATAATACAAATCAATAATACATAATCCCAATAAAAATGTCTCTCTGTTGATTATCATAGACGAACGATAAGCAGCAATTTATGCTTATCAAAACCATAACGTGCCCCCTCAGCTCCAAAACCACCGCCCACTGTGAAGCCATATTTCAGAGAAGATCAGGCAGAGAGAGAGAGAGGGAGAGAGATGGAATGACAAAACTGATCAATTGATGACGCTGTTGGCCATGATGTTGATGTACTCCTGAGCTGATCGTAAAATCGGTTTCTGTTTTTGGTATTTCCTACATGTGCGTGCCGCAATTACGAGTCATTTTGACGCCCCAACGTTGTTGTCAGATGTCAGTTTTTTGTATGTTGTTTTTGATTTCGGATTTTGTTCATGCTGTGCAGTTTAGCATTTTATGATTTTTTAATTTTATGTTGATGAAGCTCATTGCTTGCATATTTGATTAACATTTTTATACGTTTTGTGTTTGTTTTGTTTCATGTTTTCATGTGGAGGATTTTTGTTACATTTTGGAAGTTTTTGTGTTTAAATATTAAGATCTGATAATGGCCGGGGCACAGCTGGTGGGCGAATTGCATGCCCGAAATACTCGAAATAAAACTTTCACTCCCAAATACCAAAATAAAAAATCACGCCCTCAGAAACTTAAGCACAGTCCGCTGCGCTGATAAAAATCTCTTAGAACGCCCTGGTTTTATTTTGCCATATTTATGGTGATGCATTCTTATAGGTTGAAATTCCACGCCATGACTAACAGCTTAATTAGAAACCCAAAGAGAAGATGCCTAAACTTAATAACTTGCGGCCAAAATGCGACGCAGTCGTAGCTTTTTTTATTGACTGAAAAACAAAACCAAGAAGAAATATCTAACGATCGATGGTCATAAAAATTCCACAGCATAAATGCATTTTGTTTTTGTTTTTGGTTTTTTGGGTGGCTTTGAAACACACAAATTCCAATGCCCAGATTTGGTTATAGTTTAGGCTATGTGTGGGTTAATTTGCGTATCCTTGGTTCAGAGCATGGGGCATTGGCCTACTCCCTCCTCCTCCCCCCAACAACAGCATATTTTCATATTCCGGGAATGCATGCAGCCATCGAGGTCTCAGACAGCATTCCCGGAACTTTTTGCATTGGACTTCGTATCGTAACCCCCCATCCCCTCCAACTGGCCGGTTGCGGCGTTTAAGATTACGTTTCGTATTTTGGTTTTGCGATTTGTCACATATTGATGGCCTGTGTGCAACTAGTTGCCATCGCCATCGCCATTGCCATTGCCTATCGTCGTAGTTGCAGCAACTACTCTCCGCACTTATTGACGTTTTGTCACGTTTCCTGGAAAAAACCGTTTTATTTGTTCGCCTCTCTGGCCAGGCATTTGGTTTGTTTTGTAAGCCGAGAGGCCGCCGCCAACAACAACAACAACAAACTGCATTGGGCCAAAGAAAAACAAACTTCAACTTGAAGCCATTGCACTTGCTCCGACTCCGACCATTTATCAGTTGTGCCGAGGTTCCAACTTCAACTAATGCTAATTGCATTGGCACGCCCGACTCAGACTACGACTCCGACTCCGTCTCCGAATCCGAGTCCAACGAATGCCACAAAATTAGCGCCATTTAATGTGGAGCGTACTCAGCTTTTACGCACGATTCTGACGCCACAGAAATCGGGGTCCAAGCAGCAGGGACTCCACATCAAACACACACACACACACAGAACCCAGAACCCAGAACACAGGGCACAGTGTCAATGAGTTAATTAGCGTACGATTTGTCGCCCCCACCCGAGGCCATAGACAGGGACTGGGGCAGGGGCAGGGGCAGCACTCGTGGGTATGGGTGTGGGTGGGTGTGTGTTTGACACTTTGGAGAAAGAAAATCTGTTTTTATTAGAGTCATCGTCGTCGTCGTCGTCGACATCGCCCATTTCTGGGTCAACTGAGTTGGACTCTCTGGGGCAGCAGCATCGGCTGTTGCTGGTGTGTTTTATAATTTATGTGTCGCTGATTGAATTTTGTAGTTTACCAACTCACACACACACACACACGCACACAAAAAGCAATTAAAATTATTGAAAAAATTTAGATAAAATTCATATAAAACCATTTGAAGAATTTTAGATCAATTTTGATTGTTCAAATATTGAATTAACCTAAAACGGATTCGTTGTTCTAGTTTTCTTGATGATTTAGCGACGAGGTCAGAAAATAAATCTTAGGGAAATGTTTATTAATTGTAGAATTCCAAAACACTAAGAGATATGTTTCTATGAACTCAACTCAAACGAGTAGAAACTGAACTGTTACTTGACATTGGCTTTGTTTTGTTCACCTTGAATTCATTAAAAATGGGTAGAGGGGATCATGAAGTTGTGTGAACCCTAATAATATTATATATTCCTGATAACAGTCGAGTTGATTTGGCCATGTTTAAGCGAGAATCTCCTGATTTAATGTACATTTAAACTAGGCCTCATATCTATCTATGCTGAAAAGAATGGCAAGATACTCGAAAATCACGACAAGCACTCTAGTGCATGAGTGGCATGTATACATTCGGCTAGAAAATAACTTAAAACACAAGAAATAAAGGTTATTTCTGGATCGAGGCACTCGTCTGCAGCGCATTTACTTCTTTTTTTTATAAAAATAATGAAACTTCTTTAAAAATGCGCTTAAATTGAATAACTCCAATCGAGAATGTTGAGGGAAGTATTGGACCTAAATGCAAGACCATATAAATATCTTTCAAAATTTCCTTCTGCAGTTTTTTAGTTGAAAGTCGTACCACATGAAGGCGGAGTGTCGCATTAATTGATAACTAAGATCCAAGATCTAAGAATAACTTGGACTTAGATGGAAAGTGAGCTGTCAATAATATTGACCAATTATTGGGCTACACACTCAGAACTATCAAGAATTTGGTACTTAAATCAATGTACAATAGGTTAACATATAAAAATACTTGATTCTAGTACTTTATTCTTATTTCAAGTAAGATTATTTCCATATGTTTATATATGTTCTTACGATATATGTTTTAAGTGGATCTGGAAATATTTTAAAATATGTTTGATACTACTCTAATGTTGTTATATTCTTACTTCAAACTCGACTTACTCTAAGATTAAGTAAACTTCATTCTATTTTATGTTTAAGTCGCATAAATTCTAATGTTAACTCCCATACATTCTTGCCACAACATAAGAGTACATAAAAATAAGGCTGAAAAGATCCAAGGGCCCTGAATTAGCCAAAGACCAAGGTAGGTCATATATCTACCATATTTTTCCATTTTTTCTATTTATCATTACAATTTCTATTCATTTTTTATGTCTTCTTGTACTCAATTCAAGATATTTTGTACTTGAACTAGGAATTTGTAATGAAAACAATTTTCGGCTGACTCCAAGATAGAAAAGTATAAGATTCCTGAAATATTATAATAATATTAGCAATAATATCTTGATTTTAGAATGTTTCTTACTGCATTTAAGTACATTAATGGATCAAATCTACCTCCAAACTTAATTAAAGAACTCTATGAATGCATTTCTGATCGCTTAAGAAAGATGAGCTGGTTTATTTATCAAAGAAAATTAAAACGCTTTGTTTGGTGGTTTTTTAAAGCAGCGGTGGGCATGATATTTGAGTTAAGCAGCAGTCCAACAACAACAGCGAGGCTGGAGTCGGCAAGCGAGAGTCACACTGCACCTGTCTCGACGACTGAGCTGTGCTGGAACCGTCCACCGATACGAAATGAATTTGGTTTTTCACTCGCTACCCACTCAGACAGTTGTGTGCGCCTGGCTCCAAGAGGAGAAGCAATTTGGTATGATACCAGTTTCCAAATGATAACTCTCGGAACAATGGAAGCAAGGGCATGCCCACCGCTGTTTGAAATGTACCAACGACTTTAGGTTAATGCCAAGGAATGCAATCCTAATTTCGTATATTTACTGTAGTCAGAGTGATTTTTAAGCTATTTGGTTTTTCAGTTTGGTTATAGAATGACGCAAGGCCTAAAATGCTCAGTAAGGTTTGCCGTTTTACCACGAATAGATTATCAAACAAACATCACTTGCAAACTGAAAATGCTTCAACAAGACAGTTCCGAACGCCACACTTCACTCAAAACCATGGATCAAATAAGAGGCAAGTTTGCTGAGCACTTAATCTTATGTTTTGGACCAGTAAATTGGCTGCCAAGATCAAGTTTCTTTAACTTTGAGCCTGCCAAACGCTGCAACCTTACAGAACCCAATACAATAGAAGTAAAGAACAAAAACCACCGAAAAGAGAGGGTCAGAAAAGCCTGTCTTTAAAGAATGGTTCGGTTCCGAACCGGTTAGCATTCCTGATTGAAGCAGAAGAGAATGCCTACAGCTGACACTTACAAAGTTAACAAAACCTGCCAAGGGTGCACAACTCTTGCTCCCAATTGATCCATGCAAATGGCTCGCGGGGCACATATTGATGACAGCCAAAAATAATAATCATAAAGGGTTCGTGACCACACACACACATCGTTCCGTTTCGTTTCGTTTATTTACAGTTAATTGTTGCTGACCGCCGCGAAAAAAATTACATTGATTGCCGCCCCGCGAGATGAGCGAACAACAAATTGTTGAGGCATTTGCGCTGGCTTTTTGTTTATTTACTTTACGTTGTGCCGCCTGCGGTTTCGCTTTCATTGTTGTGGTTAAATGAAAAATAAATTGAAACTGGCATTTAATTAAGTTAACTGCCGGAAGGCGGGCTGGGAGAGTTGGAATATAAATAGCAGTCAAAGGCAATTTATTTAAATAAATACTCACACACACACACCGCATATATCAGCCGAGCCCGGCTAATTGCAGTCTTATCTCTTGGCCAGGACGTTTTGATCCGAAGCCAAGTTGCAACACACACACACACACACACACACGCTGGAAACTTGTTGCAACAAAGTCAACATTTGATTTTATTAATTAAGTGCAAACGCAGTCACTTACAAGCCATTTAAACTGCAAGTGAGCCAACTTGAAATGGACCCGCTAATGCGCCAAAAAAACCACAAAAAACCTGCAAAACAGTGTCACATAATTTACGCGCTGGAGTCACTTGCCTGCACTTTTCGGTTAACCATTTTCGGCCAGAAAATTGCAACAGTCGCAGCGGGGCCAAACAGACATATTCACCGGCTTCCTCCTGATGTACGTAGATTTTTATTTTGCGGTCATAATTCCTTGAGTTATGCTGACAATTTGGATTGTTTGGCGAATTTCTGCGGCCATTAACATCCGTAACTGAGTTCGATTGCGCCATCATAAATTAAGATGTAGTTAGAGACAGATTGGGGCGGACAGTTGCTAATATTCAAATTCAGATTCATAAATTGGGCAATTATTGGGTGTCCATTGGGTTGTGCCTCTTCGGTGGGGTGTGTGTGTGGGCGACTCCATCGGACCGAAAGCACTCAAATGCAGCCAAGATAATGGAACTATTTATGGCTGTGTTGGTTCGGAGGGGGAGTTGACATTTATTTGTAAACATAACACATGGAAAATTATTATATTCAGTGATTTCTTATAGATTTTTATGGCCGAACGGAGAGTAGCGGCATTTGGGTGGGAGGTAAAATTGTAATGGTGACAACAACATTTGCATAACCGAGGACTATGGACAAGTTAGGAGTGTTGTTTTTTGGTCGCACTGAGCATTATTTACAAATATCGGTTGGTGGTTTTGTATAGAAACGCACCAAGGAGCCTAAGGCAGGCCCAGCTGCTTGATGATTCCGGTAAGAAAGGGACAAGAGGATTTGGACGCCTAAGAGAAACTGCTACAAGCTACTACACTAGGGTATACATAAGGGTATTTGACCGCAGAATCCTAGTACGGGAGTCTTGATCCTATTCGTAATTGCAGTGCTGAAATCTAAAACGTTACGCTGGTTCTTAGCTTACACCCTTCTGCGACTAAGGTGAATGGAAGAAGAGCTGTATATGTGGCGTTATATAGCGCCAGGATACGAATGCTCCACTTGTGCCACCTCATTTCAAACATAAAGCGGCGCACTAGCAGAAAGAATCAAAGAAGTAGATATTATTTTGAGATATCTTAATAATAACCCATCATAGCAGGGCTTAGCCAGAACTGGGTCTAGTCGATTAGAGTGGGAAAAAAACCAATTCCAGCATAGATTAGAACTCACTGCCGTATACAAAGGGGCTGCCTAAGTCACGCAACACATTTTACACAGTTACTCTGGTGCTTACTTAGGAGCGACTCAGTCTAAGTTATAGTTATAGCCTTGCTAAGCGTTAAGCTTTTTAGATCTCCTGCCGGAGAAGTCAGTTCAGCCTCCAGACAGACCCGATAAACACGAGGCCTAGTTAAGTGTCCTTTTTAAAAAATTTGAATGCCGCGGCGTTCAGGTAGAGTCAAGAAGATTTGCTAATGCCAAAGAAAACAAGAAAGAAAGTCGGTCAAGCCAACGAAATTTTACGCTCAGCATAAAGTTTGATGCTGCAGTAGCAGCTGAAAGCAGCGCTGCTACTGCGCTGCAGCAGCGAACAGTCTTCTGATCATAACTCGACAACCGTTCATCCAATCTTCACCATTCCTTTGGCGGATCGATAAGTTTTCATGATTACTAAATATGTCCAGAAGGAACGAATCATTTATATTTAAAACTGGTGGAGATATGACGTTTTTTCTAAATTGTGGCCCCCATAAAGGGGCGTGGCCAAAATTGAAAATAAACTTGAACTGCCTGCAGACATAAGAAGCATATGTCCCATACATGTCAAACCTCTATCTTCTACCAGCTCTGAGATCTGTGCGTTCATACGGACAGAGAGAAGGACAAACGGACATGACTCGGCTGTTGATGCAAGCGGCCTAATTTTGTGGTACACTGTACGAAAAAGTCTAGATATTCGGGATAAGCTTAAAACAAAGCAGTGACAATAATGCAGAGGGAAAGCCAGGGTAGGGTTTAGGGGGTTAAGCCCCCCACTGATCTTATATATAAACATGCTAAGTACTGGACTATGTCAAAAGAGACTAAGGAAAAGATTTCCAAAACCCCCACTCCTATTTGTAAATTGATTTTGGAACATCATTTCACTTTATTCGGTTCTTTTTTTACTTCCCTGGCACTTGAACTCAGCAACCGAAGACTGATATAAAGCACGACTGCATTCTAGTGCACACGACTATCAAGCGCTAGCGAGAGGTAGCTACCAAATTAGCGCCTTAACCACTCAACAGTAATATTGTTTGTATTTCTTATCATGCACTTTGTTACTCAAGTTGATTTTCCGTCACAAATGCATACCTAAGCCAACCCGATCCGAACTAATTCAGGATTACTCGTAACTAAAATTGTAAGTCTACCCTGCGTTTTTACATTTCAGTGCTAAATATTACAACAGCCGAGTCTATATAGCCAGTTACGTCTTTCTGTTTGTATGAAGGCTGTTTGATCTAAGAGACTATACCAACTATAGCTTTAAGGTAGATGTATACCTTACCCAGGTCAAGTTTAGTTTATGTATTAACTGAGGCTTAACTTCTATTGATGCTGAAATGCACCAAAAATATGGGTTCCAATAGAAAATGGGCGCATTCAGCAGATAACTCTGATTTACGACTTCTGATTGCTGATGAGAGCGGCCCTCTTGGAGAAAGACGTTCGCACCTCACAACCTTTTTCAGAAATCCAAGATAATCCCCTTCGCGTCTACTAACATCAGAAGATGTTCACTTTGTTGAGGCAAGCATTTCAGTATTGAAGTCATTTGTAAGTTTAAAGTGTAGACGTTACTGAAATCAGACTTATTATTACTTATTGATCCCACCTCCTTAGTAGCTTCTCCCACACTTCTTCTTCACTAAAATTTCCCAGAAAACAGTATTCTCCAGCATGTCAGGCCCCGATTTTCCATTGAGCAGGAAATTGAGCAAGTTTCTCTATTCTATTTATTCTGTTGCCAAACAACACATTTGTCATCGGAACGGAAATGCATTAATTTGCTGGCAGGGCTGGCGCCTGGGCAAATAAATCAATTCATTTACCAAAGTGGCAGGTTGGTACTCGAAGGGCGTTCTCATTCTGATTTCTTTTTTTTTCTCTCTTTTCGGCTGCCACTTTCCAATTACGTAAAGGCTTTGCGTGCAGTTATGCAAATTCTGGTTTCGCCCTGCAGTCGGAGGTCCCCTGAGTCGCAGTCCTTACTACCGTTTAATGAGCTTATGATGATGGCAAACCAGGTTGCTTGCATGACTCCCAGTCGAACTTCAAACAGTTTTCGGGCATGCAAATGAAGCTTTTAATCATAAAATGGTTGGGTGAGTGTGTATTTCGGGCAGTTGTTAATGGCAGGAGGCGTTCGCGTTTGCGTGTCTCTGGGTTGTATGGCCACAATTTTGCTCAACGCGGCACGCAAAGTCAGTCGAAGTGTACATATCTGTATCTGTTAGATGACAATGCGTGCCTGCTGACACCTACCCACTAGATGGGGCTAACATTGGTTTTAGTGCTGGTAATTGACTGCTTAGACATGACGTGGAATGGCCATGCAATTGGCACATCATTTGTGAGTCTGACGTAACCCTGAACTTGGTATATTAGACCACACTTGGAGCGGAGAAGAGGTAGGTCGTAATAGAGTTATCTGGTTTATGTTTTTTGCTCTTTATTAAAGGGTAGCCAAAAGCCGAAACATGAAAGGTTCAGGCCATTGACTTGAGAGGGAAGATTAGCGCCAATTATGAAATGAAGAAGGATGGCCAAAAAGGTCTGAACTGAAACATCTGAACATCATTATTAAAAAACCTGGGCAGTATTTCCGCAAAATCTTTTCTCTGCTCTTCTCTTTTTTTTTTTGTAGACCCCCACCCACTAACTTTTTGTCTGGCTCTTCGCTTTGCTGCTTCTTTTTACGAGCAGTTTACACCTGAAGCCTTAATTAAGGCCAACACAAAACATTGACAGTTGCCCCGTCCAGTCCCAACTGCAATGTCACTCAAACTCAATGTCAGAACAGGCAGGATCTGGGGAAAACAAACAAACAAAACAAACAAAAACCCTAAACTAGAAATAATGATGCGCGAAAAACAATAAAACAAAACGAACAACTGAAATTACAGACAATAAACGGAGCTGTGTAAGAGCCAAACCCAGCCGGCCGCAGTTAGCACCTTGAGCCGTCCTCAGCCTGCTGATCCTGTTGCCGGTGGCCACACACCAACAAACAGCCGGGCCAAATGTAGCAGACAAGGACATGACGTTTTTATTATGCTCAGGGTCTGCTGACTTTTGCACGTGGTTCGTTCGGTGGTCTCTGGGCCAAAAAAATAGGCAGAAGAGCACAAAAATTGGCAGACAGACGGCGCCCTGCCGCTTTTACATGGGACTGCGAGACCCACATAGATCACATGACACGGGACACGGGACACAGGCGGCAGCGGCATCCCTAGCTTTGTTTAATGGCACACAAGACTTGCCGCACGTAAATCAAAAGGTGTTGGTCGGGGTCACCCTTCCTCAGTGAAGGAACTGTGTGTGTGTGTGTGTGTGTGTGCCATTATTGGTAATTTTTGTTAATTAATGGCAACATTAAGAGGGCTCTTGCATCTTTGTATGCAGGCACAACCAGACATGTTAATAGTTTGTATTTTTCTTAACCATAATTATGTTGTAAGCGGTTGGGCAAACGCCTCTCGTCGAGAAGTCCTTGAGATGGTGAGGGTGTGGGGGCGCATGTGTAAGTATTTTTCTTCAAAAATAATATGTGTGGTCCTAAATGATGAAACGAATTGATTTCAAGTATTTCACGTTGATGTGTTAGTCTTAACTAATACACAAAACTGCCGAAAACGCCCTGAAATTTAGATTTTCTCCTTCAAAAAGGGGTCAATGGCGATTCATCATATATTTTCGACAAATAATTTCTTGTTATAGGTCTAAAACTTTATAAAATAATGAAAGTATTTACTATAAGCCAGAAAATATTCTCTAAATTTTCCAGATTTTAGATTAACATTTCTAGATTTAAGCAAAAAAATGTGTTCTAAATTATAAATAGGAACTGGAGTGAGGAGAGTAAAACCTCCTCTTATATGTTATTTTAATGGGATAATTTCGTTCTGTTGGTTCACTTAAGTCATCTCTTTCCGAAAATCACATTAAAATTAGCAATCATTATCCTTTTTTTTAACTTTACCTGGTCTGGCACTTGAACTCGGGACCTCGGGAAACCAAGCTCGAGTATCAAGCTCTCTTGTGAGCCACAGTTAAGAACGCAGTCAAATATGCTAAGCACTCAGTTGCCTCTTTTATATTTCAAAAGCAGGGAATTCGCACTTGAGAATTACAAGCGGTGTTTCTTTAAATTTCTCTCAATTTTTAGAGCGATTTCCTGCAATGATTTTTCTCCATTTTAGTGAGAATTTCTCATATTAGCTGCCCCTTTTACATTCCAAAAGCAGGGAATTCGAACTTGGGAATTAAATGCAATGTCTTTTTATATATGTCGAAATTTTGTGCCGATTTTCTATATTCTAGGGCGAATTCTAGGAACAGAAAAATGATCCAAATGGAATGGATAGTTTTTAGTGTCCCTTTTTATATCCTTACGTAGCATCTCTGACCACATAAAGTATATATATTCTTGAACATTACGACGAGCTGTGTGGATTTAGCCATGTCCGAACGTCCGACCTTCTCTTTCTAAGTTATCTCCTCCGTCAGCTTGAAAGCCATCTTCACCAAACTTTGCACAAAGTCTTTCAGTACAAATACTAAGCACATTTATCAAAACCATCCGGATCGGTGGACTGTAGCATATAGCTATCTTAGGACGATCGGTAGAAAAACTAGTTTTAATGAGAAAAACTTTTTTGTTTTCAATGGAAACGCCACCAAACTTTGTATATCTTAGTTTGCTATGCTTTTCCATGATTCCACTAAGTTTGGTTGAAATCGGACATCTATATAGTATAGCTGTCATAGAAAGTAGAGTCTGAAAAGTAGTTTTAATGAGAAAAACTTTTCTTAGTTTGCTATGCTTTTCCATGATTTTACCAAGTTTGGTTGAAATCGAACATCTATATAGTATAGCTGTAATAGAAAGTAGAGTCTGAAATGGAGTCTTAGTAAGAAAAACTTTTTTGTTTTCAATGGAAATGTCCTTAAAATTGGCTGTTACTTCTTTGATATGCTTGCACACAATTCTACAAAGTTTTGCCCAAATCGGATGACTATAGCTTATAGCTGCAGTACGAATGATGGGTCCAAAAAGGGGTTCTATTGAGAAAAACGTTTTTGTTTTCAATGGAAACGCCTTAAAATTTCTTTCATGTTCGTTTGTTAGGCTTTTTGCAAGATTTCCCTAAGTTTGCTCAAAATCGTACATCTATATAGTATAGCACCCATAGAAAAGTAAGTTCCAAAAAGTAGTCTTAGTTAGAAAAACCTGCTGCAAGGGTATACAAACTTTCCTTTATTTATATTTTATATTAAAATATCCATTTTTCATATCTTTTGGATGATTTTCAGCTGCGTTGATTGAAAATATAAGATACATTTAACGTTAAAAGTATATTTTAAAATTGGATATTTCAAAAGGACACCGAAATATGTTTTCATATACCATTTTTCCGGGGTACAAGCTAGTGAAATAACTAACTACGGGTGACCTTACCCATTGTCAAGCATTGAAAGTTAGCTTTGTAAAAACTGCAGCTCCTTTCAAACTTGCCCCTCTCATTAGAACACACATCATTCAGCTGTCGCCTGAAATCCTCTTAACATGCCCCTCTCCATCCCCCTTGATTCATTCGTCTCCGTTCGGCTGATAATAATAATGATGATAAATACCGTGTCGAGGATTACGCTCACTTTAAAGGGTATTTAAGGGATCATCTCTGTCCAATGATCGCTTTGAAATACACGAAAAATGAGAGAGAGGAAAAGCACACACACACAGGTAAATTCCTGGGAGTGACGAAAGATCATGTCCATTAGGTCGTCTGCAGTCAGTTAATGGCTCAAACATAACAAAAGCAGCAAACAACTAACCAAAAAAAAGGGTCACAACGGTGGCGATGCGAACGGATCGCGTTTGTTCCACATTAAGATTGACCAGACGCCGATGATGATCATAACGCACTGATTATAGTTTTGTGGTTTTTAATATTCATGTCGATTAGACGATAGCAGCGGAGAGGAGAGCTGAGCGGAGCGTCTCAGTGCGGAGTCTGTTTGATGAATTTATGGCTGTGTTGATCAGAGCGATCGATTGGTGATGCGATCGATCGATATGGTTTCGGCGGCGTTTGTGTTGTTTTGGGTTTTATGTGGTTGTTTTTCTTTTAGTCTGTGGCTCGTAAAATGCACAATTTAACGGTGCGCCGGCATGGAGTGTGCTATACATACATAGTTGGGAGTCGGAGTGGAGTTGTAGATTTGATTATCAGCAAGATTATCACTTGGAAGTGGTTCTTTGGAAGCTCTGCCAGGCTCTACCATTCTCTATTTCATTAGCCTTCCATTCTGACTGCCATTTCCTTGGTCACTAAACACATGCGATTCCCACGCCCCCTACTCCAGCGCACACAATTCCAAGAACTTTTGATTTCTATGGCCGCTTCAGCTGCCATTGTCAGCCGCCGTTTTGAAGTATGTAATTGCTGACAACCCAGCTCCTTGCTCTGTGTGTACCAGTGTAAGATCAAACGCAGCTAAACGCTCATTACCAATCGAACTCCAGTGCGCTGGAAAATTGATAGAAAGCCACAGCCCTCAAATGCTTTGAACCCCAGCCGAGCCACCATTGTTATTCAAATTGAGGAGACACTTGACCGTAGGACGGTAGGAAAACTACATCAAATTGGCGCTTAAATAGTTTCGGGCCAACTGTGGGAAACCATAATATTGAAACAGTGAGTGAGGAACGAAAGCGCATTTGCTTTTCACTTCTTTCTTAAACTGTAAACTTGAAATGGCCACTTGAGTTGTGAAGCGTTAAGTGGAAATCAATGGCGGTCCCGATCCCCGTCGGACCACGAAAGATCGAGTGAAGCAATTGACCAAAAACTGTCGAATGCCTCGGCCAGCGAAGACGAACTGACGATCGGCAAGCGGTACACTTGTTCAGCTTTGTTGTTGACCATGTTTTTTAACCGTTTTAGTTCGGCGCGCGGTAGGTAAGAATTTCAGTTTGGGAATTTCGTCGGCGTCTCTTGGAAATTTGTTTGTGCGCGCTGCTCCTCGGCCAGCGGAAATGCATTTATTTGCTGTTTAATGAAGGGCCCCCTAAGGCCGGGCAACGATGTTGTCTCTTCACCTTCGTCGGGGCGTTAATTGATGAATCTGCGCAGCGGCAGCAGCACAAGCAGCAGACCTAAGCAGGTTCAATGACTACCCTACACCCATGGACTATGATGCTATGTGCTATTTCTGGGAATTTTCACGGCATGATTTCATCATTTTCGGCCAGTCCAACTTTTTTTTTCGGTATGGCATTTTTCATATTTTCGGGTTTGGTTTTCCCCATTTGTGTTTTAATGATGTTTGTAATGATGGTGCTAAATATTTCCCACATTATTAGCACCTCTTTTTCACTTAGTTTTCGGGGTTTTCTATTTGGAAGCCATTGAGGGAATCGTGTGTGGTTTAGTTGAAATTGGTATTGCCAAGGAACTCTGATAATGTGCGATAGGTTTTGGTAGGAAGTTTTCGAAGAAAAGGAAAGGAAAGGAACAGTAAAGTTGCACTTCAAATAACCCTGGTCACAATTGGTATAAGAACCACTTCTTCCAAAGTAAGGACATTTTTTTGAAATTATCTACATACTTTTGATAGCAACTAAACAAAAATTTACTTGGAGTTGATCCTTTATTGTTCTGTATAGCGGTATGACGGGTTTTAGGGCCTGAAAACTGACACGCTCCAACAGATATTGCTGCTTAGAACATGTTTTCAATAAGGTATATATCTTCCCTTAAAAAAATCTTAGATATATATAGAATATCTAGTTTTGAATCTAAGAAATAGTACTTTACAACAGAATCAAGCTGAGCCAAAACAAACGCAAATATTCTCCTCTAAACGAGCATAGAAAGGGCTTAAAAAAACATTTACAGGAGCTTTGAGCTCACGTTATCAAAAAAAGCGACTTGGTGAACCTTTCCGAACACAGATTTATGTTCAGCACACGAAAATCATCTAGAATCACTACCAACCCTTTAATATACTAGTCCTTGTTGTTTAGTGTTATTTAGAACTATGCCCCAAAACTGATTTTTATGCATATGTTGGGCCCTCCAAGACGTCTAACCGAAATTCACTATATTAAGTTTGTGCAAAAGTATGTAACAGCCATAAGAAAGCAACCCCGACCCCAAAAAGTATATATATTCTTAATCAGCTTCAACAGCCGACTTGAGATGGCCCTGTACATCCATACCAACAAACAGATCTCAGAGATGGTAAGAAATAGAGGTCTGACATGTATGGCACATATGCTTCTTATACTTGCAGACAGATCAAGTTTATTTTCAATATTTGCCACGCCTTCTCCCTCTCCCGAAATTAAGAAAAAACGTCATAAATCCCACAGTTTTATAAATGGCAGGTTCGTACCTTCTGGACATATTTAGTAATCGCGATTATTTATCTATACGTCAAAGGATTGGTACAGATTGGATGAATAATAGTCAAGTTATGAGCTTGCAGTCATCGAAATGCAGAGTATATTATGCATTCTCCTCTGTCATATGCAGTGCATATACGCTGCACATTTGTCGGAACCGGCTGGATCAGATGACTATAGCATATAGCTGTCATAGAAAAGATCGGTCAAAAAACGACTTTTAGAGAGAAAAACTTTTTTGTTTTCAATGGAAACGCCTCCAAACTTCGTATTCATTAATTTGCTATGCTTTTTCATGATTTCACAAAGTTTGGTCCAAATCGAACAACTATATAGTATAGCTGCTATGGAAAAGATAGGTTTTAAGAACAGTCTTAGTAAGGAAAACTTTTTTGTGTTCAATGGTAGCGTCTTCCATATTGGCATTTATTTATTATATGTAGTTTCGCACAATTCTTTTGAGATTTGTCTAGATCGGATGACCATAGCATATAGCTGTTATAGGAAAAAATGTGAAAATACTAGTTTTAGTTAGGAAAATGTTTTTGTTTTAAATTTCAGCAGTCTTTAAACTTGCCAGCTAGTAAAAGTATCTGCTACTGCACAATTTTGTTCAATTTCATCAAAATCGGTTGAATATATCATATAGCTGTCATACAAATTATTATATTAGTGGCGTCATCTATTGGTCAGCTTGGGAAACCACTCAACTAGAATTCTTCAAAGCGGCCTATCACTCAGAAGGATGCTTGTTATAAGCTTTGATTGGATTTTAGGGACACATCAAGTGCTCAGCTAGCCCGATTTTAGAGGTTAGTGTCTAGAAAAGTTTAGAGTATTGATGCGAACTACAATTTTCTATATACACATATCCCTAGGGCATAAAACTATATTTTTCTTTTGGAAAATCTGAAGTTTCTAAACCACATCACAAGGGTGTCCTCCAAAGCTTGGCTTCAATTTCAATACTTATTAACTTCTAACTGATATCTTCATAAATTCTATCACCAATTAGAACTTGTCGTTCCTTTACATATGTTTCTGATTGATGGCTGGCGCTGGCGTTTTCAATGATGCCCAACAATGCTAAACATTTTTAATGAACTACCTGGCAAATAGCCAGAGCTATACGACACATGCGTTGGCGCGGGGGGAGGTTGGAACAGTCACAGTCATCATAAACATGCCGACCCGAAGGGACTTATGGCCCTTTGCACTACACACATATTTGATCAAGAAATTAACGGTTTTGGGTACTTGTTACATACACATCCCCCCGAGAGGGTAAGAGTTCTATTGAGGTGTTGATTGGGCAACGCCCTGGACCACATGAGGTTGGCTGGGAGGGAGTGGTGCTGCCGGTGGTGCCGGTGGTGGTGATTGCGTTCTTAAATTTATGACCGCACATGATGAGCTATAAAATGGTTTTATGGCCAAATGGTCTAGGTATTTTGGTAAGGGCTACCCTTTTACAGTGGCATTCCACGACCTCAACAATTTTTGCCTTCGAGCAGGGCATTTTTCATGTTAGTCTCAAATTAAATCATGTGATTTATAGACGTGTGGTTCGCTTCTGTTTTTTTTCTTGTATGTGTTTTTGTTTTATTCGGCTAAGGGGTAGGCGTGGTGAAAGTCTCCCCCTCAATAAGGGAAATTGATTGAAATGTCAAGATTCATTAGCGAATGCTATAAGGTTGGTTGGCTGATTAGTTGGCAGTAAGAGAGAGGGCTCAAATGGGGTAGGTTGAATGCGGTTTTGTATTAGGGGTATTATGATGGTGGATAGAGGATATACAGAGTAGAAAGTTCTGTATTAAACTATAGATTACAAAGGATTATGAATTAGAAAACGCTTCCCTAGATCATCTAAGAATTCAACAAACATTCTTGAAACACAGAGACGGTAGAGGTCTTGCAATGCATATTTTCTTTTTCTACCAAAAAAACTATGAAATTTTCATCGAAA
This sequence comes from Lordiphosa fenestrarum, assembly GCA_035044985.1. Classification (NCBI taxonomy): domain Eukaryota; kingdom Metazoa; phylum Arthropoda; class Insecta; order Diptera; family Drosophilidae; genus Lordiphosa; species Lordiphosa fenestrarum. The sequence continues at coordinate 446,523 of JAWNNO010000495.1, forward strand.
AGCCCTCTGCACCGGCTGTTGGGCTAGGGAAATACCCACAAGAAAAACAAGTGACCTCTGTTGGGTTAAACCCAAACAAAACCCACAACTTAGCCATATTTTATTCATAAACACAATAAGCCTTATCCCAATGACTACCTGAGCTTAGGCAGCCGCTTGTTTAGGGTAGAAATGCCATGCAAATGAATGAAGTCCGCTCAGAGGTTCAGGGCCCAAGTAGGCGTGTAAATTGACAAAAGAACTTTTCGCACATTAGGTCCTTAAGTGCCCCTCGCTCTCTCTCTCTCTGCCGTTTCCAGCTGGACATTTTCACGCAAATATTTCCTTTTTGCACCTGTTGTTCATGATTTTCTATGCTGCCTGAGAAAACAATGCTGCTGCGGCACAGTTGGCCTTTGTTGTTCTCCTGATTTTGGCACGTTAGCTCGTGCTGGTCACAGGATCAGAGAGAGAGAGAGAGAGAGGGAGACGACAGCAGCTGCAGAGGCTCAAATTGGCCATGGTCTTTGGTGCTGCTGTGCCAAGTCGAGTGAAAGTTGACTTGAAGCGTAGCGAATTTTATGATTTTCTTTTTTTTGGGCAGTTTTGCCCATAAATTACGCATTTTATGTGTCACAAAGAAAAGGAAAACAGTTGTTGTTGTTGTTGTTGTTTTTGGAGGCTCGTGGTTGAAAATGCAGGCAGCAAGTCGAGGTAGTAAGTTAGGTGTAATGAAAATATCAACTATATATTCCGATTATGTTTTGAATTAGGTGAGAATGCACTTTTTCATGGCAATAGATAGCCAATCCATTATGACATTATTATATCTTGTTACCAATTGAAGCCACAAAACATAGACCTAGTTTTATCGACAATTTTAACTTAACTTGCCTCAAAAACAAAATGCCCTTCTTAAGCAAAGTAAGCTGGGGACTACACTGTTCAACATAAAAACAGAGGCAGAGATAGATAAACCATAAGGCCTTCCTAAAAGGTTGGTGGAGCCATTATGATATTCCGATTTTGAAGTCTCTTGCATTGAACAGTGTAAGCCCTGCTAATAGAAACATTTAGGAACTGTACACATCAAAAAAACATAGAGAATTTCATACTTGGATCCAGAATTTCTGATGTCAGAATACAGATTCTTGTTTCAAAATCGAATTTCATTGCCCAAATAAGAATATCTTGATTCAAGAGGTTTAAAACTTGATCTTCGTACTATAATTTCTTTTACCGATTAGAAGACTTCTGCAAAAAATAATCAATTTGGGAAGGATAAGTCTTAAATATACTTTTAATCATGCAACAGAGCTGAAAAATCATCCCAAGGATGATCCTTTCACATATCCTATGGACGATTTTCAGATCCGTTGGATGATTAAAAGGATGTTTAAGACATACATCATATTTCTTCATATCCTTTTCTTTCTCTGTCTAGATAATCGCTCTTTTTTAGGTACTACCAGGAGTAAAACATAGCTGATATATGAACTATAAAGAGATATTAAAAAAAAATCGATCGCACTAGATCTCTAGTTCCCATTCATGCTTAATTAGAGTGAAAAGCTGTATAATGGGATATCTCTAGTGATTTTCTTATAAACTTTTTCATTTCAATTTAAAATTATTTACCGTCACATGTAAACTGGCAAGCATATCTTTGTTTGCTAGATCAGATAGTGAATGTTAAGCGAATGTTGGCACCCACTACCTTAATTTACTTGGCTTTGAACAGTCGGTTTCAGTTCACTTAGCTTTTGTCATTCTATTTATCATTTCATATAAATCCAAACAGTTTTAGTACGAAATACAATTGTTTAAGCGAAAAAATAGGCATTGATCGCTGATGATAGAGGGTGGTTCCTCTTGAAACAGCTGTACGATCTACCAGCCTCCTTTGTGGTGTTGTGTCTCCGTTTAAAGTTATGCGAAAGCATTAACATGACCTCGAGCCGGCTAAAAACTGCAGGAAAATCACTACAGATTTCTGGAGCACCACCTAATATTTCTCTGTGTATATAGAAAGTTAAAAAAAAAAGCTGTTTGGTCTATTTTCCGACTAGTTAGATCAAGAAATGAGCTTAAGCGAGATCAAAGATTAAGCTCACATGGATTCTTAGTTAATTGAAAAACCTAAAGTAGATTGCTTATACATAAACAAGTAAATGTGCTACAGTCGATCCATCCAACTGCAAAATAGCCGGTACCAAAGACCGAGAACTTCATAAAAAGAGTAAATGTGAAGGGAAATTTGTAATGTGGACTCACAATTTTACATTTGTGTGCTGTCTGTGTGCAAAATTTTCTTGACTTGAACTTGATCTAGTTATGGTTAGAACTTACACAGGGGATATGAAGGATATTTAAAAATGTCCATTGGATGATTTACCGTATCCATTTGGAGAGGATAGTTTTCAATATCCGTTTAATGTTAAAAGGAGCTGAAAATCATCCAAAGGATTTGAAAAATTTTTAAATATTTGAAAATATTTAAATACAAAAAAAAAGTTCTTTCTTTTTTTGTACTGCAAAATAATCCAAATTATCATTATTTTTCATATCCTTTGGATGATTTTTAGACATATCCTTTCCAAATGGATATCGGAAATCATCCAATGGATATTTTTTAATATCCTTTTTTTTCTCTGTGTACAAACCAAAAGTTTTGCCCCATCTGATATAGTCTCTGATATGGCTTCATACGGCCATATCGCCTAGGCAGTTGATGCTCATCAAGAATATATATACTTTATAGGGTCGGAGATGCTTTCAGCGCCCATTGCTGGAGCAGATCAAGAACCATTAGGCCCAGCTGTAAGTGACTCCAACCTTTAGGTATTTCACCTTGGTTTTTTTGTGTTAACAGCTTAGGTTAAATATTCTATAAAAGTCCAATATGTGGCTATCAGTTTTGCAAACTTTCAACGAACTTTTCATTCAGTTCAATAGAACAGAAATTGCCTTAGTCATGAATCAGCTTCCAGAAAATAAACTAAAACCTTAAAAAAGGCATTTTTACACGTTTTAAATACATATTTCCTGCTGATGACAGATGAAACCTTTTATAAAAGAAACAGACAGACAAGACAATTGCACTTGTTTTGTGCCCTAACTGAAACTGACGGGTTTTTTGACTATTTTTTTGACCAAGTCAAGTGTGTTAACCCAACGCGTCGGCCCTTAAGTCATTGTCATGGAAATTAAGGCAACAACAACAATAAAAACCAAAACAATTTTTGGTATATTTTTGTGAAAGGCTGCAACAAAATCAATTGTAAATTAGATGGCAATGTGAAGGCATTTCCTGCAGACGTGTCAATAAACAAAAAAAAACAAGAAAAGAAAAAATGTAACACTTGAACCGGGAGACGAGGGGTTTTGTGCTTGGAGTAAATTTATTGGCTACTTACGTATCTGTGAAATGTCTGTCACTGAGACTGTTCCTTCCGCAGCTAGGTGTATGGCTTTGTTGTGTGCACACTGTGACATTATTACGTAATCTTCTACTGTACATAATGCACCTGAAATCACCACCTGAAAGACAGAGAAAGAGAGAGAGAGAGTCAGAAATTTTATCACTTATCGAAATGTTATCGTATTGTATCTATGTGGCATAAACAAGCTATCAATATTGTATCTGGCAGATACAAACAAGAACAACAACAATACCAACAGCCACAAAATACCTAAATTGCATACCAATGTTTACAACTTGTCACGACACAGACAAAAAGTGCCTTTTTATGATGTGTCGTCAATTCCTTCTGCAACGCAGTGTAAGCCGGTAGCTCCCCCTGTCGCCCCCCACCTGGCCCCCTCTGGGTAATTTATCATGTTTGATTAGTTGTCTCTTTGATATTTTATTACATTCATTAATAATCGCGGCTTTGATTTAATGAATTTATTGTTTTTACCTGCCCAAGTGTTGGGGCGGCACTTTTGGTTTGTTCAGTCTCTTTTTTGTTATTATTACGCCAGGTCAGGTTGTAAATCAGTTGGGGTTCTAGATTTAACTGCTATATATCTCTGAGCTGAACACCAAATCGGGAAGTCAGGCGCCACAGCTACTTTACTTTTAATGATACTACTTAAGAAATTCTGAAAACTTGGCTATAAGGAAGAAATGTTGTTGAAAACAAGGGAAATTTTAGGCGAATTGTTGTGAACTTTAAGGATTCAAGTTATGCAAAGTAGTTTTGGGAATATCTAGAGATTTGTTTATGATTTGACATTGGGATAAGAGTTCAAAATGCAATTAATAAGACGAAATCTCAAGAGATTTCTATTAGCCCCCTTAATGTTACTTTCCGTTTAAGAAAACATACTTTTAGGATATCTACACAGAAAATAAGATCCATTTGGGAAGTATATGTCTTAAATATCCTTTTAATCAGCCAATGGAGCTGAAAAATCATCCAAAGGATGATCCTTTTTCATATCCTATGGATGATTTTCTGATCCGTTGGATGATTAAATGTATATTTAAGACATATCCTTTCCAAAGGGATACGGGAAATCATGCAATGGATATTTTTATACTCTGTACCGAAGGTACATAGAGTATTATAAGTTTGTGCAAAAGTATGTAACATCCAGAAGTAAGCATCTCCGACCCCATAAAGTATATATATTCTTGATCAGCATCAACAGCCGAGTCGATATAGCCATGTCCGTCTGTCCGTCCGTCCGTCTGTCCGTATGAACGCACAGATCTCAGAGATGGTAAGAGATAGAGGTTTGACATGTATGGGACATATGCTTCTTATGTCTGCAGGCAGATCAAGTTTATTTTCAATTTTGGCCACGCCCCCTCCCGCCCCCGCAATTTTGAAAAAACGTCATATCTCCCACAGTTTTGAAGATAGATGGCTTGTTCCTTCTGGACATATTTAGTTATTAGGATAACTTATCGATCCGCCAAAGAAATGAAGAAGATCGGATGAACGGTTTTCGAGTTATGATCAAAAGACAAATTTTCTTGGTACAGAGTATGTTATAGTAGGGCTTGACCGACTTTCTTTCTTGTTATACTCTGTACCGTAGGTACATAGAGTATTATAAGTTTGTGCAAAAGTATTTAACATCCAGAAGGAAGCATCTCCGACCCCATAAAGTATATATAATCTTGATCAGCATCAACAGCCGAGTCGATATAGCCATGTCCGTCTGTCCGTCTGTCTGTCTGTCCGTATGAACGCACAGATCTCAGAGATGGTAAGAGATAGAGGTTTGACGTGTATGGGACATATGCTTCTTAAGTCTGCAGGCAGATCAAGTTTATTTTCAATTTTGGCCACGCCCCCTCCCGCCCCCGCAATTTAGAAAAAACGTCATATCTCCCACAGTTTTGAAGATAGATGGCTTGTTCCTTCTGGACATATTTAGTTATTAGGATAACTTATCGATTCGGAATGAAGAAGATCGGATGAACGGTTTTCGAGTTATGATCAAAAGACAAATTTTCTTGGTACAGAGTATGTTATAGTCGGGCTTGACCGACTTTCTTTCTTGTTTCATATCCTTTTTTTCTCTGTGTAGGAACTTAATACATTGGAAAAGTAGCTTTCATACAGTTATCCTAGGTTCATGATACAATAACTTTAAGGTAGCGCAACCGAAGTGCCTTTTCACCTTTTCGTTCGAAATAGAGACACTTTATCCACGAAAAGTTAATTTTGCGCAAAATATGTGTGTTCTGCCTCAGGAAACCGCAAGTGTGTATGAGTGCTAGTGTGTTTCCAAGGCAACAATAACAAAAAAAAAAGGACACTTGGCTCGACTTACTCAATTTCTTATGCTTAGCTGTTGAGAGCTGAACTAAATGGTACCCTGTTATCGTAAAACAGCTCTCTCATCATGTGAAAAGCAAATTTTCTAGAAAAATTTTGGTTTTTTTCAAAGAATTAGAAAGTTGTAAATGCCGTTGAAGGGCTTTAATAGCTGGTTTTGGAAAATACCTTTCTGGTTGAAAATTTGGCAAAATTTGGGTTAAGTTGAAGTCGAATGGAACCTGGTCGCACCAAATTATAAAGTTAAAACGGAGAGATAGTCACAGAAACGTTGTCAGCTTAGATAAATATATAATTTTAGTTTAAATTTCTTATTCATAAAGCAAAATTCTTGATCCAAGATTGAATTTCTTGATCTAAATAAGCATTTTTAATACCGAATTTCCTAAAACAAGACTCTTTAAGGATTAACCCTTCAAATCCCGCTGACTCTCTCTTCACTCTTCGTTACCTTTAAACTATAAATAAAGACCGATTACAGCTTGATTTCAAACCTGGACAAACATAAGCTGTTGCTTTATGCACAATTTATTGTAATTTATGACCGTTCCACTTATATCTCTAATTTATTTCCCGATCTATAAAATGTTAAATGCTTATCTTGAAGGGAAAAGTTATCTGTCAAACCAAAAACTTGAATTTATCTCGATTGTAAATCACAACAATCAAGCAACTTCAACTCCAAAAGGCAGGGCCAAAATAATGCATGCAAATTGTGTGTGTGTGTGTTAAGCCAAAGAATTCCAAAAATTTGTTCTCAGTCTCCTCGCTTAGGCCCGCGCCGCACCTTATCTTCATTCATAATTTCATCAACCCAGAAAGAAAAAAAAAACCTTGCTACGTTTTTATTTATTAGAACTCTGTCGATAATTACAAAATAATGCGTTTGCCCCCGCCCCCCTCGACAAACAACCGCCTCTGCCATAACTTCAACTGTGTGGCGGCTGCTAGAGGCGAGCGCTAACTATGCTTGGGAAAACGTTTGGAAAAGCACATGGCCAAACATTGCTTACTGGCATCCAAAACGAGGTTACACCAAAGCATAAATTGTTCCAGTGAGGAAGTGTGTGGAAGGGCGATAGTGCCCTTTTTTTCGACATTTTGATAAGATTTCAATGGGTACCTTCGTTAGAGGGTTAATTGCTGTTAAGCAGTGGGTGGAGAACCAAGGAGCTGGGCTGGGGGGAGAGGTGGGTGATGGAAGTTTGTAACTTGGCTAATTTGTGGCTGCTACTTGTGAATGAGCTTGAGGCTGAAGGGAGGCCTTGGTAGGTAGGAACGAAGTGATGTGAAGTGGTCGGCGCTATTGTTGAGTTAAGCACTGGCGTTAAACTGTTAAGTTGACTGTTGAGAGAATCCATTGATACGACAGATTATAAATCTTCTTAATGTTGCTATAGTTTTAATATTCTTAAGAGTCATTCTATATTTAGTTGAGGGTAAAGTGCTATGAATTATAGAAGGGTAGTTTCTGAAGTAGGCGGCACAATAATTTGAGAAATGTTGAGTATTTCAATCTGGGTACGTTTAACCGAACCTCGGAATTGAGTCTATACAGTCTGTTTAAAATCTAGTGCTAAAAGTATTCGAAACTTGGTGAAACTTGCTAATTTAAAAGATTTATTCGCCAACGCTGTTGCCTACTTTTAGGCGTTTAACATTTCAAAAATATATTTGAGAAGGATTCTACTTTAAATAAAGTTAAGTAGATATAAATCTTACGCCTATTCAAAGGCATAGCGTCCTTCCAGTAACGTTTTGCTCTTCGGTTGTTGACAAAAGCTCAGCGAACTAAAACCGAATACTGCCAACCTCAAATTTGTATTCTTGTCTTATAAAATCATTCAACTTCCAAGTTTTATGTGCTGTAAACACATCAGATCCAATATTTTTAATCAAAGACTACCAGTGCATGTAGCGTATTTTTTTAGATTAATTACAATTCTCAAACGCTTCTAGCAATCTGGAATTCCTTAGGCATTTGATGACATTTAAACAAAATACAACAAATTTCAAACTTGAATCAAGAACTATGGATGCGAAAAGTACGTTAAAAGGGGAAGTTCTTAGTTCAAAGAGCGGATTTCTTGATTCAAGTATGACCCGAAAGACTTGATCCAAGAGTTTTGCACTTTTTGGTTATCAAATTTGCACTATTTTCTCCGTTTTTTAGCTTACAAAACTCTCAACAATTCAAAAACGTCTAAAGTTATTAAAATTTTTCGTTGGACATATACCAAAGACCAAAAATAATGCCAAAAAGTTTGTTATTTGATCCCAAAATGTACTCAAACTGAGCGTTAGTCTGTATTGAAATAGACTTTAAACTTTGTAGTATGAATAATGTTCTTGAATACAGAAGAAACCATATTAGGTGCTGAATTGCGAAACTATTTAGAAAAGATTTCTTTTGGTATTAAGATTTGGTAGAATGCAGAACTGTTCTAGTCATAGATTTCCCAATGAAAGCTAACAAATCCTAGAGGTTATTGGTGTTCGTTTACTTTGAAACTGTTGCAGTAGATTGTTTTGACAGTTTCTTGGTTTGAGGGGGCTGAAGTTATAAAGTGAGTTGAAGCCAGGACGAATCCAGTCCCGAAACTTCACCAATTTTTCCGAAATTTGCGGATTCCTAATCTTAAAAGGTGAAGTCTTTGAGGGAAGTTACATGAAAATCATCTCGTGAGGTTCCAAAAACTACACAAATATGTTGCGTTCATACCATCTCTAAAATAAGCCCTTGTTTTATCCAAATACATATATAAATCAAGGCAGGAACTGAGTAAAGTTTTGTCACTGCATTAAAATGGTTTTTTTTAAAATTATTTTAATTTCTATTTTATTGATTTTAAATAAAAATTATTCCGAAAATACTCTAAAATCATCCAGCTGTATTTTGTGAATGTTCTAGATCCTCTCAAGTTGTGTACAGCCCAGATTTAAGCCTTGCCACACCATATTTATCAGTTGTAAACAAAAAGTTGTCTTCCACAGCTTAAAATATAAGCTGAGACCTTTCCAATGGATACCAGTCATTCTACTTCAACTAAAACTACTTCAGAATTCCAGGGCTTCGCATACTTACAATAAAAAACAGCAGTCTTTTTAACTGATTCGACATTCATTCGGCGATTAATGTACATAATTTCAAATCCATTTACTGCCAAAAAACGGAGAGCAGTAAACTAAATAATTTCCGTTCGTTGTTGTTGTTGTTGTTGCTGTGGTTGTCGTTGATCTCGTAAGATTAGCGAAGGGCAAAACGGCGATTTGGTTGACATGGAACCGCCATTAATTTCCTCATATTATGTGTCACACACACTGGGCACTTCCGTTTCCGTTGCACTTTTTTTTGTTGCCTTTTTATTTTGCTTGGTACCAATTTTGCACGTATCAACAACCAGCGGTCAATAGTGTTTTCCTTTTGCCACACGTCGTTAGTCGTAACGTAACGATAAAATCAAAACAAAACGCACACGCGATTCCACGGCGATTCCGAAGCGACGTTGAACGTCTTTGCAGGGCGATTGAATTATCGAGACTGAAACGTGCGACATTTTTTGGTGTTGTGTTTTTCTTCCTTTCCACACACACACAAACACACACAAGAGTACGCAACATAACAAGCAGTCTGAAAAACTTGCGCAGCAGCGGCCAGTACAAACCAAAAATTTGTTGCATGCGAGAAAATGTAACAGCTCAAACCTCTGCTGTATGAAGCAGTTGTGTGTCTCAGAGCAGTGGCTGTTATTAACAGTCGAACGGTTGTTGCCAGCGTTTGTGGCTGTTGAAAGTGTTGCGCCAGCTGATGTTAATGGAAGAAGCTCCATAGGATTGAATTTGGCCAACCATTTACCAAGTTTGGGAATTAATGGTTAGAGGCGAGCGCTGCCAATCAGTAGAAATGCACAGAATGGAAAAGATAATTGACAGTTCATGGAAACTCCTTTAAAAAATGATTCTTAAATTGCCTTAACTTAGGCAATAACACAACCAACAAAAGAACTTCTTCAATTTGATTGAAATAGTTTAGATATCCGAGCTGTACAATTCTTAAGTTTCAGTACCACATTTTTCAGTGCAAAACTCACTTATAAGATCAGTACTGAAATGATGCCTAAAATCAACTTAGGTCATGACGTAGTAGGATTTATCCTTGTTAAAATCATGGCTAAAACGCATATGAAGATATGCCATGGATTCAGTACCAGCCCTCCTTTCATTTCGGGGCTGATTCAGCTATGATTCAGTTCTGAATTGAACTCAAAGGAAAGAGTTTCTTTAACGAAGATTTTAGTATAAGTAAGAGTAGAAGAATTAGGAGGAGAAGTAACATAGATCGCTTTTTTTACACTGTACCAAAAATCCACAGAGTATATTTAGTTTGTGCAAAAATATGTAACAGCTAGAAGGAAGCATCTCAGACCCCAGAAAGTATATATATTCTTGATCAGCATCAACAGCCGAGTCGATATAGCCTTATGCGTCTATCTATCCGTATGAACGCACATATCTCAGAAATGGTAAGAGATAGTGGTTCGCCATGTATGGCACAAAAACTTCTTATATCAACAGGCAGATTAAGTATATTTTCAATTTGTGTCACGCCTACTGCCGGCCCTGCAATTTGAAGAAAACTTTATATATTCCACAGTTTTAAAGATAGAAGGTACGTAGCTTTTGGACATGTAAAGTTGTTAGTATTATTTATGGATCCGCCTAAGGAAGGGTGAAGATCTGATAAACGATTGTCGAGTTATAGGGTAAACAAACATTTATGCTGGGCAGCACCGACTAAAGCAGCGATGGGCAGCACTTACAAACTTTGGGAGGTTCCGAGTATGTTATAGTCGCGCTTGACCGACTTTCTTGCTTGTTTAGATTCGTTAAGGAAGATAATATCTGATTTCAGTCTCACATGTCATATTCATCAAGTTTAGAGTACTTGGAATGGATAACTTAGTATTGAGTACTTAGTATCGACTACATAGAGCTATCTATAACATGAACTAAGAATTAACAGAGTTTATCTGACATGACAGCTTTCTACAAGAAGAAAAATTTCGGCCTTAACTCCATTAACGAACGGACTAACTCAAATCTGTTGAACCAACTCGAACATCTTAGTTCGGTAGCAGTTAAATGAAGCATTGAGAATCTATTAAGCAGAATGTAGAAGTTGAAAAGATTAAGTATGTGGTGAGATCCAATCGAAAGTTCGCTCTGGGTCCAAACCTACACGCACTCACTTGACGCACTCAACATAAAACATTCTATACCGATTTATCTAATCAATACATTAGCATTATAAACTACATCCGAAATTGGCCAGCTCTTATCGAAAGTGAAAGGCGGAACAGGCTTGTAAATCTGAAACGTAGAGAGAAGTATCATATCCGACCCCATAAAGCCTGGAATTTCCAGGCATATAAGAATAAAAATAATCAAATGATGTTGAGTCTGTCGAATTATAAGTAAAAGTTTAAGGTGTGTTACCAATTACCATAAAAATCGATCGGGGAAGAAAACATTTATCAAGTTTCGTTGAACTTAATCAGGGAATAAAGCTGAATTTTTAGATTCTAGTTAAGTGGGGTATTCGGCCTAGAGGAGTCTTTCGGCCACAGCTTTTCTTACTCTTCTGCATAGGGTTAGAACAAGTTGACTCACAAATTCTCTGAAAATGTTCTTCCCACGTATTCATCTAAAAACAACTCAATTCACTTTGCAACTCACTTCATTTTATTCATTCATCCAATTTAGCCTGACTTTAATGAGCTTTACACAAGAATCTTTGTCTAATTACCAACGAAATGGTTAATCCCACAGCTAAAGTGCGTCACCAATCAACCAAGTATCTGTCGCCGGGCGTCAAGCATCGAGCATTGAGGCATCTCTCACTCACTGACAATAGCCCATTATCGAGGATTACAAGGACATGAACAAAAAGGACAAAAGGGACGGCATTGTGTGTGTGTGTGTGGACGAAACAATGGAGCATGTCCATGTCGATGAATTTCAATCGATTGACAGTTGGGCTGCGCCCTCTTCTCGTTTCCTTCCTTCCGCCCTGACCAGAATCCCCATTGTCGTCGTCGTCGTCGTCAATCAATGTTCAATCAAATGCTTGGATTTCAGTTTTTGGCAACTTCCCTTCCACCCACCCATGACACACTTTTCGCAGGAAGTAATCGCATGCGGGCGAGACCCTAATCGTTGGTTTTATTGCTTGGGTGTTAACCGTTTAATGGTTCACCCTAATTGAGATTGACTCCCCCAGCAAGCAGAGGCCGGCCAAAGAGTAGCCCACAGCCAGTACCATGGCTGCCAGGGCTATATCCGCCAGGCCTAAGGCTACCACTTGATCATGTTGCGTGGGTAGAAAGTGAAGAAATCCTGCCTTGATCGCCATTTCGTGTACATCCTCCACCAGTTTCATCTGCAGACCCGTCTCAAAGAGTCGCTGTATATGCAGATTGTATAAGGACTCCAGGGCCCAGTTCTGTTTGATTAGCTGCACGGCCCAGGTATAGCCCACGGGTTGACTCAACTTCTGCATGCGTCGTCGCCTTAAGAACTTTTGCTGATACAAATAGAAGTCCATGCGATCCTCAGAGTCCACATAGGCATAGCGTGAGTCCAGACTATTGCGCCGCTGCTGATGCAGAGATTCGTCCACAAGTTGGAAACGTTCTTGCAGCTCTGCTGAACCACCATACACGGAATTGGGTCTCAGGTTATGTGGTTGTATCAATATGCTAACATTGGCCAGCTTCAGATCGGCCAGATTATTGAGGGGTCGCTGGTAGAGCTTAGTGGTCAGCATCATGGAGAGTAAGCACACATAGAGGCTGGACAAAATGAAGCCCCCGTTGAAGAGTACCAAAAGTAACATCAATTTTACACCTCTGGAGCATTTGGGTAAGCTCATATTCAAAGTTAATAAACACTGCACAGCCAGTAGTAGATAGGGACCCACCTGCCAGCTGCCATAACGATATCGATGCCACAGGCTACCCATTAGGCAAATATAGAACAGAGTCAATGCCAAGCAGAACCAAATAAACACATCAAATGGTCGTAGAAAATAGTAGAACTTGTCGATGGGATGGCCAAAGGGTGCCATAACAGCCACTCGATTCAGACGCACCGCCTTACTGGTGGCATGGCGAAAGGTCTTAACAAAAATAGTGCCACAGGCATCGGTTTGATTAAGCTCCAACAGCTCCAGACACTCGCTGGTGGCATAAAGACGCAAGCCAGGAAACTCCACGGGCACAAAGGTGGCATTAAAATGCTGCACAAATAATTTGAATATATTGAGGACACTTCCCTCGTAGCGTTTGGAGGAAGACCCTAACTCTTGCACAAAACAATGTGGTGGATCATTTGTGACCAAAACCCGCACAGGATAACCTTGCAGATTTGTCATTTGCCGCTGTTGTAGGTAAAGCTCCAATTTGTTGATTTTTGTCACAGTATCTGCTCCGTAAAACAGAGTCCAAACTTGTTTAAGCTGTAGATTATATACCAAAACGTAGGGAAATCCTTTATCCTGGTAAGTCTGCAGCACTTTTTGATATCTTGTGGTGTCTCTCTTAGTATCTCTGGCCAGTAGTAAGATATCATTGAACTGTCTATCCTTTAGATACATTTCCATTAGCTCCGCTGTTAATAAAAAGTTATCTTCCAGCCAAACCACCATTAAAATGGTTGCCTCATGTTGCTGCCTCAATGGCTGACTTACATTAAGCATTTTGGGTAGCTGGGCATGATCTACCATGCTTAAAGCCTGCTGGGTGCCATTGTAGTAAATAATGGTTTTAAATTTTAACTTTTCGCTTAATTGCCTAATTAGGCTAACAGGTTCAATTGCGCCGTTTAATGGCAAAAGACTTAAATGTAGTAGTATTAGCCGAAGTACCAACATTTTGCTTAGCTTGCAGACAACTGAAAGACAAAGTTCAACAAGATACTTACTTATTGTACTTATTAAACAGCCGCTGCTAATTGGTTAACTCAACTAATTATGGGCATTTAATTAGACAGCTTGTAGCTGCTACTTAGTTGTTAATTCGGGTGCTAAGTAAATTGAGTTAACAGAATGGGATAAAACGCACAGAGAGTGCTTAAATTATAAACGTTAACATATATGAAACACAAGCAGAACAAAAAGGTATTGCATACTTTTCGGTGTTTAGTTTATACAATTTGAAAAATTAGTTAAGACTTCATTTCAAAGAGCAAGTCTATGAATGAGTGGGCCTTGGGAAATTTCTACACAGATAAACTTAATATTGCCTCTCTAGGCTTTGAGTTGCACTTAATTGAAGTAGGGGTAAATACCAAACTGTCTTGAAAAAAGCTGCATCAGCTTAAAGTTGGGAAAGATTACATTTTTTTGTACCATTTCTAGGTTCAATTGGTAGGCAAACTGCATTTTGTGTTGTTTCTTTCATGAATCTATCATCAAATACTATAACTTATTCTCAAACTAAACTATAACCCACAATTCTACGATTTTTTTAAGCCCAGATTATGCCAAGATCGAGTTGTGTAACGCCCCTAGGTATGCAATGGGTGTTGTTAAAAATGTTCTTTGAAATCCATTGCATAAATGAGGTACAGTAACCTAGCTATCAAGGCAGTTAAGAATGCGATTTCTACAGTAGGTATCACTTTACTACAGCGATGTGGCATTACTAACGAAATCTTCCTTCGGGAAGAAGAGAGACACTCTGCGCCATTTAAGGGCGCTAAGAAAGCGTTACTTCTCGCATCCTAAAAAAATTGGCCTAATAAACCAAAAAAAGGCCTGAAAATGTAGTTATTCGGGGTTGTCCCAGAAATCTCTAGAGATTTTCGTATAAACGCTTTCATTTCGAGCTACAATGTGAAAAGTCTCCAAAATGCTTGGCTACTAGATTGGATGACAAAAGTTGAGAGATTTGAAACCGACTGTTCAAGGCCAAGTCGGTTTGATACGTTCGGTTTCCTTTCTCTAAGATCTAGTAGTCAGCAGCATTGCTGTCACTTTACATCGAAAGTTCTCCTAGTTTAGTTCAAAGTTCAATCGTTTATACGAAAATATCTAGAGATTTCTGGGACACCATCAAATATAACCTACAACAAATAGAAGAAAGAAGTTTGTATTCCCTTGCAGCATGTTTTACCAACTAAAACTACTTTTCGGACCTTACTTTTCCACGGGAGCTATACTATATACATAGATGTACGATTTCGACCAAACTTAGTGGAACCAAGCAAAAGCCTTACAAACGAATATGTAAAAAATTTGGAGTTGATTTTATTTAAAACAAAAAAGTTTTTTTTAATAAAACTTCAATTTCGATCGATCATTCGTACTGCAGCTATATGCTATAGTCATCCGATTTTGACAAAAGTTTGTAGAATTGTGTAAAAGCATATTAACTAAATAAATAACAATTTTAAGGGCATTTCCTTTAAAAACAAAAAAGTTTTTCTTACTAAAACTAGTTTTTCGACCCATCATTCGTACTACAGCTATATGATATAGTCATCCGATTTCGACAAAACTTTGTAGAATTGAGTAAAAGCATATTTAATAAATAAATAAAAAATTTAAGGACAATTCCTTTTAAAACAAAAAAGTTTTTCGCACTAAGACTATATCAGACTCTACTTGTCTATGGCAACTATACTATATAGATGTCCGATTTCGACCAAACTTTGTGAAATCATAGGAAAGCATAGCAAACTAAGTAATACAAAGTTTGGAGGCGTTTCCATTGAAAACAAAAAAGTTTTTTTCATTAAAACTATATTTTCGACTGATCCTTCCTATGACAGCTATATGCTATAGTCATCCGATCCAGCCGGTTCCCACAAATGTGCAGCGTATTTGTATCTAAAGACTTCGTGCAAAGTTTGATGAAGATTGCTTTCTAACTGACAGAGGAGATGGCATAGAAACAGACGGACGGACAAGGCTAAATCAACTCAGCTCGTCGTGATGTTCAAGAATATATCTATATATTATGTGGTCGGAGATGCTTCCTTCTATGCGTTACAAACAACCGGACAATATTATAATACCCTCTTTAAGGGTCGCTAATGATCTTAGTGATCTTTCCTCCAGTTTAAGATGTTAAATCGGTTTTGAATCTTAAATCATTCCAAAAATAAATGTGCACCCTGGGCATTTTCTTAACATACTTCAATTTTAAATATTTTTGTTTAATGTTACATTAAAGCAATTGGTTAGCAGTTTAATATTGATATCTTACCCTCTAATCCCTTATAACTCTAGTCATGTTTTTGCCTTAAACAATTACTTGCCAATTTTTTTTGTTTAGTTGGCCAACTTATCAAAACTGTTGCCAACTGCCCAGAGTCAATGTTCACACACTTCCACAGTCAGCAACCCTAATGTTATCTCAGTGACGTCGCAAAGAATGTGCACCATACCATAGATTGGCCCCAAAAAGTAAATGACGATTAGATTTCAAATTGTAGACAACTCGTAATAGGTTATGGGCTTATGTGTTCTGCATTCCATTTGAAGCGTTGCCAAGAGTGATGTGTAAGTGCTTTGCATTTGCGAAATAATAATAAGTACTAGAGACAGTCACACTTCAACTTGTTTTCGAATGGAAATTACTGAATTTATGGGAATAATTTCATAATGGCAATGCAAACATTCGAATCTAACTAATTAATGTTAACCGAAATGTCAGCTTAGTTACTTAGGGTCTGATTACTGGGCTAAATGTCTAGTTCTACTAAAAATCCTAGACCAAAATGACTAAGCAAACTAATTCGTGTTCAAGTGATACTTAAACTTGTAAAAAAAAAAAAAACGGGGGGGCGACTGGCCTGTTTTCCAAGAATCGAGTGTAAGAGCTTCCTAAGTAGGCACATGACCAACAGGGTACTTAGGGGCACCAAATCAAAGTCCATCTAAGGTAAGCAGTATTATCGTACGACTTGTTTTAAGGGGAAAGTACTGTATTGTTCAGTTTATTTTGGTCTTGGAACTGTCTTTAAGTATTAAAGACTGCAAATCAGAAAAGTTTTACACATTGTGCACACACAATACATTATTTTTTTAATTTCCAAATGACGGAAGGCAATCGTTGGAGCATTCATTTCAATGTTCAATGTTGAAAACTGTACCGTCCAACGTTTTGTTTCGATTTTGGATGGAAATATGGTAGGATGGTGGTGATTTTAGTTGGGCTTCGTGTGCTGAATACGAATCTGTATTCGGAATTGATTCATCACGTCCAGATTTGAACTAATTTTAGCTTTTAATTGTTTAAAAAGTCAAATTTTTTACCATTTTTGGTCACTTTTTGTGGCGAACCTTTACCATTCTCTTAGCTCTCTTTGATATTATTGCAAAGTATATCTTCTTAGCTTTAAAATAAACTACCCCAAACATTTCTGCGATTTTTTTAAACGAAGATATACTATTTGGAGTACAAGTGTTCAAAAGCATATACAAAAATTCAATATTCAATCTTCGGTTAAAAAATAGTAGAATTGTTTGGAATAGTTTATTTTAAAATAAATAAATATTACCTTCAGATAATATCAAAGTGAACCAAATTAAATTAAAAGAATCCCCTCAAAATCTGCATAAAACGTGTCAAAATATGCGTTTTAGGCAACTTTCAAGTTCAGAATGTACCAAAAATCTAGACGTTATGGGCGATTTTCGAAAACAGATTCGGGTTCGGCACACGAAAATCATTTTGAATGACTACCAACTCTTCAATATTCTGGACCTTGTTGCCCAGTGTAATCTAAGCTAAGCTAAGTGCTTTGAAAATGATATTTCAGCACTGCAATATTTGATTTGGGATTTTTAAATGAATGGAAACAATTCCGATCAATTCCGACATCAAAAACAGCTAAGAAACAATCCAACATTCTATTAATCAAGATCAAAACAGAGACCAAGGGTTAGTTCCTATTAAACGCTGTTCAGCTGTTCAACAGAACCTTAACCCTTTACGACAGGTTCGAACCTTCTATATTTCTAGATCTTTTAGCCTTAGTTTAGCCATATTAAAGGCGTGACTATGATTTCACTCGATGGGCAACAGAGCAGCCCGAGTTAACCTACAGATCAGGGAGTTAATGTCAAGAACTCTCAGCTGATACTAAAACATATAGTAAAAAGTCCGCAATGCGGTAACTATGCTGGTAAAAGCGTATGCCAATTCAATCAGAGGCTTATTTTGGCTAACTATGAGAATTATTAGTGGAAACGCATGGGCTTTGATTTAACAATGCTTGATTTTTTTCGTCACAAAAGGTATTTTTGCAAATTAAAAGTCTTGCAGGTGATTAAGCCAAAAAAACTACTTGCCAGAGGTCAGTTGAAACCAACTTTCCTTTAAAAACCAATCATAAGTTAATGTTACTACTTGGGTGGCCGCTTGGTAAACTCCAAATAAAAAATTGTCTTCTGCAATAAACCCAAGGTTCAGAGGCTCAGCCCAAAATTGTTAACCTTTTTGTCTATGCCAGCTAATTAACTTAACAATTCATATTTGGCCACATTTGATTATCACGTTGAAAAAATAGCTAGAAAAACAGAAAAAACCAGCTAGTAGCAACGCCACTTGAACTTTGTAACCAACTGCTGACCACAGTGAAACTCATGGCGTTTGGCTGCTGATGTCAATCATTGTGATTGGGTCGCCTCTGCGGGGGATGGGGCTGGATTAGTATGATGGGGCAGTGGGGATTGAGGCGCCGCCAATCAATATCAAAGGCTGATTACGATTAAATTGCTGGTGCTCATAAAAATGAACCCAACTGAGCAAACGCCCCTCCTCCCCACCCATACTTTTTTGGTCTTGCTGTGACTTTTTGGCGAGCCTCCTTCAAATTGAAAATGGAAGTGGAAATGGTAGTGGGAATGACTCAACATCAGGTTAAAGTGTACTGCTAAGTACTTGGCATTAAGTGGGGGTGAGGTGAAGCTTGATTGAAATTGATAAATGAGATGCGATTCGAGTAGGGTGGACTTTAGCTAGGAATAATTTTAAGGTACGAGGGCGGTTTAAAAAGTGTGTATTAAAAACAGATGTGTGATTCGCATTGAAAATCTTGAAAATGCTAAAACAAACATCTGGAACAGTTTCCAAATTAGTTTACAGCAAAAGCATACCCCTTATCAAAGAAAACGAGCTCAGTCACGGTCGCCACCTCTTCTAGAAATGTAAATTTAACGCTGATATGGGAAAACAACAATATTCTTCATACAAAACGTATGTAACTTTTCAAACTACCCCCTTATATAGCTAATCTAAAGTGCGTCAGCTACAAAAATTTATAAAAATAAAAAAAGACAAACAATTTTTGTTCAAGATTTGACGCCCTGATAGAGTAGTGATACACGCTTAGCGCCATTATTTCTTTCCAACCAAGGACTTGTTCGCTGGAATGCTCCACATTTTCTTTCCTTATCAGTCAAACAATGCCGACATCATGCTAATTTATAACCACACGCCATAGGACTTTAACTCTCGCATGACGTGCAGTTTCTCGTGCCGCCACCACCGCCGCATTGCAGAGGAACAGCTGTCCGTACAGATTTATGGGAACCATAAAAACTGGCCCCAAAACAGAACCAAATCAAAACAAATCGTAAATATATCTCTCAACAATTTCTTATTTATTTATTAGGAAACCAAGCAAAATTCCTGCAAACGATGGACACAATGCTCTATCGGATGGCATCCGAGCGTTTTTGTGCGGTGAACTTTGATATTGAATCGTATATTAAGCAAAAGTGGACAGCTCACTTATCGCCCGGCTGGGGGAGGAGTGTTCTTCCACTTGAGATTTGTTGTTGCCATTGTGTTTCTTTTCTATATTAATGAGCATTAATTGATTTTGTGTTTGATTTGTGATACCGAAACATTTGATATGCTTGTGGACAGGATCTTGCGGTTTCCTGAGGGCAGCACGTGTTTTGGGGGTCTGAAAAACCACAAGAGTGAAAAATATTTAAACAAGCCCGGCGCAACCGCAAACTCAACAAAATACCAGTGCATCACCTCTCCGCCCCCCGTCTCTCTCTCTGTCACACTCACTCACTCACATTTGGACGTGAGGCCCGGCGGGCAATTCGTGTTTGACAAGTAATAAAAATGATTAAGGCAAATCTAAACACTGGTTCCATGCATATTAATTACGCTTTTGGTTTCGGCCATGGATTTTGGCTAACATCGATGGGGTGCAGAAGTCCATTTCGTTAATCAAAATGCGAATGCAATCAATGGAACGGAAGCGCAAAAAAAAAGGTAATGGTCCAGTTGGGAGAGATTAATGTGGGGGTTCAAAGTCACGGTGGCTCAAATTTGGAAATGTCAATTCAAAATTCGGTGTTTTTTATTGAAGAGATTTGTTATCCCTCAGATGGCCCTTCAGCAAGTGAGAAAGTTGTAGTCTGATGTAAGAATCTGGTAGTAAACAAGATTGAACCCCTCAACTGTGTCAAATTTTCCAGAGTTTCGCTTGATTCTAGAGCCAACTAACGTCGATTACAATAGGCTTACAAAGCCAAATCAATATAGTTTACAGTAAAAGACGCGAATTGTACTAGCCCAGAAGTTAAATAAGTTAATCCGGCTATGCTTAAGAACGTTGTGACCTTATTAGGATATTTATTTGGAAAATTATTTTGCACTAGGGTACACCTACTTTTAAAAAGAATCGATCTAAATATCTGTAGAAAATTCAAAGTAAACATAAAAAAGAGAGCGTAAGTTAAAGTTAGCCCTGCTTGACTTTGATAAGCCCGTTACTCAGGGTCATTAATGCTTAATAGCCTCACCTTATGTTAATTAACAGATCATTAACATTAATGTAAGGATATCAACATTATGTTAGTCAACTGCTTCGATATGTATGCAACGTTTGTGTAACCTTTAAAGAGATTATAGATACTGGGCACATAATGCAAACTCTGAGCTCAATATCTGAAAATCAAAGTGTATATACAGACAAACGGTCAGATGGTCGTGGCTATATCGGCTCTGATGTTGATGCTGAACAAAAATATATATATACCTTATATCAGAGATGCTTTCTTCAGCCTGTTACACACATATGCATCTTTTTTTACTTTACAAGTCTATCAGTCTTCTATCAAAGCATTAAAGTCAATAAAATTAGTCTTTTTCCAGAATATTCAAATATTGGTGACTAGTATAGATGATTTTTGAATATACTAAACACGAATCTGTGAGTAAAAATGCTCCATCACGTTTAGTTTTCGTAACTTGTGTATAAATTGGCCTAAAATGTCTGTTTTATAAATTTTCAGGCACGTTTTGTGGGCATCTAATACTATTGTTTGAACTCTCTTTGGTCATATCATAAAGAATTACTTCTGAGGCTTAAAATAAACTATCCCAAGAATTTTTGCGATTTTTGTAAGCGAAGTTATACCATTTAGAATACATGTATTTGTATGAAAATTTCAACAAAATCTATTGCATACTTCAAGGCGGTCTAAAATATGTTAATTTTGAACCAAATGGTAAATCTTCGCTAAAAAAAATCGGAAAACTATATGTGATAGTTTATTTTAAAGCTAAGAAGTAGAACTTTACCAAAAAATTAGAGAGATTCAAGGCAAAAGCAGAGGATACCCATAAAACGTCTCTACAAACGGTATAAATAGGCAATTTAGGCATCGTTAAGCTCAAGTTAGAAAAAAACTCGACTTAATGGACCATTTCCTTAAAAAAGAATTGTGTTAAGCATACCAAAAGAATCTGAAACCACCATCAACCCTTCAATATACAGGACCTTGCTGCCCAGTGTTATTCGTTCTTAAACTAAGCACTTAAATAACTTTATTTAGGGCCGTTTTCTAATCTACTACATAGATCTGTCTATCTGTCACATAAACCTACAAATAACAGAGCAAAATCTTAGCTTATCTGCCACATAGCTGCTATGTATGATTTGAGAAATCGGCCCTTAGTTTAAGACAGACATATACGGAGCAGTTAAAACACTTAGAACAATCCCCAATCCCGCTAATCTATTCTTAATCTCAACAATGTAATATAGGTACTCTTAAAAAGCTTTTAAACCAAGCGTATCGAACATTAAATGATCGATAATTAAAAGACTTATTGAAATTTTTCAACTAAAACTACTTGATTCAAGTAAGAACTTTCTTGAATTCTTGTTACAATATTCAAGTATAGTCTTAGATGTTTGTCCCACTGTATATGGTTTTCATATTTGACCGCTAGCTCCAAACCTCATTTCCCTGCCTGCCACTTAGCTATAAGTATGACCAAAAAGTTTACGTAATATGTCTAGCCATGGAACTCCCTCACCTGCCTGTACACACTCCCAACCCCATCCCCAGCAAAACGGTTGCATGTCGAGCAGCATGAAAACATTGCAGAAAGTACCATCCCCTGCCCCTTTCCCACCACCCATAGCTTATATATTTTTGTCGTTGGCCTTTTGGCATTTGGGTTGCCATTTTCCTGCGGAAATGTGAACCAAAATGTTTGCGTGCCTCCATTTGGAGCTGAGAGCTCTGGGGAGTATGGGGGAACGTAATATGTTGGAATATTTGAAATTTAAGAAACATGTCGAAGAAGGAGTAGGGAGGTGTCCTGCTGCTCTTGGCAAATGGCGCCGTCAAATGCGTTCATTGAACTGCCAAGCAATGCAATAAAATCAACAAAAAACACATTTAAAAGGCAAAATAAATATGTGAAGGATAACTGGCGACTGGGTGGAGGAGACGTAGAGAGTGCGATCTAAGACAAACAGCGAACGAACGGATTTATGGGGTCGGTTGCCGTCGTCAACGGAAGCGGAAAGACGCGCAACTTGCAACTGACATACAAAATAGTAGAGGCAGGGCGGCGAGCCGAGTCCAGCCAGCAGAAGCAACCGCAAAAAGGCTGCGCTAAAAGGAAGCTGTCAAAAGGCTGGCACAACCCCTCATCCTTGGCAAACGGAAACGAATTATGTTGCCTTATGCGAAAGGGTTCAAGACGCTGTCAGCGACTCTTCAGGCTCTGGGGTGAAATTGATATGCCCGAAAGGATACAATAACTCCCTCCAAGGCGCAAAAATTTCATATTTTTATGGTTTTTGTGTATGAAAATTTATGCCCCAAGGAATCTGTAATTGCGTAAGCTGTTGTGGCTTTTACACAAAATTGATCGATAACAGTCCATAATAATAATAATCATTATAGTCGAGGGCGCAGACCACTTGAAGCTGGCCAATTGCTAAATGCTTTTCCGACTTTGTGGGCGCATTTTCACTTACAAAAAAATTCATACACATTTTTAGTTACAAATGATGCCAAAAATAAGCCTTACACTTTATCAGCTTGAAGTGGGGAAAGATCTATCAGAATTTATGGAACCTTATAAATTCCTGCGTCACATTATCAAACGATTTTTTTCTACAAAAGTCATTTTACTTTTTGTATAATTTCTTTTTAAAGACTCTCATAAATTCTCGAGCGGAGGTATATCTTAAGCAGTGACTCAAAGTTGTCACTCAGTTCTCGGTAAAGTGAAGTCAAAAGTGAGAGTGTGCGATTTTGTTGTCAATAAGATAAAAATATCATGCTTAAATCCATTTATTTGAAGTCAATGAAGGAATTCTAAATTTAAAATGGTTTGTAGTAACGTCAGGGTCGTATATATAGAGTTTGTTTATACAAAGATAGGACAATTTTATGCACTGGATGAGAAGAATGATTGAAGAATGGGTACAATTTTCTCCCGACAAAAGTAAGGATCACAAAATGAACGCAGTTATGACTATTTCTTAAGCAGTCCTAAGACTCCATAATGACTCTAATGTAGTCCAAACTGTCCTAATATGTTAATAATGTGACTCACAACATTTGGAAGATAATTTTGATAAAAATCACCTTGATGAGTCTTTTTCGACTCCTTTTGATCATCCAAAAGAGATGCCTATGCCATTGTGCAATGTGCAAATGTGATTTAGTGAAATACGACTTTAAAATAGACTCTCAAATGACTCGAAACTGATTGGAAACTGATCAGAAGAACGGGTTAAGTTCGACTCTTGAAGAAAAGTTTCGGCTAGGATACGATTTTCTACCGACAAAAGTATTTGATCAGAAAAAGAACGCATTTCTGACTATTTTAATCAGACCGAGGACTCGAAAAAGATATTAATGTGATCAAAAGTTTGATAAAATGTTTGCTGGGAGGATTCGAAAAAGTCTCGTATGTTTGCTGGGATGTGCGATTCTACAAAGACTCGAAAAAGATACATGCATGTGTATAAAATGTGGCTTATTGAAAATGTCTAGAAATTGAGTCAAAAATATTTAGAAGAACGGGCTAAAGACGACTCTTGAAGAAGAGTCGCGGCTAGGGTACCATTTTCTCCCTACAAAAGTATAATCTATGGTGAGAAAACGACCGTAACTGTTTGTATTTTATTCAGACGGACCCACACAACATACGGAAGTTCATTTTAACAAAAGTCACCTTGATGAATCCTTTGCGAGCCCTTTTGTTGTTTAAAAAGAGATTTCTAACATGTGCGACTAAAAGAAGTTCCATAAAAGGCTCTTGGATTTGCTTTAAATGTGTTTTATTGAACTTCGGCTCTAAAAAGACTCTCAAATGACTCGAATCTGATCAGAAGAACGGGTTGAATTGAAATCTTTAAGAAAAATCGCCGACAAAAAAAAGAGATATCAGAAATCGAGCTTTTAGTCAGATCCAAGACTCCAAAAAGTCTCGAATATGATAAAGAATCAGAGCAAATGTTTGCTGTTTGGAAGGACTTGGAATTTTAGCAAAAAATTTCATAAAATGTTTAGTGGAATGCGATGGGGATGGTGGGATGGGTAAAATAATGATTCCTCATTCCTCACGAAACGAGAAAGAAGACTTTAGTGAACCGACAGAATGGAAGTATCCTATAAAAATTATATATATGAGGGGTTAAACCCGTCTTAGTGTAGTTTATTCTCTTCTGTCTATACTCCCCTCTCTTCTTTTCCTATCTAATAACTTGAAAATATATATATTTTTTTCGAAAATCTAGAAATGTTTTTCTAAAATCTAGATTTATGCTGAATTGCCCTTGACCCCTTTTTTAAGTCGAATTTCTATACTTTTCTGAGTGTTTGTCGGTTCAAAAAGTTAGTTCAAAAAGGATTCAAACGTGGAATATTTCAATTTCTGTGTATTCTACAGTTGAATACTAAATGAAAAGCAGAATCGCACCAATAAATGTTACTTAGTTCACTTAATACCCTGGCCTACACACTATTATCGCCGCTAAGCGATTTGGGTCTGACCTGCAAAATCTATGTAATGCTCCACCTACCGGCCTCCTCCCGTCCCGTCCGTTGAACACTCCAAAAGCTGCCCGGCTTGCCACTTCAAACTGTGGCAAAATGCCACGCCCCCTTTAGTCTGGCGTGGGCAATTTGATGCGCTTCGTTGCGCGTGAAAATTATGATTTTTACTTTTGCTTAAATCTCATTAACTTAAAGGCTGAGGGGGGAAGAAAAAGGATGCCGATTGCCAATCGCCTCAACTAGTAGACCCATAAATATGGGTTAGCAGCCAGTGTAATTTGCATTAGCCAACTCTGACCAGAGCCCAAATTGAAAAGCTCAGTGACCGACGCAATCCTGGAAGCCAAAAGCGGTAACACATAACAGCCAGTATTTTAATTAAGCGCGCATTTTTATAGACATATTTTCCTTTAACGGCTGGCCATAAATTCAAGACGAGACCCAAAAAGTCGGAACTGCCAAGAAGGAGAACTCTACCGGAGCATTAAAGGCACGGCAGGCGGGCCGGCCACTCATAAATGGAAAGTGAATTTTATGCCAAGGCATTAAACAAAGTTGTGAAACTGAAGCAGCGTTTTGTATATCGCCGCTTGATAACTTCATCCCAGAGGCCCACAACTTTGTATGGGAGGCGTTCGGGCGGCAGGCAGCCAGCCAGCCAGCCAGCCAGCCTTATCGATTGCCTGATAAATTGTTTGACACAGTGTGTGGCATATGTGAGTTGCACTCAGCGTGTCATTCAACCCGCGTATCTTTATGGCCCGGCCCCGAGACGTAGCGTTTAAGCTTTGCTTGTCCCGTTTTCTGTTTGAACAAGCAGTAATGGATCAGTCGGTGGGAAGGTGCAAAAGATAGGAATCATTGATAGTGCATTAGTTGCAAGGGTTTAGCTTTCCAGTTTCCAGTTTCTCTTTCTGTTTCTGATTTTGGCGCCGGAATGATTTATTTGCATATGCAACATCGAAATGCACTCACAATGCTGGCCCAAAATGAGCTTTTAAGTGGCCGGCCCTTGACTCCAGTGTGGAGCTGGAGCTGGAGGAGTTGCCGTTTTTTTAACTTAATTTTATTTCGGCTTTTGTTTGTCTGTCACCAAGTGCTCCATTTCTCAGGCGTAACGTAAAGCTTATTAAGTCGAATTGTAATTCAATTTTTGTCTCTCGACCGCTTATCGAGTTTAATGGATTTTTAATGAGCCTTAAGCACCGCTTTTGACGGCTGAAGCTGCAGCAGAGTTGGGGGAGGCGGCGGTGGAAGCGATACCTACACTCAGAGAAACACAATTTGTATGACGGTTGAATTTTATTAACAAAAATTTAGCCATCAGGCTGCCGCCTATTCTCGGTCAGCTCATCATAGTACGAGCTCACCACAAACATGCAATAGATCATGACCACTAAAGAAAAACACAGCAGAAACAATCAACTAAATACACACATATCTCTCTCAGCAGCTTACCCATTCTTAGAAGAGCCAAGGCACTTAGCACTGCGGTGACTAAGGTACAAATTAGCACACAAAAGTTGACCAACAGCCAGGGACCCATATAGCCACGCTTCTCCTAAGTATCAACAGACAGTTGAGTACAGTGGAGACTTATTCAAGCAAAACTTACTCTTACTGCTCCATAGATCAACATTCCATCATTCGAGGCCATCAAGTAGAAACAGGCCGAAAAGCAGGCTACACAGGTTGTGGTATCCATTTGATCAAAGAATTCAACCACATTGTGGGGATACTCATTCTTGATAACCATATAGAAGCCTATCGAACCGAATATTATGTCCAAGATGCCAAACATGCAGCCAGTAACAATGACTCCCACACGCAGTGGTATGCAGCAGCAACATTTCATTAAACGCATGATTTTTGGGTTTTTTTTTTTAAAAACAATTATTAAAAACACAAAATGGAGTGACACAAAAATTCTGTAAATAAGAATCTTGAAACAGGATACAAAAGATACTAGGTAGCTTAACCGGAAGTGGGGTTGAAAATGATCTAATCATTTAATTGATGAAAATACGCAAAACTCTGGGCCAGACAAGCCCAAGCCATTCACATATTTAGCAGTTAGCATTAGAAGTAACGAGCTTTGTCAGAGAATCGGAAGTCTCCATTGCAAGCGCGATCTTCTCTAACTTACACAAAGAAAAAAGAATCAAAAAAGATCCATTTGAGCTGGATATCTCCTTAAAATCCTTTTAATCATTCAACGGAACTGAAAATCATCCAAATGGTGATAATTCTGGTAATATATGGAACATCGAGTCCTTATAAACAGCAGAAAAACATTTTGCACATATGTCAATTTAACTGAGGTGCAAATGGGAAAAATTGTTGACTGCGACCTATGTTAAAATCGAAACCAGACAAAAACGAAGAAATCAGGGATGCAAACCATTCGAAAATATGTACTGGTTCGGTTTAGTGGGTTCACACAGTTTTTGAACCGCCAGTTCGGTTCATTACATAGTTTTGGGAGCTAACTGATCCGCGGTTTCGTTTCGGTTCAGTGGTTCTTAAGAGCACCTTGTGAAATATTATGATTTCTATTTGAGTATCTTTAAAACAGTTCAACAAACGTCCAAAATGTATGGTATCAGATTTGAAGGATTCGTGTATACGTCCCTAGAGGAATGCCCTTCGAAAACAAAGAATTTCGTCAAGAATTTCGTCACACTCTGTTTATCATATTATATGAGAAGAAACTCTCCTGGCTAAGAAGCACTACAGAAAATCAAAAATCAAATCAATTATCAACTTTCAAGAAAAGAATGCAGATTGATGACAGGTATATTAAGAGATCAGATGACTTAAAGTATTACAAGTTGCAAAATTTGTGTCAAGTCATCCCTTAAAGGTTACATCGATCCAGTATCGCTAAGGATGTAGAGGGTCGAACGAAATTTCGTATGAAAATCATTTCAGGAAACCGTTTCCAATTCCCAAATTAATAAGTATCATTGGCTACGGAAGACGCGATTCGCGTCTTAAGACTCATCAGAGAGCTAAACCGAACAGAACCCTCTTTTCTTTGTGGTTTTCGGTTCGGTTCAGCAGGGAGACATTTCGAGGGCCCAGAGGAAGTCCCAGATCGTAATGATTCACAAGGAATAGTACTTCAGAGCTAAAGGTTAAGATTAGGACAGCATTTCTATAGAAAATCACTTATCATTGCTAGACGCCCCAGGTAGCCTACTTTGTTTGCACCACCTACCCCACCCTTTACCAGCATAGTACAAAATTTTCCACAGCTCTTGTCTTATAGACTTATTTGACAAGCCCCCCATATGTCTTTCCCCGATTTCTTAGAATCAACTCAAAAATAGAATCCAAAAGACATTGGGCCATAAAGACAAATGAAAATAAATCAATTCAAATATATAATGCGAATGGCATTTTATCAACTCGTACAATCGCGGGCGTAACACTAACCAAGTCTCGAGTGGCGACCGTTTTGGCTTACAACACGAAAAAACAAAAAGACGACAACATTCTTTGCTCAAATTCAGACACGGAAGCGAGCTCTCCTGATATCGGCCACCCCCAGAGTCATGGCTAAAATATTTCAGACCTTGGCCCTATCAGGGACTTGCATAAGCATCTCCTATGACTTCTTGGAATTTTTGCAGCAAGGTCGTTGGCATGGGGTGGGTTGGTGCCTCTGCCGCTGCCGCTGATAACGGGAATTTTGGCACTGTAAAATACGCGCTCGTGAGTATCTCCGAGTGTTGTGTTACGGGAATGTACCTAATGTACAACAGCCACTTCATTTATCGCCAATGGAATTTTAATTGAGTTAACTTGTCGTGTAAGAGCGTTTGGGACGTAATTGGGTGCGGGAACTTTGGAACTGGAGAGCTTTGCTCTTTGACGGCACAGGCGGCGGCGGCGGCGGCGTCTTCTCCATGCATCTTCGTCAGGGGTTTAGGGGTAAGCTGGGGCACAAGCCGAGTGACACGAAGCGTACGTAGATAGCGTAAGGCTTCTGCAACTTAATGGGGGGTAGGTGATAGGCTGCACTTTGTACCTTGGTCATAGTCATGCTATTGAAGGAACTTTGGCCAGAAGGCCAAAAGCTTTCCCTGTCCGTTTCTCTTACTTAAACGTATTTGGACATTTGGAGCGTGAGTGTGTTGTCCAGTTGAACTGACCTAAGCCACTCCGGCACGCCTGATAACAGCATATGACTAGCATAAGGAATTCTACCAAAATAGCGACTTGATAACTCTGCGCTGGCCTAAGACAAACTAATGGGTTTTTAATACTTTTCCCAGAAATAGAATCATTCGTTTTGGACTTTTGCAGAAAATAGCAATGGTCAAACTGGCCTGCGCTAACATAAGCTAAGCTTTGATCGCTTCTGTCAGCTTTTCTTCCAGATATGACACGTGTGTATCGCGGGTAAATTTCCGCTTAGACAGGAAATTAACAGTCGCAAGACGACGTAATTAAAAAGTTATAAAAAAAAAGTACCCACACGTTTGGCGTGTGGCACAGCTTGGCACTTTTCGTTGTTGTTTTCTTTATCGATAAGTTGTTGTTTCATTTGTTAATCCAAAATATAACAAATTATTTGACAAGCAGTCTAATTGATTTCATTCTCGTGCCAGGCGATTGCAACGCCACAAAAATGGCAGCCCAAATAGGTGACAGACTGGGAAATACTGTGCATAAACCGTGAAACAATGGGGGAAAGGTTTATATTAGCCATTCTATATACCTCTAAGTCAATTTTTAGTGTAACATCTAGAAGAATTTGGTGTCAGATGGGTTACAAGACAGCTATAGGTACAGCATGTCAAGGCAAAAGCTCAGGCAGTGGAGCCCTGGAGTGGCTACTGAACCCTAAGATCAAGTTTTTACTTAGAATCAAGGTCATTCTGGTGGGTGTGTTCTACATCCGTAGCTATGGCAAATCGGTGTTGATTTGCTGTTCCTATGGTTAGAGATGTCATCAATAAGCAGAAGTTATCATACCACCCCAACCAGCTGGCAAGTAACTTGCTAACCTAATGAAACAGAATCCACGGAAGCCTTCAGGGCCTTGGGTACACACGACCCCATTCCTATTTATAATAATAGGTACTTACTCATTGCAATGGAAAGTACTTAAACTAATCAATCATACCTTTTTCGATATGCCCAAATGAAGACTGCCAAATTCCAGGCTCATATTTATTAATTAGAAGAGCTGTAAGCTATAATTACCGGTACCACTACCATTACAATATTTCAGATAATTAAACAAAAAATCAGGAATAAGATTCGTATTTGTAACTTGCAATTACGAATGTTCAATGAATATTAAAAGGTGTAATTACTTGAATAATTGTACTTGCAAGGTCTAATTATTGAGTAATTGTACCTAAAACATTGAATTTTTCATGTATTTGTCTTTACAAGGTGTAATTACTCGTATAATTGTACCTACAATGGGTAATTATTGAGTAATTGTACTTAAAAAGTTGAATTATTCATGTATTTGGATGTGAAAATAATGATTGAATAATCAAAATTCTAAGCTACTATTACGATTACTTTATAATTCAAAAAATTGAGTCATCAATATCTTAATTACTGTATTGAAAAGTAATTAAATACAGTAAGTAATGATTACATTACAGCTCTGCTAATTAGTAATGGCAGCAACTTTATGGTAAGCTTAATTAGAATCATCGAATGGGATAGTTTTTCCTTTAAACAGAGTCATACAAGGGAAACGAGGACCATATTTGTGAAATATAAAAACAATTAAGCTAGAATATTTTAAAACTACTTTTGTTTACCAGATTTACCAGATTTTTATAGAGATGTGGGATGCCACTTGGGAAGCTATAATGAAAATATCCAAATTTTGGTCACCTATGCTAAGCTAAGCTGTTCTGTATTTTATTATTATTTTGTCATAAGTAAGAGGTGCCCAATACAAATGAAGAATATAATTCTGAAGTAACCACAACCTCAGGAAATCGAAAGAGAAATCCAATTATAGTGGTCATGAAATCATTCGTCCTGAACAACCAATTCTACCTGAAGACCACCCAAACATATTGGTTTAAGAAGAGAAAGAAAAAAGAGAGTATATTCAAAGTTGTTGTTGCAATTGTGATATGCGTAAGTCTCTATGTTAGCCCCCAATGCGGGGCTCGCGTATAGGCTGCGGGCAACCCTGTATTGAATCATTATTTCGAGAACCTGCTTTCCTAAATATTACACTTAAGCCTGTACTTGTCTCAGAATTTGGTCTTAAGGTTGGGTTCTGAACTCGTAAGATTAACTTACTAGAATTTTAATTTAGCTTTTCGATACTAAGAAAAATTGAGGCATTTAAATGTTCAACGATGAAATATATTTCTTACAAAGTGCAGAACAAGCAGATCGAGTACGAATTGTGAACTAGTATTAAAAACAAGTGTCAACTGCATTTTCTCAGAATACTGCCCACTTCCTTACTCACCCACCCCATATACCCATCGTATCAGTTTGCGAATCACATGGCCTAGTTTTATAAGACCTACAACCTACTTATACTTATATTATGGTAAAGTAAATACCACGTGTACTAGGCAAATTCTTGAAATTCTTTTAAAATGACAGGCAGGTATTTTGGTGTTGTCTTAAGAGTTAGCTATAATAGTTAAGTCAGCGATATTATGATTTATTAGATAGATAAATGGAATGTTGCACGTCATGCTATGCATTGTCTGGTTGCTGAAATTAGCCCTTTTAAGAAATATTATATATAAGCATTCAACAAAACTTTGATCGTCTACACTATCTATCGACATTTGCTAAGTAAATACTACGGGGGATACCAACACGAGCCGTTTATAAAGGTTCTTTAGCCGCCAGAGTTACCACACACACACACACACAACAAAAACAACAAGAACAACATCAACTGCCTCTGCAGATAAGACAAAATGCGTTTTGCAATAACGGAACATTTTTTATAAGCCCAAATGAAATAAATACTCTAGCCAGAGGTAGACCTATTTTCTGTTTGCCTTCCACAAGTCAACGTTGTCGTTTGTCATCGTCGGAATTTGCCTTGCATGTTACAGGAAATAAACAATAAGTAATTATGCAGCTCAAATAAACGATGTTTATAACTGTTTTTGTCCCCCAACCGGGCGGAGTCGGTGAAAACATTCAAATCATGGAAATATACGAGTATATCGCATGGATATGGCATGGCAGAAATCATCAACATCAACATCAACATCATAAACACAGCCTGTTTCTGTTTCTGGCTCCGTTTCAGTATCTGTCTCTGTCAACAGAATGACAAAAAGGCCGCCTGGCGCTTGAGTAGGCGCTGCAGCGTAGGAGGTGTGTCTGTAAAAGTCTTCCATCATACACTGAGCGGAAGTTTGGTTTGTGATAAAACAACAGGGAGAGTAACTCCAATGAAGCCTAGAGCTGTGTGATGCCCCTGCAGTGCTTTTAAGAGCTAAACATTATGTAGGCTAAAAGAATAGTGTGTGTGTGTAAGTGGGTCACTGCAGTTGACATAAGTTCGGTGGGGAGTCGTCTGTATATGTAACGGACAGGTGGGTGTGGTACTTGGGGGGATGAGTCAAAAAATAATATCCAAAAAAAAAGTGAAACTGATCAGTGAACAGTAAGGGAAATTTGGGTTTCAAGGACACTTTCACTTCTACATCGAACCTTTGGCTTCTGCTTCGAGTCTTGGATAGTAGATTGTTAGATCTGACATATTTTTATTGAAAAAGTGGAATCCAATTCACATAGCTGTTAAAAGGCAGGTCTAAAACCAAGAATTAGCCTACTGATTGAACCTTATCAGCGTGGACCCTACAGACCAGACCAGATATTCACATTACAACATATCCTGGAATCAAGAATCCACAACGACCATCTATTTATTGACCATAGAGCCGCCTCTGACACTCCAATATGGTCAATGTTCTTTGCAGCCCTATCTACTTTAGGTATACCAGGTAAAGTACGTTCGACTTTGTAACCTTCAATATTAGGAAAGAACCTTTCCAAGATATTCGATACCAAAGGACGTTTTAGGACTTTACCGAGTTCACGGAGATAGAGGAACAGTGAAAGCTCATAGGCTTAGTGGAAATGATTACCTATTATCCACAGTGTACGCTTCTGGCAATTGGAGACCACAACTTTCCGGTTGCTAAGGATTTATGGTGGCAGAGCGCCGAAAGACAGAGGCGATATATCTAAAAGCAATAAGCTGTAGTAATTGCTGGTGTATTTTGTAGGTTGATCAGGGCTTGCAGTAGTTGCTTTTGAAAGCGCTTTATATCCGTAAAATGTCATGCCGAATTCCTTGAATTTTGATAAAGAAAACCAACTACTTTTAACTAAGCCACAACAACAAATAGTCTAAGTTTGTTCATATATGGATTTTTGGCCTCAATTTTCTAAAACTTTTTGAAAGTAAATCTCCCAAATTGTAACATTTTTTATCACCTTTTGCAAGACATCATCCAAAACGACGCATTTGGGGGTGCCAAAGTCCACTTTGCTTTTTGTGCTTCCAAAACAAAGGGTTCTCTAACCTTCACTTGAACAATTGATTATCTTTTTTGATGAGCTTATCTAAGTGCGCAAAATACCAAACATTTCGCTCAGTGCAACACACCGTCCATAGACAGAGAGTGACAGGGGTGGGGGGGGGGGGCGACTCCACTCGGACTGTCATTCAATGCCGCTTTATCATCACAACAACACGACCAACAGCGCCCAAGAAATGCGTGCCAGGGAATTGGTATAGTGAGAACCCATAATCGTATTTATTATTATTATAACAATAATATAAAATGTTGTGTCTCTCAATGTTTGCTTAATGTCACCGACTAGCGCCAGGGCAGTTCACTGCGTTGCAACCGTTAGACACGCAACTCAATTGAGTGTCAGTATTTTCATTTACTTTTTATTAATCAATAAGAGCAGCCGGCCCACCAGCCAGTTCTGTGATAAGATTACGCCCTGCTATCGGAAGGGAAATTGGTGCCACAGCACAAATCGAAGGAGACGCCTCAGGCACAAGGAGTTGGATAGACGATTTTGGCAATCAAAAGGTGATAACACAACGAATTCCAAACTGACATGGCCAGTAATTGATATTAACTAAGTGTTTGCCTAGCATTTAGCATGTTGGACGGATTCTAATTACCGCGCAGCGGTCATCAATTTTGCAGGCGGCCATAATATTTACATAAACCAGACGAACGAACAATTTGTTATTTAAAACAATAACCGTTCCGTACCACACCTTCTTAATTTCCAATTTGTTTTAATTATTTAAAAGTGGCTAATTGGTTACAGGAATGATGAGGCTTATGCAATGACATTGACTTTATTTTGCATTATTTTAAGTTCTGATAAAATTCCTTGGTATGGATACATATTGATTTAATTTTTTGTTATATATTTAGAAATCGGCTGTGATAAGACACGACTCTTTGGGGGTGAGGCGAAGAAATGTGAATTAAATTCATATGAGTTGTGTGATTGGCAAATTACGGTGGGTATTTTTATAACAATTGAGAGATATGATAGGAAACGGAATAGAAGCGACACGCAGTAATACGATTTTAAGGAAGGCATAAAGATAGGTTGGAAGTTAGGTAAATGGTCAAATAGGCAAATTTATAGTTTTTAAATGTAAAAAAGTGCTGCCAAGTATGCACTAGTTTATGAAGTGGCTGCAGTGCATGTTTAAACCTTGGAATACATAGTTTTCCCATTTAATGCAACGTTTATAAGTTAGTTGAAATACTTCTAAGGCATGTTTTTACTATAAATGGTTGATTTAATCAGTTCTTAAGGCTGGCCACACTTTTAAAATTGCCAGACAGTGCTGCCAAGTAAACAAAAAATAGAACTTAAATGTCAGCACTGGAGGCTTATTTCTTCAACAACTTTTCATGACTGGGCAACACGTCCAAGTGATAAAATTTGTGGAGTTTCAACCTGAGGAACCTCAAAAAGGAATATTATTTCGCTACCACTTTTCGATATACCTTGTGGAAAATGGCCTTCTAAGTGGTTTATTGTTAATTTCAAAACGTTTGTAATTCCATTCTAGCAAGTGTGCAATGGCGTACAATTTCCACATCTGATGAAATCCAAGGGTAGTGTTTACATTCATGTTAGCTAGCTATCAGTTGCTAGAGCTTTCCACCCTCTATTTTTTTTAGGTAACCAATCATCATGATAATGCTCGTGCTGCTAAGTGCCAAGGCCAAACTAAAATGATATCAAAACCCAAACATAAAGCCGGCAATTAAACGCTTCTCCCCCGCCTCTTCATCCAAAGCCATTAAAACTTTTCCACCCAAGCGACTTCCCCCCAACAAAAGGAACACCACAAAACAAGAACTGCAATATTTACACAGACATTAGCAAAGTCAACAAGCGGCGGCACATTGGCAAAGAAATTGATTGGAAAATACTGAAACGGAAATCGGCAAGTGCAAGCCGGAAAAGTGGTTTGAAGCAAATGGCAAATGCCGACAGCTCAAATTTGTACATTTTCAAAGAATGTCCACATAAACCCCCACCAATTTATCAATGCTCATACAAAAACACGTTTAGTTCATATCGTCGCGCACGTTTTTCAAACTTTCCGCTGGCCGCAAGCAAATCAAAACAAAGCGCTAAATCACAGTATGAC
This sequence comes from Lordiphosa fenestrarum, assembly GCA_035044985.1. Lineage (NCBI taxonomy): Eukaryota > Metazoa > Arthropoda > Insecta > Diptera > Drosophilidae > Lordiphosa > Lordiphosa fenestrarum. The sequence continues at coordinate 482,317 of JAWNNO010000495.1, forward strand.
AACTTTCTATATAAACTGATTCTGTTGTCAACGCCCTCGATAAAACTACCTCCTAAATGTATATATATGTTCAAAACGGCGGTAATATTTTTTTATATCTAGAGAACTGATCTTAAAACTTTCTTATCAAGGCAAATGCAATAAACGGCACACTTGCACACACACACACACACACACACACACATACTTGCAGCTTTAGGAATTTATATAGTGGCAATACCAAGAAGTAAACGACGACATATCAGACACCAAAATGAAAAGAAAGGGAAAGAAACGAACAACAAAAAAAAAAACAAGAATTGTGCTGTTTCTTCATCTATTGACAATTCAATTAACGTTTTGAAATTATTTTCTGTTAAGTGTGTCTGTTTGTGTGGATATCTTTTTTGAGGGACCAAGCTTGAATGAAACAAAAATGGCACAAGTGCAAAGTTTGGTACAAATCTTGCCAGACTTTGTTACCATGGCCCAGCCGACGAGCAATCAATTTCCAAAAAGTTGTAATAATGTAGAAAAAATTAAAACAGAAGCGATGCAGAAAGAGAATAAGTCAATATTTCTTTAAAATGATGGAAAAGCATACATATAAGCCCACTTAGAAGTCTCATCTAGGGCAAATATGCCACTGTAAACAAGAGATTGATACTTCTTTTAAGCATGCAAGGCAGCCAAATTAAAGTTCTTAATGGGTTAATGTTCATCGAAAGGTTTTAAGCAAGAACTTATAACGAAAATTCAGAAAGCGGAACCAATATATTGACATTTTTGAGAAGCGGTTTCCTTGGAACCGAAATAAAATGTTGGCAAAGCATAGATGGAAGCTTCTCCGACCACATTAAGTATATATATTCCTGATCAGCAAGACGAGCTGAGTTGATTTAGCCATGTCCGTCGATCCGTCAGCATCTTTCTCTGCTATCTGCTCCGTCAGCTTGAAAGCTATCTTCACCAAACTTTGCACGAAGTCTTTTAGTACAAATACGCTGCACATTTATCGGAACCATCCAGATCGGTTGACTGTAGCATATAACTGTCATAGGCAGAATCGGTCGAAAAACTAGTTTTATTAAGAAAAACTTTGTTGTTATCAATGGAAACGCCTTCGATTTTGTATTTCTTAGTTTGCTGTGCTTTCCCATGATTTTGCCAAGTTCGGACGAAATCAGACATCTATATAGTATAGCTGTCATAGAAAAGTAGAGTCTGAAAAGAAGTCTTAGTGAGACAAACTTTTTTGTTTTCAATGGGAACGTCCTTAAACTTGGCATTTCTTTATTTGATATGCTTTACTTAATTCTACAAAGTTTTGTCAAAATCGGAAAACTATAGCATATAGCTGTCAAAGGAGCGATCGGTCGAAAAACTAGTTTTAGTGAGAAAAACTTTTTTGTTTTCAACGGAAATGTCCTTAAAATTAACATTTATTTATTTAAAATGCTTTCAAACAATTCTACAAAGTTTTGTCAAAATCGGAAGACTATAGCTTATAGCTGCAGTACGAATGATGGGTCGAAAAAGCCGTTCGATTGAGAAAAACTTTTTTGTTTTAGTTGAAATCGACTCCAAATTTCTTACATGTTTGTTTCTAAGGCTCTCCCATGATTCCACTAAGTTTGGTCAAAATCGTACATCTATATGGTATAGCTCCCATAGAAAAGTAAGGTGCGAATAATAGTTTTATAGAGGTTCAGAGAAGCAAAATTACTGATGTTCAATCAAAATAGTTGCCTGAAGATGCTTAAACCGATTAGACTATATATAAAAATCTTGAAAACTGCTAAATATGCTTAGTTTGGTTATTCAGGTAACACTTCTTTTGGAAGTATGCAGAGTAGTGACAGTTATTTGTAAAAAAGAGACGAAAAATCTGGAAAATGTGGGAACCTGCCTGCAACTCGAAAACTCTACAAAGATAGAATGATGCCAGCCATTTCGTTTAGTTACTTTTCCTTAAACAAACAGACAATACCTTGTAAAATAATCGTAGTACCAGAAGTGCCTTATACTGAACTAGATCTGAGAAGGGCACGTTGATCCGTCGACGAATAACCTCTCCTACTTTCAAACGAAGTTGAGTGCACCGCATAAGAATGTTGTTATAGCGCCCATTCGTTAGATTTTGTTTGACATAGTTGATATCTCCATCCATGCAAATAAACTGGCACATCTCCGACTTCAAAGAGTATTCACAGCTCAAAACTGGAGCAACCTGAACCCTAAACTCAGAAATGTCAAATGCGTTGGTATAATCAGAACTCTAAAAACTCTTTACCCTCAAGCTCAAACCAATCTAGATCAAATACGAACTACAATTTTAGCCTTACACCCTAAACTCAATCAATTTTCCTAATTGCTATATAATTTAGATTTTAGTTTTATCATTTGCCAACCATCATCAGCTATAAAAGCTTGACTTTGGCTTTAGAAAAATGTCAGTTCAGTGGAAGCTACATGCACAATAAGTTGCACCCAGAGGTACGAGCTAAATTAATTAGTGCAACTTGGTTTTGTTTTTGTTTAAATTGAGAAAAAAAATCCCCCTAGAAAAAGTGTACCAAAGATAAGATTATTTCACGGAAGATTTCAGATTTATATGGTCTTCTTAGCAACAGTTTTTTTTTTTTTGGCCAAAAACACCGAACATATTCAATAAATACCCTGAAGCTTTGTTAGCCAAAGGCTTTTCCCCGAATTTCGTTGAACCTCACCACACTTAAGGGCTTTAACCATGTTGATACTTTTGTTTTATCACTCAATCACCACACTTGGCGCCCATCAAAAATCATGTCGACGCTATCAAAAGCCCCTGCTAAGCCATCATAAAAAGTGCCGCTAATTTGGTGCCCTCTTGATTGCTCATTTATTTGCGCCGCGGCGCACGCTCATTGTCATCACAGTGTGTGCGGTGTTGTGATTAATGTGTAAACAACACACAATATGAAACCCCTTTGGTATTATTTTGGGTGCATTAGTTTTATTAAATCTGGGGGAAAAAACAAACGGGAGAACGCGTACATATAAAGGAGCAGGCAGACGGCTGCAACTTTGGCAGTCGTTTCCAATCGCAAAGCCTCATCCATCAGGCACGGGTCAGAGGCCAAGTTTAATAGTTTTTTCGCCAAGTTTTCCACAGTCCGCATGGAAGCCATAAATATGTAATTTATGAGTTTTATTTTATTGTCTAACTAAAGGTCTTCAACTAATTGTGGTCTTTTATAGCTGGCAGCGTTCTGCAGTTGAAAGTCAAAGCCAAGAACAGTAAGTTCAACAGCAAACAAGTTTTTTATTTATACAAATATTTGAAGCCACAGGCATTTGCCAAAAAATAAATGTTTTTTAGGATTCATTTGCATAACATTTGACTGTAAAGGGGTGTACGAGCTATAAGCCTAGAGCCTAATGAGATTTATTTGAAAAACTCTACTTTTTAGTGTGAGGGCTGTTCGAGAAGTATGTAAGTCTATTTCTTGGAACATTCTTTTCTGGGAAGGTTCTTTGAATCAAGGAACTAACGAGGGAGTAAGCCTTGGGCTGACACTAGACTTAGGCTCTCTGTTTTTGGTATAATGAATTGAATCTCTTGCTAATTTTATGATTTAAATGAAGCTTCTTAGCAAAAATACTAAAAAGTGCATAGAGTAACATTGAAAGGATTTTACTGAAGCTGCAGTTCAGTTCTGAAACTTCATAAAATTGTGCGAAAATGGTCGAAATTATGGGGTAGTAGTCGAAAAAATCATTCCTAAAGCTCATGTCTGAATTCATTTCCATGAAAATGCTAAGCAACTCTAAGAAGGCTAGTATGGAGCTCAAAAAGAGCAGAGAAGGTCTCAATTCTTCTTCTAACAAGTGCTATTTGTAACATTCCCTTGTCATTTTACATTAACGCTGCACTCTCACTGCGAAAAAAACACGTTTCAAAGCTCTCTGTTTCCACTGAGAAAGAGCTCTAAGAAGCAATACACTGCCACTATGAAAAGAGCTCTAGAAAGAGCTCCATAAGAGCGCAGTTGATAGAAAAAATATTGCTTTAAAGTAAGTGCATTACAAGCGATACACAATCTGTGTGTAAAGCGCGTTTCTGAAGTGTTGCGCTCTCAAAATGAAATATGCGCTCGAAAGAGCTCTCTAAGAGCTCTTTGGAGCTGTTGATACGAAAAGTATTGTGGCTAAGTAAGTGCTTTAGTGGAGCATTAGGAGAGTTAAGCACAAAAATTGTGTGTTATTCTTTTACTAACATAGAAGCGCTTTAAAAAAGTATAATTAAAAGAGCACTTACGCCTTTCCTTACATGCAAATAGCTCTTAAGAGCTCTAGACTAATAAAGTCATGTTACTGTCATTACTTTTTACTCAACCAGAACCACATAACAAACAAAACTGTTGTACACAGACCTAAACAGATTTTGTTTCTTTTTTTCCGTCTTTTATGTGAGCAGAGCTAAGTGAAGAAATGTGTTGATAAGTAAACTCTAATTCAAAGTTTTGCAACTTCCCTCGTAATCTCAGTCTCGTCTGTCATTTCATTGGACAACGCATGCCAAAATAATTTTTGCCAAAGTTCATTTAGAACAAACAAATAAACAAACACATACAAACACACACAGACACCCCAGTGCCAATATTGTAAATTCATAAAAAAGTGAAAAATTACGTCAAACGGAACTTGTAAAGACGTCGCCAAGTACGTACATTTCATGCCCGAGGAATTTCAGACATTTCAGTTATTTATTTCGGCACATTAACAACTGCAAAAGAGAGTTGGACAGCCAGACAGAAGACACACACAAACACACACACACACACATGCCGGCAGGCACCCAGCTCGAACCCCAACCCGAACCCGGACCCGGCAGGCATACTTAAAATTGATTGTAAAATAAATTAAAGTGAAAACCGCGACAGGGGCAAATAAATGTACAAACAGTATAATTTAATTAGCGTTCGGTTGTTTGGCACATTTTTTTATAATTATTTACTTGAAAATTCCATTGAATTGTTTTTGCTTTTATCGATTCTTCTCCTTTCATTTCAAATGAATTTGTCACTTATTTGCTTAGAGCCAGCCATTGACAATGTGTCGGTAAATTAGGGCTTTTACCTTTTTTTTGTGCCAGAGATAGCACATTTTTGGCATACCCTGTTGATGATGTTGATAGTGATAAAGCTGGAATTGATTATGATATATTTGCACCTGTGCTGAAGGGCATTGAAAGCAAGCAGCATTACGTTAAACAAATTGGCAAATATTTGTACACTTGTAAGGTATCTAAATACAATTATCAAAGTATTTGCCAGATGCATTAAAGTAAGACCAATGAACTGGCCAGAATCAATCAAGGTGCCGGAAATATGCTTAGTTTTCAGGGATTTCGAATGACTAATTGAGGATTTATCTTTGAAGTGATAAGTTTATTTCTGGTTAACTGAAAGTGTCATAAATACTATAAAAATATTATGCTGATCAAACAGACAATTGAGCTGTGTGGTTCATAAAATGAGTGCTTAAGAGAATGGAGAAGATTGAGGCAATGGGCCACTGACCACTTCTTGCTAGGTTTTACTACTGATGAGAGCCAAGAGGGAATCTACAGAAATAAGATCTCCATAGGAAAAGGATGTTTACCTTAAATCTGGATCAGTGGAGATTAACTCCACTGAAAACAACTTCCAATAGCAGCAGCAGGAGGCGTGTGTCAAGGCAGCTAACTCCCCTAGTCCCATCAATGAGACTACAGGACGAACAGCTCCTGAACAAGGATCACAATAAGAACTCCCCTGTCAAACATGGACTCTAAAATAGGGTCATTCTCAGTAAAAGCAATTCTCTTACTGGTCTTTCAACATTTTCCATGGGCGTGGACTAGGTTCAGTTTGTAATGATTCATAATATGTGCAGAGCCAGCCATCAGCCAGCCTCCAATCCGCTAAAACACAATAGCCCAAAGAAGAGATGAGAGGCAGTTACACAAGCCACACAGGGGTAGCCCTGAACAGCTGAAGAGGGTGAGAAACTTCTCATTTTAAAGGAAAAGAGGCCATTAAATACAGTCAAATTACATATAAAGCAGCTCAGACTACGTGTTTTGTTCTAGCAAGCTCAAAACTGCCAAAATCTTCGGAGAGACTGGTCGCGGACTTGCATCTGCCAGTAGATTTGGTATTCAAGCTCCACAATTCCAACTGTAGGACATCCTAGATGCACTCCAATCCAGGTTGAGACAATCAAAAGCGCTTAAGACATTTGGAGAGTGAACTCGTAGTTGGATGGGATGGAAGAAGATTGGAGCCGTAATTAATAATTATACGTGATAAATAGAGGAATACCCACCCTTGCAGCACGTTTATCTAACTAAATCTACTTTTGAGACCTTACTTTTCTATGGGAGCTATACTATATAGATGTCCGATTTCAACCAAACTTTGTGGAATCATGCGAAAGCCTAACAATCGAACTTGTAAGAACTCTGGAGTCGATTCCATTTAAATCAAAAACATTTTCTTCAATAGAACTTCTTTTTAGATCGATCATTTGTACTGCTGCTATATCCTATAGTCATCCGATTTTGATAAAACTTTGTAGAGATGTGTGAAAGCATATCAAATGAATAATTGTAAATTTCAAAGATATTTCCATATACAACAAAAAAGTTTTTCTTACTAAGACTACTTTTCAGAATCTACTTTTCTATGACAGCTATACTATATAGATGTCCAAGTACGAACAAACTTGGTGAAATCATGCAAAAGCATAGCAAACTAAGAAATACAAAGTTTGGAGGCGTTTCCATTGAAAACAAAAAAGTTTTTCTCACTAAGACTAGTTTTTGGACCAATCGTTTCTATGACAGATATATGCTAAAGTCATCCGATTTTGACAAAACTTTGTAGAATTGTGCAAAACCGTATAAAATAAATAAATGCCAATTTTAAGAACATTTCCGTAGAAAACATAAAAGTTTTTCTAACTAAGACCAGTTTTTCGAGCGATCGTCATTAATATTCAGTCCAAATAAATCAAGATGTATCTGTTTTTATACCCTGTACGTACAGAAAATGTGTGAAAAGTGGAAAAAGGAAACATTTTCGAACCAATAAAGCAGTGGTGGGCAGCAAATTTAAGTTTGGAAGCAAGCCAACATTAAAAAAAAAACATCAAAACAATTTAGCCAGGGTAGGAGGAGTGCGTTTATGCTTACATTCGGCTAAAAAATGCATAAAAACATACAAAAGCAATTGTACAGAGAATTTTGAAGCCGGGGCACTCAAAAACAACACCTTTACTGGTTGTTAATGTGTAGTTAACCTATTAAAGGACTTCAGGAGCTCTTAAACATGTCTCTCAATCTTTCCCCTTTACTTTAATAATATAAATCAACTTTAAAGTTCTTTTTTCAACTTACCATCAGGAGGTAAATAATCTTGGCATAGACCGTAAGCTGTGGTAACCTGAAATAGAGAAAATTGAATTTAATTTTGAAATTGATTTAAGATTAGTGAAATTAGCTTATCTAAGGGAAGCCCCACCAATTAGCTTCGAATGATAAATAAAACATTTTACTTTTACCCACAACTCATTCAATTACATTACTACGGTACTTCCCCTGTCAAACAACGATCATAACTTTACACCCTGAAAAAACAGGAACACCCACAACTAAAAACAAAAAAAAAAACAATTGCAATCAAGTTACACATAATTTGTTGTAGACCATTATGCACGTGAGCATTTATTTTCAGAGTTGTAAATCATTTAGTTTGACTGACTTTTTGACGTTTATTAAAAAGACCTTGGCCAGGGCAAGATACGAAACTATTTCTAGAGAATTTATTGGGCCATTAGTTAAAGGCTTGCAGTTGTGTCGGACGTTGGCAAATAAATTGCTGGCCACAACCAGCTCGAACAGCTGTTGCTGTCAGCAAAAAGGAAACCAGAAAAGCCAAAGTGAAAAATGGCACAAGAGGATAAAATGTAGGACCTTGGTGGAGAAAGTGAAGGCGAATAATTGAGAGCCTACTTTTGGGCAACTGATTTCATTTCGATTTCAATTTGCCATCAACCTTGTTTAGAAAAATTCCTGACGCAAATCTCTTCAAATCCTCACGTTAACACCAATTGGGCACAGGATTGGGCAAAGGGCCAAAAGTTCACCTATGTTTGGGGTTTTCAATGAGAGTGAAATTGATTTTGCTTGGTTTAGCAAATGGAGATCAAGGTGAAGGGAGAAGGTATGACGAATGCAAGCTGCAGAGTTGCTGCTGCCTCATGTGGCCGTATATAATCTTCTGTGTGTGTTTCTTTTGTTGATTCACCAGACTTTAAAGTAGTTGTATTTCTATTACCAAAATAATTCATATTTCTTTACTTTTAACTGGTTTACGGTGACCGAATGGTGGAGACCTAGATTAATTGTTTGTCCTGCTCCGACCACTTTTCACAACTAACTCTCCTGCTGTGACTTTAACAATTAAGAAATTCCTGCGTATTCTAGGCTATTTATTAATAATTTTTATCACATACATAGATAGGAAAAACTTTTTTTTTATCGCAAATATCACAACTTCATCAGCAATCAACAAGCCAACTCGAACAGCAGCCAAGGCTGGTCCAAGTGGACAATTAGCCATTAAATTAGCTGCAAGTTGGCTGCAAGGAATGCAGCGGGGCGATAGTCGATTGTCGATGGCCAAGGCGCTGCTGCGGCAGTGGCAAATTGAAAACAATTTAAGTTATTTGCATATAAATGCAACTTAAGACGCAGGCGAGGACAGCAGCAACAGCAGCCAGTAGCAGAAACAGCTGCATGTTGCCAGCAGGAGGCGGCAACATGTTGCTGGGCCAAGTTGCTAAGTGCACTGTGGTATAAAATCATTAAGAAATTATATGATTCATGATAATCCTTTCAATTAATTATGAAATGACTGAAAACTGTTTAGTCTAGAATTCTGCAGTCTTTAATGCCATAAAAGCATTGAAACTAGCTAGTATAAGCCGGCCCGAGGTCATGTTGTCCTAAACATTAACTCGACTGTAGGGTAGGGTGTGTCAAACAGTTTTTTTTTCATTCTTAAAGCTTATAGATTTTATTAGATTCGGAGCAATTAAAATCGGGTTTTCCGTACTGTTTTTGAATTTGACTTATTACCTGTTTAAAACTCACGATTTTCTATGTTTTCAAATCAACATTTTTGAAGAAAATTGTCAAAATATAACACCCTGCTGTACAGCTGTTTCACAGACCTCCCAATTCTATCAACAATAGTCTTTGCCTATCGACTGGCAGTATTGCTATAACCGCTTGGGAATTTCAGAGCAGCTTTAGTGCAAAAACAGACACCAGAAGACAAAGCCAAGTTGAAAAATAGAACTAGTGTGTGTTTCGACTAAAAGGAAATGACCTTAAGGTGGTAAGCAAAGACTACTGATGATAAATGCTCAAGATTTCTGCTTTGTAAACTATGGGAATAATGTAAAACAAAGCCTATAACCCCCACCGTTAGCTGGCGACGCCTCTTTTGATCATTTGGTGTATCAAGCATTGCAACAATCGGCGACAGATAAAGAGGCATATTAATATCGGCTTAACAGAAAATTATGGTAATTAAGAGATTTAAATAATCCGCCCAAAAAAAAAAAACCATTCACATGGCGCACAAAACACTTGCGATGCTTGCATAAGGCATTTCCAGCTAAGTTCAAACTACATTTCGCGCCTAATTTCATTTGACAACAGACGGCCAAGGAAAAAAGAAACGCGCAGGGGGGGAAATTTTATTTGCCACACCAGGCGGGAGCTGTGTTAATTTGAGACATAATTGCTCAGACGCAGGAGGTGACTGATGGAGGGGGAGGCAACTGGTTATGACAGCAATGACAGCAGCTGCAGCGGATGCACTATTTGAATAATTTGCAATTAAACGCTGCCAACGGTTAGGTGGGAGCAGCATTTCTTTTGGCCACCACGACGTATGCGTAATATTTCGGGTTTTTGGAGTGGCGCTCAAGAACGAACGCTCTAGAAAACAAAAACCAAAATGTTCATGTCCATCAGCTGTCCACAGCTGTTGGTGCTTGATGTTGATGAAGACAGCAGCCAACCCCAACCAACTGTTTTTCCAATTAAACTCGAACACAAAAAACAAATGCAACTCCGCCGCGTTGTCAACGTCAACAACTTTCAGTTTGCTTTACGGTTAGCTTGTCCACTCGTCCACGTTGAACTTGAATCTTTATGTGGCAGTCAGCTGGGAGCGACTAGAAGACTAGAACCACAATCTGATCTGACGATAGATCAATCGATTTGACATAACCGGAAAGTGTGAATTGACAGACAGGTGGGGAAGGCTAATTGATGGCCAGTTGATTGATTGGTTTGGTTTACTCGAGAACCAACTTGCATTTGATTATAAATAGAAAGATTTAGGAATTTTATCTAGCAAAATGTAGGGTTTTTTAATGAATTATAATCAATTTAAAAGTAATTGTTTGGGGGATTCCAAATACTTTCATTTCTATTTTTATTTCAGAAATTAAAAATATAAAAAATTCTAATTTTGGCAATGACTTTACTTTTCTGGATTCGATTTTCAATTTATGCCACAGCCGCAATGCGACAGAAAATATAAATAAATCAGCTTAAGTGCCCTGTGACTCAAGTGAGTGTGCAACGAGGGTCAAGAAATATCGATTCAGCAAATCAAATCTAAAGAAAATGTTTGAAGAAAAAAATAACATACAGATTTCATCTGGTGTTTTCCTATTTAATAAAGTGTTCTCACACTATTTTTAGCCGCATTCCCACATACTGCGTATTATCTACCAGAACACGAGGCCAGCACGTTTCCCAGAGACCTCCGAACAGTTTGGCTTATTCTAATTAGCCCTTGGCCATGCCCGAGGTCCGATTCACACACCCTGTGCTGAGGTTCAAGTGGAGATCGTATAACACACTGATCGGAATTACAAAATGCGCAATATGATGTCCAATTTACATTGACCGACTGACGACGACCACTTCGTCTCGGTTGATGTTAATCAATATAAACAATGAGCATGTAATGCAAATGTGTGTGTCACTTTGATGGGCTCTTACAACAACATTATTAATTATAATTGTTAATGTTCTGATTATAAAATGTTTCTAGTTTAGAGGTTTGTTCAAGAGAGTTGACATAATAACAAGTTGTAGGTGTGAGTCAAGATTTATGCAATAGAACGGATAGAGAACTGTAAACTGGTTTGAAAGTCAACTTGATGTTATAATTACCTACGGAAAAAAAGGGCTACAAGGTGGAACAATTTCGTTGAATATTTTCTGAAATTTATTTAGTTTATATTCAAAATCTAAAAATTGCTTTAAAGCAGCGGTGGACAAGCCCTTGCTAGCTTTAAATCGAGTGTTATTTAAGGGAAACATCCATCAATTACTTCAAATTATGGTATTAGGATTAATTTCTAGGCTACTGAAAGCTAGCAACAAAAATTGAGATGGTCAAATGTTAGAAATGAGACAATTCACAAGCTCTTAGGGATAGGGAGAACAATCAAATGGTATTTCAGACCTTTCCAAGTCATAATTAAAAGATTGTGAAAGGTAAATGTAAAGTTTCTTAGGAAAAGCTGTTGGGAGTTAGATGAAGAGTTAGATAGAGAGTAAGGAGAATGAAAGGAGTTAAAGAGAGGTAATAAAAAAAGAAACAAAAAGACGAAGGAAGAAAGAACCAAGAATGAATGACCAAAAACTAGATAATAAAGAAAGGAAGAACAAGAAAATGGGACAATATTTAAAATTATTAAAAAGAAATTAACCAATTTCTTAGAAAAGAGGAAGACTGGAGAAAGACAAGGCATAAGAAAAGAAAAACAAAGAGTAAAAAGGAGGATTAAAAAAGGAAGCTTAAAGTAAGAAACAAACAAGAAAGAGGCAAAAAATGGAAGAATAATAAAGAAAGAAGAAACAAACATTAAAGAAAGTCGGTCAAGCCCGACTATAACATACTCTGTACCAAGAAAATTTGTCTTTTGATCATAACTCGAAAACCGTTCATCCGATCTTCTTCATTTCTTCGGCGGATCGATAAGTTATCCTAATAACTAAATATGTCCAGAAGGAACGAACCATCTATCTTTAAAACTGTGGGAGATATGACGTTTTTTCTAAATTGCGGGGGCGGGAAGGGGCGTGGCCAAAATTGGAAATAAACTTGATCTGCCTGCAGACATAAGAAGCATATGTCCCATACACGTCAAACCTCTATCTCTTACCATCTCTGAGATCTGTGCGTTCATACGGACAGACAGACGGACGGACATACGGACATGGCTATATCGACTCGGCTGTTGATGCTGATCAAGAATATATATACTTTATGGGGTCGGAGATGCTTCCTTCTGTCAGTTACATACTTTTGCACAAACTGTGTACCTACGGTACAGAGTATAAAAAACTAAAAGAGTAACAAGAAAGTGAATAATGAGCAAGAAGGGATCAATTTAGGGATAAGGTATGATTATCGGGAAATTTTACATAAGCTTGACGATTAATGATATATTTTGTGAAGTAAAACTGATAAATCTGCACTTTCTGATCAAATATTAAGCTAACACTCTGTCGTATGACACTTAAACATTAATAATATAAGGCGATGGGCATGTAGTGGCCCGGCAAGTTGTTCGCTCAGGACGCAAAACCAAATTATTTTTATTTAATTATCAACAATTGTGTTGTACACTTAATCAGTTCTGCGCCCTTCCGTAAGACGTTACAGCTCATTCAGTTGCGACTCGATTGGTTTTGATTAAGTATCCGAACCCCCCTCAACTACCTAACTTCCTCAGCTAAAACTGTTAACAACTTCCTCATCCACTTAACAGAATATGCGCTTGTATAGCACTTCGAATATCGCACAAGTCAAACTTAAAAGCTTGTCTAATAAATTGCCATTTAATTACTTCATTTAATTGTGCAAAAAGACAGCGGCAACAACAAAAACAATAACAATTCCGTTGAGGGCGCTCAGTTGGCACATGTTGCATGTAATTAGAGGCAAAACATTTAGACGCCAATAATTATTAGATATTTATATGCAATCAAAGTGCGACGACGATGCCAACAAGTTTCCAGACACACACACACCCACACACTCACACTCCAAGTCGTGAACTCGCTTAAGGCTAAGGAGAAGTCGGGTGGGACACGCAGTGAAGTGAGTGTTGGGGGTGGGAAGAACATACCCCACAGCCCGCTCATTGCATTGACATTGAATTGCATCTACATTTACTCGTATCTAACTGTAAAGTGGCAAGAGACGTTTGAGATGAGTTAACCTCCCTCCAGCAACCCGCCCACCACACACAGACAGACATTATCGGGCATTGTCATCGACATTATTGCATTGAGTTGACTGTGGCTGTGGTTGTCTGGCTTTTAGCACTTTATTAAATGAAATGACAGTTCGAGTAAGTGAAAATGTTTGCATTTCGAGTGTTGATGACACTGATGATGGGATTCTAATGGAAGTGGATGCATTTCCCTTCCACAGGCCTTTCACAACTTACCACCACACACATTTGTTCCACATTTGTGTCACTGAGTCATTGATTGCCCCATACATTACTTATGTGGCTTAGGTCAGTAATACGAAAAATAAAATAAAAATAAATATCTAAGAGTAAATAAAATTACTGATAAAAGTGACGCACGTATTATTTTTAGACCCCACTGTCTAAAGGAACTGCACTTGGAAAAACTACGCTTGCGTTAGGGAACTTATACCGAAAAGTTATATTCTTGGGGTACTTTAATCAAGAATGAATCGTGCTTGTATCCCACAGATCAAGCTTGAATACGTTTAACTAAAATGGGGTAAAAATCTGTAATCAAAACAATTTCGAATATAAAAACTTGAAGTTCTTAAGTGTTTTTCTACACGAGTTTAGTAAAACACTCCCATGATTTCTGATTTATAGTTATTATTGGTTTCAATAAGAGAAGAGGCGTACACCGCTGCTACTTACAGGTATATCAAGTTTGTTTTCAATTTTGCCACGCCCCTTTCGCCTCTTATTTCGGGAAAATATTGTCATTTCTCTCTAATATCATTTGGGGCTAAATGTCTAGACATACTTAGTAATCAAAATTGTATATCGGTCCGCCAAAGGAAAGATCGAAAGTAAGTAAAGCTAAGTTATGTGCATAAGAAAGTTCGCTGTAGTAGCAGTAAAGTTCCTACTGATTAGGCTTGTGTCAATATCGGATACAAAGGGTATTATAATTTTGCCAAGAAGTTTGCAACGCATAGAAATATTCAGTTCCGACCCCATAAACTATATATATTCTTGATCAGGGTGACGAGCTGAGTCGATTTTCGAGCTTTGTCCGTCTGCCTGTCTGTCTGTTTTTACGCGAACTAGTCTCTCAGTTTTAAAGCTATCGAGCTGAAATTTTGAACAGAGTTTTCTTTTTGCTGCACACTACTAATATGTCGGAACCGACCGGATCAGATGACTATATCTCATAGCTCCCATAGGAACAATCGGTCGGAAAACTAGTTTTAGTATGAAAAACTTTTTTCTTTTCAATGGAAACGTCTCCAAACTTTGTATTCGTAGGTTTTCTATGATTCTTTATAATTCTACCAGGTTTTATTAATATCGGACAGCTATATGATATAGCTGCCATACAAAAGATAAGTCTGAAAAACAGTCTTAGTTAGAAAAACTTTTTTGTTTTTAATGTTAGCATCCTGCAATTTTGTATGTGTTTGTAATGCATGCTTTCACATAATTTTACAAATTTTCGTGCAAATCGGTTGACTATATCATATAGCTACCATACGAACGATAAGTCGGAAAATTGGAAAAAATTTTGAAAATATTTAATATTTAAGCGAGCACTTGCAGGGGTATAAAAACTTCGCAACAGACGAAGTTAGCTTAGCTTTTTCGTTTGAAATGATATGTAAAGGAGCGTTATTTTCAATAGTCGGTATCTCTTAAAACGATTTTAAACACATAGTTTAACTAATGTATCATCTCTCTTGTCTTGTCTTGAGGATTTGAAAGCAGTCTAAGTGGTTCTGAATCGCTAAATAATTACTTCTTGAAGAGCACCACCCACTTAGTATTAAGAGTTTTTCTAAAAACAATCAGTGAATGATAACTTGTGGTTTGTCTTTATCTTTGGTTTTTAGCTTGACGTTTCTTAACCATTCAGGTTTGAGTTAACCAAATCCCTCAACAGAAACCTTGTGAGCCAGAAACGTTACTTTCAACCGAACTACACCCAGAAAAAGTAGAACGAATAAGTTAAGAGCGAACGCTCTTAAAAAAATATTTATTCGTTCTTGAATCTTCAAGAATTTCGCTCTTGAAATCGAGCTAAATTCGTTCTCAGTATGATGTATTTAGGCGAGGGGACTGAGGTAAAAAAAACAGAGAGGAGAGCAAGCACATTTGAGAGTTTGGTTTTTTATGGAAGAGGGGTGTGTGGGGAAGCTATCGAGCGGAGAGCGCAATCGATTTTTGCACTCATGTTGCTTTGGAATTCCCAACCAGTTTTGGCATTGCTGGCATGGAGCGACGGCTGTACGACTGCCAGTTGAAAGGCAAAGACTAATAATCCTTTAAGGTGTTATGTATTCCTCGAGCCGGCTAAAACTTGCTACATGGCTTAACAATTAGTTTTCCATGAAATAAATTTAAACAAAATGGAAAAAAAACAACTGCTTTTAAATTGTTGTATGATTGGAATCTATGAAGCTCTTGATTTAAGAGTAAGCATTCTTACTCTTGAATCTGATGAGCTCTTGATAATCGGAAGAACATTCTCGGATTTTGTCAAAGCTGTATGCTCTTGATTCAAGAATGAATAACATTATATTTGAGTTCGTTTGGCACTTGATTGAAGAATTTTGCTACTTGATTTAAGAAGTTTTTCATTCTTAGATCAAGTATTAAAGCTCTTGAATCAAGAAAACCGGGATCAAAAATTCATACTTGGATCAAGAATTTCGCTTTTGGATCGAGAATTTTCACTCTTATCGAACTATTTTCTCTGAGTGTAAGTGTAAATGTTCTTTGAGATTTGTTTTACTGAAGGTTTTAAGGAACAATCATCTTTTTAAATCCAAAATAAAAGCACTGCGACTCTGCGTTAATACAATATGATTGAAGATATCTTTCAAAAAGTCCTTTTTGCATTGAGAAGTGTACTCTTGACTCCAAATACTTGATTTTTTTTTTGCCAAGTGTAGAATATTTCTAGTATTTAATCAATAAATACGCCAATGTATATATACATTTTTGTTTATTTTCCTTTACAAATGTCAGTCGACCATAAAAATTGTTTCCCATGAGCGGCTAGCTTATGCACAACAAACAAACGAAACGTCCGCCCACCGTGGAGCATCCTTTCACCCAGCGCATACTTTCCCACAGTTGCCCCAAAGGCAGGAATCTTCCTCTTTTACTGAAGAGGAGCTGCTGCTGATGCTGCTGCCCACGTTGAGGCAAGTGTAAATTGGCAAACACGCTAAAGTCTCTCGCTCTCTCACACACACAATTCATGATCAAGTGCAATCTTTTTGACATTAATATGACAACGCGAAAAGGAGAATTGCCGCCAGGCCGGAGCATGCTAACCCCCTCTCCATACCAAACAGACATACCAAAAACTCAATAGCCTGTGCTAGGGGGCAAAATCAATTATAAGCACGAGGCATACGAATAGAGCTACGCTTCGCAATGACAACTGTGGCTTGGAGATGGTAGCGTGATGTGGTGAGAGGGAATGTCGTGATTGGAATGAAGCATTCAAACTGCAAATGGGTCACTAAACACATTAATGTGGTTTAATATCATAATAAAGTCGAATTGCTTTAAAGCGAATCTTAAGGGGACCAAAATGAACTTAAGCTTGAACGACTTTAGGATTAGACCAAAAAAATCATTCGTACAGTCGTAAGTTCTATAGCTATTTGCATTAATCCGACTATCGCGCATCGCCTGCCACATTCTTCTGGGTCCATCGCCAGCGACAAACTCGCACTGACAACTTCGCCTTGATTGAGTATGCGACAGGCTTAGCTCCAAAGTGGCGACCAAACTGATGAATGTCTGTCAAATTGCTGACACGCACGCAGCTGATGCAGACGAAAGACCAAGCCAAGACCAAGACCAAGACGATGTTGACGACGACATCGCTGACATTGACACAATGCACACGAAATGGGCATGGAAAAGGCTCTGCGGCCGGAGCAGCCACCGGGCGTACTGCTGGGCACTCAAGAGGCGACAAAGTCGCCGAGTCTCGCCGTCTCACATCATGAAAATATTTCATGCCATTTAATTTCCAACTCCCGGCTGTCATCTAATTGAGTTGTTGTTGGCCAGCGTCGACGAGGCTCGCACACAGCACAATTTTTATCGGCATATTAATGCAACATATTTCAAATGCCTCCCGACTCCAGCTCCGACGACTAACTGACTTACTTCCTCAGTGGCTAAACATGGAACATGTTTATGCAATTTGCTAGCCAATCTCCCCCGGACTGAAGGAGGTTTTTCTGTCTTATCAAATGATTTTATTTATGCTATGGGCGCGCATGTGTGCGATAATTGGATTATTTTACTTTCGCAGCTTAGCCGGCCGGCCAAACAAAGTTGTGAAAATCGTCAAGTTTTCGCTTTCTGTAGGTAAACAAATTGCTGGTTTGCAGACTTTTGACATGGCACTCGAAATTGGTTGAAAAATTTTTATAGGCACTTAAATTGGGAAACTTTTATTATTAAAACTAGGTATCGATTTGGACTCGGTTTTTAAGAGCTTGAGAAATGAAATCACGCACTGCGAAACAAACGAGTCAGTCGAAATGAGAATTGTTTTGCCAATCACTCTAAAAACGTTGAAATAACGATTTGGGCTAAAGTTGGATTATATTGGGAAATCATGAACAACTGCTGAACATTCCAAATGTGTCGATATTTACCAAGTTAGTGCAGCAGAGAGATATGTAAGAGATCGACGAGGAAGAAAATCGAAAATCCCGCATGTCATGTGGATTTTAAAGTGGTGTACGTCCTGGATGTGTAAGCACAGCTAAGGAATCCCTTTCTGTGTAATTTCCATAGCTACAATGGAAATACTGGTTGTCTTTGAAACCACAACTTCTACAAACCGTCCCTCATTTTACGAGCTTCGGGTGTGAATTTTACATTTCTAGATATTCCATGATATGAATAAAGAATTTTGAATGTCAAGTTGACATTCATACTTCTATAAGTTCGTTAAGAATAAAAATTCTTGATCCAAGAGCTAAATTCTTGTTCCAAGTATGAATTTATAGTCCCGTTCTTCTTGTTCCATGAGTTTCACTGCTTGAACCAGGAACGAAACATTCTCAATTCAAGTAGAAAATTCTTGAATCAAGTTCTAAACTTACTCAAATGCCAGATAATTCTTGAATCGATAGCATAGTGCATTGTTAAAAACATAGAAGTAGGGGCACAATGTAAAATCAGTTTTTTTTTATATTGTTTAAGTTTATTTCATTAAAAGTTAATTGTCAAACTAATCTGTCAACTGTCAGTCCAACAGCCATCCATGCCATTAGTGCTTGGGAATTTCAAAGCGACATGAGTGCAAAAATCTATGTCGTTCTTCGCTCATCAGTTCCCCCATGACACTTTGAGAGCAAACTCAAATCGGTTCTCTCAAAAACCGAATGTATGAGAGCGGACTCAAAGCGATTCTCTTAAATGTGCTTGCTCTATACTTTCACTTTCTTTACCCTACTCCCCTCGCCTAAAAGCTGCAAACTGATATCGAATTTAGTTCGATTATTAGATCGAAATTCTTGAAAATTTAAAAAATAAAAAGTTCTTTTCAAGTGCGTTCTTATCAGTTCTCTTTTAGTAAGGGATCTGATGTCCAAGAAAAGATCGATATAAAGTTTCAGCTAGCAAGAGAGTTGAAAGAAGATAAAAGGAAATCGAAAGGTAAAAGGCCAATTATACCATCGCTCTTCACAAAATGATGTTTTCGATTTCGATGTGGCAAAATTTAAATATATAAGAGATATCTATAAGATAACGTCGATTTCTACATTTTTCTTTCTAAACGTGTTCCTTTGTTTAGTCTCTTGACATCTGTGAGTTAAAGTCTTAGTTCTTTGACCAATTTTAATAGATCTGTTTGAAAGTGTTATAAGGTAGGCATTCCTTTTTTAAGGATTTCTTGTTTGGATCCTTACGATACCTCAGTTAATAAGTTGACTCTTAGGTATTCTAGATCCATTTGCTGGTGCTAAGAATCTCTTTTACTTCCTTAAGGAAACTTAGCTGGCTCTTACGCAATGCTATTATTTGATAGTTTCCTGTATTTTGCTCCATAAGAAGCAGAATGCCTTGAATTTAAGCGAAAACCTCTTGCTAGAGTTTGAGAGTTTGATTTTGAAATCCTATCACTTTCACTTGAAAATACCGTACAGAACCTTCTTTCAAGTGCTAGTTACAGTATCTTGTTCGGTGGTTTAAGTTACTACCCTACCCCAATTGGCTTATACTCGAACTTGAACCAAATCTAGTGCAAGAGTTTCAATTCGATCCAACTGGACTCAATTTAGTAATAGGTTTTTCCATTACCACGGCTAATAGGGCCACTAAATATTTAAACAGCTGAGACAGTAAATTTGACATGTTTTCCTTTCCATTTGCCCATTTTCACCTCAGCTGTCCATTAGTGGCGTTCCCCGCATATCAACTCCCACTCAGCTAAATTGCAAAATCACAACCCAATTGGCCAGCTCCCGTCACGGCTCCCAACTCCTAGCAAACTGTCAACGTCCAACGGCAGAAAAATGAAAACCTACTTAGACAGTCTGTCCAGCCCACGGCTCAGTACAACACCCAATTGGCTACCAGTAGGCGAAGCCGCTTGCTCACCTGGCCCATTTCAAAAGTATGTGTCGTGTCAGGAGGCAATGCCACAATGCGTTTATCAAACATTTCAGACGCGCTTCGTCGTTGGTTGACCCAATTAACCGGGCATTATAAAGTCATAAGGCATAGTGAGAGCGAGAGAGGGCGAGAGGGCGAGGCGGTGAATTAGCAAATAGCCAGGCCCCCCGGCAAAATAAAAGACAGACGGAGTCTCCACTCGCATGCAAATTCGAGTGAGTTCATAAATCACAAATCACTTGGGCAAACAATCTTTTTGGCAGCCGGTAGATGAGATAGATGTGTTGGCTTCCAAATGGTCATGTTTTGTGCGATAATATTGACAAATTGTGCAAACATTCGCACACAATTAATAAAAACCTCAAACCCAAAGTCAGAGGCAGAGGCAGGGCCAGAAGCAAACGTCGGCCCACGTGCTTTAGCGCGTGTTCGCAAAAAGAGAATAATAAGAATAACAACAACAACAGCTCAGACCCCCCCGAACAAGACAACATAATTCCAGGAGGGTAATGGCGCTACCTTAAAATAAAAAGAAAGAACAACCAAGAATGTCGCCAAGTGTCAGAGACAATGGGTTGTGTGGTAGGTACGGTGGGGTAAATTGATCATCGGAAATCTATTTTAATTTTTCGATTGGAATATATAAAATATACATACTTTATTATGCCTGATACATATTTTGCACGACTTAAGTATACCCTTTTTACGGTACGAGTGAAGGGTATATAAAGGTTATATATCTCGATGGATAAAACCCTGAAAATAACCCCAAACTTTATAAAAATCATGTTGCAGCATGTTTTTGGTACCTCAAGCCTTTATGTTATTTACCAGAATTGGTGGTACAAGCAGGCACTGTTAAGTTAACAGCTGTAAAGCACAGAAAATATATGATTTTCCATAATTCTTCAAGCCCAAAACATCCAGTTAGAGAATTTAACAGCTGTTTAAGCACATTTTTAGTTAACTGAAACTTTAAAATGATTTCCCAGTATAGTTAAAGGTTTTACAAGCATGCACTGTTAATTTAACAGCTGTTAAGCGCAGAAAACGTTTGGTTTTCTATAATACTTTAAAGCTTAAGCACTTAACAGCTGTTTAAAGCCACATTTTTAGATAACTGAAACTGTTAAATGATGTCCAATTATAGTAAATGGTCTAACTGGCAAGCACTGTTAAGTTAACAGCTATTAGGCACTGGAAAATGTGGTTATTAAGTAGTGCTCTAAGCCTAAACTATCAAGTATAAGACTGTCCCTGCACTGTTTAGTTAAGAGCTAAATTAACTTCGTTTTTAGTTTTAGAGCGAAATTCCTGCTCTACAAGCTTTGTCTTTTCAAAAGCTTATGTTCTACTAACATTCACGAGAACAGAACCTATGTTCTGCCACACCATATAAATGCCACATTTCGTTGCTATTTGGCCCATTGTGAACAACGCAACTGGACTCGACACATCAGCAATCACAGCACGTTAGGCGCCCACACACACACACAGAGAAGACCGGCCCCGACCGACCGACAGAACCTTCGATTCGGTGAGCAAAATACTGAATGAGTTGGCAATTTTTATTTTTTTTACCAAAAAGGGGAGCTGCAATTCCTTCCTCTTGGAGCCACTTGAATGCCTTGGATGTTGGACAACTTTGTGATTGATGATTGTGGCACTGGCAGAAGTTAGCCTTTGATGTGTCCCTCCAGTGTTTGTGGGGGTCTTCGTCTCCTGCCTGCAGCACTCGACTTTCGTTTTCCAACTAAAGTCTGCAATTTATGCAGCATAACTCATGTCGCTGACTTCCACTTAACTCGGCCGCTTGGTAAGCGGCTTAAACCACAGACATTTGTGTTGACAAATCAATTAAATGCAAAATTTAAAGAGGCGCACACACAGTAGCGCCAACTGGAACAAACAGGGCCTAGACCAGGCGGCGGACTTGTCGTCGCTTATCGAAAA
Source organism: Lordiphosa fenestrarum (assembly GCA_035044985.1). Classification (NCBI taxonomy): domain Eukaryota; kingdom Metazoa; phylum Arthropoda; class Insecta; order Diptera; family Drosophilidae; genus Lordiphosa; species Lordiphosa fenestrarum. Next base: position 504,226 of record JAWNNO010000495.1, read on the forward strand.
CACTGATCCCGGGCCATGCAAATCGTAAAGTGTGAAAACAAATTGCCAAAGCCCCCCAGGTGAATGGGGCCAGGAAACTCATTGCAAACCGCCAGATAATTGCACTCGATTTGTGTGTAATTCAAGATTAAGGGCACTTGTCGAAGCCAGGCAGGCAGGCAGGCAGAGACCATGCACCAAGACTGTCCGATTTCCTTCTTTTGTTTTAATTTATGGGCATTTCGGTGCTGCTCCCCCAGATAATCACTTGAAATGTGGGCCATGCGTTAAGGGATTATGTAAATTCGTAACCTTCAATTGGCGAGTTGAGAGACAAATTGATTGGCAATTTGCAAGTAGAATATAATATGAAACACGCGAGATTTTAGTGCGAAAGTAAAAGGTAAGCAGAGGAGACGTTTTAAGCTTGGAGTATTAAGTAATTTATCTTAAACTTAAATAAAACTTTTAGCTGCTGCCCAAAACAAAAGCTTACAAGTATTTTATGTACATGAAATGGTACAAAGGTGCAGGGACTTCGCTTTAACTAAAAAGGTTAAGTAGGCCGTTAAGATTTCCAAAGATTAGCGACCTTAAATATTAAACAACTGATGCGTTCTAGACCAATATAAAAATAGGTTTCAAAACTTCACCATTCCCATCATCAGAAGGCTTTTGCTTTTGTGTATTTCTAATATAATCAAAATCAGATGAAAACTATTATTTAGACATACTATTACCCTGCTTATACCTTTTTCAAACAACTTTTAAAGATAAATGCCCTTCTAAGTATGCTATGAGTATTAATAATTCAGGAATAAATTTTTCTTAAAACTGGTCTGACAATTTGGTTGAACTTACAGTGTGTATTGTGTCTGACTCCTTCATAACTGACTCTCAATTACTCATTTAAGCTGATAATTATTTCAGAAAATAAAGTTGGCATACTTTTAGGGACATTTATCTTGATTTTTCGTATATACATGGGATATAGTTACATATACAGATATCTTTTAAAGAAAATTGTAGAACAATTTCATCCTTTATTAAACTATGCCAGCTATTGAATTAAGAAAGTTCTTATTGTTCTTATTATTGCAAGATATTTTACTCTATTATTAAAACTCTGCAGTTTTATGTTTCAGTACTGAATTTCACAGTGCTGATACTGACCAAAGCAGTAGGAATAACTGAATTTCAGGACAAGTTTTAGTACTTTCCATGAAGCTCATATAGAGGCTGCCATGAATTCAGTAACAGCCCTTCTATTTTAGCGGAGATTCAGCTATTATTCAAATCTGAGCCGAACTGAAGAGAATAGGGATTTTATAACCTTAAAGAGAACCAAAAATGAGACATATGTTTTTGTATTTAAAAAAGGGAAATATTTTTTGATGGGATTTACATAACAAAATAATTTCCATTTTACAAACTTTCTGACCCCATTCCATCTTCGTAATAGTCCCTTACTTTCTCTTAATATATACAAGAATTTCGTAGGTTAAAGAATTCTCAACTTGGCTTTTGCGGCTGTAAACCCATTCACTTATTTTGTGTACCCTTGGAAGAGGTATATTAAAATTACCAATATGTTTGTAACGCGTAGATGTAAGCTTCATATAGCTCTCATAGGAACAATCTTTTGAAAAACTATAGTTTTAGTGAGAAAACTGTTTTTGTTTCTTTTGTAAACGTTTCCCAACTCACTATTTATAGTTTAGTTGTTTATTTCATTGTATAAACTGCATCATTTGCACTACCCCCCAGAATTTGACTGTCAAGCTATACAAATTCTTGAAATTTGCTTGATATGTGAAGATATCAACTTTTTGATGTGAAAAGGTTAAAACAAGTGCATATGTCAGTTGATTTTATAGCTTTGATTTACAGCAGGATGAGTCATTATCTAGATTTTTCTTAAAACTTCAGATTAATAAATTTTTCGACATAAGTTTTGAGTTTGGTGATAAGGACTAGTCTTTTATTTTATAGCTAGCTTATCACTTTTAAGCTAGCTAATAATTTGCTACCTAAAATTAACATGAACATTAAATTTTGTGCATACTTACATCGTATTTACTTGACCTCATTTTACCCATTTATTTTGCATCTAATTTGCATTCGTATTTCGTCGTACGCTTCTTTGTTAAATTTCAATCCAAGCGAACATTTAGAGTTCTAGTTTTAAATTGAGTTTAAATTTTTGTGGTTTAATAAATTTTGAACACTTTGTTAACACTCAAGAGCGGGGGGCTTGGCTTCTCCCTCTTTTTTGGCTTGTCATTTGATATTTAATTGATTTTGGTTGCACAGTCTTTCGGAAAATTAGTTGAATAAAGTAAAAACTGAAAAATGGCCAAAGATTACACATACGACAAGTGGCACGTGAAAACCAGCAGCTGACTTACGGAACAAAGGAGGAACAACTCACGGAAAAAACGGGCCAAACCAAACAGGCACAGGAAATGAGAAACGATTTCGACTGCTTTACTTTCTGCACGTTGTTTTGTGGGAAAAATCGTTAGTGCCAAAAGTGCACGAAAAACGGCAGGCTAGGACAGAGACACACCGACAGACAGACAGACAGACTGGCGGACGGACGGACAAACTGCTAAAGGGGCCGCAACCACGTGAAAAATGCCGGAAACAGAAATCGATTTGCACCAAAGCCAAAAGCAAAGGCAAAAGTGCCATGTTATGTGGCTCAGAGTTAAACAATTTTAGGATTGAGAATTTCTTATGGTTTTTTTTTGTGTTTTTATTATAAATCGAACAATTATGTCACACACGCACTCGGCGCACAGAAGTAGGCAACGATTTCACCCAACAAATTTCAAAGCATAAATTAAACATAAATTTTTGTTGATTTAAAAATTGTAGAAATTTATTGTGTTTTTTTTTAAGTATTTTAATTTTTTTTTTTTGTTAACGTTTACCCGTCGACATCGCTTGAGCGCTTGCTGCCAGGCTGCACGACGCGTTGAAAATTCACGTAACAATTGATTTGTGTGTCAAAATGTCACAAGTGTCAAAAATTTGTATGGAAAGCACTGCAACGCACACATGAGAGAGAGAGAACATCAAAAGCACCAGCGAGAGGAGAGAGCAAAGCATAGGATAGAGAGACATTTTACACGTGCACCAGAGAGAGAGAGAAAAGAGCGAGGGAGAGCGAAGCTTTATGCCTGCGCCTAAGCCTTGCTCAGGCTTTCACCTTAAGAGAGTTGGTCCAGCACGTGTATCAACGTGTGCCAAAGAGCACTACTGACTGCTAAAGCTCTAGGCAAAGCTTTGAGCTTTCAAAAGGATTCTTAAAGTGGATTTCATGAGATTCGAATTTATCATTTCAGAACTTAGAATTATAGACGGATCACTCTGACCGAAACTTGAAGCTTTATTAAGCTTTTAGGCTGAACCAAAGAGTGCTTTTAGGTCCTTCTTAGCTTTGTTGATGTTACGTAAGCTTATTCTTGAGCAAAGTGTCAAAAGTGGATTGGTGTGTGGTATGTAGGTCCAACAATACCCAAGGAACTGTCAGTACGATAGATCTCCTCTTAAGCCCCTCGACTTTTATTTCAATTTTGTCCCAGGAAGCTATTCCCTAACAATTTACTTCTCTTTCTATTCTGTTCTAACCCTGGAATTTATATAAGCTAAATAGGAAAGCACGAAATGAACACGAATCGCTTATTTCCAACACGAACGGTTATAAATTTTCAGTACTTGTGTCACCTTACTTCCCCAATTAGGAATTTTCTTGACGAAAGTTTTAGTTAGAATATGGAAAACTCAAAATATAAAGATTTTCCTTCAAAATTTTGGCAACTTTTCCAAACTTTTAAGATTATGTCCTTAATTCCTTCTCCTGTGACTAACCTTCAAAAGTTGACTTTCAAGCAAATGTTCTAACTCTGTCTTCTCAATCAACTTAACCAGTCTTTACTGTACTTATGTTCATAGTTTGAGGACTTATGTATGACTCATATTCTAGCCTTGCTAAGCTAAGCAAAATATGTATGAAAAAGGGTTTCAATTCCTATTGCAAACTCCTTTGACCATTTCAGCCTAAACGGCTTAAAAGGCTCAAATGAACGATTTTACCACAAGTTGCGGGTGAGTGAGTGAGTGGGGGGGCTCTGAAATTTTGCCTAAACCAAAGCCGGAAAGGGTGGAAAACTGTTAACAAGTCGCTTTAGACACACATTTAGTTCTGTTTTTTATTTTCTATTATTCTTGTTGTTGTTGTTGTTGTTATTGTTATTAATTAATTCAACTGAATCACGCATTGTTTTCGTTTGTTCGTTCGTTCGGTTTGCGACTCGCGCCTTGCGGTTTCATGATATTTTAGTTGCTTGTTGTGAACCCAACTAAATGCGATGAGAAACTGGCCGACCAGGCCGGGGCCGCCAGCCTTGTCTCTGTCTCGGTCTCTGGCTGAAGCAACAGCAACAGCAGCAGCAGCAGCAGAAGCAGAGCAGCCACGATGGGTTTTCTTCTTATTGGAACACACACACACACACACACTCGCACACACAAAACTGAGGCGAGACCGGCCAGCTGCCTCGCGTGATGTGGTTGTACCAGGAGCTGGACGCTAGCGGGGGCGGTGCGGTGTTTTTGTGTGCTCACCACTTGAGGCTAATAACAACCGCAACGAGCGAGTTGATTGCAACTGAACTTGTGCCAGGAGCGCCTCGAGTCGAGAAAGCTTCCAAGTCGTTGCAACTTTTGCTCAAGATATTTGCTTTTTCTCTTTATGGAATTTACTGCGGAAGCGCAAGAGCAAGAGCGAGAGAGAGAGAGAGAGAGAGAGAGAGAGAGAGCTGTGGGCAAAAGTAGCATGCGATATGCTAACTACCAGAGACTTACTCTTAAAACGTTGCAAGGAGAGTGTAAAAGTTTATGTTTTTAGGGGTTGATTTTGTGGTGTCCGTTTGATGACCAAGCAAACATTAGTTTTGAGCTTAACCATAAACACTGTTGCAGTGGTCGTTGGGGTGACCAGCGCTGATACAGTAAGTTCTAATGATGTGTTACCACTGACAGTGTATGATTTTAAGGGTTTAAAAGCTTTGATATGAAAAAAAAGCTAGGAAATACATCTTAATAATGGAAGGCTTGCTTGTTTGTGTCTTTGTTGTGGTCGGTACTGTTCGGATGACATTTTTAATATAGAACCTGATATATATAATGTATTAAACCAAATCGCTCTAGCTGTAAAGGCTTAAGACCAGGCTGCAAACCTTTCCTGAACCGAAGCCTTGGAAAACGGTTCGGTTCGGGTTTTGTGGGTCCCTTGAACCGGACCATGAATCAAAACCGAATCGAACCTTAGCTATTTGGAAGAGGGTTCGATTCAAAATATGATATTACTCATTTCTATATAAAATTAATAGTTTTTTGAGCATTTTTTAATAACAATTTTGGGTTTCAAGCATTCCTATATAATATTATAAGTTTGAAGAGGGAAATAAAGTAGTAATGCTAACGTCGGAAATATGATAAAATTTTCAAGGACAAGAAAATGATGGAAGTAAGAATAACACTAACAATCTTGATCTAACGACAATTGATTGAAATATCAAATTAGTATCAAAAATGCCACAATCTTAATTGCGATGCCATAATCAACTGGAGAGGCAGGCCAGGTTAAGTTCTATAGTAAAGCCAGATCAGGAGATCAATCGACGCCCGAAACTTGCCATGCACATCGCATCCCAGAGAGTTGCCAAGACTGCGCAACAGTCTCAATAGAGCGCCAGGTCGGGTTAAGACCTGCACAATCGCTTAAGCTGGCTAACAATTGACGTCAGCAATTTGTTAACCGGTCTGAAAGGTCCGAAATATTAAGCAACTTGCTAAATTCACATTTTAGTTTTGACTATGATGAAAATTTATAGCTAATGTCTACTTCAGGAGAGTAAATAGGTGTACAAAATGGATCAAGTTGCTCAACTTTAAAACCAATTTTTCACCTAAGTTGCCTTAAGATATTAATTCAGATTTTAACATAGAAAACACATAGAAAACAAGAAAGAAAGTCGGTCAAGCCCGACTATAACATACTCTGTACCAAGAAAATTTGTCTTTTGATCATAACTCGAAAACCGTTCATCCGATCTTCTTCATTTCTTTGGCGGATCGATAAGTTATCCTAATAACTAAATATGTCCAGAAGGAACAAGCCATCTATCTTCAAAACTGTGGGAGCTATGACGTTTTTTCGAAATTGCGGGGGCGGGAGGGGGCGTGGCCAAAATTGAAAATAAACTTGATCTGCCTGCAGACATAAGAAGCATATGTCCCATACAAAACAAACCTCTATCTCTTACCATCTCTGAGATCTGTGCGTTCATACGGACAGACAGACAGACAGACGGACAGACGGACGGACGGACAGACGGACAGACGGACATGGCTATATCGACTCGGCTGTTGATGCTGATCAAGAATAAATATACTTTATGGGGTCGGAGATGCTTCCTTCTGCCTGTTACATACTTTTGCACAAACTTCTAATACTCTATGTACCTTCGGTACAGAGTATAAAAAGGTATTCAAAATGTGAAAGGAATGATTTCCCGTATCGATTTGTACTAAAACTGTCTTAAATATTTTTTTTAAACATCCAATGGAGCTGAAAATCAACCAAAGGATATGATAAATGAGCACCGTTGGTTGAATCAAAGGATATTAAAAATATATCCAGTTTAAATGCATTTTCTTTTATCTGTGCAGGGGTCGGCAAACTGAACTGAAAAGTTGCCACTGGCGTCAAAGATAATTTCTTAGTTCAAAATATAAAATCCTAAAAAATGACTTTAAAACTTTGAAGAAAATTTAAAAATTGAAAGCTTTTTTATTCCTTTAAGCTGGTCACCCTAATAAGCCTCTCCGAGGGGGTTGTTTCTGCTTAACTCTCGCATGCGATAAGTCCCTCATGCCACAACAGGTTTGAGTTGGAATTCCAAATGTTGCATGAAGGCAGAAACATGTTGCAAATGCAAAAGATGTTGCACATTTCAGTGGCATGACTCAAGCGCTTGGACATTGCCTTGGACTTGTAAAATTTGGCTCTGGGGTGTGTGCTCTGCAGAGGGGGAGGGGGGGATTCTCCACACGATGATCATCATTATTACTCACGCAATGCTGCTGCTTGACACGCCATATCGCCTCGACATCGGTTAGTGTTTTCTCTGTGTGTGTGATATATTGACAAGCATTAAGTCCACGATACTGGCGCTTCATTAATCATAGATCCTTATGTGGTAGCCTATTAATTTGGACACCAGCAAAGCGAAAAAGGACCTGACCTCGGTACCTTAATGGTGTGAACACGAAGGTGCAACAAATTGCAAGAGAGGCGCGAGGAGCGTTCCACCCGCCGAACCAAACAAAAGACGCCAGAAGAGTCGTTAAAAAAAGTTACACGCATGCTCAGCGGGTGGCGCGCTGCGTTGTAATAAAAACGCTGAAGGGAGAGAGAGGTGGAGAGAGGGAGAGGGAGAAAGGGAAGCTTTCGATCACATTGCCCATCAGATAGCCACCCGACGGAGGGTTGCGGTGTTTGTGTTGAAAAATTCATTTTAATAAGCGCCCGTAAAACCAAGCGCGCAATATCTGTGCCATAAATAAATGACAATTATGAATTGTTCCCCCCAAGATCCCAGGAGACCCTTTCAGCGGCGCCCGCTGGTGCGCTATGAGTAGGCTGAATCCCATTCTCCGTTCCGATACCGGCTCCGACTGTGCCGGGCTGTCGTCGTGCCAGATCATTAATTTGTTGTTTATCGCACCTTGTTAAAAACGCATTGGCCAGCGGCCAGCGAGACGATGTCTCTGACAAGATTACACAAATTCCAAACAAAATCGCCAATTTTTGAATGGGCAGGAAGGTGTGAAGTCTTTTTTGGCCTATAAATACAACCAAATCAAACACAGTCTGAAAGAAATTGGTGGCTGATAAGCCAAAAGTTCAATGAAATCAATCACAAACAAAAACGTCAATGCTAAAGGTTTCTATTGACCTATTTTTGTCTGCTAAATATCCAACTCACATAGTTCTTAAGTTTTGAAATCTTTAATCAAAATATTGATTGTATTTCTCTCAAATCTCCACATCTTTTCAATCAAAATACCACACCTCGGGGGCTTATCTTATCTTATCCAAACTCGAGTAATACTTCAAGTTAATATTTGCTATTTCTCTCATTTCATTCATTCATGACTTCTTTCAAAACTTGCACCCCCTTCCCTCCGTGGCACGCCTCAAACGAGTCAAGTTTTGTTTTTAATAAACAGCCACTAGCTGGAGATACTTATCAGAGAGTCGGGGTACATACCGCAAAATGGTTTTTGGCTATTTATTTACTTAAGACATACCAAAGCCAAGTCACTCAATTAAATTTTTGCAATTGCGCGTACCAAAAATGTCAACGCCGAACAAGTCGAATTCCGCTTAAGTTTTTTTTCCTCCATTTTCAGCTTTATAGGCATTGAGTTGTTGATTTATGCAAATTATTAAACGTTTTCTAATAACTCATTATGCCGCGTAAACAACGCGTCGCATGACTTGACAGCCAGAGACAGAGCCAGCGACTCCATCCAGTTCCATTTTCCATTACATGAGCAGGCGGCGCGGAGGGACGTCCAACTACTGTTGCGTCTGCCTAGTTAAAATCATTCCGTTTGGGTTTTTTGTTTTCTAACACTTTGCCAATATTCGTTGTTAGCTGTCAGTTTTCGCATCTGTCTACCGATCGTCGGAGTTTCGATGTCAAAAAGATGTTGTTTTTTTTGTTGTTGTTCATTTTTTTATTTTAGCAGGCAAATATTTTTCTGCTTGGTAATTGGGCAAATATTTTGCTTGGGATCTTCATTTGCATTGGTTTGTTTTCAAGTTTTCATGGTTTTCTTGACCTGGCTGTTGGCTGGGCGGCTTGTGTAATGTGCATTTTGCTGGGGTGGGCAGCTTTTACTTTCGTATGAAAATAATGAGGGAGAGAAAAATGGGGAGGGGAGGAGATTACTCGAGGTGGCTGTAAGGTATGTTTAATTAAATCAGCTTTGTATGCAATGTAAAAGGGTTGACAGGCAGTTGTCATAACTGTCGGAGATCTAACAACCAAGGCTACCAGTTGATTCTGAACCGAGTTCAGCAGAGTGGTTCGGTCGAACCTCTTCTTAACTTATGACCTACCAAAGCTGAACCTGATTCAAAAAGTATTTATAAAGACAGACAAGTTGGGCAAACATTTCAAAGCCTTTAAAAAAGTAGCAGGAATAATTTTTTATATTTTGGAATCAAAAATCTTGGAGAACTAGTCGCCCTTGTATGATTCACACTCAAAGAAGGCTTAGACCAAACACCAGACAGGCTTGTGAACCGATTCGTTGGTTTGGAGTTTACAGAAGTTTAAAAGATTGCAGCTTTACTACACTCATAAAACATTCGCCCTGAAAACTAGAAATTCTCCTATGAAATCCGTTCTAAGGCGATTCAGCCTAAAATAAAGAAAAAGACTTCTCAAATCTTTTAACTATGGATCATCTTCGGTACTAAGTTCGCCATCTCAGGGATTAGAACCGCATTCTCCATGATCCGACGTTCAGAATTGAATGGCCGGACACTGAAAACAGACACTCAAGCAGATAGCTTCTGTTTGAGATGGAAACAATCTATTCTGCATTATAAACTTATCTACAAAATCTTAGAACTCTAGAACTCTGTTCTCTGGCCAAGGAACTACTAGAAATATGGTTCCAAACCCACTACACGCATAAACAAACAGATCTTAAAAGTGGTAAGAAATATATATTTCATATTACTTGCAGGCAGATAAAGTTTATTTTGAATTCTCAACCCCGAAATTTGAAAAATATGTCATACCTCATACAGTTTTGTAGATAGATGGTTGATACCTTCTATATATATTTAGTAATCAGTATTATTTATCGATCCGCAGAAGGAATAATGAGGATCGGATGAACGATAGCCGAGTTATGGGGATAACAAACATTTGTACCGGGCAGCACTGTCTGCAACAGCTATGGGCAGCACTTAGCACACTTTAACACTGTCAGAATCAACTTAACATGGTCTTCAACGACCGGGAATACCGAAAGAATAATACATACATAAATCTTAGGTCATTTTGCACTGAAAAACCTTCAGCTGGAATCCAATCAAAACTCAGTAAACTTGAATTTATGGATCTTTCGGGGAATAACTTGAAAAGTACTCTATTAAAAGTACCTTTATTACGATATTCCTATTTCGTCCATACATAAAATGAAAAAACTGATTCGTAGTGCATTATGGTTACTTTTGTCTTATGAGAAGAGTTTCTTTCTACAATCCCTTCACTATGAAAATTTTAAACATATGTCGAAAGAAGCTATAGTTTTCATTTATTAGTTCCGACTTTGACTTGATTCCTGCGAAAAGTTTTTACATGCAAATGATCTCAAGTTCAGGCTCAGGTTTATTATTCTCTTGGTATCACCCTTCCTGTACCATGTAAAGTTAATTCTAACATTTAATCCTATGCCTTATATACAAACTTTGGCAGGAGCAGAATATGTTATAGTCCAGCATGACCGACTTTCTGTCTTGTTTGAAATTGTTCTTGTAAGCGAAATGAAACAAACTTAGTTTCGAGTGGCTCGAGTCTCTTGCAGAGTAAATGCTGAGAGCGGGAGAGAGTAGGAAATATAAATTCCTTGAGCGAATGTTCTAATGGTTTACAATAGTTCGTATTTTGTTACGGAACGGAAATACCTGCTAAGAGATAAAGGCAAATTAAAATTCCGCCTAAGAAAACCCGTTTTAAATAATAAACAAAATGCTTAGATATTTGTTTAAGGCAGACAAAAATGATCGTAAAGTCGTTTTAAATGATGTAGAGGTCAGCATTCACAGCCACAAAACCGGGAGAGAGCTTGGCCTAAGAAAGCTGCAGATCCGCTGGTGGTCGCAGTTCCTTACAAACTTTCGAAGCAGTGTTTGGACATGAAAGCTAGCTGCTAACTGCATCAGAGGCAACCAATTGATCTCTTACGACTCAAAAATCTTTCAGATTATTGGGACGCCTAAGTTCTGTCTCTCATTTCGTTACCAATTCCCAACCCCTATGTGGCTGCTTCTCACTGAAAGAACTGCCAGCTTTTGCTTTAGGCTGCTTCACCTTTGGCAGAACATTATTGTTAGAACTCTAAACTAAAATGCGTCGGTCAAACTGTATCATAAATCAAAGACTATTTTTCCTTTTTGTCTATTTTCCACAGCCAAAGCGCCGCTGTCAGTCAGTCATTCCCGTTCGCATTTGAAGGGAGTTTCCACATAAAAATTCGCTTCCTCATAAAAATTCCGCAAACAAATATTTTTGTGCGTTTTTTGTTGTGGTTGTAGGTTCTAGACCTAAAAACGACACCTTCCATACGGCACTCACACACACACAGAGATGTTGTTGAGCAATTAAAATGCCTTAAAAAAAATGCATGTGCATGGGTCTGGGTCTGGAGGCGAGTCCGAGTCGCTGGCAATGCCAATAAACTGTTGTTTATTTTCACTGGCGTCGGCGTCGCAGCAGCGCATAAATACATCCATCACTGGATGGACCCCGGACGGCTCCAAGTCCAAGTCGTCGTCGTCGTCGTTGTTGTCGTCGGCGGCAATTTATCTTTGAAATCAGCGCCTGGTTTGGTTTTTTTTTCTCCTTTTCTTTTCTTCTGCCTGTAATTAGATACGCGCAACCCACACGAACCACCCCCCCACCCTTCGGCCCGTTGGGGCAGGTGGAAAAGCCAATCTCGTTTGTTCTGTGGTGGGCGTGGCTGTCAGAAAAAAGGCAACAGAATTAAGTTATATACACAGAAGAATAGGCAAAGCCGTGGCCAATCTGTGACTTTGCATGCGCAATCAGCACAAATACAGAAAGAAAACCGACTCCGAGTTGGCTGAAGTGCTAAAATGTAAATGCAAATAGTTTGGCCCGGCCATGTGTCTGCATCTACTACACATCTCTAGCCAGCTCCATCTCCATCTACTGCATCTGCGGTTGTTGGTCAAATCAGTTGACTTGTTGTAGTTACTTGGGTGTTGCTTGTTGGCGGTTTCTTGTTGTTGGGTTAAGAAGCTAATGCAAACTGGCATTGGGGTCTGGCTCTCATTGTTTAGTAGGTCAGGGATTGAGTTGAGTTTGGTAGTAAAATATTGAAAAACATTAAGCAGAGAAACTTGGTTGGAAACCGTTTGAAAATATGCCTATTCTCTGCTCACTCCCTGCCTTACTCCATGGGCAATGGACAACAACTTCCTCACATAATTCAATTCCTACAAAAACACAACACAACAACACAACAACAAACAACAGACAGACAGTCCGACCGGCCGACTTGCTGCATATTGAAACAAAAAATTAAAAACCTACACTTGACCTCAGCAGTCACCAGCAATCGGCAGTCCATCATTTCCACTGGTGATGGTGGACTCTGTGGACTTGTTCAAGTGCCTTTTGGGTTGGGATTCGTTCGTTAAGTAAACATGCCACGCTACGACGCGTTCCTAAAAACCTGGACACCCATTCGGTCTCATTCCCATTCCTTGGCGTCAGCTAGGTCCAACGAGAACCTCATCATCTTCATCATCATCATCGACACACAGTCGTCGCGTCGTGTCGGCTTCGCTTTGCATCTTTTGTTCATTTTAGTTTAAATATTGCCTACCTCTGCGTTCGGGTCCACCGTTCCAGCTCCAGCTGCATAGCGTTTCATGCACTTTTCATCTTTTTTCAATCAGCCACCGAAGGAGCCGCGTCCGCTGTCCGCTCCAATGCGATACAAAGAATACATTTTCGCCGTTTTTTTGTTAATATTTTTGTTAAATGTTTCAAGCGCGCGTAAATTAATCTCGAGCTTAATTGCTTTTCGTTTTCGTGAGAGCTACCTGGCTGTGGCCTCACCTTGGGCGCCATTTTTAGCCTCAAGTGGTTATAAATATGGTTAGGGCTATTTTTAAAGCTAGTTGAACTGTCGGGGAAGTCAAGTTGTTAGCTTGTTGCTTGAAGTTGAAGAGGAGAACGAGGAATACATTTCAATTTGAAGCATAACCGAAAACAAAATACCTTCAAGCCGGCTGCTGTCCACTTATGCCAATTTATGCACAGCATTCTGGTTTTCCTCTTTTCTTTGGCTATTTTTTTTTGGGGGCGGAAATGCGGCGCAAATTTACTAAATCAGGCACAAATGGCCAGAACAAAGTTCCAAGTACGTTCGAAAGGCCGCCACTCGGAGCTTGCGCTTACGATAACAAGATTAGAAAATAAGATTTATCTCATAGATTGATAGATTCGATTACACGCAGCGGCCAGCGTCTGGGGCGGGCGTATGGCGGCGTGTAATTACAACAAAAGCAACAGCAACAGCCACGAACAAGAACAAAACGAGCCAAGGGGAGCCCACCGAGAGCCACCGCACAGTGGGACAAAGGCGGGAGGGAAATTGATAGCATACTGCTGAAGGATGTGGAAATGTGAAAATATTTGAAATTCTTTATCAATTCAATGGAAACAAATTCAGTTTCAGATTAGTTTCAACCAACCAAGGTATCGACAGAAAACTATCAGGCCAAAAGTAAGCTTTTTTGTGCCTCTTTTACGCTGTTTTTCCGGGTTCAATCTTATATTAAAGATCTATATAAAAGGACAACAAAGACAGCTTATCAATTTAGTTTTTGAGCAATAAAGTATTACTTAAAAAAGTAAGCAAGTCGTTCAAGTCCGACTATAATAAGCTCTCCATCTTCCAAAGTTTATTTGAAGGTGTGTAAAGTGCTGCCAATCATCGTTGCGAACGGTGCTGCCCAGCAAAATGTTGTTTTATCTATAGCTCGACTATTATTCATCCAATCTTTACCATTCCTTTGACAAATCGATGTATAATATTAATTTCTAAATAGGTGTAGAAGTAAGGACCCATCTATCTTTAAAACTAAGTGAGATAAAAGGATTTTTTCAAATTACGGGGGTTAGAAAGGGCGTGGCAAAAGTTGAAAATTAACTTGAACTGCCTACAAGCTTTAGAAGTTTTTGTACCATACATATCGAACCTCTATCACTTACCATCTCTAAGTTTTGTTTGGAAAGAAGTATAAAATACAGAGGTCGCAATAATCGGTCTCTCTCGTGCTTGTTGTCAGAAAACAACCGCTCATTCACTGACACGATGCGTAACTGTTGCGAAAAAACACACAAACTTCGTTCTTCTTTGGCTTGCTCTTCGCTCAACCGCCGACCGCTTTTGGTCACTCGCTCGGCTCAGTGTTCACTCGAGACCTTTTCGGTCGTAAAAACTCGGCAAATGGTCTTTTGCGCATGTATGTATGCATGTGAGTTGCGCGTGTGGATAGCTAGGCGTGGATGGGCATACATACGCATATGCACACAAATGAGCGCCATATCACCTTCTCCCTTCCTCTTTAATGCTTTGCCTGTGACGAAATTCTAAGGCAACAACAAAAGGCAAACGCAACAACAAAAATAAAAACCTTTTTTGCTGACTTTTTCCTTGCTTCGCTCACTTACTGACTCTCAGTAGCTGAACAACAACCGGTTCTGTTCGCTTCGCGCGGTCAGTAAAAGGCCGACTCGTGTGTTGCGCTCAACCCGAAACCGAAGAGCGAGAACACGAAAGAAACGAAAAAGAGGGTTGCTGGTCAGACACTGAGCGATGCCGTTTCATTTTTTTCGGTCTTTGTTGTGAGCAGACCGCGCAGAAAATTTTGGTTGAGCAGATTTTGCGACCTCTGATAAAATATGATCAATTTTGGAATATACAGAATTTTGTATTCCAGTCAATTGGTTTTAAGATAATTTTAAAATTCTATTAAACTCTAGGTATCCGTTAATTAACCTTTCACTCTTCTGCGCACATTTTACCATATTTTTTTTGGGCCCTCCCTCTCCAATCGACCTCTCACCACTGTAAAAACCCCCGCCTGGCCCCCGCCGGCTAACTCTTTTCTCTCTGGCGTTTTAATGGACTTTTAACTGGTTTTTGGAAGGCAGCAGCTGCACCTGCACCAACAACATTTCGCCCGATCTCAGATCTCGCATCTAGCCAGGGCCGGGCGTTGCATATTTACTAATTTAATAATTCAAAAGCATTTAAATTCCTAATCATATCTCTGGCAAAAGCGGCCGCCTGCGTCTGGATTAGCCGGTGCCCAGGACCAAGACTTGGACTATGCCAAATGAATTGGCGGGGCGCAATTTGTGAAAATTTCTCACCATTTTGCATTGGATCGGGTCTGGGTACCAGTGTGTTAGATTTCCACTTTACTGTCTATGCAATTTGTTGGCTAACTAGATGGCTATCTGTGGCCAGTTGTTCTTGTTGTTACCCATGGGGTGTCCGCTGCGCTTTCGTGTTCTTTTTCATCTTTTCTTGCGGGTTTTATATTTCTTTTTTCGATTTTGGTTTTGGCCTGGCGTTAGTGTCTGGCGTCCTATTAGAGTCTAATTGCATTGCTGGCTTGGAATTAGCATAGGATCAAAAGGGTCCGCTTAGAAGCTATCAATTAGGTTAAGCCGCTACTTGGCCTAGTTACACGAGAGTGAAATGAAGTCTACCTCTGAATTTCATGACTACCGTCATCATTGAAATGCTTACAAAAACTACGCCATGCAATACCATTGACGCCACTCGTGTACGTCAGAGTACGCTTATCCAAGGTCGATGTCCTGCTCCTTCGTTTGTTCAACAATTTGAGGTCAGCTTGAGGTGCCGCCATTTAGTCTGCAAGGCCCAAAATAGAAGAAAAAATAGTCTCAATTTTGCCTATTTTGTTTATTAGTTTTAATTTGACGGGGTCCTTAATGGCAAGGCGCTATTTTTAGATGGCAGACTCGTGTCGCGCATTAGGATGTGCGTCAATTGGGTTTGAGGTTACGCAAGTTTATGATTGAGCAGTGAAAAGTGTATAGAATTTCGTGGGTTGGTTGATTTAACCAAGTATTTTTAGCAGTCAAGGGCACTTTAGGAGCTCTTGAGTTGGAAAACGTCGCCTGCAGAAAAATTAAAATGATAAACTGAACGCTTTGATGTTGTAGCTTTTGTATGTTCGGCTGTCTCTGTCTGAAGCTGCCACTTTCTGTACTCTTTTGAGAAGTGTCCAAACGAACACATTTTTTTCTGTATCATTTTCACATTAAGGACACTTTTATAAGGGGTACCCATCACTGACTTATAGCAGTAGTATAAGCAGAATGAAATTGAAGGACTCTACTTAATTTAGTTTTATTTAGGGACTTCAATGTGAACTCATCTATAAGAAGAACCCTTATTTTTAAGTATCTAAGATCTTAAGTATCTTAAGTCAATAATCTTTTCCAAAATAACCGAGATAAATCCTATCTTCTGCCCGGCATTTCACAAAAACTTCCTTAAAACTTTCTAAAATATTTGTATATATTCAGAAAACTGGGAAATTGCAGTTTTATTCCAAAACAAGAAAGAAAGTCGGTCAAGCCCGACTATAACATACTCTGTACCAAGAAACAGTCTTTTGACCATAACTCGAAAACCGTTCATCCGATCTAACCTATTAACCTATCCGACCTAATAACTAAATATGTCCAGAAGGAACAAGCCATCTATCTTTAAAACTGTGGGAGATTTGACGTTTTTTCTAAATTGCGGGGGCTGGAGGGGGCGTGGCCAAATTGAAAATAAACTTGATCTGCCTGCAGACATAAGAAGCATATGTCCCATACATGTCAAACCTCTATCTCTTACCATCTCTGAGATCTGTGCGTTCATACGGACAGACAGACGGACATGACGGACATGACTCGGCTGTTGATGCTGATCAAGAATATATATACTTTATAGGGTCGGAGATAATTCCTTCTCGATGTTACATACTTTTGCACAAACTTATAATACTCTGTGTACCTACGGTACAGAGTATAAAAACTTAAAAAACCCTGCATTTTTATTAAGCCCTTTCTTGCCAGTTTCTACCAAAAGATAATTTTGAGGACTAGAATACAATTTTGCTTAAGCATTTTCAAGAAGAGCCCTTCCTTTTGAGAATCTGCTAAGGAGTCTCTTAAAGACTGGGCTTAATACTTCAAATATTTCCCCCAGTTCATCACGAGCATATCTAAATCATAAAAAACAGTGATAAGTAGCAATAAACAATTTCACAGGCCTTACGTTGGGCGCCAAGTTTTCAATACAGATTGAAATGGTCCTCAAAATGCTTTGAATCCAAAATGAATTAGAAAATTATGATGGTTCTCTCTTTTGGCAAGAGGTTTCAATCCCAGCTTCCTCGCTTTTCCTGATTAAAGTTTAAGCATAGAGTACTAACAATGGTCTACTTCTAAGCACAAATCCCTTTCAATTTCATTTATGCTTACAATTAAGTAAATCATTTCTCCTCAAATTCAATACAAAGCTCAACAGCAATCAACATCAACAACGTCATTGCCATTGTCTAACATCATTCTAATCCCTACTCCCTCTCTCTCTCTTGCTAATAATATTCAATTGAAACTCAAATCTCGATTGAGCATTTTGCTTTATGTGCAAAAGTTTTCGAAGGCAAATTGCTGCGGGTACCCGTCGAACTTTGACAGGCGCACAATGGACTTCTGCAGTAATTGAAAGCAAATCCAAGGAGGCGGCTTGACAAAGGACCCCCAAAATAAAAAGGGACTCATAAATAATACAATGGCGAAAAGGATAAGCGACAAATTCAAGTAGAAGCTGATGCCAGCGGCCAGATAATTGCCGGCAATCAAAGTTTATTGAAACGTGGCGGAAAAAGGAAAACTGAAAAGAGTTTTTCTTTAACTTGCTATAACAGATGTTTTGGAATGGAGGGTATATATGGGCGGTGTGCGACCTCATTCTCCAGACACCGCGTCGCCAGTGCCCTTAGGCACAGGCACAACTTTTCATTTGCTGAATGAATGCGTAACAAAAGTTTGTATTTTGTTAGTAGCCAGACTTTTGGTAGTTTTGGCAAATGAAATAAATCTGGCAACTACATGCTACCTCTAGGTAAAACAAAAGCTGGCTGAGGCCAGTTTTGGTCATTATAAACTTTTGCGAAGTAGCAAAGTTGAGCAGTTAATTTAGTTTGCAAAATGTGTAGCTTTCTTGGGTTTTAAATTAAAAAAAAAGTCATAGCATAGCCTTTATATTTAGGAATAAGAAAATTTGCTAGCTTCCCATTTTTTAGTGGCACATAAAGAATAAGTACTTTGCTTGCACTCCACCTTATCTTCTACGTTTTTCACTTTATACTTGAAGTTTGCACTTTTCATTCCCCAAACCACCCTACACAACCAACTTCTTGATTTACTTTCACTCCACTGAAAACTTAAGCAGAACAACGAACTTTCCCCAGTCAAACTGCATGATTTATTTATGCCCCTAAACAGCAATCTAAAATCCTCTTTCCCTTCCAAGATACTTAAAGTCAATGGAAACACTAAGTCCTTAAATTGAATTTAAGTTTCAGGTGTGATTTTCGCCTGTATGAAATTTATGCACCCTTGTTAAATTTTCACACATCTTGATTTCCATTATTTTTCCTTGACAGGAAAATGAAGCAACAAATTTTGTGGTGTTTTTTTTTTGATTGTTTCGAAATGCATAGCAATTTCCCTTTTTATTATGGCCAAGGCCAGGGAGTTGGCGTGTTTGTTATAATGGCTTGAAATTGTCCTAGGAGACGAAATATTTAATGAAGTTTCAACAACTTTTACGACTCCTTTCAGCTTCTTGGCAGCATATGCAGTTTTCTTTGGCTTTTTCTTATTTTTTTTTGGTTGTGCAAATGCGTCGCCATGAAATTTTAATCAAGTTTTTGCATCCGTTTGCTGACGTTTTCTTTTTTTTTTGTGTGTATTTAAATGGCAGACATGTCTGCCGCCTGGCATTTCCGCTGCCAGAGGGCGTGACTGCGTCATTTTGTGGTGCAATTTTTTGGTATGACATTTGTAAAGGTGGGTTTTTGTGCAGTTCAACGAACTTGTGTCTTAAAGGACTAAATATATAGTTAGTGAAATTGAAAAATATGTTTAACTTTTCCTTTAATTTTCACATTTTTATTAAAAAGTATAGTTTTTCATTGCCTTTTTAGCATTTCAGCTGTCTTATTGTATAAATATGTCACCTTTTCCTTTATAATAAACTCAATAGCCCACCTTCTTCCCATTTGACACAAATTTCAACTGAATTATGACACTTATGAATAAATAAAGTCAACTATAATCCATTTATGCCACACACAAACATTCAGAAAACTAATATTTACCAAACATCCTTTTGTGCGTCACCTGGCGCATAACAAATGAAATCGAGCCAGGACAAATGTGGCACGTGATATTATGGACATATGGCCAGCCTTATGACAGTTTCATAATAATAACAATATATTGAAAATATATCTTCCCTTCTCCTTCTGGGTGGGTTTGTCCATAAATGAAGTAGTCTGCTGGTGCCAAAGTCACGTGCGTCTGACAGCGCAAAAATTGGAAAAGTGTCACTTACGTTCGCCCGTCAATTGTCAGAAATTGTCTAATTGCCAGTCATTTATTTGACTGAAACGCGCACTTGTCCATGCACAAAACGTGTCAGCAATAAGAATCCAATTAGAGCAGTGGCTAAGAGGATGGATAGAAATCACAGTGGAGACCCAAGTTCAGGAATAGAACTTGGAGAAAAGTTTTCTAACTAAGACTACTCTTGGCTACTCTGACTTTTCTATGGGAGCTATACCATATAGTTATCCGATTTTTACCAAACTTAGTGTAATCATGCAAATGTGTAAGTAATTTGAAGTCGATTCCATTGAAATCACAAAAGTTTTTCTCATTAGAACTTATTTTTCGACCGATTATTCGTAGTGCAGCTATATGCTTTAGTCATCCGATTTTGACAAAACTTTGTGGAATTGTGTGAAAGCATATCAAACAAGTAAATTACAATTTTAAGGGCATTTGCATTGAAAACAAAAAAGTTTTCCTCACGAAGACTGCTTTTCAGACTCTACCTTTCTATGACAGCTATACTATATAGATGTCCGATTTTGACCAAACTTAGTGGAATCATGGAAAAGCATAGCAAACTAAGATATACAAAGTTTGGAGGCGTTTCCATTGAAAACAAAAAAGTTTTTCTTACTAAAACTAGTTTTTCGACCGATCGGATCTATGACAGCTATATGCTATAGTCATCCGATCCGGCTGGTTCTGACAAATGTTTAGCGTATTTATACTAAAGAACTTCGTGCAAAGTTTGTTAAAGATAGCTCTCAAACTGACGTAGGCGATAGCATAGAAACAGACGGACGGACGGACATCAACTCAGCTCGTCGTTCTGATCAAGAATATATACACTTTAATTGGTCGGAGATGCTTCCTTCTATACGTTACACCCATCCGGACAATTTTGTAATACCTTCTGCAAGGGTATAAAAACGATCACCTGATCTTGTAACCAAACTTAGGGCAAATGATACAACGAAAAAGATTTGGGAGGAAGGAGGAGATTACGTCTATGTCTTATGAATTACATATGAAATTTAGTTGCGATAAGTGCAATTTGAGGCATCAGATACTTACTCAAATGTCAAAATAAAGTCTTGGAAGTCTTAAAAACAATGTCCATTCATCCACTTGTTTGCCCCATCCATCTGTCTCAAATATTCATACTCTCACCACGCCACTAACTGGGTCATCAGTCTAGCTTCAAGCTCCTTGCTTGGAAGTCGCCTTTTACCTAAAGCAAGTACGTGCCTATCATAAATCAAGCCAAGGATCTACCCGATCCTTGCCCTTAGGCACAAACCCGACTACTAATAAGCAAAATGAAAAATGTGCCACGCCCCTGGGCCACTTAATTGTTGGCAAACAAAATGAATGCATAATTAGTTTTGTCAAAAGCAGAAGCAGAAGAGGCGACTCCATTTCCAACTCCGGCCACAGACTCTCTCGGCCCGGGTTTAGTTATTTATGTAGACATTTTATGCATTTTTTTTGTAAATGCATTTTTAATAATTTCATTAGTAGCAAGGGGCCCCCGGTCAAGTGGTTTCGGAATGGAGTGGAGAGTCAACCGATATGCCATAATTTTAATGATCACTTTATAGAGACCTCAGCCCAGATAGGTTCCCACTGATAGGTACCAGAATCCACACCAAAAATGTGTGTTTTACCGTTGGATGTCTCACTTTAATTGGAATTTATATTATCAATTGCCTTTGATCAATTGTCAGCCTGTGTCAGTTCTATGAACTCCATAATTTATGCGTTCGCAGCCAAACGAGCTTTTCCGTTCTGGCGTTGGAAAAGACGTTTTTGGAACACACATTTTTAAACGGCTAATGACTTGGCAACTTGAATCGTTGATCCTTCAACGAGATAAATTCATTTTACAAACTATATTAAAATATGAACAGCCGACGTTGATGGCTATCAGACGATCGCATCTCTTAGAGATCTTAGGGTGCAGATAAGGTGGGCATGTGGAATCAATTTTGCTGCGTTGTTGTACTTAATTAAAACAAAAAAGGAATTCCCCGCATACATTAGACAGAGATCCTTCCACTGAAAACTTAATTTGCCAGCAGCTGGAGCGGAGTGGCTGATAAGCCTGGTCAATTAGTAGCCACAGGCACCTGTACGGGGCTGAGTACCTTTTGCCCAAGTGTTTGTGTGTGAGTGTGTGCGGTCTTAGATAAATCAAAATTCTCACCACATTGTGTGTGGGGTCTGGGGCAATCAAGAATGAATTTGGGTTTTTCCCTTTGTGTCCTTTTGGTTTTTTGTGTGTTAAGGACAGATTTGGCTAGACGATTAATCAAAGCAATGTTTTGTATTATTGTTTATGAGGCAATATCAAAACATTTATATAAATCATATTTGCTATTGTTGGTGGGTTTTTTTGTTTAGAATTAATAAAGGGACTAATGAGTTGGGCATTGGTGAGAAGAGGATGAGTGGTTTAAAAGTATGATTGTAGAGTAGGAATTGGTTTTCGAGATGGTTTTCCTATTTACAACAAGCAAAGAATCGATCAAAATCTAAGGTAGCGAAGCTAATTTAAGGTGGGCCCTTTACGTAACTCTGTGAAAGAACTATTTAATAGATTTTCTATATTTTCGTTAAAAGAGTATTAACATTAATGTTAACGTATTAACATTATGTAGGCAGACAGCGCATGCTGAGTAGAAAAGTATGCAAATTGTGTATAACCTTTGTAACTATACAAATTTTAGAGATTTTAGATATTAGGCATTATGGTGCAAAATACGTGATCTTAAAAACTTAAACACCCGGTCACCTTCTCCAGCTTTTAAGTAAATAGCCTGTTTTGTATATTTTTGTAGGCCAAAACTTGCAAGTTAAGGTTTATAGAACTACATGAAGAAGATATCTGAACTTAACTGGGTTGTCAGCTGCTTTCAGACATATGTAAACGCCAGTCTACCCAAGGTAGTCCAAATTGATAGATTTCTCCAAGCAAATAACAGTTCCGAAACCAGATCTACCCGGGGTTCTATAGGTAAAGTTGTGCCAACGCAATATATTTGACAACTGTTAACTGGAACTGCCACTGGAAGGCATGCACACATGTATGTAAGCAGCCTTTACCTGTATATGGTGCGAACTAAAAGATGGCATGCTACTTTGAATAAAATCTAAGTATGCATGGTTAGAGAAATATGATCAGAGTAATTTAATATGACTTAAAATAACACATCCCCTCTCAAACTATCCTTGACCGAGAAGAGCCACAAAGTATGCAAAAACTTTCGCTACAGCATAAATAATGTTTGGCGCACATAAAGTAAAAATAATTGCCATATTTTCCACTAAGATTTATGGTTACGCCAACCCACACCACTAACTTTAAATCAATTTTAAATAGCTGAAAAATGGGGCGTAGCGAATACCCCCGGACATGGGTCCCACCCGTCTGTGCGTCCTTTCCATATGGCTCTTATAATTCAGCATGTAATTTATTGTCAACCCACCAGGCATAGACACACCTTTCTGTGTCCTGGGCCAGGAATGTGTGTGTGCTACCTGGCCCTGGCCAGTATTCGTAGGCGTTGTAAAAGGTTTCGTTGCGCTTGGCCAACCACATTCCATGTTCCATTGCCTGTGCCCTGGCACACTTTCACCTTTCCCCGCAAATTTACCGCCTTAATGCATTTGGCAGTTCCTCCCTTTGTGCCTTGCACTAATTTGGGTTGCATTGTTGCAAAAGCAGCCGCAACCACGGCAGCTGATGCTTCCACGTGGCCTTGGCACGGGTCCAGCTCCCGATATTCCGACATTCTCAATTGATATTGCTTTGGGGTTGTGTGGGTGTGCTTTTAATTGCCCTGGGCAGCTGCTGATTCAACTTTAGTGTGAGTCACCATCCCGGAGACCCGCATTTGATTTGATTTGAATGAACTAGAAAATTTACATATCAATTCTGAGAATGATCGGAGACGGCAGGCAAGGGCGAGAGGAGACAATTTATCGCCAGGCGCCGTTTGAAGTTGAATTTGGACGCATTACCTGGCAATCGACTGAGAAACCGATGAGCACTAACGGACGCCAAAACATTTAGTGAAACAAAAAGGCCGAGCGGCTTATCATGGACACTGTGTAAATGTTATCCACTTGAGACCAAGGGCAAAGTGGGAAAGTTAAAGAGAAGTTGGAGGTGGATTCACAATCCAAAGAATGGTTTGCACTTGGTTATTTGATGCCTCGCATGGTTCATGCAAATTTCTCTCATAAACTGGGGTACACTATACCAGATACTCCAAAAAAAATAACTCATTGCCAAGTCAAACTTGAAACTGGTTCGACAATCAAATGACCATTTATAACAGCAACCGTTGCAGATAGCCAAGATCCCCAACCGCAGAGTCATCCACCCACGCCAAATGCCACAATTACTTTCTAAAAAAAAAATCACATTTCTTTGGCCACCCCTGCCCCGCCTGGCCCGTCACATCAATTGGAATTTTGCACCAAATTAGGCGCCAATCGGTTAAAAAGAAGCATCCAGCACCACCATCACCACCAGCTGCTCCTGCTGCTGCTTCTCCTGCTGCTGTGGTCAACGAAGAATTTCATGGGCGTTTTTCCAATTTCTAAACAGAGCAAAGGAAAATTCCATTGAACAAAGTAATGTAGAAAACGCCTTATCCGGTCCTGGGATGGGGGAACTGTCAACGCGCGCGAGAGGTTTACCCGATTGCCCACCCATGTTGAAATGTGGCCGGCAATCGGCTCCCTGCTCCCATCTCCTGACTGGCATTCATTTGACAAACGTTGACAGCGGCGACAATGCTGTTGTGCCCCAGCAGCACCCGATGACGTTGCTGATGCGGATGTGCAAGTGGTGACCACCACCACAACAACAACAACAGCAGCACCAGCGACACCCGACCACGACAACGAACTTGATTTCTTATTTGAATATTTATTTCAGCGGCTGGACGACGCCATCGATCGTGACAATCGCCAACGCAAGTGCAAAACTCTTCACTTCATGTGTCGAACGGACGGAGCCGACAATCCGACGATCGATCTTTGCTACAATTTCAGGCCAACTTTTTTTTAGCTGGGCTACACTGAAAAAAATGTGGGAAATTGTAAGAGTTTTCAACTGTTTTCGTCTCACACTTACTCTGTCGTTTGAGAGCGAGGGGTTAACGATTCGCTTACGACCGTGTGGCCTTACGTAGGGAATTACGGAATCTGATCTACCAAAGTAACAGAATATGTCATAATCCCAATGAAAAAGGTAAGGATAGTTGTTGATGATCCATTTAGGCATCCATTTGCACTAGATTTTAATCAACATCTCTTTGCTCGCAGCTCTGGAGAACTAGCTCTTGCTCTCAGCTCATAGCACTCGGCTTTTGGCTCTGAACTGAGAGTCTTAGATCAAAATACCTTTAATCTAAGGAAATATCGAGGGTCTTAAAGTAGTATTTTGTGCCCCTAGAAAGCATTCTCAGACCATTGGTTATCCTAGAGATTTCCCAGGTCTTTTCTAGCTTATTCTGGCGAATTGACTCTACTTTCGTGTCTCTAATAATTATTAAAAGTTATCTTCGAGGGTTCCAAGTCTTTTGGTCTAGTTTATTTTGTGGAATTTACTCTAATCAGGTGCCTCTAGAAACCGTTCTCAGTCCTCCGGTTATCATCGAGGGTCCTAGGTCTTTTGGTCTAGTTTATTCTGTGATCATTGCCATCTAGAGATTGATTCTCTGGAATCGATCGATGATCCCCACTTACTATTCTTGGTCCTTAGATCTAGTTTGTTATCCGGTCTCCATCGAGGATGCACACTCAGCTTTCCTAGTCTCTTGGTCAAGTCTTTTTTCTGATCTTAGGTCTTCGTTAGGGATACCTGGTCTTAGACATAGTACCTAATGCTCTGATTTCCACCGAGGTCACCCAGCCTGGAATAATTTTGCACACGTTCCTAACCACAAAGTAACATTTCCTTTTCGAATTGATTGAACGGACCCCTGGCAAGTATTGAGTTTTAAACTCGGAAGGAAACTAATCTACAAGAACCACTTTATACCGTTTGACCTTTTTGAAAAAAGAAGCATTAGGAAGAACCCAAAACAGACTTCGGGTTTAAGCTAACTTCTTGCATCAAAACATCAGCCCTTCGATGAAAAATTTTCTATTGCTGAAATCCTCAAAATCATACAGAACTATAGCTCTGTGATTCAACGTAGTTTAGATCTCACACCAAATTTTCCCAGTGCACTTTGGGGGGGCCTAACAGGGCCGATTAAAATTGACGTTTGGAGTTGTGAACGCCGCTGATAGCCCCCCTCCTTTCGACCCCTCAACACTTTCTTTGGCTAAACGTTTTCATTATTTATGAATTGATCAATTTGTTGATGATGTTGCTCTTGTTGCTGTTGTTACTCTCATATCACTGGCCCTGCAACTTACTTCATATAACTACTCGTATCATCATCAACGACCATCAACTTGCATCGTTTGGTTTGTTTGTTGTGGCCATTAGCGTCACTTGATAGAGCGAACGAGTCGTGCTTGCAGCGCGACTTAATTTATTTCAAATTGTTGCGGAGCCCCTCACTCAGCCTGCTGCAAAATTATTTACACAACTAATTTATGCACAAAAAAGGTTTTCCAATTAGTTGTAATAGAAAGGGCTGTAAATGGAACCACACAACCTTAACCAAAATACTTGACTTTTACACTAAAATAGTTATTTTTTTGGAGCCTCAAAGTAAGTAAGCTGCACTCTGAATGGGCTGGAGGAATTAGACGATAAAGCATTTATACAAAAAAGGTTAAGCATACTTTCAAAACTTTGCCCAGTCCAGCTTAATCTCAAAAATTCTATAATGCTGACACTAGAATACAAAGATCCCTATTAAAAAGTAGAAGAGATTGAGGTCTGATTACATATCTTTTACAGGTCCCATAAACTTACAAATAACAGTGTAAAATCTAAGTATATCTGACACATAGCAGCTATGTAGAAGATGAGAAATCATCCCTTAGAATATTATAGAAATATTTCAGAAATATTCTTTTAAATTTGGTTCATGTTTTTGGTAGTTTCTTAAACAGTTAATGTGAATTAACAGCTCTAACAAATATTTCTAGTTTAATCTTTAAATTTGACTCTGCTTATCGTATTTGGAACATGCTTTAACTTTCACTGGGATTGTTTCAACATTTCTGGGATTGTAAATGGTTCTTCCTTCTGTCCAATCTAAGAAAAACTTCCCCAAAAGAATGCCTTTCAGAACCAATCTCAACGTCCATAAGAATAAATGAGACAGAATGCAAATGCAAGTCATGGGCAAATCCCTGGACGTAGTATATCACCTCAGGGTGTAAATGCATTCAAGGGTCGAAATGGCAAAAGTAGCAGACAGGACACTTTGTGTCCATATGTATATTCTGTTGCGTCATGTTAAATAAAAGCCAAAAGAAACGACAAACAGGACATGAACATCGACGTGTTAGCTTCCGGTTAATGGTCATGCAGTCACTGCACAGACACAGGACAAAGGGATGCCTGGAAGGCGTTGCGGTTTTTCAATTGAAACCAGGACCCCTGATATGTACTATTGACCGCAACCAGGTTAGGGGTTAGACAGTTGCCGTCTGAATGAGTCCAAGGCAAAGGAAGTCTCAATGACAATGATGAAGAACATCACTTGGCTGGGCCGCATAAGAGATTATTTATTAACCAACGCATTCCATAAACCAAAATGGAAAAAAAACGCACCAAAGTCCGAACTGTCCTAAATTAACAGGCGAGTGTTAATGGGGTAGACAAATAAATAGTTGGTACACAATTCATTAACAAACAGCGACAGAGCAGCAGCAGAGTTGGGTTTTTTTTTGGTTGCTTGGGGTAAAGGGCTCCCCAAGAGTCACACCGGCATCGCGTGTCCACAATAAAATGAAGTAAATGAAACAGATGGGTGTTTCTGTCAATATTTTGGCCGGGAAACCTTGGACTGTGGTGCGTCCTGCTGAATAATGTGTATTAGGGGCATTAAACTGGGTCAATTGCAGAAGGTGGCCGATGTTTTGATATGAGAAATAAAACACAAACCAAAGACATATACAGATGTGCATATGTTTGTAAATACTAAAGGAATAAGAGCGTTTGCTTTGCTTCCAACATATACATACATAAACAGTTGGACCTTGTAAATCGCTGCTTTTGCTTCCACTGGCTTCTAAGATGGCTGCCACTGGCACAAAGCATAATAAGAAATGAGAGCGAGAGCTGCCGTACGCACTTCATATTCCCCAATAGTGGCATTAGGCAAACCGAAAACGCACTTACCCAATAAGTAGAAGTGAGAGAGTGAGAACAGCCAATAATAATTTATAACTTTCACAATTAAACACAGCAAAAAAAAAGGTTTAAAAAAATGTAAGCGACGCTTCCGCTTTGGTAATTCTGATCGCGGGTGCCAGAGAACACAACCCGGTGAGAGTGAAAGCAACGGCATCACAAAGACAATTTGCAAACGCGGCCGGCCATCTAATTAAACTTTTCGTGCGTATTATTATTAGCCACAAGCCGCGACTAGACTATATTTAGCACAAGAAGTACACGAAGATCCAAACGAAATAACAAATTTTGTGCAAAACGCGTTAATAAGACCAAACCGGGAAACCGACGGGAGCGCACGGCCGGCCCTGGCGATAGGACATTATCGAACTGGCTAGCTATCGATTGCCACTGAAGTCGATAGATAGAGTTGCTTGGCTATTTGAGTTAAATTTGTAAATTAAACTAATTAAATTTGTGACTATTGATATTATCTGCTACAGCACTCTTTTGCCCAATTTTATGATAATTAAATGCATCTACTGATTGATCTCAGTAGAGGCGCCATCTATTTGTGAGCTTGGCAAATCACTCAACTAAAATTAACTTTTTTAATGATGCTCATCGAAAAGCTTTATTTAGATAAATTAGTCAACTGCAAGATCGAAGTCAGTGGTATAGAAAGTAAGTTAGGCTGATTTTTTTTTAAATTTATCAGCTTAGGCGCCCAAGGTAACAATTTATCGATTCTATCGTTTGTTTCGCTGCGCCCTCAACAACAACAACAGTACGGCGCCCGCTCTCGCTCTCACTCTCCCACGCATTCTGGCGCTTTTCGTCCTAATAAAAAAATGTCAGTCGCCCAAGTCGCGAGCTGAACAATGGGAGGATGACAATGGCGAAAAAGTGTTAGTGACGCGAGTGAAATATAGAAGAAAAGGATAAAAGGTTAATTTAAGTTGTTTTTTTGTTCTTTTTTTGTAAGTGCAAGTGTTTTGAAGTGATTTTGTGTGTTTATTAGAGTTTGATCTCTGCCTTGAGCAATATTTAGAAGCTGGCAAGGTGTTACGTAAGCTGGTGAGTTGCGTGCATTCACACACACATACAAGCAAACCGATTTACATATTTTTGTTCTTGTTGCATGCAGAAGAACCGCTATATGTGAGACTGCTGCGGACAAACAAGGTCAGTGATGTTATTTTACATATGTACATTTTGAAATTGGTTGATTGTGTCGCCTTATGTGCCTATGTACTCCTTTGTGAGGATCGGCGGTTGCCATGAACTTCCTGGCTAATTACATATTTTGACATGTAAACCAAAATTAAGCAGAACTTTAATGGGCATTCGGGTATGGGCGAGATCATGACTAGATCTGCAGCTTTTCTGTGGTCTTTTAGCTACTCCGCAAGTGCAAGTGCTTCAGATATGGCCTACAAAGCACTGCCCAGCGGAACAACGGATCCCGCATACCGAATCCTTAAGCATAAGTGCCTTTTTCGATGACTTTTGCATATTGCTTTTATGGAAAAGTTTCCAAACTCAGTATTTATTAGTTTGTTATGATTCTTCATGATTTCACTAACTTTGGTAGAAATCGGGAAACTATATCGTATAGCTGCCATAGAAAAGATAGGTTTTAAAAATGGTCATGGTAAGGAAAACTTTTTTGTTGTTAATGGTAGCGTCTTGAATTTTTGCATTTATCATTTTTAAGTAGTTTCACATATTTGTTCAAATTTTTGTCCAAATTGGTTGACCATAGCATATAGCTGCCTTAGGAAAGATCGGTTGAAAAACTAGTTTTAGTGGGAAAAATTTGTTTGTTTTCAATTTTGAGCGTCTTTTAATTTGCCAGTCATTACCATTATTTGCTTTTGCATAATTTTGCACAATTTCATTAAGATCGAATGAATATATCAATCAACTGGACAGTCCAATGATCAGAGTAGAGGCGCCATCCTCCATTTTTCCTTGTCAGATTCCTCACTCGCACGATCACATCATCTATCTTATTACACATCATTCAATTCACATTAAAATCGGTCATTCTCAATGTCCTATCTCACATTCCATTCGATTTCGAGTCATAAATATAATATTCCTCGAATAAATGAAATCATATTACGAAAATATTTCACTCATATCAGTCAAATTTCGCATTCCTTTGGCATTTCCTCAAACTGAAAAATTCGTAGAATTTTTCTTGTCATAAACCCTTGTCCGAAACCACATCAGGTCCAGTTAGCAGCCTTATCAGGTGTTTTATTTTTGACTTGAATGGAATGTGCCAAAGTTTACAGGAAATCGTGGGCTATCATTGAACACTGATCTAGTCAAGTGGGTTATTTCCTTGATAGAAGTACAGAGTTATTTTTCGATGCACTTACCAAAACTAATTGGCCATTGCGATAAGTGAACCCAGAACCGTGACCTACTACAAAAAAAAAAACTCAGGAAGGCGGCGTAATCGCAAGTTGTGGCGCAATTCCTCAAGTAGCGGCATTTTTTCTATGTTTTGTGATGGACTATAAACAAAATCTAGGGGAATTACCAATGGAAGCCCCCCCAAAATGGCCATGTGTGTCCCGATCTAAGCCTGGCGGCAGACGTAAACAAGTTGTAAAGTGGCCCAGCAATTGTTAAATACGACGTAGAAACAAAATGGAAAGTTTCAAAATTGCTGGTCATTATCTCGGGTCAGGCTAAAAACTTAAGATTATTTGTGAAATAAGATAAAACTTAATTGCTAAACTTTCATTAGGTCAATTCTTCAAGATTTTTGGCTAAAGATTTAAATTTTTGAATAATAAGATTGACATTTTCTGGCAAAAGCTATTGGTTTTGATGTAGCAGAGTACCCTTGCTAATTATCAAGCACTTACATACTTAGTTTTGCTGCAGTTTTCTATTCATATTAAGGGCTCTCTTTTTCCCTTTTTTTTATTGAAATTCACGCGATTGTCAAACTTATAACTCACTGACTTATCAAAATATTTTACTTACTGAAACCAAATTCGATTGCCTGACTTGTGCACAACCCTTTTTGGCTGATTAAAAAGCCAAGCCTCCCAGCAACTTTGCTGTGAGAATTTATAGCCACACTTCAAAAATCAATATAAAATTATTATATCATCAAGTCCAAGTACTTTGAAGAATTTTGCGATTTTTATTGATGCAATTTTTTACGGTTAATTTTCGACTAATTTCAGTAAATTCCGTCATCTTAACTAGTTAAGGCCTTGCTGATAGCACACCTAATCCTAGGCATGCCACATTTAATTACATCCAATCTTTGGAGCAATTACTCATCGACTTGACCAATTGCTAAATTATTGGTGGTTATCAGTGGATATTTTGCGTTCTCCCGGCTAGTCCATGACATCACTTTCTATGACCCCACCGATAAGACGCAATTTGTGTCTCTCATAAATACCTTAGACTGACTATCATTAACCAATTACGAGTATAAAATATATATCTACATTTTCTATATGCGGGGGGCGCTTGCTTTCCTGGCTGATTAGAGGCTCCACTCGAGGTATTTATCATAATTATGGATATTTGGCGAAAGTTGTAAATATTTGTTATCCAAAGAATTTTTTTTGATTGTTTCAAAAATTTCCACTGAAAGATTGAAATATGTGGCTGTAGGTCAAGGTTAGATCGTATATTGGTTACATTGTGCTGGTCATCGTTAGTGGGCATTTCTCTTTCTTTGCTAGATTGTGGGAATGAGATGATGGAACCTTAAATAACCAGACTTCTAGGCCTAAAGTGTTTGACTTCATATTCATCTAGGCAAGAACCAAGAATCAGAAACGACTGCATCTAGCCAAAAACTTACAAAAAACACATAAAAAAAAGACTTCTAGGCCTAGACCAGCGGTGGGCACCAAAATCAAACAGAAGGCTGATCACTGCAGCATATTTGAGGCGGAGTATTGACCATCAGGAAAAGAAATAGAAAGGAAATGTAAGAGCAATGAATTGTCCACTGACCGTAGTCCCTATGTTGGCATCACCAAAAGATCTCCTCTTTTTCTAAAAGTATAAGAGATAGTTTGAGTTGAAAAGTACTGAATTTTCTCATTTGAATTACACTCCCAATAGGATATCCTTCCTTTAAGAATTTCCATCTCATTTAGCTCTAATCTTAATTCAATTTTAAATGATTTATAACTCAAAATATACGCCTTTCACATTATCAATCCACCACGGATGAAATTTAGTACTATGCCGATAATGTGGTTCGCTTGATAAGCCATTTCATATCTGCAGGTGTGTGTGGGTGTGTGTACACACCCGTATACATTAATTAGTATTTGCTTAAATCGCACATTCCATTTGGCCCTGACCATAACAATTCGATTTCCAAGAACTGTGGTACAAAAATACCATTCAAGTGATTCAGGAAGTGGCACTAAGTAACGAACAGAAATACTTGTACTATCTGTAGAAAAGTGTGGAACTTCTAGGAAAATTTTGTATTGTAATGTGTTGATAGTGTTAACCAGTTTCAACTGGTTCGCAGTTCTATCAGGGCCGTACAATTACACAATTAAAGGTTGTAAGTGAGGAGGCATGTTCCGGTCAGGAATTATGGACTCAAATCAATCACCTACCTCTCTTTCGGCGCTAGGCAATTAAACCTAATTGGAGCATAGATCATG
The DNA here is from genome assembly GCA_035044985.1 of Lordiphosa fenestrarum. NCBI lineage: Eukaryota > Metazoa > Arthropoda > Insecta > Diptera > Drosophilidae > Lordiphosa > Lordiphosa fenestrarum. The sequence goes on from JAWNNO010000495.1 coordinate 536,757, forward strand.
CTGTCAACAGTATTTCAATTTGATTGACATCCCACACAGACGGAAGTCCGAGACAGCTGAGTTTTTGATATAAATCACTGCAGATTATACAATGGTCTTTGAAATGGACCGCTGGGGCCAGGACTGGCACACGCACAAGGACATCAATGGAATTAAGTTTTAGCCAGAAAAATTACATAGCTATTATCCCCGTCGTACTCCTTCTTATCCGAGAGTGTTTACCTGGCAATTGCTCCGGTTCGTCTCATCCTGGCCGCAATTATGCATGGTCTGTGTCACATAAATTGTCAATTCGTACCCTTACCTGGTCGTGGACCAACCCCCGCATGGCTATCGGTGTTCCATCTGCGTGCCTTTTTACTGTGTTTCTTTCTTTTTTTGCAACAGTTTTTGGACTAACTACTGTGAGTTGTCGCGATAAGCTGGTCCTTTTTTTTAGGGTAAAGTGTTTTATCTGGCACCAAATTTTACACGCTGATAATTGCTCAGGGATTTGGGTGGCATTCCAAGAAATGTGATTGAGTTTAACTGTGCCAAGTCAAATCTTCTAACTTCTTTACTCCCTCCCATAAAGCGCCAATAAACGCTCATTAGAAGCGTTACACAAATGCCATCATTAAAATCATGTCAACACCACAAATGGCCTAGACGACCACAGAAATGCATTTACAGCATTTACATTTACATATTTCAGTAATCGGAAAATTTTTATGCTAGTTGTCATCGAAATTTTTACTGCTTTCTAACTGGAACGCGGAACTGGAACTGAGAATGCACAGCAGTTGGTCGTGGGTTATGTAAATTTGTGTAAACTTTTAACCATAACTTATGGCTACATATTTTAGTTAGTTTATGACAGAAATTCTACACATGACGCAGACTTCACACAAAAGACTGACAGGCGACACAACATTTTGACATTTTCCCAGAGCGCTGAACCGCTCTATCCAGCGTCGCCTCCCCCCACTTAACTCGCTGCATCATATTTTATTTATAAATCAATAAAATGTACATAAATGTTGCCGATTTCAATAGTAGTGAGGTTTTTTTTAAGATATTCTTTACTTATTCAAATGTGTGCGCCTGCCATGAAGTCATCAGCATCATCAACATTTGGGAGGCAGCGGCGTCATCTTCACATCAATTTGATGTGTGCCCCCAAGAAGAGGAGAGAGAGAGGCAGGCGGCTTACAATAAACGTAGGATCGATTTGATGGGAAGTGCCAGAGACAAGTTTTCTTTATGAAACTATTGTTTGAAGGGTCTCAATGGAGTAGATGTTTGACACCTAGAAGGCTAAGATTCTGGGTTGTGGGAAATGAAATGATAATGATAACTTTACAGTTATGTTTTAATTCAAATGCATTAAGCTCTTTCTACACACTATATACAATTGGTGACCCCGACGTTGAAAACAGAATATTTGAACTTATCAGCTCTATATGCATTATTTGTATACCCTTGCAGAGGGTAGTATAAAATTGTCCAGATGTTTGTAACGCTTTAAAGGAAGCATCTCCGACCACATAAAGCATATATCTAACCGTCTGTTTCTAACCTATCTCCTCGCTCAGTTTGAAAGGTGTCTACACCAAACTTTTCACGAAGTCTTTAAGTACAAGTACGATGCACATTTGTGGGAACCGACCGGATCGGAAGACTATAGCATATAGCTGTCATAGGAACGATCGGTCGAAAAACTTGTTTTAGTAAGATAAACTTTTTTGGTTACAATGGAAACTCCTCCAAAATTTGTATTTCTCAGTTTGCTATGCTTTTTCATGATTCTATTGAGTTTGATCGAAAACGTAGTTTTATATAGTATAGCTGTCATAGAAAAATAGAGTCTGAAAAGTAGTCTTAGTGAGAAAAACTTTTTTGTTTTGAATGGAAATGTCTTTAAAATTGGCATTTATTTATTTCATATGCTTCTACACAATTCTACAAAGTTTTGTCCAAATCGGATGACTATAGCATATAGCTGCAGTACGAATGATTGGTCGAAATAGATGTTCCATTGAGAAAAACTTTTTTGTTTTAAATAGAATCTACTCCAAATTTCTTACATATTCGTTTGTTAGGTTTTTAAATGATTCCACCAAGTTTGGTAGAAATCGGACATCTATATAGTATAGCTCCCATAGAAAAATAAGTTCCGAAAAGTAGTCTTAGTTGGAAAAACGTGCTGCAAGGTTGACTTTTTGTTTTAACTGTCTTTCATATTATCTGAAATTATTACTCCTAAGCTCCCAACTTTTCCTTTTCTTCTAAATAATAGAGAAATCTGGAAGTAATTATAGATTAAGGGCGCTTTTCTTATCTTCCACACATAAACCTATAAATAACAGAGCAATATATAAGTTTATCTGACACATGGCCGCTATTTAGAAGATGAGAAATCGGACCTGAGTTAAAGATTTTCTGTAATATATACCAAAGCTAGTATTAAAGTTGGTTAAGCTTGAATTTTATACACTCTGTATCCTCCAAAGTTCGTGTTGAAGTGTGTGAAGTGCTCTCTATCGTTGTTGCGACCGTTGATGCCCAACCTCATGGTTTATTTTGCTTATAACTCGACTATAGTTCATTCAATCTTCACTATTTCTTTGGAGGATTGATACAAAATGCAGAATACTAAATAACTAACCTTTTATCTCTAAAACTATGGGAAATATATGATTTTTTCCCAGTTAACTTGGTCTGCAATTATACAAAAAAAAGACCATATATCTCCGTTGTGCGAATTGCAACTACAGTTTTCCACCAACTTTTTACCACCTGAAACCTCTTAACATCATAAAATATTATGTCATGCCCCGATTTATAGCCCAACAGACACTCAAATTAATGATGACCAAAAGAATTTGGCGTCATTTAAACGGCGCCAAGTTTATAACAAATGTACAACTAAATCCTAATCAAATCATTTTGGGTTTTTGATACAAAATACAAGAATTTTAATGGCATCGTTAAACCAATCAGAAAAATATCTCTGACGGCATCCAAAGGCGTTTACGACTTCGCGCCTTAGAATAAAACGAATTCCTATTCCTATTTGTTTCGTTTCGGTTTTGTGTTGTTCTGTTTGGTATTTGGCAATTCCCAAGTGCCGTCGAACCGGTACCCAGAAGAAAAAAAAAAGCCAATGGGTTTAAAATTAAAATCTGACGCGCACTCAATTAAGTTTATTGCATTGCAAATCATGTCCGTAACCCATTTTTATGACAGTCGAAGGTGTCAAGATGATTTGTCAACAAAATGACACGCCCACATGGACCGTTCAACCGTCATAAAACCCGCATACACAGTTAGGTTTCGCCCGTTCGGCTGGGAGTGTGCAACTTGTTGCACTTGAATTTTTATGATGGAATGCCAACTGGTCATCTCGGTGTGCGGGTGTTTGGTCATTGGTTCGGTCGTACCGCTACGGCTTGTCAGTAATTAACCACACACTGACCTTCCTCATAGTTGTTAGCGGGTTGTTGCTGTTCTACCTGACAGCCTCCTCTCCCTCACTGCCAACTAAACTCGTCAAGGGGGCATTGTTGTCGAAGATCTTTTTCTAACTAGGCGTTTTTGCCGTTGAGAGTTTAAAGCCTTTTACGAAAAAAAGGGGGTTAAGTGTTTTTACATTTCGATTTTGAGTTGGGCGGCGTTGTCTTCGTCACATAAAGGTAAACATGTTAGAAGAAGGCAATTGGTGGCATATATTTGAGTAGAAATATGATTGCCACCGTTTTTTTTTAAAGAAATGGGTAATGAACTCATCAGTTTACTAAGACTACTGACTGATTCATCAACGCCTTAAACGGCTAAGGCATTTCAGAAAAGGATAGTGTCTACATAATTTTAATACAAAAAGCACTATTTCTGATATGATTAACTTCAAGGAAGTTCTTTGAACGGTAGTTCTTTTGGGGTCGTTGTGAATCTTATCTGAAGCAATGGTTAATAAGTCGTCATATGATCAGAAACCTTTTTAAAGCAAACAAAGAAGAATACCGATGAGTATATACAAATGCCAACTTCCGTTGTACTCAATTCTTCAGAAGATTTCACTCAATCTTTTCCCCTTTTCAAACAAAGCGGAAACATCTGTTGCCTTCAAAATCCAAATCTCTCAGCTCAAGTCGAATTCCTCCAATACAAAAGGCCATCGAGAAAAACAAAAACATAATTCGAAAATCATGTAACAATTGATAAGAATCTACAACAATGTGACAATGTGTAAATCGTCTGTCCATATGACCTCAATATGTAGCAGATAATCATAAATTACCATCAAAGTCACAAAAGTCGCCACCAAAACGCATGCAAAACGCGTGGGCGCTGCTAGGCGATTTCCATTATGATGGGAAGAGAAAAAAAAGCATATAGTTTGATAGATGTTCGACGATGTTGACACTGCATAAATCATTGACCAAAATATTTCCTATATTAATTTATGTAAAGTACACAAGATTTACGGCTTTTCGGAAAATAATTAAGTGAAATATGGAAAATATCTGAGGTGACATATGCAAATTGACCGCAAGTGCGAGACGAGTGACCCGTTTCTGGTGTTATTTTAAATTTGATCAAAACACACACAAAACAAAAAACAGGGGCGACGCATGCGCAAAGCAAAAAAAAAACACAAAAAATAAACAACATAAAAATCTGGCGCCGTCTGCGTACGCCAACGCCAAAGGCAAAAAAAAAAGCTGCTAATGAAACTTTATTATACACTAAAAGTAATAATTTATAAATTTGTTTAACAAAAAATAAATTAGTTAAGCAATCAATTTAAATACGTAAAGCAAGTTAACAACTTTGACAAGGGTTTAGCCAAGGGGCTAAGCTGAATTTAATAATGATTAAAAAGTGGCGACCGTGCTTCAAGGAATTCAACTGTCTCAAAATCAACTCAAGCTTATCTTCAAGAGATAAGAATTCAAATGTTCTTAGAGAACCAGTTCAATTTCAGGCTCAACAAAGGTTTCCTTTATGAATATAAATATTTTGAATTATTGAAAGCTGCTTGCTTTAAGTGTACAATTCCATCAGCTTTCATACCCAAATGAAGTAATCTTTGGTAAACCCAACTTTATACTTAAGTTTTTACATAAACTCATACTCAACTTTAAGCAGAGACTGCCAAGAGCAGAGATTTTGAAGAGAAACCACCCTTTCTCATCAGCGCTCAATGCCTACAAACTGTCAGTGCATCAACAGACTCTCCATGCCTGCCATGGCATAACTGTTTGGGAATTTCAAAGCGCAAAAACATCAAAAGACAGCCTAGAACAGACAGTCGGCTTTGTGTGTGAGAGGTACACTCCCCTAGAACTTTTCGCCATCCTTTAGGCAGTTGTTAATATGACTACTCATCATTTGAGGAAGTCAAAAAACTATACAACTTCGGTTTTCTTCATAACTTTCTGGTTGAGGTAGGTTTGGTAGGCTCCCTCGCATATTTAAGCCTTACCAAAAGTTAAATTTTTGTCGCACTGTGTAAAATGAGAGCTTAAACAAGTGAAAATACAGCTTTAGTATTGGCACATGCCTGAGAAGTTCTGTTGTTTCCTTGTTTCCTTTCCAAACATAAAGAAGAAGACCAGAACAATAAAAACATGAATTAAGAAGTTTAAAACATTATTATTAAGGTCTAATCAGCAAAATTTTGGATAAAAAGAAGTACTATAAAAAGAGAGCAATATGAAGCTGTGGCTGACTTATATGGTTAGGTCTTGTTGAATTGCTTTCCGATGCTTTTCAATTGGAGTTTGTTATTGCCATTAAAGGCTATAAGAATTGATAAGAAATACACAAAAATCCCAATCGATAGTCAAAAATAGATCTCAAAATATCGATAGTTCGAAAAACCTGGTGTGGTGCAGCGGGTAGTGTGTGTACCTGCTGTGCAAGAGGTAGTGGGTTCGAGCCCTCCTCGGAACATCCAATGGAAAAGATTTCTCCTTGAAAACTTACATAGCCGGTCACCTTTACATGGTATTGTCGCCAGTTTGGAAGAAACTAGCCATAAAAAGCATCTGATAATTTATCTTAAACTTATTTTTTTATGGAAGTGGCAAAGTTCTTACAATTCAAAAAGGCTACGCTATGAAATGACAAATGACAGCTCAGCTGAGCGGTCAAGTCAAATAGTCAGAGCAAAGACAGAGAACCACAAGGTGCAGAGCGGTTATAAAACAGAATTATAAGAAGAATTTTCAAGGTGGACCTTCGGTTTCACATTAATAAGAAGTTTGTCCAATCAACTTGGCACACAGACAGCAACAGACCACTTTTCAAAATTTCCCTGACATTCACTTGTAAAACCCTTTGGCAACTTGTTGTTCTAAGTCTATGGTCTTAGGACTAACTACCTGTTTATAGGGTCTAGTAGAAACTAAGAGAACTCAGTTCCGAGTTTGATTTCACCAAAAATTTCCCTTAAAACTTTTCTTTAATTTATATTAAACTATTCTTAACAGGAAAACGACAATCCATAATTCTGCTCTATTACCTTAGTCATATATGCTATTCCTAGACGGAATGTAAGTAATCTGACTACTTTTACCAAATAATTTAGGCAAATTGAGAAGCAAATGAATCAAATTTGAAGAAAAATCCCCATTTTCGAAGTAAATAAATAAAGCCCCTTTACCAGGAACTACAAAAGTTACCAAACGAAACCAAAACCTCTAGAATTGTGATGATCAGTAGATCATAAAAACAACTATAAGCTAGTCAGATCTGTCAAAAATTTCCGAGAACTCTGCCAATATATTTCTCAGATTTAAATTTTAACAATAATTTATTTCACTTTTTTAAGTCTCAGCTTAGTCTGGAACTAGCTGAGGATTAACCAAAGCTCAGTTAAGCAAAAAATTAGCATGACAAAGCGTTTTCAAATTGGCATCAAAATAGAAATAAAGCTTACTGTTTTTTTTTTACTCTCAACTACAATAGCTTGGAGGAATGTTTAAAAGGTGGTATATAATTTTATTACCATCTTGCATACATATTGAATAGGTGTATAATAATTTTTTTTTTTTTGGGTGTTTGTGTTGACTTTTGTCATTGATGGGGTCCATGGCGCCTTTGGCTCAATTCAACTGAATTTTGTGGTATTTCGTTTTCGTTTGCTGGATGCTGGAGTGGGGAAGGGGCGGCGGCGGTGGCGGTGGCGGTGGAAGCTGTGTGTGTGTGTTTATTAGCCAAATTAGCGTGTCAGGTGAAATTTAAGCAGATTTTTGTTGAACATCATCTGGCGCAGCTGTTTATGGGAAAATGATTAGATCCGCTTACGGCGAGACTTTTTTATGCGTTTATTTTTATGACAGTTATTCTAATGAAGAAACATTTTAAGCTGTTGCTTAAATGACGGAAATACCTCTCGTCCGAGTAGAGGAGAGTGAAAGAGACTTGTGTTGATTTTCTACCATTTTTCAAGTGCAGCTTAGGCTTCTCTCGCTGTCATTACGGGGCATTAGCTGGGGGCTTAAATTAATTGTTAGAAATTAAATCAAATTTGCATAAAATGCTGCACAATTTGTTGTTGCCAAGAAGAAAATAAAGTGGCAAATGGGAAATTGTGGGATTCAAAGGAATTTAAAACTTAGATAAACTCTGGCCACTCTATACCACAAATAAAGCAACAAAGTATAGAAATTTTTCAAGTGTATAACCCAAACACTTTCTATTAATCTCAAATTAACAAAAATCAACTTGCTTAACCCCATTTGAATGTCAGCTTAAAATCTGATTTCCTAAACTGGATTTCCGTTTGGTTTTTTGGCAATACCACCAAATGCAGCTCATTCTGGGGCCAGGGGAACAAGTCCAAGAACTCGCCTCGACTCGCCCCGTCTCGTCTAACGGTTAACCATGTAGCGTATAATTCAAACTGAAAGCTTTTTACTTTATCTTATTAAGTGAATAAATCAAAAAACGCCCAAAAAGCCGAGCCCAATCAAAAACGCATTAAAATCAAACAATTTGTCAAAGTGGCAACAACAATCAACGCCATTTAATTAGATGCCATTGATTAGAGGGAATGCGCATCTTCGACTGCATTTTGTTTCGGTTCCCAAAGGGGGAAACGACCAGACCACTTGAAACTCGTCGAGCTTGACAAATTTGACAGGCTTGATTGAAAATGAAAAGCGCACAGCGGTTGGAAATGCTTTCATACAAAAGAAAAGGGTCCCCAAGAATTTCCCTGGCCATCTCATTAAAAGCAAAGCTGTGCAACAAAAGAAGAAGCTTGAGCCGGAGTCGCAGTCGGACATTTGAAAGTCTCTCAGGTTGGAAAGCAAATGTCAAGTAGTTGGCACTTTCAAAATGCTCTTCTCGTTTCACATGGGTTTTGGGTTTGGTTTGGTTTGGTGTGGTTCGGTTTGTTGCAATAGGTGAGAATTTATGTAGATTTTTGTTGCGTTTGCAGCTGCTGCTGCTGCTGCCGCCGGTTTGGGCTATTTGTCAAATTGTTTAGTCTTAAGTCTCGGGCCAATAGACAGCCCAGCTAACTAACCAGCGGCTGTAGCTACCTCTTTTGCTCTTTTTGCTGTTGTTGAACATGACTTTTTGAAGGCAACTCTCTTAATGATATTGTGATATTTTCAAGTCTACGACATGAAGTGCCACGTAAACAAGCCGCTTTAGTTGCTCAGCATTTTGAGCGAGTAGCAGTTACCGATTTCCAGGTGTTGGCAAATTTTTCAAATATTTTACTTGTACACAGACAGGGTAATAAATATCCATCAATTATTCAAGGCAACTAATATGACGGGAGTTTTTAATTGAATACTTTGATGAAAATCTAAGAAAATCGATAAGCGTGGGCTTAAAATTGGTTATAGTTTTAAACAGTGGATTAGCAGAATGTTAAGTTAACAGAGCAGGGCAAAAAATGCGGTTAATTAGTTGTGAATTTGGTATAAACTTTAGAGAATTTCACTGTCCGATCAACTATTTTCGAGGTCATGATTTAAGTTCCAAGATCCAAGAGCAAACTTAATGATTTAAGCATAACATTTTTATACCAATTGTTTCGATCCAAAAGTTTAGAAAGCCGAACTCTTCTACTTTATAATAACCAGTAATTTCTTCGTTTCATTTAAGGTGGTTGTTGTTGCTTGACAAAAAATTTACTTTGTACAGTTGTTCAAAAACTTTAAGCTTTCACAGCTAAGCAATGGAAAGAAACAAAGAGAGAACTCTTCATATGAAGTACTGTGACGAAAAAAGCTTTTAATTGATATGGGAATAGGTCGATAGCCTTTCTATTGGTACAGGGTATGAAGGAAAGATTTGACCTAGAGCTTAGAGCACAACGACTTTCTTTGTTAAGAGCTGGCTTAAACCTTGTAACATATTGTCATGATAATTTAGTGTTCATAGAGAAAAATTATAAAAATTTAGTCTATGGTCAAAAATAATCAATGTCTATAGTGAAAATACTTGATCCCAGAGCCAATTTAAAAATACAATCTTTCATCTTATATTGCACAAAATCATAAAGCAAGAATTTTAAATGTCGGACTCTGCCAATTTAGTGAATAACTCCGTTTAGTTACCTCTTCTCACTTCTTAAAACTAAATTGAGAACGATCTTAGCTTTATTTCTAGTACAAAAATTCTTAAGAATTATTATAAGTATTTGTATTTCTTGTGAATAGATCAAGGGCCTATAAGAACTTAATTATTTAGCATCTTAAAATATAAGTTAAGTTAAGGACCGTTTTCTCATATATTCTAGAAACACATATCTACAAATAACAGATTAAGTTTTCGATTTATCTGTCACATAGCAGCTATCTAGAAGATGTAAAATCAGCTCTACGCTTAAATACTTTTTGGGACTAACTTTAGGACGGCTATTTTAAAGTCAGGAAACCAGTTTCTAATTATTTCAAATTATGGGTAATCAATGGAATAGGACGAGATATACATGGTGAGGCAAACGTTATTAAGTTAATGGACCCTCGAAAATGGTTACCTACATTGATCCCTAGCAATACCTGGCATTATGTTAAAATGTGTTATCCCATACATCTAATGCCATTGTTCATAGACCTCTTTATATAACTTTCACCAGGCTACATTCCTGAGTATATTATGTGTTTTGTGGAACGATATTCTCCATTATCTATGATACTTGGCGATTGTAAGCACTTTTATAAGGATTTTTGAGCAACTGAAATGTTTAACAGGAATTTAATTTCGAAAGTATACCAATACAAATATTCGAAAACAGAAACCTGTATTTATAAAATATATGAAATATTACAATTGAACCACTGAACCTGATCCTGATTCCGAAAAACCCGCCCTAGACTCCACTCCAAGTTCAAGTTTTAGCTTTAAAATGCTTACCGTTTCGCCTGTAAGTAGTTTACCAATCAGTCAGTCAGTCCAGCACACACTTACAACCTTACCATACTCACCTCGTGGCTTCACTCCATAGGCCGCCTTTTCTCCCGCTTGTCAAATAAATACCGCATGTTTGTATTGTACTATATGTGTTTCATATTTATTATTTTGAATTCGTATCGTTTCATCGTCATTCGCAAATTGCTCATTATAATTACTATTATGGTTATGGGGCAGCAGCAAATTCTCATTCTCATTCGCATCGTAGTGATTCGGATTGGGATTGGGATTATCGTTAACAACATTAATATTTGCATTTAAATTATCAAGATTAGGTTGTTGGTGCTGCTGCAGTAGTTGCTGGCGGCGAAAAAGATGCTTTAGAGTATCTTCCCCGTGCTCATCATCCTCCGCTTCCTCTCTGTGCTCAATTCGATCGTTTAATTGCTTAAGATTATTGTCAATATTCTCATTGAACGCGCTCTGGCTAGGGCTATGGCTATGGCTATGGCTATTTGGACTATCGAACTTAGTGCTAGTGTCTAAACTACTAGAATCAGTCGTGCTACTTTTAGTATCCTCGTAATGCTCGTTACTGTACAAGTAGTTGTAGTTGTTTTTTGGCAAGGCAGGTATTGCATTATGATTAAGACTATTTAGTTTAAGTTTAGGTTTTAAGTTACTATTAACATAGGTGTTTGAGTATTCATTTTGTTGTGGTTGCTCACGCTGCGCGGGCGCCGCCGACGACGCCGACTCCACCAACTGCATATCCATTTGGCTGGCAGCTGCTGCTGCACCGCTCGACGTGACGACGGCCGCTGAGCGTTTTCGCCTGCCCCGTTTGCGTCGGCTGGCGGCCAGCATGGCCACCAGATTGAGAGCCGAGGGGGCCAGCGAGGCGGCTGTGGCTGTCAGCGCGGTGGAGGTGGCTGTCGAAGAGGAGGAGGATGACGAGGCGGACGATGAGGCTGCCGGTAGATTTTCACTCGAGGATTGCTCCTGGCGGCGTCGCTGCAAACGCCGGCGACGACGACGTTCCATCAGGGTGGCATTGTTATGATGATGACGCACCTCCAAATTCTTGGGCTGGGGCTGTGACATGGCCCCCACAGCCAGGTGTTGCCGTTGGCGCTGGCGATGTTGCCGCTGTTGCTGTTGGCGATGCTGCATACGTTTGCGATTCCTGTTCATGATGTTCCGCTCACGCAGGACATCGCTCAGGCTATTGTTGTGGTTGTAGGACTTAAGGCTATTGTTGTTTTCGTTGTTGTGGTTGTTGTTGTTGTGGTTTTTGTGGGGGGTAGAAGAACTATCGCTATTAATACTTGTTGTTGTTGTTGTTGTTGCAAGGCGACGCGGCTTTTCTTGCTCGCGTTTTGTGTCCGCCACTGGGCTCAACGTGGTTGTTGTTGTCGTCGATGTTGTTGTGGTAGGTCTGGTCGTGGTGCTGCTTGTTGTGGTTGTTGTTGTTTTTGCTGTTGCCGACCCCAAAAATTTATTCTTGTTGATAAATTTCTTATGAATCTCCAAGGTTCTAAAGAATTCCCTCTTTTCAACACGATGCAGCAGAAACCAATCATTTTGCTCCCGATACATATTCATGATTTTCGGTCCAATTGGCTTAAAGTGCTTGGTAAAGCCCACTATTAACTCTGGATTGTAGGCATTTGTATAATTCACAAATCCTTGAAACATATGCTCTCTAAAATGGCAACCTTTTGTGACGTTTCTCTAAAGAAAGAAAGAGAGAGAGGAAGGAAAATATAAAGAAATTGCTTGAAAAATAGCGAAACTAATTCAAATTTTATTTGATAGATCACTGCCTAAACAAAAGTACCCATAAAGTGTGACCTTCCATTCTAAGAAACTTATATGGTCACACTAGACAACAAAATAACTGATGTTGGCTAAGTTCTCGTTGTTTTTTTTAAATATTTTATGAAATTATTTGAAATTCTCAACAGGTATTAGCAGATGATGAGGCCAATAGGCGTCTTACAGACCCTACAAGATGACTTAAGTCTAAAAATATTGGCTGAAACTGCAAATTGTACTTAAAAAACTCAGAAAATCTATTTTCTGTAGTATTAGTAATTTTCTAATTTTTTTTTTGAGCAACTATAGCAGTTTCTGAAAGAGATATGCCTAAAATGTAAAAGCTTTTGTTCCAATTCCTAAAAAAGAGTTCCATTGTAGGGGTTTGGTACCAGCTAGTCCTATTATACGACTTAAAATTCCCGAACCTAACTGCTATACACTCTATAACTCGCTATAAGCTCTCCTTTAAAATTTTTGGAAATTATTTGAAATTCTCAACTGGCATTAGTAGATAAGGAGGCCAATAGGCGCCTTAAAACAGCTGTACAGACATTACTAGATGACTTAAACCCGAAAATCTTGGCTGAAAATGAAAATTATACTTGAAAAACTGAGAAATTCTATACTCTGCAGTTTAAATAATTTTCTGATTTTTTTTTTAACAACTAAAGGAAGAGATTTGACTAAAAAGTGAAAGTTTTTGTTCCAATTCCAAAAAACAAGACTTCCATTCTAGGGATTTATTTCCAGTTTGTCCTATAACTTCCAAACTTTCTATAAATCTCTATAAACTCACCTTTCCAACAAGTCTCCTTCGATGAAAGCACAGATAATAGTCCACATCCTTGGCATAGATGGTAAGTTTGAAATCGACGCTTAATGCATCGCCAACACTGTCCATTATGAAGGATTCTAAAAAAAATAGACAAGCAAATTTAATTAAATTATTAACAAATAAACAAATAAGCTGTACCAAATGGAAACTTCAATGTGCTGTGGCGTTAAACAAATATTGAGTTAAACAGCGGGCCACTTGAGCGTTTTTTCATAGATAACCCAATTAATTGAAAGGTTTTCGATAAAGTTCTGAAAGGTTTGATTAGTGTTTGTGGCGTCGCCGGGCGTACATTTTAATGAAATTAAGTGCTATCAGTAGGAACATGGACTAAGTCAATTCCCCCAAGTCATTGAACCTCTTGAAGGAATGTGAAACTACAATTACTATTTGGGCTTTAGCCCTGAGCATCTTTTAGTGTGCCAGCGCCGCCACGTGCATGGGGCGTGCGTCTGGGAGACAAGAGCCAAATCGTCGATGGGTAAAGTAGAAATCGGCGAAACGATTCGTGAACTGATTAGATAAAATACCAAAGTGACTATATGTACTGTTGCCAGGTTTTTGTTAATTTATGGCCAAAGACGTTTCACGTGGATCAGTGACGCAATTTACAGTCTCACACTCGACCGCCTGTGTCACTTTCGCTCACAGATCAAACCGCTCCTGAACTTCACAAATGTCTTGGAAAAACCGCTTGAGATTCAAAATAAATTAAGAGAAGCAAATGAAACACAACCGCAATGGCGCCGCCGCCGTCACCACAGCAGAGCAGAGCAGAACTGAGCCGGGCGGAGCGGTTCATAACATCAATCAAATATTAAATTACCAATAATTTAATTAAGCACACAATATGCACAGACACTGACACAGACGCGCACAGAGTTCAAAATGAATGCCAATTGAATTGAAATGCCAATGGAAATTTATTTCGTTAGCCACTTACGTGCCATTGAGGTGTTCTCCGCGGTCACTTTGCCGTGCGCATCGATGTGCAGCGTGCGATCGCTCTTTGTCTTCAGCGTAAAAACGAACTCTTCCGTTTTCTTTGCGCATGTTGTTGTCACAAGTGCAAGCAGCAGTACCTGGAAGAAGCAGAAAAGGAATGGCGATTAATAAACGATACATTTGCCTTAAAGTCGCATCTGCGGATTAATCCTAGGCGGCAGCACCAGCAGCAGCAGGCAGCCCTTGCTGTGCCATAAATTTCCATTAAAACGATGAGCTTTTTTTTATATGATGGCTGTTCTGTGCTGCACACATGTGTCACCAAAAGGTTTTTATGGTCAAAGTTGAGCTCTGGCAAAGGAGGAGTCATTAAAAGCGGCTGGGTATGCATGTGCGTGTGTTTGGGCTTAGCTGATACATTGTGTAGGGAGGATGTAAGGTGGTCTGCAAACTCTTTGTTTTACATGAATTTATTTGGCTATTACATTTTAAATCCGGCCTTACTCGAAATTTTAAGGTAATACCACTATTTAAGCTTTTTAGAAGAGATTGGAACCGGACTTAAGTATACTCATTGCCAACAAAAGTGAATGCTCGGTATGAGTTTTGATGCTGTAGTAACAGCGTGAACATTATTTTGCTTATAACTTGACCCGATCTTTACCTGATTACCAAACCTTCTATATATATAAAACTATGGGAGATGTGAATCTTTCCAAAATTTAATATAAATAAGTCAAAGAAGCTTTTGTCTCTCGCATGTCGAATCTTTAACCATCTCTGTGATATGTTTGTTTACAGGAACGCTTATCGACTGTCTTGTTGATACAGATCAAGAATATATATATATACAAATATGCACTCTATGGGGTCTGAAATGTTTCCTTCTGACTGTTGTATACCTTTGCACAATCTTTTTATACTCTATGCATCTTTGATATAGAGTATAATAAAGCGCCAGGGTTGCCAGCACGTGAACATGCCACATGAACATGAGAAAAACTTGAATTTTCTTAGTTCTTCGTGATTTTTAGTTCGTTATGGCTAATGCAAGACGATTTGGAAATTTAATTCGTTAAAACTCAGAGGACACATAGGCTGGGATCATGGGAATCCTAGGAAAAAGAACATGTTCACCTAAGAATTTTACATGTAGGTTAATCAATAGTTGAAAATTTGTAGGCCATTTGAATGCCATTTGAATTGTCACCGCTTTTCCAGATGAACCAAAATAGATCTCTTGAAGTTTCCAGTTACACTGGCTGTTTAGCAAATTTATAGATTTTCTTGGACCGGTTGGCCCACACCGCCTATTCAACTAATAAATCTTCCTAAAAAACTAAACTCCTTATTCTTTTTTGGCCAATTTTCACGATATGTTTGGATCCTATTTATTCGTCTACAAATGCCATCTGAAAAATCTTCTTAATTGGAATAAGTCATTTGGAAAATGTTGCAAATTCAAGATAATAAACCTCCTAAAACAAAAAGATGAGTTACAGGCATTTGAAAGTTTAAAGGGAAATTTGCAATGTGGACCTTCGATTTTACATATGTGTGCTGTTTGTGTGCAAATTTTGTTAAGCAGACTTTGCACACTTACAGCATACATATGTAAAATCGAAGGTCCACATAAAAATTTTCATTATACTTAGCCAAAAAAGCAAAGTGAAGTGCAAATTGTACAGGGAGATTAACCTGTCATTTTCAACATACATTTCCAACGAATCGGTCGTACAATTTCGGCTTTTTTGATATGAAAAAATATAATATTGAGCCCCACATCATATCATTAACTTTCTCTGTATGGCTATTTCATATATTGCAGCACCGAAATAGCCTTTTAAACCCTCCAAGATATACACAATCTTGTGTAGTCCAGACACCAAGCACGTGTCTACCGCATGCCGTTTTTATCAAGCACACGTTTCTTTTTGTTTTTTATCCATCTGGTTTTACATAAATGCCCCCTAAAAAGTTGATGATATCACAAATTGATATGGCAAATATGCACCGTCAGCAAAACAACATCAGAAATGTATCGTTTAGGGAGGGGACGGGCTTAAGGCAAGGCAATTGCCTAGATCAGAAGGCCAAAAGTCTCGTATATCAACCGGCACACGGCACTACACAAAGATAGGTTATTTTAGTACAATTTCTATATATATACATATAAGTCCATATCGATGGCTTTTCAAAGGGCTTAGCAGGGGCTGATGTTGATAAGTGCGAGTCGAGCGTTGCGCAAGTCAAAATAAGTTGACCTAAGTCAAGCGATTCCCTTAAGTCTGTGGGCATTTCGTCATCATGTCTCTGGAGCTGTGTGTGTGTGACCTCTTCTTGATAGTTCAATGTTATTATTTATGATTATAAATATTTCTCAAGTGGAGACCTACAGCCAAGCCACTTCAAAGTATTTGGTGATTACACACACACTCACACTCGTACTCCACACATAATTGTTTTGGAGTGTTGAAAAACAAAAGGAAGGGAAACTTAATAAATTATAATTTTTATTATATGCCAAAATTATTTGACCACCTGATTGTAGATCAATCAGGCACAGTGCACAAGTACTCACCATCGGTATAAAAATTATCCTGACATTGGGCAGCGTGAACTGTAGTAACCTGCAAGTGGGAGAAGAAAAAAGTTTCAAAGTTAATCAACTATAAAAAATGAATACAGGGGAAAAAAAAGCACATACAAATTTGCATAAATCATACAGAATTATTAATCATATTTTATTGATTTGTTTTGTTTTTAATTTTCAACTTCCGTCTGAAGTCATGATCGTAAACAACAAATACCAAGAGATGAGTTCACTGAGAGCCCTTTATGGCCAATGTCACACACACGCACACCGAACCAGAAGTGGCCATACTCAAGAAAAGCCAAGAAAACGTTTTTGTTTTCTATTGTTTCAGGCACTATATATAAGTACCTATATATATATATATGCATATGTATATAAGAGACTGCATATTTTGTTTCACGACTAATCCCCCTACAGGCCCAAAAGGTCATTGATTTCAGCTTAAGACCTGAACTGAACTACAAACAGCCGAGTATGAGTATGGCAAAAGGCACTAAAGAAGGGTAGTTTCTTGGGACGAAGGTCTTTTTGAAAAGTGAAAAGCTCAAAAGAAATCAATACAACAAGAGCTAACAGAGAAACTAAAAGTCAAAAAAAAAATATATATATGTATAAAAAAAAAAACCCAGCCCCTGGACAATGAGCCCTGTAAATTGCAGTCCCAAAAGCCGCTTGCTTGCCCTCACAGTGGGCAGTCCCCAAAATGCCTTTTGGCATAGCGATTTTTATCATTTTTCAATTTCACAGCAGACAATAAAGTTCATTTCAAATGTGCACAGACACACACACACATGAATATTAATGAAATTTGTACGATTCATTGATGATGCTGCTGCTGATGAGCCCAGACACCGGCATAGAAACGGTGGTTATGCCCAAAAGGAAGTTGATACGCATTTTTGGTTTTATATAAACTGAGTAGAAGTAGGATGGACCTTGAGTTAAAGCTTTTTATGTTATTTAAGCAAAAATTCTAGAATTTTTCGGCTGTAAGTGGCGCCTTGGGTCATGTTTTTCACAAGACAGTTATGCCAAATCCGAAAGGCAACGTTTGAAAAGCTTTTTCATGACTACCTATTTCAAAGCTGGCGCCAATAGCTAGTAAAGGTGAACGGTTGTGTAAGTATTTCAAAGAATAATCTGTTAGATATACCAATTCGTGATCGAGCTCACAAACTTTTACACAGCAGTCACACACACTACCCGCTGCACCACAGCCGGCCACCAAGAACTAGCTTAAACTGTGCAAAAATCAAGAAATTGTGAAGATAATTTTGAATATTAATCAAACCAAATAAACCTGAGCGGAATCAAAACCTTCAAACACAAAATTCCATGCGAAATACCTTTATTCCACACAAAATTCGAAGAATTTTAAATCTTTAAGAGCACAACACCAATAATTTGTACAATCAATTTGTTGTTCTGATTAAATGTTAAGATAGTTTTGTTTCTAAGATAAATGTAGGAGTACACCCATGAGCTGTCAATGTTGGGGCATTCCAAGAAGTAAGCACTTTATCTGACAGAACACAATCTTACGAGAGATATTGTCACCCTACATAACATTAATACATTTTTGTTTACTTTCAATTAACAATGTCAAGTTTAGTTTATAGTTTAGCTATTTTCATATTTATTCGAAGGTAGTTAATCCGCAAAAACAGGAGTCAAAAAGTGATACGTGCAGAAAAGCTGAGAGCTTGGTTGATGTTGCTTTTGTATATTTCTGTTGGATGCAAAGTGTGCTCACCTATTCAAAACTTTAAGCTCGATAAGAGGGTTCAACTATAGGCGAGTTATGAGTTTTCTTAAGTTTTACATAATTTCTAAATGGGTACCTTGTCTCAGTTAAGCTGAGAATTTGCTCTGCTATTTGTAGATTTATGTGACAGAAGATGTCGATGTAGACGATAAGAAATCGGCTGCCACTTCTTTTATAAATGAACTTTTGTGCATTTCAGCCACTTTAGCTTAGCCCAGCAATTAAGTGAGCTGACTTGTGGCTGAATTTATGTTTAGCTTGCATTCTGTATAATTCTTTTCTTGTGTTTTTTTTTTAATGATTTAATTCTTTTCCACAGAATTTTTTGCCGGTTTCAATTTACACAACAGGAACTTCGTAGGGGGTGTGGGCAAAAGTTTCGTTTTCCATGGAAAAACACAAATGTACTTTCATAAGCCATTTATACATAATTATCTGTGATCTCAGGTAATCAATTTTTTCTTTTTTTTTTGCACAAGTTTACCTTGAAAGCTTCCCTAGCGCCAGTTTTCTGTGGGTTAGCAACCGCAAACCGAAACTGAAACCGAATTCTAATACAACAATAGCCCAGGTGACCCGCCTCTCTCTCACACACACACACAGACTTACTCCGTTTCCCACTTTTGCTGTCTTCTATTTTCATTTCTCATGTATGTAATTTGATATTACTTGGTACGTACGTTTGTCTGTGCTTTACTTTTGTTTCCTTTACAATGCGACTCATAATTACCTTTTTGGTATGCAGACAGAAGCACAACGCCCAAATGATTTTGTATGTGAGTTAACAAGAAGGCATGTGCTTGGCATACAGATGATGACTTGAAAAGCTTTCACATGCACAGGGCTCACCTACAGGCAAAAGCTTCCTTTTGCTAGGCAGCCAGTGAAAGCTCACGCATACTATGACATCAATCGAAAGGAGACTAGTCTAATCTTTTAGACATTCTCTTTGTCTTAATTAGTGCTTCGCCCAGAAAATATATAAAAAACAAAACTAACTTGTCATTCGCCAGACAAATTAGTTGTATTTTTGCAGAACCAGTTTGACCAAGTGTTTGGCCAACTGGACCTTAGTACACTTGTTGATACAACCAAACAAAAATTTTGGCATCTGTGGAATGTGACAACGATTAGATTAGACAAGATTCAAATGTGATGATAAAGGCCACAAAGAAAATATGATTACCAGGCAAAAAATTTGCGGTTGAAAATCCTTAAGTAGCTGCTGATTGCAGACACGTGCGCGAGCCCATCAATCATGTAATCGACTCACAAATAATTACAGTTACAAAGCGAGCGCACAACCCTCCTTTCTTTCAAGTGTGAAATTCTCTTTTGGGTGCTTTCAATTGTGCGTATGATGATGGGCCACCCCATACCCTGGTTGGATATTCGCAATGTGCTTGCACTTAATGCAATTTTTGTAGCCTTTGTTTTAGGGGTTGCTCCCATTCGACGTTATTTAATACTCTTGCATCATCATCATCATCATCATCATCATCATCATCCACCTTGCGCTTTTCACAAAAAAAGCAAAAAAGAAAAAAAAAAGGAACCAACAACCCTAATCCCCACAGCCCAACCCTCCTGCGGATGCCGACTCCCGACAACGACCGGCTGCAACTTTTTTACGTGGCTGTGCATTTTTGTGCTTTGCTTCTGTGTTTTTTTCTTCTGCTCAATGAAGTTTCGGAGAAGGGCGACGAGGTTTACTGACTTTGACAGTTTGCCAGGGCGGGCAATATATGAAAATATTTATACAAGTTAATAAAATTCTTTTATAAAACCGGCACTATTGTGGGTGCAGAAATTGGCGCCCAACGTGATAACTTGAGCCCTGAAACCTCTTAACGTTTCAGCTGTTTTTAAGCTTAAAGACAACAAGAAGAAGACATCTAGAAATCTGCTAATTAGAGCAATGCAAATCTTAGCTCTAGGCTAGACTCGACATCAGCAAACAGTACTCCATTCTATCTGTTTCTCGGCTCTTCATTCAACTTGAACCACTTGAACTTGTAACGACGACGCAACAACGCCCCAAATATAAACAGCCCAGAGCCACGGGAACGGGTTCAGTGTACCCCAGAGATAAGTAAATGTTGTACTGGTGCGGCACTGTCTAGATAGATACATGGAATATATACGTATGTTGCGCCAAATGCTGATGAGATGAGATGCAAAAGACAGTGTCAAGGCTGTTTTCGTGCCACCACACAAGACCCAGCTGATTAGCGAGAGACATGTAATATCCAACGAGGGGGTTGTTGTGTCTATTAATGCGATTTTCATTTTGGGACAGCTGCATTGTTTGCTGGCTGCCGATAAGCCGCTTTTTTTTCCCAACTGATAAGCCCACCTTCCAGCTACTTAAGTGGCCAAATACCTTTGTTGTGCTAGGTAAAGCATTAGGCAACTTTCCCAAAGTGTCAATATTTTGTCTGGCCCGGCCCCCACCCTCCCTACCAGTGTCCAGCCCAAGACCAAGGTAAATATGGCGGCAAGTTGCTCAAATGTGACACCTTTTTCTAGTAAAAAAAATAATAAAAAAAAACAATAATAATAAGAAAAACTGATACCAAGTTACACCTGAGCGCCAAACTCTCTGCTTACAATGAATGATATCAAATGATAACAAGCGATTAAGTTCAATCGATAAATATGTATACAAAGATTGTTTATCAAATGAGCAATATAATTTGCTTAGTGCAAATGTGAATTCAAAGAAATTCTCATCAACAATTTTTCCAGTTCATCTTCCTACAAAAATGTGTAAACTATTTTTTTTATTTATAACAGATAGAGCTATCTAGTTAGCTAAGCCCATATCTATTGACTTTGTTTACCTAAACTTACATATGACAGAAAGAGACAGAATACTAATGAAATATGAGTAGGCTACAACAACAAATTGCACAGCTTTGTTACATATGTGACTTTGTTTCTGCGCAGTTGTGAAAAATATGCTTATTAAATCTTTATTTCATTATTAAGCATAGACAAAGTCTTAGTCATTAATATATAAGTAGCTTTGACTTTAGTCTCTGATATCTCAATATCCGGAGAATGGTTCCGAACTGCTCGTAAAGGGTGACAAATCACAGAATTTCAGCCAGTATCTCAGCAAAGGCAGCTGTATTGTTGTGTTCCAATACATGAGTAGACCCACAAACAATCGTCTTTGCGTTAAAGTCATATGATCTGATCAAAATATGGGAAAATAACTTCACATTAAGCTCGCCTCTCAGTTGGTCCATGATTTCGAGTGCCGTCTTGTTAAAACCACATGTTAATCAAGTCCAATTCTTACATTTTAGGTAAAAGAGAAGAGTACTTATAATTTGAAATATGCTACTCTGTATCCACTTTTAGCACATTAATGTCCAATTAAGCGAAACCGGTGCGAAATTTGTTCACAATAGCTAGAATAGCCCTTTGGGTAGGTCGATTATAGCGCAAGTAAAATGAATACACATTTCTTACACATAAGGGCCAACCTTACTGAGCATTTTTGGCGTTGCCATATGTTATGAACCAACCGAAAAATACCAAAAAATTATCCTTGATAAGACCTCAGAAAATAAAACTGATTTCATCATGAGAACCGTTAAAATATTAGTTAATTTCGTAGAAAGAAAAATTGTTGTCTCTTCCTTGTTGCAAAATAATATCAAGCGATGTCGCCAGCGCAAGTTTTTCGAAAAGTTTTAGAAGATATAACGAATCACCTTAAGCTAAATGCTTTCTTAATCCAAAGTTGCTTAAAAGAAACATATTTATTTGACCGTTAAACAATCAATTCTCAGCATATTGGCAAATGTTTAGCGAATCTTTGTTTCAAAAGCACAAATTTTTATTAAGGTTTTTAAACATTTTTCAAAGATTTGAAAGAACGAAGATTTTTATTGTTCTGCGATGTGTGATCACTGCTTAGTTATAAAGCAAACCCTAACCTAATTTTCAATAATCTTTTCAAAACTTTCCCAATTTTCCCAAATTGTTTTTTTTTTATCAATTAAACGTCATTGCTGCTGCACCTTGTGATCTCAGAGTGTGCACAGAGCTCTCTGTGTAAAGTGGGTGTGTTTGTTGTTGTTTTTACACAACACTACAGCCAATTGTAGGTCAGGTGCAACCTCAAAGGGGAGGTGGGGGGGCCCCCTAAATAATGCAGCTGCTGCTGCTTGCTTGCGTCTTCTCCAAAGCGAGAGAAAGAGTTAGCAAGAGCCGTCAACATTAACTTGATGGACAAGGGAGGAGCGTAAGTTGGTAATTTGTAATGCAAATATTTGCATAAATTCAACATTTTACAACCCACGTTTTCGACTTTGGCATGATTTATCTACATACGTCTCTACCTCTCTCCCTCGCACTCGAAAACTCAAATAAATAATTAAAAAAAAGAAAGCGACGTTTTGGGTCTTGCAAAGCAAAACAAACACTTGAGGGCCGCGTGGTTCTTGACAATTAGTTTCGAGCGTTTTTTGGCGTATTGTTATTATTAATATTATTTCATATTCTGGCTACATGCATGTATGGGTAGGCAGACAGGTTGACCATAGTATACTATAAAGTTGATAAGATTAAATGGAAAACAGCTACGTTCAGGCGAACTTGACAGGACTGCTGGTTGGCTGGCTGGTTGGCCCCAAATTACCAAAAAACTGTAAGCCTAGACAGATATACACAAATATTTGCCAGAAATCTATATCAACAGGTGGAAGAATGCCGAAAAATATGTACACAAATTGCGCTCCGATTACAGCAAAGGAATGCCTGCTGTCCCAGCTGCTGCTGATTCTACTGATGACTAAACATATATATGTTGCTATATCATCATCATTTGCATCATTTGAAACGTGCCTTTTGGTTAGAACTTGGTTTGTGTGGCGTCACAGACGTCGCCGGACGACGCTGACACTCCCTTCCACCCTTATCAGCTCCCGTTGCCATAACCCAATTATTCATAAACAAAAAACCGCTAGCGATTTTTGCGCGTTTTTTTTTTGTTTTGTTTTCGAACAAACACAAAATCGCTGCTAGACTTGTTTTCCTCTTTCACTCGGCAGCTTTTGCCACCCGCGCGTAACCTAATTATAAAACTTGAAGTGACATTTTGTTTTTTTTTTTTTGCAGTTAGCGACACCGATAACTATATTTGTGCCTATTTTGGTTGTTGTTTTTGTTTTTTTTTCTGCGGTAGGGGCTTTAAAAGAAGGAGATACATTTGACGGCCTTAAACTAGGTATAAATAGATATGCGAAAGGTGTTTAGAGAATGGACGCTTGGTCAATGCAGTTAAAAACACAAAGAGGGGGAGGCAAAGTGCTGACACTTTGGCTGCTATAAAATGTGTAATTTTTCATTCAATTATAAGCTTAAGCTAAGAGAAAATCGGCTCACATAGATAACTTTTCTTGCCAGACTTGGCACCCTTTTACTATATCCTATTACAAGTTGGAAATAAAGTCTTGGAGCCAAACTAGTTTACAAATATTAACGAGCTTTATTATCTTAAGTATATGATTTTCTAGTTGAATGAGTGATGAAGCCTATGAATTTTACAAACAATTATATCAATTTCCGGTTCCGGTTTTAATGGGTACCAAAAGTCTTGGAAATTTGATTTATGGGCTTGTTCCTAATTCTTGTAATTTGAATCTTTGTAAGACTTAAGCAAAGTGCTGAGAAAAATACCAATAAACTTAGAACCGATACTGTAGTAGTAAGAACTATCGATGGTTCTGTGCTATCGAAACACCATCGATGGTTAGCCCTGCACTATCGATAGTTTTGCCATCACATAAAAGTTACCATTTGGCAGCTGCAGCTTTTTGAGCTTTTCAATAAACGTGTAAATATGTTTCCTACATGGATAAGTTCCTGAATTAGAGTAGAAAGTAGTTATATTTGATTTGAAGTATTCAAATCACATCAATGGCCGCATTCAGCAAATAAATCCGATATATGTCTACTGATTTACGATTGCTGATAATTCTTTTTTAAGCCTTTTAATATTTAAGTTTACTTATTAAACAAAATACAACTTATTTTTGAATTTTAGCATTATTTCAAATGAAATGTAAATTGGTTTGCTATTAAAATACCTAATAAGCTAAGAAACAGTCTTGAAAATGAAAGTTTTGAACTATATTTTGTATTTTATTCTATATAAAATAAAGGGAATATCTTTTAGGTTACCTTTTTGTGGGAATCTGATTTGAAATTTTATGATTTTTTATAAATTATGTTATAATTATTATACCATCGAAAAATATAGATATATATCGTTAGATGTATTGCAGACTAACGATGGTCCACCTCTAATTCTTTTCAGTATAGTTATTTGACTACCGATATGATAAAAAATACATTGATTCCGATTCTGGTTCAAGGTTTGTATCATTTTCAGTTGAAATTGCGGTTGCATTTCTGTTACAGATCTCAATTTGGTTTCTCTATGTCTTGCGCCTTTATTTAAAGACTTAAAGATATTTAAAATTTAGCATAATAAGTTGATTCATTAAAGATCTCACTACAAAAAACAAGAAGAAGATAGCTTTAAAATATGTATAACAAGATCATCTTCGAGCACAATTTAAGCAAACTTTCACATAAAATATTTTTTTTCTCTAGTATCAAATGTATTTGCTTTTAAAACTAAGTATTAGCTTGCTAAAAATATGATTGGTTCTCCAAGAATATTGAATTCTAGCTTTGATTTCATTTTTGGTAATATTATTAATAATATTTTTCATTCACCTTAACATATTAATGCTTTTATCAATACTTTCCACCTAAAGAAAGCTAAAAGTAAACTTCCTAAAATTGCACAGTCATGATGCCTCCCTGGGTGGTGTCATATAACAAATAAGGTTTGCGTATTGCATTAATCAAACAGTTCATAAATATATTTTTTATGATGTTTTCGGCCTCTCATAACCTGTGATTTGCACTAATCATAAATATCAATAAAACTGCTAGAGAGCAAAAATATTTATAGAGTTGGAGGAGAGCGCCTGAGATTATGGTTTCCCCCCTTAGGCAATGGATGTAGGTCTCAGGCCTATATCCCCCCCCTCCACCCTGTCAGTCTTATCAATTGTGTTGAAATGTTTATCTTTTGGTGGTGTGTATTTCCGTTTAATTAATAAAAAGAAAAAAGCGTAAGAAAATAACTTGAAAAATCAAATATTGTCTATTTTGAGGAATCACTTTCTTATCTGGGAGTGTGTGTGTGGGGCGTGGTCAGTCATGATGAGCTTGTTTGATGATGGCAAGTGAAAAGCGTGAGATTTAGTTAAGCATTTCTTATTTATTTTTCCGTCTTTGGGTTGCCACTGCGAGGGGTTGGCATTGATTTATATTTCAGGTAAATGTCCTGAGATCAGCCGGCTCGCGACCCTCTCGGAAAGTTTCTGAAAAGGGGTTGCACACACACACACACACACACACACATATATACATATAGTTTGCATGTGTTGGTGGCATAACAAGTTATAAATGGCAATTATTAGAACTGAACCTGGACCTCAACTCTCGTTTCTTGTTTCAAACTTCTGCTCGTATATTTATGTACATATAATTGTGCTTTTTATGTGTGTTTGAAAATTGTTTTTTAAGTGAAATTACTTTTTGCATGATATTTATGGGCAATGGTAATGGTTGTGTCTGTGTGTTTGTGTGCATGTGAGTGTGTTAAGGGAGCTACACAGGTCAGGGTATTTGGCGGATTTGTGAATTGAGTTTGTGTATGGCGTGTTGTTTCTCTCTTTGGATTATGCACGTGGCTAGAAGTTAACTAATTGCATTTGAGTACGGCATATATGCAAGTTAGAAGACCTGAGGTCTTATTTTTACTTGCTATTTGTTCTTATTTTAACAACTTTAACTTGTTGTTAGAAAATCTTAGAGCTACCTTTTTGCTTATTCTTATTCTCTAAAGAGATTTTCTCTAGAAGCTGTCCTATTTTATTATAAAAAAGCAAATATTTTCAGAATATTTAGGCAATTTGCCTTGCTTTTACACTATCATCTGAAATATATGACATATATGTAAGGGCTGCTTAAAGAAAATTCCATGAAAATCAGATACAATTTCAAGCCAATTCTTGGCAATCGAAGGAAATAAGTGTGTTTCTGTATATTTCCAGTACTATAACTAGGTTTGCTCTTTCGTATAAGTCTTGAATAAAAATACTTCTTTAAGTTTGCTTCCTAACTAAAATGGGAATCGATCAAGATACTCAAGTTGTTCCAGTTGGTCCAGCTTTAAGGATTTCTTTTGATAACTTTGATGAAGAACACAGTGTTCTATGCAATTTTAGGGGTTTTTACCTATTCAAATTTAAAATAAAGATAGTTAATAAAACAATTTTAGCTTACAAAGTTCAGTTTAACCCTAGTTTATGTATTTCTAAAACCATCATATTGAATCTCAGCCTCAGTTTTCGCTTTCGTCAAGATCTTAAAGATTCTGAATTGTTAAATATCTCAAAATCTAAAAAAAGGCCACCTAATTAGAAGTGCAATAAGAAATCCTTTTATAAAGCGAAATATTTATCGTAAAAGTGAAAACTTTCAAAACTTGTATTATATGTGGATTTGATGCCCATACCTTTTACACTCAACAACGGCGACGTGTCAGCTCACTGCGCCATTGCATACATTTAAAGACGCAATTTTAATTGTGCGGTGGTTGAGTTGAGATGAATTATGCTCATTTAAAGAACATTTAAAACATTTCTTCTCAAAAATATGAGAGAACATAATGTTCTTATTTTTATTTTTGAACAGATTTTTTCCCTCTTTGTATAAATAAATGTTATACTAAGTCTTGATCTGTTGTCTTTCACTTTAAAGACATTTAAGACATAAGAAAATTAAAGTTTTGATTTATTTTAGGTAAGTTTTAAATATTATATCATCCAAAAAAATTGATAAAAATAAAGAATTTGGTACTTAGACTAGGAAAAGTCTAAGGCAAATGTAGTCAAGTTCATAGTAAGTTCTATATACCGAAATCAGTGAGTTAAATTCTGGTTACAAGTGCGTTTTTTGGTGTAATCTGATTAAACTTGAAATCAATTTCTGTGCATTATATCATTTAATTTTTATGTTAAAGCGAAGTGAAACAATGCGAAGATCAATATCAAGATTTCAAGAGCAGAGAATTGAATACTGTATATACCTTAACTTAGAATTTTAATCCTTATTCGAGATTTTTCATAAAAATATTTCAATTTTTGGCACAAATAAGAGTCATTAATAGGTAAATTCTAAAAATATTTTACTGGGATTTGAATGGTTTAGAGATAGCTGCTTGAGTTCAAATATTTAAAAGATTTTTATGAAAATTTGAAGTTTAAGTATGGTATTCGCCATCATATTATAATCTTATTGATAATATTCTAAGCAATTAAATAAATTTGTATCACTTTAATGAACTTACATCGTATATTTCTGGCCGCATTGTAGCCCCCAAAATTTAAGGGTATAAATTATAATCCAACATGGGTTTGTGCGTAGTCCCGTCCAGAATGATGCCGTGTATGTAGTAGTTTTTGCCACGTAGAATCAGTATCCAAACTGGCAATCAATATTCATATATCATATATCATATATATATTCATTTACTTTCATTCACAATAATTTTCCAAAAAAAAAAATTGAAAAAACACAACATGAACCGTAAAACAAATGCACTTTTTTGCTATTGTTGTGTTTTCTTGATTCATTTACTGCACTTTTTTATGTAGCTCTCTCTCTCTTTCTGTATGTGCTTTTGCTTTTTTGATTAATAATATGTTTTAAAATTTATATACTTGTGTATGTATGTGTGTGTGTGTGTGTGTGTGGATAATTTGTATTGCACGACACTTTATATATGCATATTTTGTATATATTTTTTTATTTATATTCGAATATTTGTTTAACACATTAATATATGTAAATAATTATATATTTATATTTTTTTCCACTGGGACACAATTTTTTTTCTTCTTCTCTTTAGTCGATTTTTATAACAAAATCAGTTAATTTAATTTTTTTTTCTTTGAACAAAGCAATTGGAATTTTGATTGCTTGATTGACGGCACTTTTCATCTTTCCTTTTGGTTTGAATTGATTTATTTTGTTGTTTTGTTTCAAAACTACAATTTTTGTAACGCCTTTTGCTGCTGAAGTGTTTTGGTTTTTGGTCATCCGTTAGGTTTCAGCGATCTTTAGCCGACGAAAGGTGCACAGAAACTGAAACTGAAACCGACGGCCAGCTCGATTCAAACGCATTTGTCGCTCGTACATTTAGCCGACGAGTTCGAATCGAACTGCCGCCTGCGCCCCGACCGCACAAGCCGAACGTTTTACAGTTTGTTGTTATAAATTTGTTTTGTTGGTTTTGTTGT
Source organism: Lordiphosa fenestrarum (assembly GCA_035044985.1). Lineage (NCBI taxonomy): Eukaryota > Metazoa > Arthropoda > Insecta > Diptera > Drosophilidae > Lordiphosa > Lordiphosa fenestrarum. Next base: position 565,478 of record JAWNNO010000495.1, read on the forward strand.
TGTATTTTGTATTTTGTGGGTGATAGATGATGTGGGGTTGGATGGCCTGGAATTTTTACGCCCTCATGAAGTATTGTTTGAGTTTTTGAAATTTGTAGAGTTATATCCAAGGAAAATACCCGCCCCAGATAGCCACACCATGCTATAGCTAAGTTATGTGCTGTTTATTTTTTAATCTTACGCCAAAAATGAAAGAGAAATTGGATATAACTTGTACTATAACCTTAACAACAGATTTGATTTTGTATGGAATTTATATTCCTAAGTATAGAACAATCATATTCTAGTAGTCAGGCGGCTAAGCTTTTAACTAGTACGACTTTGGTTTACCAGTAGCTAGCTACTATTAGAGGGAGAGCATACCATAATATTTCTTCTGTTGTTAAGGCTTCTTAAGGCACGACTTCTGTGCTTCTCAATAGCTATTATGCTTCAGAAAATCTTAAAACTTACTCTATTATTTGTATGATTATGTGACATATAATTAGGCCCTAAGACTTATTTGTAAAATTTCCAGTAATTAGAGGTTAAAATCGTCTTTCTATTGGGAATCTGTTCTCTTGAAATATGCCACGAAATCAAAAAACTCCCGTATTATTACCTATTCGATTCCGAACACTCCCATCCTATCTGCCTTGAGTCAGAAAACATTTATGCACTTGTCGTAAAAGCTATTCTAAAATTTGACTAAGAAATATGCTGGCCCGAATTTCCATGTATTTATTCAACTTACTTGTAACACTGTAAACTTTTGATGATTCCTTAAAAGAAAACTAGAAACACGATTGTCTTGCATTTACGACTGGTTCCATGACCACGTTAGCTCCTAAATTCTTTTTGGTTTTTAAATTTTAAATGAATAAAATCCAATTAAAGTTACCCAAAATCACTAAAAATCACTGTCAGACTTCTAAAAAAGATCGATCGGGGTAAAATATATACCATTTGGTACCTAATATATCAAATTAATTTTGTACTTGAAAGTTGATTTCGGACCTCAGGTTAGGTTAGGTTAAATAGGCTGCTCGGCAGAGGCCGAGTTCACCCCGAGGCCTTTTGGACCATTGTGATGCCTAGTAGGGTGGTGGGGTTTGGGAGGGGAGGAGGTAGTGGGTATTGACGGTTTCGGACCTTAATGGACCTTGGTTTTTTTCCAAGTCATCTTTGATTCAAAACAGTGATTTCATTACAAAAACAGATTGGAAATGGCTGGGATAGATTATGTTTTTGTGGGCTTAAACCAAGAACGTCTGGTACTTGGTATATACTCTAGGATATATTTTGACTTAAATTGGGAATATTTTGTTATTATATAAAGAGTAAGTCGGGTCTGACCCGATCAAAATGATTTTAAAATAGTTCCATATACTTAATATATCACGAAACAGTCTAAAACTAAGTATTTCGCGATTGAATCAGTTGTATTTTTAATAAGAATTCTGTACTTGAATCAAGTATTTTCATCCTTAATTCAAGTAAAAACTTCTTGAGTTTTTCTGAGTACAGATCTCGAATTTTAAACAAAATTAAGTCTGATCAGGTTTTAAAAGTTTCTTGGTTTTTTGGTAGGACTGGCCTTGATACCTGGAATATTTCGACAAAGAATAGATAGAAGAAGATAAATAGAATAGAGTAAGATAGGTAGGTAGAACGAAGAAGATAGAATAATTGATAGAAAAAATATAGAACTTGTGAGTAAGCATGTTCGTACACTTTGCTCAAGATTCTAAAGTCGCGCTCCATCTTTTAAGCAAGCACACCCTCGAAATTCTGAGACAGGTTCTAAAGAACATACTAAAGCTACATAAACACAGCGCTCAGTTTCGCGTACTTAAGTTCCCTGTCTTGCAAGGAATGTCCTTCAAGAATGTGCGTTTATTTAATGCTTAAAACAAGCCAACGAAGCTTATGCTCAACAAATTTTCCATGCTGCTTACAGGAATAGTATTTTGCTCATAACTTGACTATCGGTCAACCGATCTTTACTAATCCTTAGGTGGATTTATAAATAATGCTGATTACTAAATATACTTAAAGGGTACGGTACCTTCTATATGTAAAACTGTGGGAGAACTTATAGGTACATGGCTTAAAGCGTAAACCAGCTGGTTTGCCAACACGTGAACATGCTACGTATAATTGAACATGGGAAAACCATGAATTTTCTTAATGCCTCGTGATAATTAACGCTAGAGTTTGATTAAGACATAAGCCAAGGTTCAACCACTAGTTTGAGCAACAACTACTGAAGAATACACAAAATAATTGTTAAATTAAGAAGCATTTCTCCCAAATTAATTTAATTATTAACTAGTATAACTGGGGGAATATCAGCTGATTTAGCCTAGTTAAAAACTAGGTCTTTGCTCTAGATACTGATCTGTAAACTGCCTTAACATGTGGTGTAGCCACCCAACTAACTATTGGGCAAGGTCCAGTTCGGCTGTAAGTCGTTAGCAAAGTTTTGGCCTGCATATTGATATTGATTGATTAGTTGCCTGAAAAAAATTTTGTGTAGCAGGCAGTTTTATTGATCATGTTGTAAATCAAACCATAACAAAGTTCAACGCAATTAGCTACACTGATAAGGCAACCCACCCCAGTTGGCCTATCAGCATCATTGGCTTTTTTGATCTGTCAAATAACCCAAGTACCCATCGCTACCTCGAAATTATCAATTGGTGGGTAGGTGAAGTACCTTCAAGTTTTTTCTTGTGGACTTTGCTCCCTCGCTGTTTGTATCTAAATAAAAAATACGGAATTCGGTAGCGTCGGCCGCGTCTTATCACAGCCCATTTTGTTTACTCAAAACTATGTCAATGATGACTCAAGCTGTATCATTCTTCGCAGAAGAACTGATGAAATTTCTGCACAACGCCATGGAAATGTTCCCATTACAGGGCACAAAAATCAAGCTTATCAAAAAGCCAGTTTTATTATCCACCTCATAAACATGATAAAATTGATATCCCTGTCATATAAGTTGATAAACCAGAAATAAAAGAATAGCAACAAAAATTTTGATTTCAAATTTGAAACGTTTTACTGCTTGAGCAGTGCGAACTGAAATGTTAACATATCGCCCAAAAGCCATGCGAACCTTCAAACATGTTGCAACTGCTGGTAATGAGCTGTGTGGGTGTTGGTGGTGGGTGTTAACAGGGCGCAAGCAGTGCGAGTGTTAACAGCGCTAGAGCAAGCAGTTACAGGCTTGGCTTATGACCCATATTTTCTAGGGTATGAATGGTTATCATGATTATGACAATGACAAATGAAGGCTAACTTATGAACTAAATCTAATTAACCATTTTCAACTGGCTGAGCAAATTGTTAATTAACTTATTCAATATACAATGCTCTTCTCATTTGAGACCAACTCCCAGAGTGAGCATCTTTATAATTCAATTCCAAATATTTTGGCACCGCATCTTATGCCTCATCTCCTTACCTTCCTATAAATTTCATTTAATGCATAAAAGTGTGTCCTTTTTTTTTGGCAAACTCAGCTGGACACCATTCTTGGCGCCACTAAAAAAACGAGCAAACAAAGAAGGTGTAAAAATCTTCTAGTACAAAACAAAAGGAAAATCCGAAATTCAAATATTTATGAGACTTCTTTGCCGTTTGTTCAGGTGACACTGACAAGTTAATTTTTTTGTAGTTTTTGCCACTCGTTGGTGGGCCAAAAGAAAAAACGCTCCCTCACAAAGGAATGCTGTGCCAGTGATTTATGACTGTGTGTGGTGTGTGGTGTGTGCGAGTCCTTTGGCTTGGCTCTAGCTGTTGTCATATCTGATGCAAATGTGTCACACTCACGACGACGCAGCAAAAGTTCCACTAAAGCATTGCCCTCCCGAAAATACCATACATAAAAACAAAACCCTGAGAAATATTTTAATTAAAATTCACTGCCCCCCCAAAAAAAAAAAAACCAAAAAGGAAAACGCAAAGCAAAAGTACCAAAACCGCAGAAGGGCAGCAGCAGCAGCAGCCAGGCTTAGCAGGCAGGATAAACTCCAGTCGCCGCCTGATCTCAACTGATAAACGCGAAAACCAACAACAACCAGAGCAAAATCAGCTTAAAGGTAAGCACCAGCTGGAAAGAGCCCAACGGTGGGCGTAAAATATACGATTCAACAAAATTGAGAAGAAGTAAAAGCACAAAGTGAAGGGAAGGACATGCTAAAAGGTAGAAGAAGTTTGAATACTCTTGAATGTTTAAAGGAAAAGTGTTGAAAAAAAATTTGTGATTTTCAAAAGAACTTTTCTAAACATTTTTCTTACAGAGAACCAACATAGCACATAGCAACTTGACTCTAGTTCGAAACAAAACCCCGTAAAAAGTTCTCTTTCATCAGAACAAAGGCAGCAGGGCTGAAGCCAAAGAGCAGGTCCTACCATATGAGTTCGATAACTCCTTTCAGTCTTCCAACTAACGCCGAATGAGAATATCAAAGCTGAGCTACCCTGTAAATATCTTATCATAGTTTTAGAACATAAAAATCTTTAATAGGCTCCTAAGAATTGAGTAAATATAATAATAGAAATGGCTGTCTAAAATGTAACTAGTTCAAACTGTTGCGAAACCTATCTTAAGGCAACTAATGCTAATGCAGTCACTAACACAAGTGAAAGAAATTTTTTTGAAGCAATAATTACCACAAGAAATCAAAATAGAAACCCTAGTATTGCCTATTGGGTACCTCATACGAATTCCGAATATTTATTTTTAGAAATTGCTAAAACAAAGAAGAAAAACTAAGAGTATAATTTTCAGAAATCAAAATTATTTGGAAAAAGTTAGAAAATAACGAGAAAGCTAAGCTAACTTCGTCTGTGCCGAAGTTTTTATACCCTTGCAAGTGCTCGCTTAAATATTTTCAAAAAATACTCTTTTATCGCATTTTCCGACCGATCGTTCGTATGGGAGCTATATGATATAGTCATCCGATGTGGCCAAAAATTTAAAAATTTATGTGAAAGCATGTGAATCAAACATGTTCAAAATTCCAGGATGCTACCATTAAAAACAAAAAGTTTTTCTAACTAAGACTGTTTTTCAGACCTATCTTTTGTATGGGAGCTATACCATATAGTTGTACGATTTTAATAAAACTTGGTAGAACTATAAAAAAACATAGAAAACCTACGATTACAAAGTTTGGAGACGTTTCCATTGAAAAGAAAAAAGTTTTTCATACTAAACCTAGTTTTCCAACCGATTGTTCCTATGGGAGCTATGAGATATAGTCAACCGATCCGGTCGGTTCCGACATATTAGTAGTATGAAGCAAAAAGAAGACTGTGTGCAAAATTTCAGCTCGATAGCTTCAAAACTGAGAGACTAGTTCGCGTAGGAACAGACGGACTGAGAAAGCTCAATCGACACAGCTCGTCACCCTCAAGATCAAGAATATATATAGTTTATGGGGTCGGAAATGAGTATTTCTATGCGTTGCAAACTTCTGGGCAAAACTATAATACCCTTTGCAAGGGTATAAATATTAAAAAATTAGAAAAAACACAACACTGTTCACTAATATTAGGAAAAAGAAGTTTTGCTTTTCTGACTCCGGCTTTTCCTTAATATTTCTCTCAAATTTTTTACCTAATTTTTGATTTTCTATTCCTATTCCCTATTTTTTTCACTATTTTTTGGTCCTTATTTCAAGTTTCTTAGATTTGTTATCCTAATTTAGATTTCCTGCATTTGGTATTCTTAGTATTAATTGTACGAATACTTAAAGGAAATCAGAATCAGATACGAAAGGCAAGCAGTTGCCAGATTTTATAGACTGGCATACTTCTGGTATTAACACTTTCTCTGCAGGGTCTCTCTTCGGACTCTCTTGATGGATTTCGGCAATTATTTGGTATGAATTTCCTAGAGACATTGGGCTATAGCTGGCCAGGCCTGCACAAGAGGCATGTGAGAGTAACAGAAGAGAGACCCATACGAAGTTGTTGCTGCAATTTCATTAAGCGTGCGCCAAACAACAACACAGGCGGCTGATATTATCACTTAAACACTAAGCAATCCGGTTTCTAATGTGTTCTAAAGAAACATCATGTAGCCATGTAGTGTTAATATACCCCAACAACTTGAAAGGGTATACACAAAAGCAAAGCAAAACTGCACTTCCAAGGAACTGAATATGTATTTCGCATGCTTCTCTGTGTGTGTGTGAGGACGAGACAGTCTTTAGTGCTAACTTTTCAACGCCGATGGTGTCGCTGATCTGGCTATATGCAGTCCACTTGCACATGATGCATACGTTGTGGTCACGTTGGTGTCCAGGGACTAATTTACCGCTGCGCTTATCAAAACGCATCTTTACTTTATTTTTGGGGGCTTATTGTTTGTTTTTGGTTGTTTTTTGTTTTTTCAATTAAACAAACAAAGCGCAATGAATTTATCGCGTTTGCTAACCCGTTTAATTACAAACTGCCTGCCCCTATAACACATGTACACATGGCCAACTGTCGTTGATGATGGGCAAACCCAGAGGCTTTCCCTTGCTAATGAAAATGTTCGTTACAAGCTGAAGTCAGGATCAGGAATCATCCCCTCCGCTTTACATACACAATTTTCACTTAATTTATGCGCTGTGGTTCATTGAGTTTTGAAGTGAAAGTGAGATCAAAAGATAAAGAAAAACTTCTGTTGACAATAGCGCGTGTACATGAGGCGCTTGTGTTAAGGCACAAAATTATTTAAATATGAAATTTAGCGGGTTTTCTGAGGCTTCAAATAAGAAGATCTAAAGCCGATTTCAAAACTTCTAAATAGTTGTTATGTGTCATAATAAGCTCACAGCTTACACTGTTATTTGCAACGCTATTTCAGAAAACCTCTCAACTAGCTCAAGCTTCGCCAGTTCAACTACTTCTCACCTCAGTAAATTTTCCTTAATGAAAAACATTCCATCAGTCACTAAATCGTAAATATAATATTTTTATTATAATTATGATTACTTAGTTATTATGATTATTGTCAATGTCTGGGCCTGGCCAGCGCCAACACGTGTAATATTTACAGTCCTATTTGTGTTTGAAATTAACATGGTACATCTGACAGATTCCTAAGCTCACAAAAAAAAACAAAACTGAAAGTCCAGCCATGTGAAAAAATATCACACAAGTTGAAGACTTACCTAAAAATGTACAAAATTTATGCGTGTCAATATTGAAAATGTGTTGACTTTTTGCTCATTAAACACAAATTGAGGAACAGAAATAGAAATTAAAATTTAAGAAGACAACACTCAAGCCAAAAATACGGATAAACAATAAATATTGGGAAAGTCCCAAGTGGCGGTGGCGCGTGTGGTCCAAAACCGGCGATTCTAAGCCATCATCAAATCCCAAGTTTTGGAACAGACGGCGCCAAACTGAAATCAATATCATTTTTATACTTAATTTCATGTTTTTTTGCATTTTTTTTTATTGCATTCATTTATGACAATTTACGACTTCCGTGAATCATCTCGCTTTCAATATTTTCGCTTTAAATTAACGCACTTTGACGAAAGGTTAAGGCAAAGGCGAAGAGGTTAATGTCTTTTTAAATGCCATGCTAATTGGTGTGCGGTGTTTGAGTTTACTCAAAGGGTTTTTGAGTAATTCTATTAAGCAAGAATATGTAGAATGGCACTCAATGAAAAGGAGATCGAATAATTCATACTTTTATTTATACATGTTATTTTATGTTCCACATTTTTATTAGCTTTTATCATAGCAGACAATCTAGAACCCAGAACCGACTAGCAACCTATTTTATTATATTTAGGTGTTTTCCTGAACATCACTAGAGATCATTGTAAGTTCAAACAGTTTCCCTTTATAAGGCTTAGATGATGAAAATAAAGCATTTTTAAAACGATAGTTCAAAACCAACTAGATTTAGGAACTAGGAACCAAACGTGTCTTGTCATTTCACATCTATCATAATATAAAATCGTAGATATCTAGGTCACTTCTGATTAATTCATTCGACAAGTTATTTCTACACTAATAAGTCGATTTTCAGAAAACGTTCTTTCAGGGATGTTTCCATATCTGAAATTTAATGTTTGAGACTATCAAAAAAGACTTTTACAACAGGCTTAAAAGGGAAATCAATTTCTCCCTTTAACCTCTAACCAACCCGAATTGGAAAAACCCTTCACACGATCACTTGGTTTCACTTGGTTTTTCCGTAATATATTGACAGTAAATCTAGCTTTTAATGCAAATGAATATACGAATATTGATCCGAAAGAACCTGCATCTTTTATTCAGTGAATGTACTCGATGATTTGCCAGTTGAATAGACACGTCTAAGTATAAAATAACTTGGCTCTACACAACCCCAAGGACCAACAGATTGAGGAAAGCTCAGCTTCTATATTTTCACACATGAAAAAGGCACATACAGTTTACCTAGTTACTTCAAAGCTGTCGCCAATGGCTAGTAAAGGTAACCGGGTGTGTAAGCTTTGAAAGAAAAAGCTTCTGAGAACATTTAATAGAATTTTTTGAACCACTTAGAGTTAATATGGACTAAGTTTCAAATAAAGCAAAACCATAAAGCTGTATTTACACTTGTCTGATATCTCATAAAAGCTTCTCAAATGAGATATCAGACAAGTGTAATAATCAAGCTAAGCTTTCTACTCAGTCATTTTGAAATCTATCTTTTCAAAACTTTGCACGAAGTCTTTTAGTCAAAGTTCGCTGAACATTTGTCGGAATCGGCCCGATTGAATGACTATAGCATATAGCTAACATAGGAATAGTAGGTCGAAAAACTAGTTCTAGTGATTGATTTTCACTGAAACGCCTTCAAACTTTATATTTATTAGTTTGCTATGCTTTTCTATAATTTCACTTAGTTTGGTCAAGATCGGACATCTATATCGTATAGCTGTCATAGAAAAGGAATGTCTGAAAAGAAGTCTTAGTAAGAAAAATCGTTTTGTTTCAAGTGGAAACGACCTTGAAATTGGTTAAAACTTATCTTATATACATAACTTAATATAATTCAACAAGGTATTGTCAAAATCGCATGACTATAGCATATAGCTACCATGGGAACCATCGGTCATAAAACTATTTAGCTCTAGTGAGAAAAACTTCTTGGTTTTCAGTAAAAACGATCTTGAAATTTGCATATACTTATCTTATATGATTTTACATAATTCTACAAGGTATTGTCAAAATCGGATGACTATAGCATATAGCTACCATAAGAAAAATCGGTCATAAAACTAGTTCTAGTGAGAAACACGTATTTTTTTCTCAATGGAAACGTCACCAAACTCTGTATATATTAGTGTCCTATGCTTTTCCATGATTCCTCTAAGTTTGTTCAAAATCGGTAAACTATATAGTAGAGCAGCCCTCGACAAGTTAGGTTAGAAAAATAGTCTTCATAAGAAAAAGGTTTTTTTTTGGTGTTTCAAAGGAAACGTACTTTGATTTGGCATGTATTTGGAAAACTAGTGGGAAAATCTAGTTTGCTTTCTATAATAGCAACTTGCCAGATATTAATATAATCTGTTTTGACACAATATAGCCGATTTTTTATCAAATAGGTTACAAAAAAAGAGCCAGCTATTAATTGGTTTAAGAAATCACCCAGCTGGCATTATTCATAGCGAAAATTAACAAAAAATTAGATGAAAGCTCAATTTCAGGATGGGCAGGACCCTTCTTATTCGACAACTAGGTAACAACTAGATTGATAATAGCTCAGAAAGGTCGAAAAGTATGAAATATTTTGATATACAAATTTGTTAGGATTTGCTAAGGTTAGTTAAAAGAATTAGATTGCTCTGCACACAAATGCAGAGAAGTGGGTCCACGCCTGGCATTCTGTTGAATGGCTTTTATGATTCATCATCGTTGTGAGTCCAAAACCAGTCATTTCGGTAGTTTCTGTCTCCTGCTGTAGTGTGTGAGCTGGCATAAAAAAAGCCACTCGAATAGTTCGAAAATTCTGGAAAATTCAAAAAGTGGACAGCCTTGAAAGGAAGCTGCCTAAGGCGCTGAATAAGAAAATTAACCTGGAAAGGACTTACTTTCAATTAAACTCTTGACATGCTTGATTCATTGGCTGTTAATTGCTTAAATTTAGCAAAAATATCTCTTCAAAATTGCAGTTCCCATGCAAATCGTGCTCAGACTCTGCTAATTAAGTTGAGAATGTTGTGCAAAAAAAAAGTGAAAAAAAAATGCGACTGTCAAAGTTGTTGTTAATTATGGCAAATATGTATCCCAAATCGGACTATAACTCGAAATGGCTTGGGCAAACACAAATCGAAATGGTTAGAAAAGCCAACGGGGCAGCGCGAAATTCGTCAGGTGGCAGTTGATCGTTTCGTCGTTTCGGCCAAGTTTATTTATATGTTTTATAATTAGTTGTTTTTTTCTATTTGGGTGGGGGGCTTTGGCACTTCGCACTGGGCCGCAAATTCGTAGCGCAAAGTTTGAAAGTTTCATTCAGGCAGCTGGCCCGAGGCCTCCTCTGTGGCTTGTTGGCCGAATGAATTATGAGCCCGCCGCTTCTTCGATTCGTGGGTGTTATGCGTCGATTTTATTAATATTATTATTTTTTTTTTTTTGCATTTTGTTAATGAAAATGTTTGGTTTGGTTTGGCCTAGTGTTGGGTATAAGCTGTCGAGGTGGTGGGAAACGCAGATTTATTGCGCATCAAATTACCAGCGTTTGAGTTGGAGTCGCAGTAGGCTATGGTCTGGTGGCAGCTCTTAATGGGTTTGTAATGAAGCGAATCGCAAGCTAAATGGTTAAGGTGAAGGCGTGTTTGAGCAGTAGTAAAAGTTAACCCAAAATACTCCGACTTTTCTCCAAGTGTACCTTATATTCTTTTGTGATAATTGCCCGTTGAAGTCGCACGCTCTGAGACCTAATCAACAACAAGTCTCGTGGTCTGGCTCCGGCTCCAAAACCAATAACGCAGTCAATGCCCAAAACAACCCGACCTACACCCAACCGTATGAGTCGTCGCCTGGTAATCGTATGAATGAGCCAGCCACCACCAACGCCTTTTCGGTGCCTTGGGGGCAATCAAGTGAGAAAATTAAAATTACATGGCGCGGTTTCTGCATCTGCTTGGTGTGGATCCCCATGCAGTGGCCGCATTTAAAGGTTCATAACTTCCAAGTCAATTACGCGTTCGCATACGCGCTTATGCGTCTCTCTGGTCTCGATCCTCGAATCTCGGATCTGGGGTCCGCTGGGTGTAAGGTGAATTAGAAAAATTGCACACTCAAGTGGAAGAGGAGGCCCTCTGTCTGACTGACTGACATAACTCACGACGAGTGCCACAGCGAGTTGGAGACTGAGAACCGCTGCTTAGGCGCAGGTGAACTAGACAAGCAGCAGCAGCAGCAGCAGAAGCAGAAGGACTACTGTGGGAAACGTAGAGCCAAGATCCTCTGGCCAAACCAAGAGCGAATTAATTTGTGACGCGCGCTGTGCACCACTCTGCACGTTTGCAGTCTGCAGCTAAAGATGGAGCTGGATGGAGCCATGGCCTCGAGGCAATTTACTCGCCATGGTAGCCCCAACTCGTGACTGCATGCAGGCACAGTGGTGGCTGGGAAATGTTGGGAATTGTGGAAATTGAAGACACTAAGTAGATGGAAACGGTAAAATTTCCAATTTCTGTAGACTTTAGACCCCATTAAGTATATATACTTGATCAGCATCAACAGCCGAGTTGTCTTTCTGTATGTCCCAGATCTCAGAAATAAGAAGATAGAATAAAGGTTGTGAAATGTCTTCTACAAATTGGAAGATATCGTCTAAAAATGTAACATATGCCCAATGCCTCTCACAAGTTTCTTAAAGATAGGTTAATAAGTGGCGAAGTTATAAGAATTTCATCTTAAGTCATATTATTTGAGTAATAAAAATGTAGCATACTTATCTGCGCGGCAGCATGCACTGTCTGCTTACATAATATTAATGTTAATGCTCTGTTATTTAACATACCAACACGTTTTTAGTGTTTTTTACGTTTTTGTAATTAGAACAACAAAGTATAAGTTTCCGTTTTACTTGTTTTCAAAAATATTCGTAAAATATCTGTAAAAAAATATTATAAAATTATTCTTCGACAAAAAAGAGTGATTAACAATGCAGCTTTATTCTAAAAAAGATGATAAGGTATTGCGCAGGTCCGTCTTTTGGAGACATAACATAGTGAGTGTGTGTGCGTCTCAGTCGTATTTAGATATGGGACCTTGCTTTAGATCTTGTAAACTCCCTTGCCTTACCTTCTTTTGTAAACTTATCGATTGTGTAATCTTAGTGTTTTTGTTTTGGTTGCGTGACTTATTTTTGAGAAATGGAAACGATTCACAAGCTTGGGTTGAGTTGTACTTTCAATTGTAGCATTTTATCTTAAATGAGTAATTGTTTTTTGAAACTTGTTTGACGTCATCTCGGTTTCGGCAGCGAGGTCCGTCCACTCTGTTTATCCATAAGCTTCCGCAGATAAATATTCAGTGTCTAATTCAAATGTAAGGGAATGACGTTAGACATTTTCAAGTCATATCTAATGAGATTTGCCCTCAATATTTGCAGTATAACTTGGATTTCAAACGGGAATTTTGGTCAAAAATTACTCATTATGCTATGCTATGCATACATACATATAGCATACATGGAGGGCAAACAAGTTGTTTGGAATAGATTATAAAATGGAAATCGGTAGGAATTTCGAAAGAATTTCCAGTTATTAAAGACCAAAGCATTTTTAGCTCTCAGCCTCATTTCATCTAAATCTCTGACTAAAGCGTTATTATCTGAAAAATTCAACGATTTCTTGAAATTGCTTCTTATTTGGAATAAAATGTGTGTGGTAAATGACTAGATATGCCCAAAAAGAAGTTAAGAGTTGACATTATACAGCAGCTCTTTAGTAAGCGTAAAGCTACAAAAAGGTATAGGTTTAATACTACGCCTAAGAGGAAGCAAAACTAACAGAGTAAGTTACGGTTAAGAAGTGTTCAAAAGCCCACCCTTAAGTCAATTAACAGAGCATTAACATTAATGTTAACATATTAAAATTATGTAAGCAGACAGCGCATGCTGGGCGCAGGTAACAGCTCCACAAAGCATGCTACGTTTTTCTGTTAATTCCAAATATATGACTGAAGGTGATATTCTTAAAATTACGCTACTTATAATCCAATCTTTGGGCCAATGAAAATCTGATCGATTATGAATATTGGAAATAAATGCATTTCTTAAATTTAAGATTGAAATCGTATCGAAAGATTCATTATATTCAATCCTAAAAACATTAAATTAATCCATAAATACAAATTAACTCCACAGCAGGTTCATTTTAACGTTTTTTATCTGTATAGTTGTTTATACAGACTGACGGACGGACGAATAGTCGGACAAGGCTGTATTGACTCTGTTTTTGATGCTGATCACGAATATATATACTTAATGCCTCCTTCTCTTCATTTTCAAGGCTCGAAGACTACGAAAAACGGTTATAAATGTCCAATGCTTTCACTTTCGCATAACTTTTGCGATTCAAAAAACACGGTTTTCATACATCAAGATACTTATTTTTACTATTTAATAAGAGATTAATCTAGAGAATCTAGAGGATCTAGAGAAATTAATAAATTATGGAAAATAATTTTGAGTTAAATGATTTTAAGTTTGTTTTTCACTTGATTCAAGATTTAGGGTACTCAATTTAGGTAAAACTTTCTTAAAATTATATTAAAACAAGAAAGAAAGTCGGTCAAGCCCGACTATAACATACTCTGTACCAAGAAAATTTGTCTTTTGATCATAACTCGAAAACCGTTCATCCGATCTTCTTCATTTCTTTGGCGGATCGATAAGTTATTCTAATAACTAAATATGTCCAGAAGGAACAAGCCATCTATCTTCAAACTGTGGGAGATATGACGTTTTTTCTAAATTGCGGGGACGGGAGGGGGCGTGGCCAAAATTGAAAAATAAACTTGATCTGACTGCAGACATAAGAAGCATATGTCCCATACACGTCAAACCTCTATCTCTTACCATCTCTGAGATCTGTGCGTTCATACGGACAGACAGACGGACGGACAGACGGACATGGCTATATCGACTCGGCTGTTGATGCTGATCAAGAATATATATACTTTATGGGGTCGGAGATGCTTCCTTCTGGATGTTACATAATTTTGCACAAACTTATAATACTCTATGTACCTACGGTACAGAGTATAATTAAGATTACTTCGATTCTAAGAACTTTAAGTGTTAAATCTGTAAGGCCGTTATGAAAAGCCTGCCGATATTTTCATCAGCAGACTTAGCTTATCATCCAAATAACTTTCTAAATAAAAACCAGGCCATAACCGAACATCGTTTAAGCCATTTCCTTTGAGCTTGTGTCCCACTGTGCCTTAGCAGCCGCTTGGTTATATGCTACGTCTGACTCGTCGTGTGGCAAGTGGCTTCTTGGCTGTGGCTGCAGCCTCCTCCACTTCTTCTTCTTCTTCGTTATCTGCTTGTTCTGGTTGGCCTGCGCCTCTACTGGGGCATCTTGTCGGCTTTGGCGCTGGTGTCAAACGTTTTGTAATCTGTCACGTCGCATCGTTTTAATATTTTTGCGCTCAGGCATCAAGCTACGAGGAAATGCAGTCAGTCGCGGGTTGCGTGTAAAAATAGGCGTAACCCTTTTATTTTTTTTTTGTCGGTATTTATGGTCGGTCGGACTTGCAGTTTTGGCTGCTTTGTTTGGTTTTCAGCAGGAGCCGTCGCCTTGGGGGCCTTGGCAGCAGCCGCAGCAGCAGCTGGTTCAAGTGCTTCGCATTGCATTTGCCTTCCTTCCTTTTATTATCTAAATCATTATTAGTTTGACCTTCAGCCTGGGGTGTGTGTTTTGGTTGAATTCGTTTAAGTTGTTCTCTTATCTTGTTAATTATTTAACTGGGTAAACTGGGGGACTACTGTGTGCAGATGAGTCATTGTGGGGAGGGCAACGTTGGAGATAACCTGAGAGGAAGTTTTGAAATAAATAGCAAATTTCATACACCCCAACTGAAGCTGAATGTGCCCCTTTAGACCAGACCCCATCTATTTATGATTAACTTTCGCTTCCGTTTTGCTACTTTTTGGCGCTTCTCGTGTATTATTTTTAACACTCTCAGATAATTCAATTAGCGATCGGCTTAGTTTGATGTATTTACAAATAATTCGCATAGCCAAAACTCATAAATATTCCATTCCACCTGATTAACTCTCAAACAATTAACACTGCTCGGGCTTGTCGCCCACCCACCTACGCACTTCACAAACGACGTGTATTTAGCTTAACAATTTTCATGGGTATGCAAAAGTACAAAAATCGTGTCAATATTTTCGCCCAAAAAACAAAGAAATAGTAAACGTGTGAGTGGAAAATACCAATGTTGCTTTATGCTGCTCCGTCTGCCATTTTAAAAATAGTCTAAAAGTCTCATCTCTTTCTGGCATCCAATCGCAGAGCTGCGCAATTACATTTCAGTCCGCCTCTCCCCATCGCCATGCCCCCATCCAACGTTCCGCTTGGTGAGTTAATCGCTCTGGGCATGCGCTTCAGACTGCGCCACGTTGGTTGATTTGTGGCGCCTGATTAACGGTTGTCGTGGCATTGTAATGCCAAAGTGGTACTACCGTATGGGTTAGTTATGCATCTTGAGAAGGGTTAACAAATTATGCGTTTAAAAAAGAAAAGAAAAAAAGTTCTTGTTGATCAAACGAGTTCAGTGGGTCAATTTATGGGTGGTCTGCAAAAGAAGAATGCTTACAGGCTAATTTATATGCGTGATTTGTTAATAAGCCTGGTGATTGCATATAACGGAGTTAAATTGAAGTGCGAAAGACTCTTAACTGATATTTATACAGGATGTGGATTTTAATTTCAGAAGATCCATATTATAAAACTGTCAGTATGTCTGTAAGGAAGCATCTCCGACCACATAAAATATATATATTCCGGAACAGCACGACGAGCTGTATTGATTTATGTCTATTTCTAGGCTATCTCCTTCATCAGTTTGAAAGCTATCTTCACCAAACTTTGCACAAAGTCTTTTAGTATCAATACGTTGCTCATTTGTCGGTACAGGCTGGATTGAATGACTATAGCATATAGTTGTCATAGGAACCATCGGTTGAAAAACTAGTTCTAGTGAGAAAAACTTTTTTGTTTTCAATGGAAACGCCTTCAAAGCTTGTGTTTCTTAGTTTGCTATGCTCTCCTATGATTTTGCCAAGTTTGGTCGAAATCGTACTTCTATATAGTATAGCTGTCATAGAAAAGTAGAGTCTGAAACGTAGTCTTAGTGAGAAAAACTTTTTTGTTTTCAATGGAAATGTTCTTAAAATTGGCACTTATTTATTTGATATGCTTTCACCCAATTCCAAGAAGTTTTGTCAAAATCGGATGACTATAGCATATAGCTGCCATAAGAATGATCGGTCTAAAATCTAGTTTTAGTGAGAAAAACTTTTTTGTTTTCAATGGAAACGCCTTAGAACTTTGTATTTCTTAGTTTCCTAGACTTTCTCAAAGATTTTACTAAGTTTGGTCAACATCGGACATCTATATAGTATAGCTGTCATAGAAAAACGTGCTGTGGCGGAGCCTTAGTTAACTCTTCTCTATTTTTGGTGATTGAAAAAGGGTTACACTTCAAAATGAAATACTTAAAATGTGATTTATTGAAATATGACTCAAAACAGTGGGGCAATTGGCTCACAAAAGAGTCCAAACTGATCAATAAAGAGGGTTTAAAACGACTTTTTAAGAAGAGTAGCGCCTAGGTTACCATTTTCTTACGAAATAAGCACCTTTTTGTTAACAAAGCGAGCGTATTTATGACTATTTTTATCAGAGCGAGGACTCGAAAAAGACTCAAATGTGATGAAATATTTTATAAAATGTTAAAAAGCGCTTTGTTTTTCGAAATGGTAACCGAAAACTGCAGGCTAGCCATGGATAATTCTTCTAAAAATAAATTTTTAACATTAAATGAAAAAATAAAGGTTTTTAAAACTTATTTGTACAGTTATCTGAGGTATAAAAGTCACTCAGATATAAGAACTGATTAGAATCATTGGTTCAAGCAGTCTTGAACCGCAGCCTATAACCGAGTCTGTAATTAGTCTTCTTTGGTCAACGAAATTCGGTTAAACCTTTCTTTGCAAATCGATTCAAAATCAACGACTCTGCTGAGATTTGGTTCGATACAGCTCAGAGCAGGTTTGCATCCCTTTTCAATTTATCATTTCGTTTAGAAGACATCAACTCTTTAGAGGAGGAAAAAATTGTGCCTCTTATGCTTCCTTTATCGACACTCTCTTTATCTTCTTACAGATGACTTCTTTTGTACCTTCCTATATACTACTCTTACTTATAATCCAAGGATATATATTATCATCACAGCGACTGCCCATTATTATTGATGATTTAAACGAACAACTTGACATTTCCACAACAATTTTATATTCTCGCCTCTCAAGTGAGAAACTAGACCACTATCTACGCTTGTTACAAACCAAAACTCTACCTCTCCTCATCTTCAACTCACTCGAGGCCTTTAACAGCACTCAGTTGGCACATCAGTGGAGTGGACATACGCTTATTGTAGTGATCAGTGTGGAACCATCCTATGACTTCTTCGGAGCACTTCAGTTAAATTTCCAAAATGCCGAATTTCTATTTGTGATTGACAGTTGGAACGGGGAATTTGTTAAGAACTCCAAATGGTTAACATTTGTCAAGTTTGCCTTTCAACATGGCTATGTCAAGCTGTTATTTCACATCCCCCACAATAGTTCTCTGTACGATATTTGGCTATTTCCACAAGTGCGTCTGGAGGCCTGCACTGTAAAGAGCTATTTGAAACATCGTGACAGATTTCACAACTTGAAGGGATTTGGCATACGTGTGGCTGCCTATACGAATTCGCCACGTTCTTTGGTCTATGAGGATCGACGGGGAAACAAGGTTTTTGGTGGCTATTATATGAATTTTATACGCCACTTTTTGGAGTCCCGGAATGCCACTTTTGTGCCGGTTTATACCACCACCGCGTCTCCTGCGCATTGTACCAGGGTCTTGGTCAGTGAAGAGGTGGACTTGTGTGCCGATGCTTTGGCAGCCAATCCTGAAAAAATAGCCCTAACTCAGGCCATTCGCATGGCCTATGCAAATGTTATGGTGGCCCATGCCGAGCCCTTGCATTCGTATCGCTACTTCTTGGCTCCGTTTCAAACCAACGTTTGGCTGTGTCTTCTGACCTATGTAACCCTTATGGTGACCTTTATGAGTCTCGTCTATTGGCGGCAACATCAACGTTGGATTTTTAGTAAATTTCTGCTGGAAGTCCTTAGCTCACTCTTCTTTTCGGGCTTCTCGCTTAGTGATTTGAATGGACGCGTACGTTACATACTCTTTGGTGTCCTGTTCATAGCTGGCTTTGTCTACTCCACCATGTATCTGGGTCTGCTGAAGAGTATGCTCATCTCGGAGGTTTTCGAAAATGAGATCAACACATTTGAGCAGCTGATAGAGCGCAACATTACGCTGCTCATGGATGACTACGATTTGAGTTTGAGCAGCAAACACAATATGCCCGATATGCTGTGGCCAATCGTACGCATCGTTCCCATGGAAACGCTCAACGAGCATCGCAACAATTTCGACCAGAGATACGCCTACATACTCTTCAGCGATCGCATGGACCTGCATGAGTATGCACAGAAGTTCTTACGACATCAGCGCTTGCGCCGCATACCCATCAACATTTTCTTCCTCTATGCCGGCTTTCCCATGCGCAAGACCTGGTTCCTGAAGCATCACCTGAGCACGGCCTGGGCCAATGGCTTTGAGAGCGGCCTGGTGCAGAAACTGTCATGGGATGCCGACTATGAGACAATGCGCGTGGGCTTCTTGGACTTCCTAGTCACGGAGTACTATGAGGCGAAGGCACTGGGCTTGGATTATTTCGTTATGCCAGCGATTTGCCTGGCTCTGGGCTTTGGCATGGCGTTGTTGAGTTTTGTCATCGAGTTGATGGCCAGCAGCTTGATGAGTGCCAGGGGATGGCTGCTGAACTTGATGGTGATTGATGGATGGATTTAATGTGGTACTTGGCACTTGTAGAGCAGACTAACACTTGAATTAGATTGTGTCTTGTGGTGCGTTTCTCGATGGCTATTCAAGTGTGCTAACACATATTAAGTAATGACATTTGAAAGTACAAATAAACATTTTTTGGTTAAACCACAAGGAACAATGCTTTAGAAAAAAAGCTACCTACCCAACCTTATTTTGAGAAAATTCTCTGAGAATAAGTAACTTCAAAATAGCTTTTCAATCTATTGTTTCCGATTTAAAACAGCTTATAAACTATTGCCATATTTGAAGCCATTTAAGAGCTCTTTTGGGCACAACATGTAAGAGTACAGCAGAGGAATTGCTGAGAGTGCAAGAGAGCTAGTGTGCCACTCGCATGCTACTCATTCAAAAATATCTCAAACGAACTTAAAACTTCCATTGGTACAGTTAAGTATGAAACGTTTTTAATGGCTATAACAATCTTATAGACATCTTTTGAATGCTTGATACCAGTCTCCTTTTGTCCAAAGTAAAAAATTCTAATAAAATTCAATTCTACTAAATCAATCGATGAAAATTTTCATCTGTTACAGTTCAACTCCATTTTTCTGTCGATATGAGTTTCGAAAGCAGCTCTCAAGATAACAGTAAGAATTATTAAACTTTTAAGATAAATTGCTTATTCGGACACGGTCACACTTAAGCTAACTCAGGCTTGTACTTAAAAGACCAACTAAAGCTCATTTAGAAGTTATACCAATCGAAGTATTAAACCTCTAGGAATATATACATATTATATATTCTTGATTAGCACGTCGATCTTAGTCTGTCCGTCCGTCAGTCTGTTACTATGCTATCTCCTCCATCTTTTTATACTCTGTACCGTAGGTACATAGAGTATTATAAGTTTGTGCAAAAGTATGTAACATCCAGAAGGAAGCATCTCCGACCCCATAAAGTATATATATTCTTGATCAGCATCAACAGCCGAGTCGATATAGCCATGTCCGTCTGTCCGTCTGTCCGTCTGTCTGTCTGTCCGTCTGTCTGTCCGTATGAACGCACAGATCTCAGAGATGGTAAGAGATAGAGGTTTGACATGTATGGGACATATGCTTCTTATGTCTGCAGGCAGATCAAGTTTATTTTCAATTTTGGCCACGCCCCCTCCCGCCCCCGCAATTTAGAAAAAACGTCATATCTCCCACAGTTTTGAAGATAGATGGCTTGTTCCTTCTGGACATATTTAGTTATTAGAATAACTTATCGATCCGCCAAATGAAGAAGATCGGATGAACGGTTTTCGAGTTATGATCAAAAGACAAAATTTCTTGGTACAGAGTATGTTATAGTCGGGCTTGACCGACTTTCTTTCTTGTTGAAAGCTATCTTCACCAAACTTTACACGAAGTCTTTAAGTGCAACTACGCTGCACATTTGTCGAAAGCAGTCGGATCGGATGACTATAGCATATAGCTGTCATAGGAACGATCGGTCGAAAAAATAGATTTAGTAAAAAAAACTTTTTTGTTTTCAATGGAAACGCCTCCAAAATTTGTTTTTCTTAGTTTGCTATGCTTTGCCATGATTTTACTAAGTTTGGTTGAAATCGCACATTTATATAGTTTAGCTGTCATAGAAAAGTAGAGTCTGAAAAGTAGTCTTATTAAGAAAAACTTTTTTGTTTTTAATTCAAATGTCCTTAAAATTGTGATTTATTTATTTGATATGCTTTCACACAATTCTACAAAGTTTTGTCAAAATCGGATAACTATAGCATATAGCTGTCATAGGAACGATCGGTCGAAAAACTAGTTTTAGTGAGAAAAACTTTTTTGTTTTCAATGCAAACGCCTCCAAACTTTGTATTTCGTAGTTTGCTATGCTTTGCCATGATTTTACTAAGTTTGGTTGAAATCGCACATCTATATAGTTTAGCTGTCATAGAAAAGAAGAGTCTTAAAATTAGTCTTATTAAGAAAAACTTTTTTGTTTTTAATTCAAATGTCCTTAAAATTGTGATTTTTTTATTTGATATGCTTTCACACAATTCTACAAAGTTTTGTCAAAATCGGAGCACTATAACATATAGCTGTCATAGGAACGATCGGTCGAAAATCTAGTTTTTGTTAGAAAAACTTTTTTGTTTTCAATGCTAACGCCTCCAAACTTTATATATCTTAGTTTGCTATGCTTTACCATGATTTTACTAAGTTTGGTCGAAGTCGCACATCTATATAGTACAGCTGTCATAGAAAAGTAGAGTCTTAAAATTAGTCTTAGTAAGAAAAACTTTTTTGTTTTCAATGGAAATGCCTTTAAAATATGCATTTATTTATTTGATATGCTTGTTGTTGTTATATTTAAGATATGAACAATAGAAGCCACGCTTGATTTTAGTTAGACAGCACAACTGCACGGCAATTTCTTTTCATATAAAATTGAAACAACTACTAACAAAATTTTATGATTTTTCCACAATTTAGTTCAGACAACAGTGACTATTACTAACCCTTTTGAAAACAGGTAGGTCCTATATTCATCTCTTAAGTCTTTTATACCTTAACAAGCCTTTCTTTCTTTCTAAAACAGCATTATTTCAACAACCCCATAAATCATGAGTTTGTGTTTAAGCCTGTTACTCATATTTAATGTACAACCTATAGGTGCAACTGAACTAACTTCCCTCATCTCCCAGCTTAATGAGGGTCTTTGTAGTAAGACCAACATTATCTACACTGACAACACTGAAATCACACAGATCTATGACAGCCTAACTCAAGTACCCTCCATACTGATCAGTCAGGATTTTCGTATATTAAAAGAAATCTGCCTAAAGCTACCCAAACCCTTACTGGTCATATTACCTAAACCAGATTTGCAAACTCTACAGCATTTCGCTGAACTACCCACAGAAATGCAACAAGCTGATTTTCTTTTCATAGGCAGGTATCAGTCAGAAAACTGGCTAAATTGGCTGACCGAACTATGGGGTCTTGGCTTTGCCAATATATTGATCTATAATTGCACAAATATGGCTAAAACTAGCGGCACCCTGTATACCAGTCAAGGATTTCCTGGCCAACGACTAAGCCAAACTAATGTCAGTCATTATCTAAGAGAGCGTCTACACTGGTTCGAGAATCTACAAGGCTGGGAAGTACGTGTGGCCCTCTACAACGATCCACCCCGTACCCTAGTTTATCCCCAACATGAGCTCTATGCTGGTTATGCCCTGATGCTGTTGCGACTGTTTTTAAGCCACAGGAAAGCCAAGTTTGTGCCGGTATTAACACCCAATTTTACAATGTTCTCAGCCAGTGATTGTCTGCAATATTTGAAATCCAATCAGGCAGACTTATGTGGCAATCTCTTGGCCTTTGGCTCGAATGCTAGCTTTACGGACAGTTATATGTACCTGAGTGCCAATGTACTTATACCCAACTCACCGGCCAAATCTAAAAATTATTATATGACAGCACCTTTTGAGCTTACCAATTGGCTATTGCTGGGCATGTATGTGATTGTGATCTCCAGTTATGCAAGCTTTGTATACTGGTGGCAGAGAAACTGCCGGGAAGTGCTAGTGCCAGCATTGGGTAAATACGTACTGGATGTCCTGAGAAGTCTAATATATGCAGGCTTTCGTTTAAAAGGAATCACGGGTATAGTCCACTATATACTATATAGCACTATATTTGCCACTGGATTTATATACTCCAATTTCTATTTGGCCACGCTGGGCAGCATTTTGGCCACAGGACTATATGAGGCACACATAAACACCTTCGAGGAGCTGGTGAAGAGTAATATAAGCCTGCTCATTGGAGACTATGATAGAGTGGTGCTACAGGCCTATGACTTCCCGGATATTTTATGGAACATAACACGTGTGGTGCCCTATAAATTTCTACTTGCACATCGCCGCATATTTGATCCAGACTTTGCATATCTGGCCCACAGTGATCGATTGGAGCTGTTCAAATTTCAACAGCACTTCATGACCAAGCCACGGATGCGTCCCCTGCCCATAGATTTCATGCACTCGCTACCGGGATTCCCCATGCGACGAGAATGGTTGCTTAAGAGGAAACTAAGTGAGACTTTGCTGAATTGCTTTGGCAGTGGTCTTATGCAGAAACTGACAGATGATACCAATCGAAGGACAATACAGATTGGATATTTGAATCTTATACCATCGGAGAACTATGAGGCTCAGTCATTGAAGTTGGATTTCTTTGCTGTACCACTGGGGATGTTGATGTGGGGCTTATGTTTGGCTTTTGTTTGCCTAATGGGAGAGATGCTGTGGCGATGGGGAGCGAGGGGTATATCAAGGAGCAGCCAATAGGTAAGATAATTAAGTAGAAGAAAGTTTTTACCATTTAAACTTTTGTTCTCAGATTCCACTGAAATTTGAAAATGAATGCTTGCAGCAGTGATGGACTGACCCAACTATTGCCTATCGCTTTCAGCACTCATACAAGTGGGCTGCTTTATTTTCAGTAATTTAAGTAATCAATTTATCCTTGTGAATCTATATCTTTCAACTCGGAAGATTTCTGATTAATTTATTTTAAATATATAAGAACTTTTCCCTCTTTCATTTTCTTAAGGATGTATCTAAATCATTGTTGTGTCCTGTTCTCTTTCCTGATCAAATAAAATTATGTTAAGTCAAAAATTAAGATATGTATTTATTCAACATTCTTATCTCTTTGATGAAAGAAGGTCAATTGTGGTTACGACTTCATCCACTGAAACTCCATGGGGTGGGTTTGCACTAGAGATGGGAGCGTGTCGAGCGAGAGGGAGGGAGCGAGAATGCCATATTTAAGGATTAGAGGAAAGTTAACTTAAGTTTGTATACCCTTGCAGCACTTTTTTCTAACTAAGACTACTTTTGGGACCTTACTTTTCTATAGGAGCTATACTATATAGTTGTCCGATTTCGACCAAACTTAGTAGAATCATGGAAAAGCCTAAAAAACGAACATGTAAACAATTTGAGTCGATTCCACTGAAAACAAAAAAGATTTTCTCACTTAAACTAGTTTTTGGACTGATCATTCGTACTGCAGCTATATGCTATAGTCATCCGACTTTGACAAAACTTAAGAGAATTGTGTGAAATCATATCAAATAAATAATTGCGAATTTTAAGGACATTTCCATTGAAAACAAAAAAGTTTTTCCCACTAAGACTACTTTTCAGACTCTATTTTTCTATGACAGCTATACTAAATAGATGTTCGATTTCGACCAAACTTGTTGGAATCATAAAAAAGCATAGCAAACTTAGAAATACCAAATTTGGAGGCGTTTCTATTAAAAACAAAAAAGTTTTTCTTACTAAAACTAATTTTTCGACCGTTCGTTCCTATGACAGCTATATGCTATAGTCGTCCGATCTTGACAAAATTTTGTAGAATTGTGTGAAAGTATATTTAAATAAATAAATGCCAATTTTAAGCACATTTTCATTGAAAACAAAAAAGTTTTTCTCACTAGACTACTCTTCAGACATTATTTTTCTATGACAGCTATACTATATAGATATCCGAATTCGACCAAACTTAGTGGAATCATGGAAAAGCATAGCAAAAAGAGATATACAAAGAAACTAGTTTTTCGACTGATCCTTCCTATGACAGCTATATGCTATAGTCATCCGATTTTGACAAAACTTTGTAGAATTGTGCGAAAGCATGTCAAATTACTAATTTAAAATTTAAAGAACATTTCCTTTGAAAACAAAAAAGTTTTTCTCACTAGGATTACTTTTCAGGCTCCACTTTTCTATGGCAGCTATACTTTATGGATGTCCGATTTCAACCAAACTTAGTAAAATCATGGGAAAGCATAGCAAACTAGGAAATACAAAGCTTGAAGGCGTTTCCATTGAATAGAAAAAAGTTTTTCTCACTAATACAAGTTTTTCAACCGATTTCCTATGACAGCTATATGCTATAGTCAGCCGATCCAGCCGGTTCCGACAAATGTGCAGCGTATTTGTACTAAAAGACTTTGTGCAAAGTTTGGTGAATATAGCTTTCAAACTGACGGAGGAAATAGCATAGATCGGTCGGAGATGCTTCCTTCTATCGGAACAATTTCATAATACCCACTGCAGCAAATCTTTCCACTATGGTGACTGTGATATTATTTGAAGATGAAATATCATGAGTTCAAGCTTCAAAGCATCTACTTTAACAGAACTTTTCCATTAAACTCCACCAGCAATCGAAACCCTCATAACACTTGCACATTTATCGTCATACACAATCTTAATTAAGGGCCGCCCAGTTGCAAAAACAAAAACCAAAAAAAAAATTAAAACAAATGTTTACTTTAAACACGATGGGGATCAGGGATCAGACAGTTGGTCGGGGAGGGGGGGTACGTGCGACTGTGACAATCGTGGGCAGTTAAATCGCACACGAAATCGATTTAAACTGCGCGTTGAAAACACGAAATCTGCAATTAAAGCGTATGAAGGGCGAGAGTTTATCTGCCGCCGATATGGTGGCCAGGCACGCACATAAAACTGGTTCCGTTGGAAGGGCGGTACCCAACAACAACAACAACACCAACAGCAAGGAATAAAAAGTGTGTCGCCGTAGGAGTTGCTCCAACATCAATTGTCGTCGGAACATTTTTTAGAGATGCTGATGATGATCATCATCTTTGGTGCATTTTATTCCTTTGGCTGTGTGGCGCCTGGAGCGTAAACTTTATTGTCGCCATCATTTGAGTTGCATACTTAATGGCGCCAAGGCAGCGGCGAGTCAACGAACTTTAAAATTCGTTGTCCACCCACCCCAAAAAGTTTCCGTTTTTTTTCGGCAAATGCTCGTATTTGTGCAAGCCAGCCCTCCTCCACGAACCAAATTTCTTGGGTTTGGGGTTTTGTGTTATCATTTGCCTTGCATACTTGCAGGCGCACTTGAGGGCATAACACAAAAGGAAATTGCTGCAGACTTAGCTGGGAAATGTTTTGGAAATATCTCAAGTGCTATTTATTTTGAACGCCTGTCAAAAAAAAAGTTGGCCCAAAGGGGGGGCACTAAGGGTGGTTGTTTCTGCATCCTCTATGGTTTGTATTTATGTGTGGTCACATGGGGACATTTCATATTTAAAGACTCAAAATTTAAACATTCTTACTTCAATTCCATTCACTCCATTCAAATGCCACAGCCTTATCAGTCAGTCTGACCCCCCCGCCCCCATACAGACGTTAATCACCAAAGGCAGAGACAAAAGCCGCTTTTGCACAACCTGCTGCATGGCCATTGATTGACCTGCTCCATTGTTTGTCCACGACTAATTGAAACTGCCAACCAACTGCCCACCACCCCTCGGCCCATACTGGTTTAACCAGCTTTAAATACTATTATTTAAATCAATGCCCATTCACATCTTCTTTCACATATGATTTGCAAATTTATGTACCATACCTAATTGTACGCTCTGAACTTCAAAGTGGAGACTGCGTCGCGATCTCGATGGGGCATGCAATTATCGCGCTCCAAGTTATGCTAAGATAAATGGCCTCGGCACAGTCGGTGGATGCATGGGGGCAGCTGGCCATAAAGTAAAAATAATGATAAAAAAAAAAATCAGAAAATACGCTGACAATTGGCAATTTTTGGTTGATTTTGCAAAATTTATGATGCTAAATGGTTGTTAAAGAGAGTTGGCGGCTTGAACAGAAGAAAGAGGTAGAGATTTGGGAGAATCTATTTATGGATGGAATAGTTTTCCACTTAACCCAACCAACGCACAGAAAAGTCTAGGTTAGGTTGAGATGGTAGAAGCGGTTCATACTTTTAGGTTGTAAAGGTAGGGTCATCCCTTCTAAACCACCTCGAAAGTAGCACAAATTTGAGTAGCTAGTTAATAATATCTCTATTTCAGAGACTGCTGAAATGTCAGGTAGGAAATGCTGACCTAAAGTTGCGAATCGTCTCCCACTGAGCGCTGGTTTCCTATGTCACTAGGAGATGCTGAACGCTTTCTTCTTCATCAACTGAGCAACAGCTTCTGTCAAGCCCAGCGGCATGCCTGCTTATAAGGCAGTGTCCTGTGAGAATTCCTACAAGTAGGTAGAAGTTCTTTTAAAATTGAAAGTGAGCCTATAGATTTCACAAGAGTGCATTGATCTCCAGCGGTTAGTAGCCATTTTGAGGGCAATAGGCACCCCCATTTGTGCTCTTATCCGTTAGGCGCTGGACGGTAGTGCCAAGTCTTGCGAGTCGGTCGGCTTTCTGCCCAGAAAAGTCTAAGTTTGCCAACCACAAATGTTTGTAATGGCCCAGTGAGCTAGCAAGTCGCCGTCGTTGACTGCAAAACTGCCGCTATCAGCAACAAACTGAAACTGAAACAAACTCAATCATATTTGTTAACCCAGCTGAGCTTAAAACAGAGTTGTCCCTTTGGACAGTTTGTGCAAATGTGTGCAACTTCCAGAAGGATATGTCTCTCACACTATAAAGTGTATTACCAGATTCGTGCAATCCTCTCCGGCTTAAATTCCAAATAGGAAATGCCAAACAGTGACAGTTCTCTCCCAGCACTCTCTTCACTTTATCCCTTTCCCAGCGGCAGAAATTGCCATTAAATAATGGATTACTCCTGCATTACTTTGCCTTCTGTATGCCGGAAATAATCCCATACAGTCATATGCATGGCCGCTTTGTAAACGGTGTGCGCACCGCCTGCATTACTGGTAATGCAGGATGTATGCTAGAGCCGAACTGTCATCGGATTCCCATTACAAATGCGTATTACTTTTTCAAAATTGTAATGCAGCTCGTACGCAGTCTGTTTACTATCCCTTTATAGATTAGAAGCAGGTGTAGTGCATTACTTTTTCGTCAGGCGTAATGCATACTTTCGACAGAACACATTTAGCTTTCCGCCGCTGGGTTCTTTCCCTTTTCTCTTTTTTTTATATGAATGAGGAGGTCCAGTCTTTCCTTGCGGTTTCCGAATCAGATCGTTGTGCCCTTCTGCTGAATCCAAATATTCCACCAGAATGTCTTAAATACCAGGAATCTTGTCCTATATCATTCTATGATACATTAACTCCTTTGGAGGATGTAATTTATACATCATGACAAAGTCTTCAATTGCCTCTTTATATTTGACCTTATTTGCATGAGCGAGTTTGACCAGTGTCCTGTTCAATGTCACAGATCTCCGGTTCACTGGTCCGAACCGCAAATTAACCAATGGTTAAGGTTCAGAAATTTAAGCTTGGAGGTTTTTGGAAGAAGGTTTTGGTCAATTTGTTATATATCATTTATCGTATAAGAATTGCAAGGTTTTTGCGTCGGATTCGGTTACTAGAATATATATATAACTTAAGGTCGTTTTCCATTAAACCTTAAGCCCAGAACATCGGCTTTAAAAGTCTTTGTCCAAAGGCAAAAACTATTCAATGCATCAGTTTATTCTAATATCATCCTGCACAACTAGCTAGAAACACTCACAGTTGCATCTCTTTTATAAATATTTATCAAATAAAGATCTGCACACTTTCCCTTATGCGCTACACCAATTCCTTTCTTTGGGTCAGTCGAATGCTTTAAATGCCAACAACAAAGGGAGCCAAACGAAACGCTGTCCAATTAAGCGCAACAAACAACTTTACGCCACATGCCACACCAGGCGTTTATCAGGCTTTTCACATCGATTCGAACTCGATGGGTATCCTCTACTCGTCCCTTCTCTGGGGTAGCACCAGGTAATGACCAACGATTTGTCGCTGTCCGTGGGGCTATAATGACAAACGTTGATCGTGAGCCGGCGATAAGATTGCAACAAAAAGATAAGGGACAAGCAGAAACGGCGACAGGCTGGAACATTTATGCTAATAAGTTGACATTTGACCACCATGACGAAATAATAAAACGATCAGGAGGAGTTGTCAATATGACAGGTACAGTGGACTAAAAAGATGGAAAAGAGAGCCAAATTTGCATATCAAAATATGGCACATCGTCTAGCAAAATCGTGGATATATATATATTAAATCGAAAATAGAAAATAGCCTACATATAGCCAAAACCAAACACAAGAAAATCGAAAGAGATAACTGCTGAGCTGTTTGATGAAAACACAATCATTCGATGCACAACAACACATGTTACATATACAGGTTAATGCCTGTTGCTGTTTGTGTGCTAGTGGCTATTTGATGAAAACGCAATCATTCGACGCACAATACCTCATGTAACATACAATATTCAATTCTGCCAGAGGCTTAGGAGCAGTGTTGCCATTTTAGCTCTTTAGTTGCTAGATCTAACATGTTGGAAAGTGCGAATTGTATAAACTGACATTTTCTATGCTAAGACTGGCAATTTTTATTTGATGTTAAGCTTATTTATTGGTTTAAAGTATTTAAAGTCTCAAACGACAGTTTCGGGGTGATGAATTAAGCATAATCATTCGGAGTCCTGCTTTTAATTAACAATTCTTCCAAAATAGCGTTGATTTTAGTACTGAATCAGTATTGAGCAGGAATGCAAACGTTAATTTCAGCTGATTAACAGCTCCATCGTCCAAATAAATACACTTTCGCTAAAGTTTTGACTGCTTTTTTGCAAGAAATAGAGCTGGTGTAGACGACTCCCCACCAAACCATCACCTAAGCTGGAAGTTGATCTCTCTGAACTCTCGAAATGAGTTTCGACGCTCGTTTTGTCGACTATATCTATTATCTTTGGTAAACAGAATTCATCTCTGCTATGCTTTCGATTAAGTCTTGCGTTTTTCTGTGAATGCTGTTGTGTTTAAGTAGCCGCTTTGTCTCTTGTTGATATTCAACTAACGAGACACCATTTTCTGCTTTTGCGCAGTGGATTTCGACGGATTCTTAAATAACTTTACAATAAGCGTACATCATAGCCCACTGTGCCCACTGTGTCTTACTCCTCAAAGTACTCTTGACATTTGTTTTGACACAGAAGCCGAGAAACCGACGCCTGAAGCCCCGCTCTGGCCACGTACTAATTTCCAGGAATTTCACGCCACTCTTCGCTTATCGCAAAACGAAACCTTGGTTAACCAAAAATGCAAATTTATGTGATGTTGTGTTTCTCCTTCTTGCGCAGCATCCTTTTGCTGATTTTATTGTATCTTCACACGATCTGCCGACTGCTTGTTAACTACCACCTAAGCAACGGCACCCGCGGCATTTGGCTGGTGTTGCAAATGAATTTTAATTGTTGTACCGTACATTAATGTCTCCGTAATTAAGCAAAATTAGTGTAAACTGTCCAAAGTGAAATTAAACCTAAATCATTTATGTGAATTTAATGTGGCTATTTTGATATTTTTGCCGATATATAAGTGTACGTTCTTTCAAGTTATGATTCGCTTCTCTTCTGTAAGGCCCTTGTTGGTGAAGTCGATCTGTTGGATAATTGTTTGTGCTTTGATTGTCCGAATCGAAGCGTCTGCTGCTGTCAGTGGGATTTGTATGATAGTCTCGATTACCATACTGAGAATGGTGATGACGATTCTGATAACGATCCTGAGAACGCCAGTTAGAAACGTCTATTCGTTCAGCCTGATTGCCTCCACGCGTACCATAACTACGGGAACTGCCGCCATCATCCTGAGAATGATGATAAGCCTGATTGCCTCCACGCGTACCATAACTACGGGAACTGCCGCCATCGTCCTGAGAACGATGATAGGGATGCGGCCTACTAGGGTGATCACGCCAGTAAGAAACGTCTCCTCGTTCAGCCTGATTGCCTCCAGGCGTACCATAACTACGGGAACTGCTGCCATCATCCTGAGAATGATGATAAGCCTGATTGCCTCCAGGCGTACCATAACTACGGGAACTGCTGCCATCATCCTGAGAATGATGATAAGCCTGATTGCCTCCACGCGTACCATAACTACGGGAACTGCCGCCATCGTCCCCCAACTTGGTCAGTGAACGTGTATAGTTTTGACGTTCAATTTCATGACCTCGTGCCTCAGAGAATTCTGCAAAATGTGAGAGAAAAAGTCAAGTGTGAAGGCTGACTGTGTGGACCGGTTCAAGGCTAACTTACGTAGTATGGCCATGTTGGGCTGCAAATTCATTTGGGTGATCATAAAGAAACATATTAGATATCCCGTACGATTCACTCCATGCGTACAGTGGACACCAATTAGTTTATCTGCAAGGAGAGAAAGCATTTTCAATGTATGTAGTATGAAGTAGTAGTCGTCGTCGTCATGTTCTGGCCACAAATTGCTACAAATTTCATTTGCAAACACAGGCCACAGGAATGTGCTGAGCAGTCGCCCACGCCGCCACGCCAAACCGGGTCGAGAGTCTGGCATAAAAGCAGAAGCGACCTGCAACTCAAATCTAGAGAGCAGGAAGAAGCACAAAAAAAAAAAAAAAAAACAGCAGAGAGCAGCAAGCACTGCCAATAATAACATTGGCAATAAATTTAACAAAAACATGTCAGCTTCATGGGTAGAAGGCGGCGGTGGTGGTGGCTGCTTTTGTGCACTATGCGGGTGCGGGTGCCGTGGCGGCCAAGTCAGTCAGTACGTCATGTAGTCGAATGCATTTAAGCCAAGTAACATGAAAAATGAAGAAACAACAAAACACACAGGGGGGACGTCGAAAGGCAGTTATTGGCCAAGGTTTTCTCAACATTTTTATGATACCCCAAACGACTCTATGACTTAAGAACAAACCAAAATCAACAAAACTATTAAAGAAGATAGATTAAGTCAAAGAAAAAACCCAGTATAAGTTTTCAAGCTCAAAATTTAATGAGTGGATGAGCGAAATTCGATATAAAATGGCAACAGTAGAATGATAGCTACGACTGAAAGTACTTCTAAGCCGATACTTTCTGATAGCTCTGTGCCCAAATAGCCTTACTTGTTCACAGTTGAACGAAAAACTAAAGCTTTAACTGAACTGACAAGGTTAACACTGCCCAAAACTGGCCTACATAAAATGAAATATTGTAGTATAACCTTTCAGAGGTAAGGGTATA
The DNA here is from genome assembly GCA_035044985.1 of Lordiphosa fenestrarum. Classification (NCBI taxonomy): domain Eukaryota; kingdom Metazoa; phylum Arthropoda; class Insecta; order Diptera; family Drosophilidae; genus Lordiphosa; species Lordiphosa fenestrarum. Next base: position 597,636 of record JAWNNO010000495.1, read on the forward strand.
AAACTAAGAATCTGACAGTCACTCACGACAAGTTTCACCCATAAATCAACTCTATGCAAATAGAATACCACAAGTAAAACTCTCTTCTCCTCTTAACAAGTACAAAAATTCATTAGAAGAGCAAAAGAATTTGAATGGGTCAAGAATCCTTATTCAACAAGAAAGAAAGTCGGTCAAGCCCGACTATAACATACTCTGTACCAAGAAATTTTGTCTTTTGATCATAACTCGAAAACCGTTCATCCGATCTTCTTCATTCCTTTGGCGGATCGATAAGTTATTCTAATAACTAAATATGTCCAGAAGGAACAAGCCATCTATCTTCAAAACTGTGGGAGATATGACGTTTTTCTAAATTGCGGGGGCGGGAGGGGGCGTGGCAAAAATTGAAAATAAACTTGATCTGCCTGCAGACATAAGAAGCATATGTCCCATACAGGTCAAACCTCTATCTCTTACCATCTCTGAGATCTGTGCGTTCATACGGACAGACGGACAGACGGACATGGCTATATCGACTCGGCTGTTGATGCTGATCAAGAATATATATACTTTATGGGGTCGGAGATGCTTCCTTCTGGATGTTACATACTTTTGCACAAACTTATAATACTCTATGTACCTACGGTACAGAGTATAAAAATCGACAGATTCTACCTGCAGACCTTATTAACTCAGTCAGTTAAGTGAAAACCCAATTTTTAGTAAGTGTTTAAGAATTGGAGGTGTCACCTAAGCGATTTAGTGCCACGCAATGCCTACTAGAGATGGTACATGAAGGTTTTTGAGACCGTACTGACCTATGCAGTTCCAGCCCTTTGCTTTTTGGTTAAATTCTCTGCCGAAATGACTCGGCCGTTGTTGCTGATATATTCCTATATGGATATGGATTCGTTTGGATTTCAGTCCCGGATTTAATTTTCTTTTTTTGCTTTTTTTTTGTGGTTTTAGGTTAACGCCAAGAACTTTTCTGGTGTGTTTGACTTTAATTTCCTTGATAAATTCGACTAGCATTTGATTTGCGGCCGTTTTCTCTGGCTTGAAGAATGAGTAGAATATGACAGCATCATATTTAGTTAGAGATGGGGAAAAAGTTGTCTTTTAGTGATGTGTTTTTGGCAAGTAGAATTATCGCCGCGGTTATCGCTGCTGATATGCTGATACTGGCTTGATCTTTTTAGCTTTGTCTTACGGACTCTCCCACTCCATTCGCACTAAGGCAATATTTTAAAGAATTATTTAATAGAGATACACAAAATTGAGCGAGATGGAAAACTGCTCACAACAACAACAATTTGCGATTTGGCCATGGTATATATCGATATATAACTATCGATAGCATGAGTAGTGGCGCTCATCAGCTGTTTTTGTTATGTGAAATGACGCAAAACAAGTTGGGAATGGAACATTATCGATAACGAAAACTTGCGAATTCGGAGCGCTCTAAACTGAAATCGTGCGAATTTGCTGAAATCGCAATTCGTAAAAATAAGTGAAAGCTGGAGCATGGCTGATAATATATTTAGACTTTCAAGTAGATTGTTATTGGAACTAGATCGCAGAATCCTCTTGGTTTAACTGCAACCAAATTTGCATACTCCTCATTTCATTCTTCTATTATAGTTCTGTAAAGTATGCAGTTGACATTCTTTAGACTCCAGTTTACTATAATGAATTAGGTTTCTGTTAGCTTTTTCATCTACCTATTCCTTTTGGGGCATATTCATGAGACCTGGTATGTAGTAAAACTTCACTGCAATGAGCTACGAGATATGTAGTTTGATTTGATGAAACTTATACGTCAGTTTTACACTGTTTCGGCTATCAGTTAGAATGGCAATACGAGGCGAATCTTTAGTAATGGCCTGGTCAATGGCAAAGAGCTTTACAGAGAGCGAAGAAAGAATTTTATCTGTGAAAAAACTTGCCAAATGCTGCAGATAAGCGGCGCTTGTCTAATTATATCGGTAACAGTTGCATCTGTAAAATACCGATTTCTCATCTTCTAAATACGGTAATTGCTATGTGACAGATAAACTTAGATTCTGCTCGGCTATTTGTAGGTTTATGTGGCAGTAAACTCTATCTACAAGTTTAGAAATCGTCCCAAAATCAGTCTATATCTTTCTGCTGGTAAGGAACGGTAGTCAAATGATGAGCAGAAGAATGTTTTAGGAAAATCAAAAGATTTCCATTTCAAATGTTTACAGGTAGTTATGATGGAAATAATATCGATTTAAAGACAGCAAATCCCAGAAATTGGTTCAGATCCCCGTTGTCCAATGGTTTAGGTTGAAAAAATTCAGGTTCGATATTTTCGGGCAAAGGATCGAACTTTGGTTCAGTAGATGCTTGACACAATTTCACTAAACTTTAGTAGCTGTCGACCTAACAGCTACTTAATTCGTATGGGTATCGGGTCGTCTTTGGGTTGAAAACTGTTTGAGGAACTCATTGATATATATGGAATATTCAAAATATAATTTACTATTGAGTAAAATTCCATTTCGTATAAAATTATTCATCTAATATGAAGCTCTGGCTTTTGTAAACCATGAAAACGGCTTTTGAAGTCGAGGATACCAAAAAAAAAACGAGTCTTTTATTTCTGTGAATTTTACAAGTGCTACTCTAGGTTTTTTATGACACTTTCCTGCCCATGTTAAGACTTAGTCGCTCAAAACCAAACCGATAACAGATGAAGTCACTAGACAGAAGGTAAAGTTTTCTGATGTCTACCAATATGTTAGGTTCGGAACAGGTACGGGTGCAAATTTTATACTATAAAGGTTCGGTTCACAGTAAAACACAGATCGTAATGCCCTGCCGCCCTGAAAAAAAATACCATGTATCGTTATCGAATATTTTTCCAAGACGATATATCGAATATCGAAAATGTTTTGTCGATATTTTTGCTTCAGCTTTTCGAATTTTAAAAGTAAACACTTTTTTTGTAAAAAAAAAAAATTAAGGCTACTTTCTAATATGAGAATATGAAAGGTGCTTCAAATCATACAAATTTTCAAAAATTAGATCAAATTTGACCCAACTTAAACGCAAATCTTATAATCTATAATTGAGTCTGTCAAACCAGACCTTCTAAATTGTTAACATCACGAAATGGACACTCTCTGCTTGGAAAACGGTTCGGTTTTGAGAAATCTGGTCAGTTTTCTATCTAGTTAGTTTTTTTCAGAACTTTATCTTATAGTGCTGAATCGTAGCACCATCATTTCAGAACCATATTCAAGTTCGGCATTTTTACATTTTGCAAAGAATAAAAGCGTAAGTCAAGTTGTTTCAAAACTAATCCTCGTATTTAGGGTTAAGGCTAGCTTCTATTTAAAAGTCCATGCTATTTTGTAAGCCGTGGTATTAGGAATGAGGTCCATTTGGATATTGGTTAATGTTTTTAATAGCTGCCTTAGCTGGATGCATCGTTCCTTCCCTCCTTCTCATCAAATATATGACTTATTTTTATACAGAAAAATATTCTATGAACCAAGTATCGAACCAAAACCTGAGGTTTGATAAGTAAAGAAACCCCAGGACCTAATCATCTCAAGAATTCAAAGGAATTCAGAGAATTCCCTTAAGGAAATTGCTATTGTTGAAAATATCGACATTATCGATCATAAAATCACTAAAATATTAATTTGGAAGCCCTGCTTCCAAGCTCTTGTCCCACTGTGCGTACACACACACACAATTGAATGCACCACAATCATTCGCTTCTTTGGTCCGCGGACCAAGTCGCGTTGACAAGTCGCGACCACCTTGAATTTGACTTATTTCCCTTGATTTGTTTCGTTGTAAATATGTTGGGCAAGCAGCTCGCGCATTTATTTATTTATTGTATGCTCTTTTTTGCATCACCACGGCGCCAGCTTTGAGTTGTAAGTTTGCTGTTTTGCTGCTTTAATTAAGAGACAGCTGATGGCTGATGGCTATTTGTGTGGGCAGAGAGTCTCAAGTTAACCAACCAAATTGTTTAACATTTTTTGCATATTTAAGTCAAAATGTTCGCACATACATTAAATAGCGTTAGATGAAAGTGCAACGACGAAAGGTGTGTAAACGCCGCCTACAACACAAAATGATTTGGGATTCAAAATGAATTGGGGTATAATAACTTTTAGATGTTGTTTGATATAAATGGGGAATGAAACTCGAACCGAACTGAATCAGTTACCTTATCGGTTCAGTTATCAGAGCTATTCTTCGAAACTTCAACCCCTACAAAACATTGTTTCTAGAATATCCGACTCGAAGGACCATTTTGGAAGTCTTCTTTTTACTGGTACACGAGGTTTCTGACATGGCAGGCATTTATAGAAGCTGTCTCAGTTCTTGTATGGCTGTAGTGTATTTGCCCAGTCGGTCGCCTCTGCTCTCTTCCTTTTATGGTTTTTGTTAAATGAAATGCGGTTTTGTGTTTCTAGGTGTATAATTAGAAATGCCTTTTTCCCTTTTGTATGCAAAGGCTGGCTGCCTGGCAGGCGGCATGACTAAGCTTCATAAGTGATTTGTTTGCCTGGCTTCTGACTGGCTGGTTGACTGGTTGACTGACTGAATCCGACTGATTGAGTGTAGTGTGTTGTGTGCGCGCCCACATTTGTGCGCCAGTTTGCGCTTGTTAAAAGGTTAAATAGTTTCTTTTGGCCACTTGGCTCTGTGAAAATTTCTCCTTGTTTGTTGTGCGCTTGCCAGATGATAGGAATCTTTGGAGGCAGTGCAAGCTTGATGGTTTTTTTTTGTTTTTTTTTTTGGATACGTGGTAATTGCATATGTAGACGACACAGCCACGGCGCAACTTGCTTTTGATATGATTTGTTTGCATATTTTGTGGCTCTAATTGTGTTGACAGATATGCATCTGTGGCATAGTTGTTGTAAAAACGTTCTCACGGTTGCCAGCGATGCCTGTGGGTGAAAATAGCTGGCATTTTTTTGGAGGTGCTTTGAGGTATTTCAACTGTGTCAACAAATCCTTTTCTATAGCCACAAAGTATGTAAATTTTTCTGACAGTTTCAAATTGTTTAGGCAGTAGGTCAGCTCTTAGATTGTCTTTAATTTTTGTTGTTTTGTTTTATTCCAGCCATTTTGGCACAATTCAGAGAATTTTAAGTTATTTTCACACACTTTCGAATCGAATTAAACGCTAAGCGGAGGACTATTAAGTTGAGGAAAGTTAGCTTGAGCTCTGCCGAAGTTTGTATACCCTTTGTACTTTTTGAAAACTACCTTTCTATGGTAGCTATGCTATATAGATTTCGACCAAACTTGGTGGAATCATGCAAAAACCTGACAAACTAACTTGTATGGAATATGGAGTCCATAACATTTGAAACAAAAAAGTTTTTCTCCATAAAACTTACTTTTCGACCGATCATTCGTACTGCAGCTATATGCTATAGACGTCCGATTTTGACAAAACTTTGTAGAATTGTGTAAAAGTATATCAAATCGATAAGTGCCAATTTTAAGACATTTTCATTAAAAACAAAAAGTTTTTCTCACTAAGACTACTTTTCAGACCCAACTTTTTTATGACAGCTATACTAAATAGTTGTTCGATTTCGACCAAACTTAGTGGAAACGTGGGAAATCATATTAAACTAAGTAGTACCAAGTTTGGAGGCGTTTCGATTGAAAACAAAAAAGTTTTTCTTACTAAAACTAGTTTTTCGACCGAGCATTCCTATGACAGCCATGTGTTATAGTGCTCCGATTTTGACAAAACTTTGTAGAATTGTGTGAAAGTATATCAAAACGATAAGTACCGATTTTAAAGACATTTCCATTAAAAACAAAAAAGTTTTTCTCACTAAGACTACTTTACGGACCCAACTTTTCTATGACAGCTATACTAAATAGTTGTTCGATTTCGACCAAACTTAGTGGAAACATGGAAAATCATATCAAACTAAGTAATACAAGTTTGAAGGCGTTTCGATTGAAAACAAAAAAGTATTTCTTACTAAAACTAGTTTTTCGAACGATCATTCCTATGACAGCTACATGCTATAGTCATCCGATCCGACTGCTTTCGACAAATGTGCAGCGTAGTTGTACTAAAAGTCTTCGTGCAAAGTTTGGTGAAGATAGCTTGCAAACTGACGGAGAAGATAGTTATAGAAACAGACGGACATGGCTAAATCAACTCAGCTTGTCGTGCTGATCAAGAATATATATACTTTTAAGTGGTTGGAGATGTTTTCTTCTATGCGTTACAAACATATCTTTAGGATAAGCTGCTTGGGCTGTGGAATGGTTATCTCTCAGTCAGTCGGGCTAAGAGATTTTCGTACAGAAGAGGCGCCGAAGAGCACCTAATGCTCGCGTAGTCACCAATACAAATGAAAATAAAATTCTGTAGTAACAACAACCACAATCAAACAAACTAAAGCCCAAGACGTGAGGGCGAAAATCCACAGGAACACTGTTGAACGTGCCTTACAAGGCCTTAAGAGCAATATAGTGCTCAGAAAACGTTCAGCAACTCTAACCATTCTCGCCCAATTAAGATCAGGGCTATTCCTGCTTCTTTAACAGTTATCTGTCAAGGACTGTCCCAGCGCCTCAACGATCTTAGCCCCCAGAAACTGATGGATCCACCCAGTGGAATGCGCTGCCTTTCTGGAGCTGAACCTAGGGAAATCGATTTGTGTATTTATTCATTTTAGACACTTTCACCAAGCTCTCGAAAGACGGATGACTATATATATAGCTCCTATACGGATAAATCGGTCGGAAAATAGTTCAAAGTGATAAGAATTTTGTTGTTCCTAATGGTACCGCTGCATAACTCGGAAATTATCGAATTTATATGATTTTAAAGGTATTTAAAAGGTTTGGTTAAAGTCGGATAACTATATCCTATGGCTGCCATAGAACCCATCAGTCGGAAAATTACTTTTATCAAACAGATTATGCAAAAATTGATCAAAAAGAGCACTTGCAAGGATATTACAACTTTTCAAACTGAAGAGGATGTGTTATGACGGATATTGCTATGCCAATTCTGACTGCTTAAATGGCAGGGGCAACTTTTGTTTACAACAAGACGGCGCCACAGAGCATTCGGCCCAAGCAACGATCGCTTTATTATGCTCTAAGTTGGAGATATTCACTGGCCCTGCTGCTTTTTGTGGTTTAAAAACCTCCCTGAAAGCTGTTTTAAGCTTTCACATACAGAGCTATCCCACAAAGTAACTTTTCGAATAACCAGAAATAAGAATAAAACATGAAGCGAGTGAAGTTAGATGGTAACTCTCTTTTACTCACCATTGTCTTTGTTAGCCTCTTGAAATTCATTCACATACTGGCAGAATCTGCAATCAAATATAATTCCTCAATTAGATACAATTCCCTTCTCAACCAAATCATCAGCTGTACTCACCTTTCGGCCAAATATCTGGGTGGCGTTTGTTTTCCCGGTATCATTAGCTTCTGATAGCTGACATTGTTATCCGTAAAGCAGCTGGGATTATAGTAGCGAGTTGTATTGGTCAGGTCAATGATCAGTCCCAGATTTGGCACCGTCTCCATTAACGACTCGGGCGCCAGTCGCAGTTCCTTTTTGTCAACGTAATCATTCACATGCTGCAACAGAGCAAGAAGAGAGGGGGGCAAAGTTAATACAAAATCATATTACAGGGCAAGAAATTGCTCAATTTATGCGTGTGCCCCTCGAGCCAAGTGCAATTAATAAGGCAGCCGCCGTGGAGCATCATCTTCCTTCTGTGTGTGTGTTCTGTGGCGTTATTTAATTAAGCAAAAACAATTTAATTTAATATTCATGTGGGGTCCCCTTCTGCTGGTGGGTCCCATGTTCCAGTTGCCACTTTTATGCATAATTACAATACACCATTTTGGCCGGTTGTTATTTATTTTTAGCGGAACGCACTGCTGCCCTGGTGGTCTGCTCTTGAGCCTTGGACCCTGGGCAGGGGATTTTGACACAGTTTGATTTTTGTGCAACTGCTGGGTAAACCTTTTGAAGTATGCAGAAATGTAATAATAATTTATGCCGGGATCGCACCACTGATTGGCCTCAGCAGACCCTTGCAGGATCCGCTACCCTAACCTAATCAAGGTGAGGCGATCGACAGAGCACTACATCCTCTTCCCTCACACTTCTGCTGGCTGCGACTTTAAGCTTGGGTAGCCTTAAGCCCGCGCCTCGTAAGCTTGTTCCTATATCAACCTGTTCTTTAGCTTTTGAAACACAACAACAATTGCATAAACAAGCCGAGTAAGCGCGAGTGTTGATCGAAAAGGCTTGCCAGTGGCTGGCGTAAGCCTTGCTGGTACTCGTCCAGCAGCGGGCAGCGATCGCAATTGCTTAGTTCGACAAAAGCTTTATCAAGCAAAGAGCTTGATCGTTCCGACCCATTGTGCTTGCGATCATTTCGATCATGTCGAACAAGGGCGACAAGCAAGCCGAGTAAATGAGCGAGTGTGATTGAAAATTAGAGGCTCGTTGCAGGTGTCTCATGCACATATCAATCGGGCTGACCAAGAACATGTATACATGTGCACATGGAGTCGCAGTTGCAGATGCAGTGCTTCTTTCTGTAGCCAACTAACCTGTCGCAGCGGCACTTTAAATGCAATAAAGCGGGTTCCTCCAATTTTTTGACCAATGGGACTATAATCCAGCCACCGATCTGGTATTGCTTTAGCCATTCTAAACTTATCTAAAATTACAAACTTTGTACTATTTGCAAACTAATTCGGAGAAACTAGATTGTTTTTATTCTAAGGCAGCGTGTCTGTGTTGCCACACCGTCGGCGTTTTTTTTTCCAGCTAGAGATGAGCAGTGTTGGTAATCACTGTGACTGTATCACGACCTGTAAGCTGTCACTTTTTCATTATTTTTCTCTCACCTTAGCTTAAGATTTCAAAATCATTGATAAAAATCATTGACGAATGTACAATCAGCAAAATTCGTTTTTTTGTAATCCTTATATTGTTCTAAAGTGTACAATACTTGATTTCTTATAGGCTATTTCCACTATAATCACATATTTCGTAATGCACATATTTCGTGTTCCTGCAGAGAGTATTAGAAGTGCTATATAAAATAATTAAAATAATATTTAATCGAGAAGTTTTGTTTTTTAATTTTCTGTACAATCAAGATTATTGCAAAGAAAAGTACTAAAAAACGGGAAGTAATTATTTTAATAACTCGTTAAAAAGGCATTGTTAGTGTATAAAATTAGTTAAAAACAAATTTGATATAGGGATAATATTAGTGAAAGTCCGAGAAACCCAACAAATATATTTTTAATTATATTTATTTAAATATTATCCTACTACAAGTCACGGGTGATTTAGAAATTATTGCTTCAGTCACGGAAATGTATGCAGTCTTTGTTGTGTGCTTGTCTGTGAGATTCTTAGACCTGTTTTAGTCAACTCTAAACCTTTTAAAAAACAATAAACCAAATTAATATTAATTGGTTCGATTGTTATAAAATTAACACCACAAACTTGGCAAAATTATGTGAAATATGTGTGCAATATCAAACAACAGTGACTGGAAATAGCAGTGCGAGTAATCACAGTGACTCAAATTTAGGCTCATCTCTCACAGCGCTGCCACTACCAAAACTGGCTGTTGCCGCTAGGTAATTTGTACTAAAAAGTGGCACTTTGCCTTACAGCTGTGCTGTTAAAGCACTGCTATTTAATTGCTGGCGCTGTAGACTTAACATAGTCCCTAAATGTACTAAAAAACGCCAAGTGCCACAGCAAGTAGAAGGAACCTTTGGACCTCTGTGATTCTGGTGGCCACGGCAGGTGAATTAACTACAATTAAGCAAACAAATTCATATTACTTATAGTGCTCACTCCTTAGATAACTAAAACAAACCAAGATGTTTGCCAGCAACACGCGTAATCTAATGCGCAGCAGCTTTGTAAGTGAAGTGCGCAGGCGAAAATGATTAAATAACTGTAAATTTGGTTTGCCCACAGCTGCAGCGCTGCAAGAGCACTCTGGTGATCGCGGAGCATAACAACGAGACCTTGAATCCCATCACCTTGAATACCATCTCCGCGGCCAAGCAGATCGGTGGTGATGTTACGGTTCTGGTGGCGGGAACCAAATGTGGACCCGTAAGTTTCCTTTGTTGTTGTTGTTGTTGCATAATCACGGCATATTGTTGTTCTAGGCCTCGGAGGCAGTCTCCAAGGTGGAGGGCGTAGCCAAGGTTCTGGTGGCTGAAAATGTTGCCTTCAAAGGCTTCACCCCCGAATCGCTGACACCCTTGGTCTTGGCTGCTCAATCGCAGTTTAAGTTCACCCATATACTGGCCGGTGCCTCAGCCATGGGTAAAAATGTGCTGCCACGTGTGGCCGCCAAGCTGGATGTATCGCCCATTTCGGAGATTATTGATATCAAATCCGAGGACACTTTTGTGCGCACCATTTATGCGGGCAATGCCATCTTGACACTGAAATCCAAAGATGCCATCAAGGTCATCACAGTGCGTAGCACCAATTTCCCACCGGCAGCCACTACGGGAGGCAGTGGAGCCATTGAGCAGGCACCGGCTGGTGACTATGCCAGCACCTTGAGTGAATTTGTGTCTCAGGAACTAAGCAAATCCGATCGTCCAGAGCTTACAGGCGCCAAGGTGATTGTGTCCGGCGGACGGGGACTCAAGTCTGGCGACAATTTCAAGCTGTTGTATGATCTGGCTGATAAATTTGGTGCCGCTGTGGGCGCTTCACGTGCGGCAGTGGATGCCGGCTTTGTGCCCAACGATCTGCAAATTGGACAAACTGGCAAGATTGTGGCCCCTGATCTGTACATAGCTGTGGGCATATCGGGTGCCATACAACATTTGGCCGGCATGAAGGATTCCAAGACAATTGTGGCCATTAATAAGGATCCGGAGGCACCCATTTTCCAGGTGGCCGATATTGGTCTGGTGGCCGATCTGTTCAAGGCTGTGCCCGAGCTAACCGGAAAGTTGTAAATGTTTTATAGGCAAAGGAGTAAAGCAATGAAGAATTGGAGGTGGAAATTGTGGCATTTATTTTAAATTTATTAAACAAGAAATCCGTATCAAAAGTCGATGTATCACTAGGTGACCTTAGCGGCGGTGATGAAAGCTGATAAGAGTTGCCGCTGCTCTCGCTAGAAGTTCAGCTCGTAAATCGTTGATATATTTTCGGTATTAAAGTGTTGACAATGAAACGCAAGAACATAAATACTAAAATTAAACCAAATACCACACCTATCACCAATGTGGTCCACTCCAGAGGATTCAGACTGTTTGTGGTGGGCAAAACATGGGTATTGATGCCGCCCTGTAAACCGAAATCAACATGAGAACACACTTTCCAGTTGGTTTAAGCCTAAAAAATACCCACCCAACCGCCGTTCTCGTTTATCCAAGGCACCAGTTCATCTTCGATGACCTCGGAAACGCTCTCCATTAGTTTGGGCAAATATTCGGGATGTCCCTGACGTACGCAATCCACCGACAGACCCCCCGCAATGGCAAACAAAGAGATTACCTTACTCCAGGTGATTTCCACACGAAAGAGTTCACGGCCCACGGCACCCAGTAGCAGGCTAACAGCATCGGGTGTATGAAACTCTCCACCAGGATTGCGACAAATTTGCCTGGCCACACCATTGTAGACGCGTGGAAACTGACGTTCGAGTTCATCACCCAGCTGAAAGCGAACCTTAAGAAGCAACATTTACAAGATTTTCGGGTAAAACTCACCACCTGCACTGCGGGAAACACATCACGTACTATTCCCATCGAAGTGGAACCCATGATGCTGCGTATGCGCTGCAGACCCAACTTTTTGTTAAACAATCCCGAGCGGCGTAATCTTCGCTTGATATAATGACCACACAGACAGCGTCCCTGTGTGATAATATCCTGTGCGGGTATCTGTGCTGCCTTCCAACCAATTGTATAGGACAACTTGCGTGTAACCACATCACTGACATTGCTCAAACGCCGTCGTGTGGTCTCCCTGGGACCCACCTCGAGCAGTGAGGCCGAGTGTAGAGTGGCGGGAAAACTGAATTTACGTCGATTCTGTGCCTGCAGCAGTCGTTCACTTTGTGTATTGGCCATGGGAAATCCGTTGCTGAAATTATCATGATGTGTGGGAAACGAGGAGCCAGGCATTTGAGTTCAAGACACACACACAGAGAGAGAGAGAGTGGGAGATCGTTCCTAAAGGAAATAGCAAATGGCAAGAGTTGTGGGACAGTTGCTTCAGGTCAGCTATGGCGTTCAACTCTGACGAGTGTGTCTGCTAGTGTGTGTGTGCGTAAGTGTGTGTGCGTGTGTGCTTCCATTCCATCAAGCCTCAAAACCTGATTCCAACAATTACAATCAACAGAAATAATTGCCTCGAATCATAAATGTCATGTTGAATTGGACAAGTGGCTCATTAAAATTGAATTACTTTTTGTGAATGAATCCACATTAATGGACTCAAAAGCCAAACAAATCGCCCCACAAAAGGTATGTTCATCATCAATTGGTCATTGTTTGTGGATTTATTTGTTGGTTGCCACCTGTTGGGTGACCTTCCTGTTTACTGGAACACACACTCGTCGTAGGTCAGGACTTAACAAAATTTCAACTGAATTTGAAGCATTCTGTGTAAGAAGTCCATTTTCTAGCATTGCATTCTTTAAGGGGTTATTTACAGGTAGTTTTAAGGTAACTTTCTTGGAAAGTCTTGTTTTTTGGCTTTAGTTTTTCTTAATTTTCATACATTTAACTACATCCACAGAAAATTTCAAGTCAATACGTCAATTATTTTCAAATATTAGACAATTCTTCAACTAAATTCGTTTTGGTTTTTGTTAATTTTGGATGATCTAGTCCGAAAATTATAGCGTACGCCGCAAGGCTCCACTTTTGAGTGGAGCTTCAGAAGATCAGCTATAGCAGCTTTTCCAATTATAATTTTTACAACTAAAAACTCATTAAAATACAGTTAAAAGTCAACTTAACATGTGTGCAAATTTTGGCTTTAATTAACTAAAAGGTTTGCTTAGGAAAATTGTTTCAAAACTGGCTTTTTTCAAGCCAAATAAAAGACTCTGAGTTGGTAGGTACCAGAGTATGTTATAGTTGGGCTTGACCCACCTTCTTAATTGCTTTATAATACACATTTTGCTTTAAATATTTGCTCTCTTTATGTATTCATATCAGGTGGTTATAATTGGTTTAGAAGATTTCCCTCTAAAAAGCAATACTTTTAATGAGTTTTGCCTAATTTAAGGTTTTTCTAGAGCTGCCTTTAAGCAACACATATATTAAGACTATATATTGAATGATTTCGGTATCCATGGAATGGAATGGATACTTTTTAAAATCCATTTAATGTTAAATATATCTTAAATTTTCATAAAACGGAGACGAAAATCCTCAAAAGGATATAAAAAATGTATATTTTGAAGTAAAAAGATGTTCTATTCCTGTAGTTCTGTTCTTATCAAGACACTACATGGTCTTTAAGGACAGTTATTGCATCACCAATGCCAAATAAATCCCAGTTTAAGGACAGTTAATTCAACGTCAGACCCAGCGGAACGTTTTGCGAACATTTTCATACAAAACTGTTGGCTGTTGGTTGGTCTGGTGGCAAGTGCTCACTACGCAGAGTTAGGGGTTTCGTTAATGCTAATCTCTAAAGAAAAAGCAAAATCTAACAAGTAAGAAAGTCGGTCAAGCCCGATTACAATTTACTCTGCACCTCCCAAAGTTGGTATTTACCACACAAGATGTTAAGATGTGTAAAGTGCTGCCCATTGCTGTACCAGTCGGTGCTGCCCAGCATTTATAATTGTTTTCCACATAACTCGACTATTGATCAACCGATCTTTAACATATATAATTTACAAAATATGTCCAGAAGGTAGGTATGAAACTTCTTTCTATAAAGTTGAGGGAGATAGAGGTTTTAATAACCTTACGAGTTCTATAGAGTTCTATAAAATTGTCCAGATGTTTGTAAAGCATTAAAGAAAGCATCTCCGACCACATAAAGTATATATATTCTTGATCAGCTCGATGAGCTAAGTCCGTCTGCCTGATTCAATGCCATCTCCTCCGTCAGTTTGAAAGCTATCTTCACCAAATTTTGCACAAAGTCTCGTAGTACAAATACGCTGCACATTTGTCGGAACCGCCTGGATCGTATGACTATAACATATAGCTGTCATAGAAAATCAGTTGAAAAACTTGTTTTAGTGAGAAAAACTTTTTTGTTTTCAATGGAAACGCTTCTAAACTTTGTATATCTTAGTTTACTATGCTTTTCCAGGATTCCATCAAGTTTAGTCGAAATCGAACAACTATATGGTATAGCTGCCATAGGAATGATCGGTCGAGAAAGTAGTTTTAGTGAGAAAAACTTTTTTGTTTTTTAAGAAAAGGCGTCCAAACTTTGTATTACTTAGTTTGATATGATTTACCATGTTTCCACCAAGTTTGGTCGAAATCAAACAACTATATAGTATAGCTGTCATAGAAAAGTAGAGTCTGAAAAGTAGTCTTAGTGAGAAAAACTTTTTGGTTTTCAGTGGAAATGTCCCTAAAATTGGCGTTTATTTGATTGATATGCTTTCACACAATTCTGCAAAGTTTTGTAAACATCGGATGACTATAGCATATAGCTGCAGTAATAATGATCGTTTGAAAAAGAAGTTCTATTGAGAAAAACTTGTTTGTTTTCACTGGAATCTACGCCAAATTTCTTACATATTCATTTCTAAGGCTTTTCCATGATTCCACTTAGTTTGGTCGAAATCAGACATCTATAAGTTACAGCTGTCATAGAAAAGTAAGGTCTGAAAAGTGGTATTAGTTCGAAAAACATGCTGCAAGGGTGTACAAAGCGAGCTGAAGTTAACTTTCATTTATTTTTGGTACTCTTAAATGTGTTTTTTTTCAGTATAATATTAATAAGTCTTCGATATCACGCCTATCGCTCTGCACTTTGATTCCATGATATGGCAAAGTGCTCCAGAACGAGCACCCTTTTCCGATATATCGCCTCGGATAAATATTTGTTAAACATATACTGTGTTCGATATAGAGATATATTGATTTTGGCATCTCTGGAATTTAATCTGTTATCTGTCATATTATGTGACAGATAGGCTATATAATCTATAATCAACTATATGTGTGACACCATCTGTGGTCAGCCGGAACTACCTAACCTAAGCTAGGGCTATCTAAAAGAAGTGAAATCAACCCTAAGTATTCAGAGGTTTTGGGAACTAGTTGGAAATAGAATTGCTATAAAGCAGCGATGTTCACCCATAGCCCCCAGGGGCCGAACACTTTCGTTAATTCACGCCGATTGCTTGCCGAAGTAATGCTTCAGTGTGTGTCGGAGAGAGACAGACCATCGAGAGATGTCAGAGAGATTCAGAGATATGTGATATATGAGGTGAGCTATTAGTTTGCTTGGGTTTCGGGCTGAAAAAACTGCAGTTCCAAAGGCTTGCCTTTCATATAAAACCCCTCGTTTCTAAAGAATTGAAGAATACGTACAATATTTCAACAATTAATCCGATTCTTTCCCTTTTGCAACATTTGGCAAAACCCACTCAAAATGATCACTTGAAGTGCCTCCACCCACATGCCGCCACCCCACCTGGCGGCTATCGATCTAAGCTAGCTCTCTTATGTTTTTGTTGTTGTTTAATAAGCTCGATTTGATTTCTAGACTTGTAATGCCATTATGACGCTTATTGATGGCTTTTTCTTGCCTGGCGCTGACCATTTTGGGCACCTTAACGACATATTGTCGGCTCGTTAGGTTGCTGTTTTGATTGGCGCTAGCTTCTTAAGCATTTCAAAACATGACCAAAATGTGGTTGCCTGTGTGTTGTCATTAGTTGTCCACAAGCGAGATGTCAAATGGCAAATGATTTGTGAGACGACGACGGCCCAGGCCCAAAGTCCGGGGGGAGTACTTGAGCAACAATTAGTTTTACATAACCCATTAAGGCGTGATCAAGGAAAGTTTGCATCAACTGGACAACAGAATCGTGCGTGGAAAGTGAGTGTTTGTGTGTGGATGTGGGTCAGTGGAGTCACGCCTTTTGGGCCAATTTGAGAGCTTTTAAAAGCCAGCTTACGCAGTCAGGGAACAGTTAGTCAATTGGCAGCATGTCAGGCCATTGGAGGTGTCAGTGTCAGCTAATTTGGCTGGTTTTAGTTCTAAGTGAAGCTTTGGGGGATGTGGCACATTATTTTGCAGCTGCACCTGGCGACTTTGGTGGCTATTTTCAGGCACAACCATCGTTGGTCTATGGAAATCCGGTAACACCATCGCCTGTGGCGCCCACACCGGCTACCACAGAGTTTACGTTGCCAGAGATACTGGAGAATCGTAGTCTGAAGTATCAGGGACATGGACAGTTTATACCCCTGAGTCAACAGTATTTGCCGCCAGAGAGACCGAATTATGAGAGTCCCAAACCAACGGGGTAGGTGACTTAACCACTCATCGAGAGCAGGATTAAGTGAGTCTCTTTTCCAGCTTGGGGTACCACTATCCCTCACCCACCAGCTCGAGCACCACCGCAACTCCCATAGTGGTAGCAGAACCTGGCGATGATAATAACCTAGAACCTTTTCCCGGCTATGATTATCAGGCTCCTGTTGCGCCCCAACGACCCTCTACCCCTGCGCCTGTCTATCTACCACCGGCAGAGAGTAAACCCGATCCACAGCAGTCACTTCGTTTGCGTTTAAAGGATCTGCGTTGCCTTAACTCTGGCTATTTTCGTGCTGTACTCAAGCTGGATAGCTTTCTGGGTGCTACTCCCACACTGGACAGCGAACATGATGATGTACAGGACAAACGCTGCGAATTGAAGCTTTCACGCAGTTATCTGCTGCTGGACATAGCCGGTGCGGACTTTGAGAGATGCGGTGTACGATCTTGTGGTCAGGATTTGTGTTTACGTTTGAGATTTCCACTTATACGAGGCCTGAGAACTGCTGGAGATTCCATACTGACGCTACATTGCACCACACAGCAGCGAGTGGCGGTGAAGACGCATGCTCTGAAGATGGGCGTGGCCAATGATGTGTGGGTATAGCTAATCGTCTGCTGTTTTCCTTACTAAAGTTGTGTTTTTTGTATACAAAAGGCAAGCTCGTACAGTGGGTAACCATGCCCATGGAGGCAATACCTTTCGCACACATGTGGAGCTACTGAGACGCGGCTCTAATGGTTACACACGACAACTGGAGAGCCAGGATGCAGTACAGCTGGGTGAAGAGCTGCTGCTACGTGCACAGGTCTTGCCAGGCGACGGTAAGTGGCGGCCGCTATCATCCCTTATTCCCTTAGTTAGCTTGACCTCTTTCCAGGCTGGAACTACACCAAACTCACGGATGTGCAAATGCAGCGCATTTCAGCCAGCGGCGAGGTCCTTAATAGTGCTCAATTGATAAGTTCTCGTGGCTGTCTAAATCCTGCCATGCACTCCATCTGCACTCATTTGCCCATTGTGGAACTTCCTTTGGGTCAGCGATTCCACTTCAAGGCAGTCATGTTTCCCGGTATGCGAAGTGGTGATCTAGTGGTCATGTCACTGCGTATTACAGGCTGTCTGGAGCGTGAGGATTGTCAAGTTAATGTGCAGGATTGTTTGCCTGGTGTGACTCAACGACGTCGACGGGATGCTTTGATGGCGGCGCATGGAAATGGTACAGAAATTTCCGAGTTGTCGCAGTTAACTTTTAGGGTTATGATGCCGGAGGGAAAAGACTTTAGGGAAGCAGAATCAAGGCAGTTAGCCAGGTCCATGGCTTTGTTTGGCAGCCTGGGATTTGTGGTGCTACTCCTGGGTGTGGCTTTGTTGGCTTTGTACAAGTTTAAAAGGTAGAAATGTTTAAAAAATCTTAAATAAATGTATGTTTAAGTGTTTCATTTCATTTGTTTAAGTTTGTCTACCCTTGCAGGTAGGTTTTTCTAACTAAGACTACTTTTGGGAACTTACTTTTCTAAGGGAGCTAGGCTATATAGTTGTTCGATTTCGACCAAACTTGGTTAAATTATGGAAAAGCATAGCAAACTAAGAATTACAAAGTTTGGAGGCGTTGCCCATGAAAACCAAACAGTTTTTCTCACTAAAACTAGCTTTTCGACCGATCATTCGTATGGTAGCTATATGCTATAGTCATTCGATTTGGACAAAACTTTGTGGAATTGTGTGAAAGCATATTAAATAACTAAATGCCAATTATAAGCGCAGTTTTTCTCACTAAGACCCCTTTTTAGACTCTAGTTTTCTATGACAGCTATACTATATAGTTGTTCGATTTCGACTAAACTTTGTAAAATCATGGGAAATCAAAGCAAACTAAGAACTACAAAGTTTGGAGGCGTTGCCGTTGAAAACAAAAAAGTTTTTCTCACTAAAACCACTTTTCAGACTCTACTTTTCTGTAACAGCTATACTATATAGATGTCCGATTTTGACCAAACTTTGTTAAATCATGGTAAAGCAAAGCAAGCTAAGTTGTACAAAGTTTGCAGGCGTTTCTATAGAAGACAAAAAAGTTTTTCTCACTAAAACTAGTTTTTCGACCGATCGTTCCCATGACAGCTATATGCTATAGTCAACCGATCCGGCCGGTTCAGACAAATGTGCTGCGTATTTGTACTAAAAGACTATGTGCTAAGTTTGGTGAAGATAGCTTTCAAACTGATCAATTTGCTATCTTGCATCTCAGTTATACACATAAACACAAGGGCCACATATGTTGGGACACTATTTGCTACTCCAAATCGTTTTTCAAGCAACGTTTTTGTTGTGAACTTTGTAAATAAGATTGCTTCAGTCCGATTTCCCTTGGTTCTGGCTAAATGCACCGGAGTCACAACGACCCAAGAAGTGTTTTTTTTGAACTAAAGCAGTAAAAGTGGCTTTTATTTCATATATTCGCAATGTTTAAACCTGAGGTAGGTTCAGGCTGGAAACCCTGTGTTTGCTCACTTTCACCTCGTGACACATCGTGACAAGTTCTTATGCAACTCTATTAGAAACTCAAGTCTATCTAAAGGGTAATTGATCAAAAAAAAAAAACAGAAATAAACTTAAAACAATCTGTTTAAATTGGATCTTTGCTACTTTCTCTATCATTTTCTCCCTCGAGTCTGACGAACCACACCCAGAAAACAAACAACCAAGTAATAACATAAAATTTAAAACTCCATCAGTGGCAATCTACGGCGCCAATCTCTCACTTCGCGGCTGTCCAAGCCAAACAAATTGACTTATCGCCCGGTTGAAATCAGTTGAATCAGCATCGCTTGCAAAATGTTTGCCCATTTTGAGCTTTAAACAGAAATTAGCACTTAATAAAATTTTATTTATGTTCATGTCGCTTGTAATTGGACGGGGAGGCCTGAGAATACCTGCAGCAACAACAGCAACAGCAACAAGCAGATCTTCGAAACATGGCCAAACCGTGGTTTTTCACTGATTTCCAAACTGCGCGCGCTCGCAATTCGCAAATTGCGTTGGCATTTTTGCACGTTTTCACGCGCGCGTTGAATGAAACTGAACACTTTTTGGCTTTGTTATTTGGTGCAAATTGTTTAGCCATTTCCTATGTTAATTTGTAAGTCGCTGACAGTTTTTTTATGGTCATTAAATTGGGTAGCCAATTAGTGGGGTCTAAATGACTGACAACGCTTGATACTCTATGGGGGGTAAAGATATCCAGTTTGCTTAATTATTGTCTGGGGTGCAAGACGGCTCACCCTTTGCACAGCTGTTGTCCCAGCCAGCCTTCTGCCCGGTTGTATCACACATGCTGTTGGCCTTAATTAATAAACCCAACACGTTCGTCGTACGCCGGAGATCTGGCTACATAAGTACTTTGTCTTTGTCAAAATGTTGAGTGCACATAAATTAATGTCTTTTGGTCCCCAACTGGCGCTTAATTTCATGTTTAGTAGACCTGCTCTCCACACACACACACAATTTACACTTTTCATTCCGCAGCCAAATCGGCTCGCACAATTTTTACTTGTCTGCTTAAATTAGCCGACTACTTAGTCCCCAATTTAGCAATGGCTAATAAATATTTATGAATGCACTTCATTTCAGCAAAAACTCAACGCATTCATTCTATGAATGGGCTGGCCAAGCTCCAAAGGAACATGTAAGTATGTCGATGCGGCTTTTTTTGTACATTGGTTTATTTGTCTCTTGATCATTAAGTGATTTAATGGTAGATCAATGGGAAGATCACGATTGATTGAGTAAATGGCAAAGATTTGGGGAAGTGGAAATATTTGTGCAGGAATTTCTATGAAAACGTTTTGAATTTTTATGAGAATCTTGTAGCCCTCTTGACTTGGGAAGAGGGCCCTTGTTAATTAAGGGTATTTGAAAGCCTAATTAGTGGGTAGGGACTTAGCTACTTTTAAGCTTATTTCAAACACTAACCAATGCGATATACCTGCTTGACCTGCTGCTTGATTATCGTTTTGTTTGGAAGTAGTACTTAGTTGTTTCAAGATTTCACTCAGAAGTCTTCCAAGATGCACCGCTTGCCATATATTTTGATTCAGTTTTGTATAAACTGAACTGAATATAAACTAATTTGAAAAGATAAGTTTGTAATTGTTATAAAATCATCAAAATTGGCAGCCCCATCAGCTTTGGCATAACCAAACAGGCTTTCCTTACTTAAGCTAAGTGTTATTCCAAAATTTTTCGACCCCTTCTAATATCAAAGAGCCCTTTTTGCAGCGCTTTTCAGTGTTCTTTTGCCCCAGCTTGCATTATACTGGCTAAGAACACTGACAGCATGTGAAACGTCATTACTTGTGGACTCTACTAGCCAAAGGTGGGTACAAAAGGCTTGACATTTCTAAATTTTCCCCTTCTGACTCAACTGAACACAACTCTAAGGGTTAGATTCTCTCCTGAAAGCAGACTGGGCCCATAACCTGTTGTTAATTTATTTATTTTAGACTTGAAGATGTTCACAGAGCTGAATTACAATAAATGTTCCAAGGGTTCCATTGATTCACAATAGTTACCCCTGGCTTAAGTTTTATGCTTCAGAGGTGCATAGTCCTGGGTTAGAAGCGTAAAATAGATGGCCTTAGCTCCTTATAAACTTTTCATAAGGCAAGAAAACTGCCTTCAAAACATCTCTCTGAGAAAAATCACGGTTTTAGTTGGCACCTAGGTGATAAATCATATACAGTTTTGTAGGCATTAGAATACGCAGGATTTTTCTAAGAGGGGTTTTTAGTTTAGTAAGGGGAGTTAACCATCAAATCTCCCCCTAGTGTAAGCCACTGTCTGTTGGTATAAAGAAAGGAAAGTATCCAACATAGAGACAGAAATCTTCAAGTGTACGATCAATCTATTAGAAAACTTATCTGTCAATCCTATATATGCATATACCTAGTAGTCTAGAAAGCTCTATAACCATCGCAAAATATCTAGCCATTTCCGGAACAGTCTAGAGCTTTCTATAGCATGCTCCATCTTTCTAAAACTTCTAAATAGTTAGAGATAAGCCCCTAAAGTTCAAGAACTTTCTAGAAAGCACTTTTTAGAAACTTCAATAGTGTTCTAGTGCCTTTAAGTTAGCTGAATAAGTATCTCCAGAAATGGTTTAATATTCTAGAACTTTCCAGCAATATCTATGTCATGCTAGAACTTTCTATAACAAAGAATATCCATCTATAACTTCATATAGTCCTATAACATTCTAGATTTCGACACAATATACTAGATCTTTTTAGAACTTATACCAAGTTTGTACAAACTTCCAAAAATTGAGCAGAATTTGTAGAGAATTTTCGATACAATTTAAAAAGTTTGGCTTCAACTATGTATAAGATATGGCTCTATCGGGGGTGTCCCAGAAATCTCTAGAGATTTTCGTATAAACGCTTTCATTTCGAGCTACAATGTGAAATGTCTCCAAAGTGCTGGGCTAGTAGATTCGATGACAATATTTGAGAGATTTGAAACCGGCTGTTCAAGGCCAAGTAGGTTTGATGCATACGGTTTCCTTTCTCTATAATCTAGTAGTCTGCAGCGTTGCTGTCACTTTACATGTAAAGTTCTTCTAGTTTACTTTAATGTAGTATTCCATTCTATATGACTAACCTATTTACAAATTTTCTAGCTGGAAATTGGTTTTACTACTGAGATATGCCTCCGAATCACTTATGAACCGGTTCCACTTTTTAACCGGTTCTGCAACAGTAACATCGCCAACTCCATATAACCAAATTACAGACCAAATTTTAAGTTCTTAGCTGAAACTACTTCTGAGCTTTGGTTCTGATTTACTTTTTAACCGGTTCCAAATCGTTTCTAAACGAATTCTTCAATTCTTTATATTTATCTAAAAACCAATTACCAAGTTGGTGGCATTTGAACCGGTTCAGCACCGAACCTTAAGCAGTGGAGTATCCAACACCATATGGTCAACCTACAAACCAAATTTCAAGTTCTTAGCTTAAATGAATACTGAGATATGGCTTTGAAAAACTGTACAACCGGCTCTGAACCAGTAAAATATCCAGCGCCATAATACCAACATACTTATAAACCCTATTTCAAGTTCGTAGCTATTGAGCTGGTTTCTTATTTGAACAGGTTCTAAGCCGAACCTATATCAGTTTCAAATAGTTTTTGAGATATGACTCTGAGCCACAGTTGAACCGGTTCGAAGCGGTTCTGAACCAGTTAAATATCCAACTCCATACGGCCAAACTATATAACATTTCTGCTAAGATATGACTCTGAACCACTGTTGAACCGGTTCAACAGCGGCTCTAAACCAGTAAAATATTCAACTTCATTTTTCCAGTGGCTTCTCTGAACCACTGTAGAACCGTTTTTTAACACTTTTGAACCGATTCTATACTATATGACATACAGGGTGCGCCATATAAAGTGTCGGTATGGCAACACTGAATAACTTTGACATTTACCAACCGATTGCTTTTGTTAGACATGTTTTGGAAACATCAATCTAGTACAATTTTGACCATGGAACGCTTCACACCAAAACAACGTGCCGAAATAGTGACGCTGCTCATCGAAAATAATCGTTCAATTGTGCTAACTCAGCGTGCATATCGTCGATGACCGATGAGGCCCATTTCACGCTTTCTGGTGGTGTTAATAAGCAAAATTGTCGCATATGGGGCACCGAAAATCCACACCGCATCCATGAAACACCTTTACACGACCAAAAAGTGACTGTTTGGGCCGGCGTTTGCGCCAAAACCAAAATGCCGCAAAAAGGGCACATTTTGTTGTGGCCAATAAAGGCGGCCACTTGATTGATGTTGTGTTCAAAAAGTAGTCGAAAAAAATTGTACAGGACCAAATTAAAGGAACAAGATCAACATATAGCAATCGGTTGTTTGTTTTTATATTTATTCAGTGTTGCCATACCGACACTTTATATGGCGCACCCTGTAGTCTCTCAGTTTTGAAGCTATCGACCTGAAATTTTGCACAGAGTCTTCTTTTTGCTGCACACTACTAATATGTCAGAACCGACCGGTTCGGATGACTATATCTCATAGCTTCCATAGAAACAATCGTTCGGAAAACTAGTTTTAGTGTGAAATACTTTTTTCTTTTCAATGGAAACGTCTCCAAACTCTGTAATCGTAGGTTTTTTATGTTTTTTAATAATTCTACCAAGTTTTATTAAAATCGGACAACTATATGGTATAGCTGCCATACAAAAGATAGGTCTGAAAAACAGTCTTAGTTGGAAAAACTTTTTTGTTTTTAATGGTAGCAGCCTGCAAATTTGTATTTGTTTGTTTTACATGGTTTTACATAATTTGACAAATTTTTGGCCAAATCGGATGACTATATCATATAGCTCCCATACGAACGATCGGTCGGAAAATGGGCTAAAAGAGTATTTTTTTTTAAATATTTAAGCGAGCACTTGCAAGGGTATAACAAGAAAGAAAGTCGGTCAAGCCCGACTATAACATACTCTGTACCAAGAAAATTTGTCTTTTGATCATAACTCGAAAACCGTTCATCCGATCTTCTTCATTCTTTTGGCGGATCGATAAGTTATCCTAATAACTAAATATGTCCAGAAGGAACAAGCCATCTATCTTCAAAACTGTGGGAGATATGACGTTTTTTCCATATTGCGGGGGCGGGAGGGGGCGTGGCCAAAATTGAAAACAAACTTGATCTGCCTGCAGACATAAGAAGCATATGTCCCATACATGTCAAACCTCTATCTCTTACCATCTCTGAGATCTGAGACAGACAGACGGACGGACAGACGGACGGACGGACAGACGGACATGGCTATATCGACTCGGCTGTTGATGCTGAACAAGAATATATATACTTTATGGGGTCGGAGATGCTTCCTTCTGGATGTTACATACTTTTGCACAAACCTATAATACTCTATGTATCTACGGTACAGAGTATAAAAACTTCGGCACAGATGAAGTTAGCTTAGCTTATAAGAATAGGAATTCTGAACAATGCAGTTTATGGGCCAAAGTAGCTGTTTTCTTAAGCTCCAATCTTCTAGTTTTTCACCAATACCCAGCCTAAAGAACATTCTCAAAACCTTTCGCAACCAGAGGAGGGAGTCAACTGTTTTACCTAATCTCTGTATAATCCTCCCATTGACTTTCGCCTTTGCTCTTCATCTCTTCCAAACACATGTCATTAATGTAAGTACGTATGTTTGTTCCAACCCCCTGGAACATATTTGCAATTTGCAATTAACGGAGCCCGCCCTCTTCAACTCTCATGTCACGTTCGATTTGAATGACGCAAATTGGTTGAGTGAGTCGCCGCTGGCTGGCAAAAAAGAGAAATACAAAAGTGCAAAAAGTGCAAAATCAACAGTTAATGATCTAAACAATGTTTACCACCTGTGCAGGCAGGCAGGCAGGCAGGCAGGCAGGCAGTGTAAATTTCAAATTGCCAACGCCGGCAAACAGAAGCGCTTGTAACTCAGACATTTCTCATTTTGTTTTTTTGCGGTCAGACAGACTTCTGCTTCTATGTTCGGGTTTTGTGGTTCAGCTTATCAAATGTGCAATTAAATGTTCAATTTGATTAACCAATCACAAACCGAAAGTCAAATTGCTCGAATTGTTTGCCATGCTTTCCGAAACGGAGTGAAATAAATAAATTGGCATTCCAATGTAAAGTCCGTGTGTCCCTGTCGCTGTCTTAGGCACCCGCAGCGCCAAGCCAGAGTACCATGGGTAATTTGGCCAGGTGTTTGGGCATGTCATACAACCAGTAGGCAGAAACTAAGTCAGCCAAAGAAAATCGTTCATACGACCCATAGTACAGCCACTGCGTCTGCGTAACTGTCAACTGTTGTAAAAAATCAATAACACAAATGTTAACATGCTTAAAATGCTAAAAACGCAACAACAACAACAACAAAAACAAGTTGCACAGCCAATAAAAAGACAAACAAAAACTTTTGAAAATGTTTAAGGCAAACGCAAAAACGGAGAGCAGCAGCCTGAAGTCAGCTTTGAGCCAATCGGCAATCGCAAAAGCTGACACTTTTGGTTAATAAAATTTCCTAATGAGTTTTCTGAGGCGTTGATGTTTGATCAATAATATAGATTGTTGTGGCCAATGGCAAGGCATTGCAACGCAGCTGTGGAGTTATTGGAGAATTATTGAAACTTAATTCAAACTGTAGATGCCAATTATGTCGACTGTTTAAAGGTCAGAATGTGTCAATTACATTTATTAAGTATACAACTAATACTTAATACGAGTGAAGAGCGTATGCATAGAATAAACTGATATTTTTGAGAATATGAAATCAATATTTTAATATCAAATTGATATTATACATCAGGGATGCAAACCGGTTCTGAACCGAACCGGTTTTGAACCGAACCAAACCGCATATTCCAGCTAGTGAACCGAACCGCAAACCGAACCGGCTTCCTATCAAAATTGCTGAACCGAACTGAAATCCACAAAAGAAAACGGTTCGGTTTGGTTCAGCTTTCCCACAAGTTTTAACTGGAATCGATTTCCCCAATGTTTTTGATTAATTTGGGATTTTGAATTGAAGATAATTTTTATACATTTCGTTCGATCCTCTACATAGGATGACTTGACACCGATTTTACAACTTGTAATACTGTAAGTCTTCTGCAATGGCCCGCCTATCGCTTAATATTCCTGTCATCAATATGTCTTTTTCCTCTAGTAGACAATATTTTCAATTCAATCTTTTTTACCTTAATTCAATCTTAGACAGCAGAGTTTTTTTCGTATAATATGATTAATAGGGTATGTAAGATGCATGGAACGAATTCTTTTCTAGCTGACATTCTCTCTTTTCGAAGGGCATTCCTCTAGGAATTTATAGACGAATTCTGAAAGTCCGACATAATAATATGCACATTCTTCTAAAGATTTTAAAAATATTCAAATGGATTAGAAGAATTAAATTTCAAAAGTGTTCGAATAGTCAGATTTTTACAGAAATTATAATATTTCTTTATGTACCTTTGTGAACCACTGAACCGAACCGAAACCGCGGTTCAATTAGCTCCAAGAACCATGTACTGAACCGAACCGGCGGTTCAGAAATTCTGCGAACCACTGAACCGAACCAGTACTTATTTTCGAGTGGTTTGCATCCCTGTTATACATAGTATAATATATATTGGAAATGACAGTTGAATTATCCTAAACAACTTGCACTTCAATCTGCTTTTTATGGCTAAGTATTCTAAATATTTTAAGAGAATTAGAAGCCAACAATTTAATAATAATTGGTGTTATTTTTCTTACCTTACCTTTTCTTAAATGGGGATCGAACTCAGAACGTCTTGCACTTAACACGAATGGATTAACGTCTTATCTTATCTTATATCAATTTTTTTCTCTGTGTGCTTTCAATTGATTTGACTTTCAACACTTCTACCAAGTACAACAAATGTTGCAGTAAAGTGCTGTAAAACAATCTGCCTTTTAACTGCTTAGCCAAGCTGAAGCCAAACCTACCGTAAATACACGATTTCTGAACAAACCGAAGAATATTAAACTGAAAATGTGTCAGTGAAATAGATATATGTGCATAAGAGTGCTCTCTATTTTGGGATGGAAAATTTATGGTCATATATTTAACAATATAACAAATATCAATTGAAAAAGTATTGTTTTGAGGCGCCAAAGTCTTTGATATTACTCATACGCAGTGGTGCCTTTGATATTTTGAAATATTTCTGTAGTTGGCGTTGAATTCAAACAAAGTCGCTTAATTTTTTCAAAAGGAAAACAAAGAGAAAAGTTAATTTCGCTTAACTATACCCTTGCAGCAGGTTTTTCTAACTAAAACTTCTATGGAAGAAATACTATATAACCATCTGATTTCGACCAAACTTAGTAGAGTCCTGCAAAAACCTAACAAACTAACATGTAAACAATTTGGAGTCGATTCCATTTAAAACAAATTCGTTTTCCCAATAGAACTTCTTTTTCCACCCATCATTCGTACTGCAGCTATATGCTATAGTAAACCGATTAAGACCAAACTTTGTAGAATTGTGTGAAAGCATATCAAATAAATAAATGTAAATTTTACAGCCATTTCCATTGAAAACAAAAAAGTTTTTCTCACTAAGACCACTTTTCAGACGCTACATTTCTATGACAGCTATACTATATAGATGTACGATTTCGACCAAACTTAATAGAATCATGGGAGAGCATAGCAAACTAAGAAGTACAAAATTTGGGTGCGTTTCCATTGAAAACAAAAAAGTTTTTCTGACTAAAACTAGTTTTTTGACCGATCGTTCCTATGACAGCTATATGCTATAGTCAACCGATTAAGACCAAACTTTGTAGAATTGAGTTAAAGCATATCAAATAACTAAATGCCAATTTTAGGCACATTTTCACTAGAAACATAAAAGCTTTTCTCACTAAGACTACTTTTCAGACTCTATTTTTCTATGACAGCTATACTATATAGATGTCCGATTTCGACTAAACTTTGTAAAATCATAGGAAAGCATAGTAGACTAAGAAATACAAAGTTTGAAAGCGTTTCCATTGAAAACAAAAAAGTTTTTCTCACTAAAACTAGTTATTCGACCGATCATTCGTATGGTAGCTATATGCTATAGTCATCAGATTTAGATAAAACTTTTTAGAATTGTACGAAAGCATATCAAATAAATAAATGTCAATTTTAGATCCATTTCCATTGAAAACAAACAAGTTTTTCTTACTAAGAACACTTTTCTGACTCTACTTTTCTATGACAGCTATACTATATAGATGTCCGATTTCGACCAAACTTTGTAAAATCTTAGGAAAGCATTGCAAACTAAGGAATACAAAGATTGGAGACATTTCCATTGAAAACAAAAAAGTTTTTCTCACTGAAACTAGTTTTTCAAGCGATCGTTCCTATGAAAGCTATATGCTAAAGTCTTTCGATTTAGTCAAAATCGTGTAGAATTATGTGAAAGCATATAAAACAAACAAATACCAAATTTCAAGACATTTCCATAAAAAACAGATTCGTTTTTCTTACTTAAACTATTTCTAGACATATCTTTTGTAAGGCAGCTATACCATCTAGTGGTCCGATTTTCATCAAACTTAGTAGAACTATGTAAAAGCATGGGAATCCAATAAATACAAAAGATTACAGACTTTGCCTTTGAAAACCAAAATAGTTTTCTTACCAAAATTGGTTTTTTACTGATCGTTTGTATGGCAGCCAAATGGTATAGTCTTATTAGTACTTAGCGTGCCAGAGTAAGATGTCTCTGTGTAGAATTTCAGCTTCAATATAGCTTCAAAACTGAGAAACTAGTTTGCATAGCTCGTCGGCGTGACCAAGAATATATAAAGATATAACATAACCTTAGGGTAAGCATATTTTAACAGACTTTCCCTAAGTTAATTAACACAGCATTTGCATGAAAGGTAACATATTTACATTATGTTAGCAGAATCATATTCTGATTGTAATTTAAAGACGCTATACATAACACTCATTTTGGGAAATGGCGCATATATTGTTTCTGGGTCTTCTTCGAGGAGCGAGAGTCTCGGTTGTAGCAGCCAACGATGATAGAGGTCCGCGTCCTGTATACGGGTCTAGGATTCACCAAATCGAAATCAAAATTCTTATCAATTATACTCAGCAACAAGGGTCAATGATTCTAGATGGTTTTTGTGTGCAGAACACGATTTTGTTTTCGGAAATGGTTCATCAGGTTTGAATTTTGGGTAATTTGAGCTTAAAGTTGCTAGAAATTCATATTTTTCCGCTTTTTAGGGTAAACCTGTGCGTTTGATATTATTGTAAAGTACTATTTTTATTAGCTTTCAAATAAACTCTTCCAAATATTTCTACGATTTTTCTAAGCAAAGATATATCCTATTAAACATGTGTGTAAAAACTATACATAATTTTTAACGCACATAAATATACAATAGATGAATATGAATAGCCAATAATTTAGCGTAGCATACTTTAGGGCAGTAGACAATATAATAATGTTAAACAAACTTTCAAAATGCTATATCTTTGCTTAAAAAAACCGCAAAAATATTAGTGATATTTAATTTTAAAGCTAAGAAGTAAAACTTTACCATCATATCATAAAGATTATAGCTGCACCACAAAGCGCAACTAAAAGCTGACAAAATAGGCACATTAAATACAAAATACTATAAATCTGATACTACTGATTCGTGTTCATCACCAACATCCCTTCTAAAATACTAAAAAAAAGGCAAATTTAGTTGGTTTCTAATGTTTTCTAATGATTGTGAGTTTGATTACACAATCTATGTGTAAACTAATCCTGATAAATCACAAAAAACAGCACAAAAGACTGCCTGTTCTGAGCGCAAACTGCTTTTCCAGATTTTTGCCATGATTCCAATGAATCGCTATCAAAAAGAATCGCCGCCTGCCTACAGTCTTTATTTAGTAATCGAATGCCGGCAAAAAACAAAACCAACAACAGAAAACAATGGAAAAAATATCATTAAATAGCAAATTCAATTAAGTTCTGTTTCTGTCGCCTGCTTGGGGTGTGGGTGCGAGTCTCGAATGCTGCTGACGTTGCGCTAAGCCACAACCAAAAAAAAACCAAAACCACAAACAGAAGTGAAATTTAATTAAATTAAATTTTGCTTTAACCTTACTGTGCCCGCCCCACGCACAGGCACAGTTGAGTGCGTTCAACTTCATTCAGTAGGGGAGGGCAATGATAAGGAGGGGGGTGTGGAGTATTTGTAATTAGCGAAAAGGCCAATCCAAACTTTACTTATCTGCCGAACCCATTGATACACGGATGTGTGGGGGTTTTTATCTTTGATTGTGTTGATAATGGAATTTGTGTAATTGTTGCTGTTGTTGCTGTTGATAAACTGTGGCTGAGCTGCTTGGCAATGGGCTAAATTATTTATGCATGAAGCGTTGTCTTTCGTTTGTTTTTGTTTTTTGAATGTGGGTGGAGGTCTACAAAATTATATTCACGGTCACACATAAAACAATACAAAAAACACAAAATAAACCAACCGATAAATGTTTAACGGAAGTAAATAAAAGTAAATGTTCGTTGCGTAGAGGTTGTACCGCACGCGTCGAGAGTTAAAATTGAAATGAGGCCCAAGCGCGCCAACCGGTGGCAATCGTTATCGATTAATTTAAGGGGTATGACCGTGCAGTGCAAAAAAGCCCAAAAATAGTGTTAAAGCAAGTTGGTGTCACTTTCTGCGTTTTCCCACACTGATTGCACGAACGACTCACGCGGGCCTTGTCTATCGATATGTCTTACTATCGGTGTGTCTTTCTATCGGTGTGCCTATCGTCTGGATGGTCAATATGAATTTGCAGAAACCGAAAGCGTTCCTGGCCGGAGGAGGCATAGTTATAAACAAAATACCCGCCACTATCAAGCCCAGCATGAAGCGGGGCATCACCACCCATCCCAATACCCTAGGAAGTAAGTAGAGCTGGAGAAGATTGGAAGATTGATAGAAACCTCATTTGTCCACCAGCTCCCTTGGTCAAGACGCCCAAGTATGTGCTGCAGTCCAGCAGTGCATCTGCGCTGTCCTGGCACACATCTACGCCCATTAAAAGAGAATCCCTGGGCATGGCCATTAGCTCGCTGCCGCCCAACACCATCATCAAGGCCACCACCCGTTCTCCTTTGGTGGCCTCCACCTCCAATTCCATTGCACGTTCTTCGCTGGCGGCCTCCAGCAGCTTCGCTACTGCCACACCCACTGTGGTGGCCGATGCACGCGTCTCCTCGGCCGTGCGTCAGGCGGTCTTCATCAAACGAGATCTTCCGCAGCGCAGCAGTAGCTTGCGCAGTCTTAATCTGGGCTTAATTGAGAATGCACCTCTGCTCTATTTGGGCATTGCCAGTGAGCATTTGACCATACTCAAGCGTCACATCTGCCGGAATGCCAATGTCACCCACTTGGATTGCTGCATCACCTTGAGAAAGCTGCGTCAGAATGAACCCTTTGCCCTGCTGGCGGAATACTTTGAGCTTAGCGAAACGGATGTGGAGGAGACTTTCAAGCGCACTTTGTTGAAACTGGCCCGCTGCTTGCGTCCCCTGATCTGTTGGCCAAATGCCAAGCATTACTATGAAAGATTAAAGCATACTCCCTTGGACTATCGAGCGAATCTGCTGCATGTGCGCTCCATGATTGAGTGTGTGGAGACGGACCTGAGGGAGGACTTGAATTTTAGCTGTCCCAGCTATAAATTCATATTCTGCCTCAATACAAACGGTGCGTAGGCAAATCCTTGTACTTTTGGAGCATATTTGAAGCTTCCCCTCACTTCACAGGCATCATCAGCTACATCTCCCCTGCATTTCCCGGCGACTGTGATGATTTGCAGCTATTTGAAGCCACCAATTTCAAAGATATCATACCGGAATATTTTACGCTGTGCGCGGAGCCAGGCAAGGCGGTGCCACGCTGTAGGAAACCAGCCCTAGACGATTCCTTTAACTCTGACGACGAGGACTTGCTGCCGCTCGATGAGCGTAGGCCATCTTTAAGCAAATACGAGGCTCAACGCTTAACCGGAGAGTTGGCAAATCAGCAATCTCTGAGCATCATTGATGGTGTCCTTACTTCAAAGCGTGCACCCACCATGCAATTGCCTACGCTACGTGTGCAGGAGCCTGCCTGTCGTTTACAAATTAGGGATATGATTGGCATTTTGAGAGAATTCAAAATGCTGGAACATAGCTCAATACAGAACAAAGCAATGCTGGGCTACCTCAATGAAATGCTCATTGTGGCCGCCGCCTTGTGCAATTTAAAGAAACAAGAACTTTAGTCTTGGGGATAGAAGTTCTTAGGGTTAAGCAGGAGAATGAGTCTGTTTTAAGGCTGAAAGAGTTCAATTGTAGACTTATGATTAAAATGTATAGAAAACTGTTTTTGATAGATTGGTAAAGAGAAGGAATTATGTTGATTTATTGTAAGGATTCCTGGGGGGGAAATAGAATTCTATAACTTGGGTGTTCTTTGAAGGCTCTCTGCAACAGGCACAATTGTAATCTTGAGATAGTGAAATTGTAGGACAGGACAGGGTATAATCAACCTTGTCGGGAAAGAAGTGAAAAACTCTTTGTAGAAAGTCAGTATATACCAAATGGTTGGACACCAAGAGCTGAAATTTCTATAAAAATCTTTGTTTTGGCCTGTATTATGCTGAAAAATATGAGAAAATAAGAGACCTAAGTCGGTCCTACTTTTCTACTTTGTAGTAAATCCTAACTTTTACGATTTAGAGAATGTATGATATAAGAAACTGTTTGTCAGAATACAGATGAACCATCCACTTCATATTTTCGGTAGATTCTGCCTAAAACTAACTATGAATTACAAACCTGTCCGAATTTGATTGTTCGAAAAGGCAAAAACGGAAAGCACTTAACAATTTCCCCTGATACGATCGATAACTGAAGATTATCAAGTTTACTTAACCAGAATGGAACTAATTCGTACAACCGAAACTCCAAATTGACATTTCTTATAAAATATGTTCCAAATCCAATACAGCTGCCCATAACCCTATTTCTTCATTATTCAGAACCGTTTTTAGAGGAACTTCATTAACAGAGAAGCCGTACAGAAAACTGTAACAGGGTTTTGTATGAAAAGCGACTTCAAACAGGCTTGCTCAAAGGTCTAAAGCTTTAAAATCGGTGATGATCTTGAGAAATTGTGGAAAATTATGTGAAAAAGCCCAAAGCATCAGAAAATAAGTAAGTCGTTCCGGTCCGACTGTAATACACTCGTCACCTGCAGATGTTAGAAGTACCTAGGTAGGACATACCTAGATACATATTTTGTGTACATTTTACTTACCTAGGTCCAAGTTGGCCAAAGCCCATTACCAGATCGATGTTATCTTTAAAAACTTTCTAGGCCGCAGCCTTGAAATATCTATTACACAATCCAGTATACTTTAACATAAACTTGTCCGTTTTCGTGGGCCTCCTGAGCTCAAAACAGGGATCTATTTAATTGGAAATGTAGAAAAACACTTCGGCTTAAGATAACAACTTAATATACCATTTAAAAAAAACTTTGGCAAGGAAGTATGCGTCCAGTTCACATGACGATACACCATTTGTGAATTTGTGTGTGGTCTTGTGGACTAACTGTGCATCCACATACTTGGTGTATAGAGTTGTATAACGAAACTGTTTAGTGCTCTGAAATCTCCACATACAACTGAGGTGATTTTTCAGCAACTTTCCTTTTGGAACCACTGTTTTTGACAGTTATGCTGTTTTCGTGCCACGTGTTACTGTCAAACATGTTCAGTTTGGTCTATTATTTAACCATAAATCGACTTATAAACGAACAACGCTTAAAGATTATTACATTGGATTACTTATACACTTTTTTTTTATCGAAATATTGTGTTCGGTAAGGAAGTTAATTTCTAGTTCAATGGATACGTGGACAAACAAAATTGCAGTATTTGGTGTGAAGAGCAGCCAGAAATATTCCAAGAAGATACCGAAAATGCACTGTTTTGTGTGGATTATGGGCCGGTGGCATTATTGGACCGTACTTTTTAAAAGATGACGAAGGCAGGAACATTACTGTGAACCAATAAATTGTAAAATTAGAAAATTCAGGTAGCCACATCTTATACCCCGCTATTCCAGATCAGCTCTAGTTCGCGTTTAATGTGCACATTTATAAAAGCTACTTACATGTACAACATGTTAAAAATTTACAAAGTTTGGGGTATACGGAAAGGGTCATTGGAAACTTAGTAGCATAAATTCAATCGTACAATTAGTCAAGACACCGCCAGGGGACTAAACTTATAAACTTCCTTAATATATTTAAAAGCGCAAGAATAATTTTTGTTAGAATCGAAATTTATGATATTTATGTCAAGCGCTAGGGGTTGATAGTCGTCTGCGTTAAGATGTCGTCATGCTTGAGTAGGAATACCAGCCAACAGTTATGTAAAAAAAATGATTAATTGTTACAAGCAAATGTATAAAATTTTAAGGGTTTATAAGAGTGAAAAAAGGGGAGGTCCCCCTCTTTATAAGACAAGCCTTAGATGTCCTAGCCATGAGTGAGTACGTTTTGTTCATGAAAAAATGTGAACAGATGTTTAGGAATATAGAAAAAGTGAGCTTGAT
This sequence comes from Lordiphosa fenestrarum, assembly GCA_035044985.1. Taxonomy (NCBI): domain Eukaryota; kingdom Metazoa; phylum Arthropoda; class Insecta; order Diptera; family Drosophilidae; genus Lordiphosa; species Lordiphosa fenestrarum. The sequence goes on from JAWNNO010000495.1 coordinate 632,386, forward strand.
AAAAAAATTTTATGATTTCGGTACATTTAGAACGGATTTGTATACCCTTTACACGTTACTACAGTCTTGCAAATTGATGTAACAGATAAGAGGAAGCATCTCTGATTTCATAAAGAATATATATTCTTAATCAGCCGAGTCGATATAGTCATGTCCTTTCTACTTTCGAGCTGATACAGACTATATTATAGTCGAGATTGACCGTTTTATTTAATTGTTTCACTTCGGTAACTGGCAATAAGCAAGGATGCAAACCAGCTGCTAATTCCAAGGAAAAGCCTAGACGTACTTATGAGTCGATAGGTCGTGATCAAAGTTTGATTGTCAATCATTCGTGCTTTTGCTTGAGACCCGAATGAAGCAGACTTGGAAAGCGTGTTCTTATACTTTTTACGGTGAGCTTTAGCCCTTTGAGAAGAAGTGCAAGAAGTGCACCCAAAAGATCATCTTAGAAAGCTAGGCAGCATTCTGTTCAGACCAGAGCTCGCAAATAACTGTCAACACTTCCCGACTGTCAGAAAATAACAGTTTGTTTACGAACACAACGAAAAGAGGGAGCGAAAGACACTGTGAGTTCTGTTTTCGCTCAATTCTGTTTCGCTCAGAGCAAAGACACTTTTTATACCCTTGCAAAGGGTATTATAATTTTGCAACGCATAGAAATATTCATTTCCGACCCCATAAACAATATATATATTCTTGATCAGGGTGACGAGCTGTGTCGATTGAGCTTTGTCCGTCTGTCTGTCTGTCTGTTTCTATGCGAACTAGTCTCTCAGATTTAAAGCTATCGAGCTAAAATTTAGCACAGAGTCTTTTTTTTGCTGCACACTACTAATATGTCGGAACCGACCGGATTGGATGGCTATATCTCATAGCTTCCATAGGAACAACCGGAAAACTAGTTTTAGTATGAAAAACTTTTTTCTTTTCAATGGAAACGTCTCCAAACTTTGTAATCGTAGGTTTTCTATGTTTTTTTATAGTCCTACCAATTTTTATTAAAATCGAACAACTATATGGTATCCCTGCCATACCAAAGATAGGTCTGGAAAACAGTCTTAGTTAGAAAAACTATTTTGTTTTTAATGGTAGCAGCCTGCAAATTTGAATTTGTTTGTTTGTTTTTGTTCAAATCGGATGACTATATCATATAGCTACCATACGAACGATCGGTCGGAAAATGGGAAAAAGAGTATTTTTTGAAAATATTTAAGCGAGCACTTGCAAGGGTACGAAGTTACCTTAGCTTTCTCGATTTCGTTTCTGTTTCTCTCTTGTCTTTCACAGACCGTTTTGCCGAGAGCTAACTTCCGAAGTGTTTTTATACTCTGTACCGTAGGTACATAGAGTATTATAAGTTTGTGCAAAAGTATGTAACATCCAGAAGGAAGCATCTCCGACCCCATAAAGTATATATATTCTTGATCAGCATCAACAGCCGAGTCGATATAGCCATGTCCGTCTGTCCGTCTGTCTGTCTGTCCGTATGAACGCACAGATCTCAGAGATGGTAAAATAAAGAGGTTTGACGTGTATGGGACATATGCTTCTTATGTCTGCAGGCAGATCAAGTTTATTTTCAATTTTGGCCACGCCCCCTCCCGCCCCCGCAATTTAGAAAAAACGTCATATCTCCCACAGTTTTGAAGATAGATGGTTCGTTCCTTCTGGGCATATTTAGTTATTAGGATAACTTATCGATCCGCCAAAGGAATGAAGAAGATCGGATGAACGGTTTTCGAGTTATGATCAAAAGACAAAATTTCTTGGTACAGAGTATGTTATAGTCGGGCTTGACCGACTTTCTTTCTTGTTTGTGTATGTATGAGAGGATTTGTGTGATTTGCTCCCTACAAAACTAAAACACTTTTCATAGACACTTATTGTGTTCTGCTCATTTGATAACAGTTGTTCGATGAGCACTCGCTTAAAAGTGTTTCTCTCGGCAGACCGACTCGTTTGTTTTGCTCAACCGAAAACACATTACACAAAACACAAGAGGCGAGTAAAAAGTGTTTCGCTCAGTGAGAGACAGTTTGTGCTGCGTTTGTTTCTCTTTTTCACTGAGACTAATCGCCTTGAAAAATGTGTTAACACTTATTTGCAAGCTATGGGGTTCAGACTGAGTAGAATACATGGAAATATTGACAGATATTGCTGTGCATACACTTTCGTTAATACGGAGTATATACTACAGTCGATCTTGACTTGACTTACTGTTAAATATTCCCTAGAAAAAACGATTTGCAAATACCCGGAACATTAATGTGTCCCGCGGTCAAACGAAAGTAATGTGAAACCCACCGTAGTTTACCTACTGCGCCACCCTCTATTGACCGTTGCAACGTTAACGCGTTTTTTTTGTGTTGTTTTATTTGTTAAATATTTGGCTATTCTCCGCCACAGCCACTCCTCCTTTCTAAGCAAAAACTTTTTTGTTTAAACAGCTGCCAACTAATTCCGCTCGCTCGAATGCTAATTAAACCTTTTGGAAACAAAACACACACACACACATGTTAAGTGTTGCTCTTTTTCTTTTTGTATATTTTTATTTAAAATATTTTGCTTTATTTACTGAGAGAAAAATATGCAAAAACTAAATACAAATTCAACGAAAGTTTTGTGTTTCTTTTTTTTAATGTAAAATTTGAATTTGCCAATTTGTGAAGCAGCATACAAAAATGCAATTTGTACAGTTTAGAATATGATTCTTTTTCGTGGTTCGCTTAATAATTAAAAACTTGCTTAGTTAATAAGTGACTTGCGTACTAAAATTATGTATGTAGGTTTATGTATGACCAATTTGTATATAGCAAAAAAAAACTCCTCCCTCTTGACATAGAATTTGTGGTGTTGGTTCTTTCTCTGTTTTGTGTTTGTGTTTAAAATAATAACAAGTACGGGGCTTTAGAGTTGGTTCGTTTAGGTCCTAGAGAGGACTTTTAATGGAACTGTTAGATTTTAGGTTTCCAGATGGTAAATGGTTTGATATGGGAGTTTCAATTCGATTTTCCAAACTTTTTGTATAATGGCCATAAGCTAGGTGTGGGCATGGCTAATAAATATTTAACTACTAAACTTAGACTTCATTTAAACTACTTTCTGATCGATTTCCAACAATTTGTTAAACAGATCTAGTTGAAGCACCTTCTATTAGCTAAATGAACCAACTCTAAAGTGTTTATAGTGTGTGTGTGCTTAGTACTTCTACCTCTACTCAAAGTTTTTGTATAATTTCGAATTTCTTTTTAAGATCCACACTCTCATTCTTGGGATCATACTTCTTCTTGGAGGCCAATTTTGCTCTCATCTCGGCAGCGGTCGATGGCAAATTCAAACTTCCTGCTTTATTGATAACCGGAATGCCGGCTGGTGTACTGGCCATACTACCATTACTACCATTGGTATTGCCATTTGTGCTGCTATACACATTGCCATTGTTCTCCTTGGTGGCCATGGTGGCTGAGGGCGGCGGTGGTGTGGCCATCAGTGTGTTGTTGTTGATGGGTTTGCTGCCACCATTTTGAGGAGAAACTGGTGCTGGTGCTGGTGCTGGCGGCATGGCTCTGTCCACCACATCCATATCGTTGGCATTCATGGTGCTGCCGCTCTGAATGCTGCTGGCATTCGATGCCCTTTTGGTACTGACCATGCTAATGCTACTGATATTGGCACTGGCTCCGGGCATCTCTTGTTTGGTACCCTCATAGCCGGGTGATCGGTTGCCATTGCTCAGGGCCGAGGGTGATGCGGGTATCTCTAGGGCCTTGCCATCCACATCGATGAGCAGCAATCGCACCTCATTCGCTATGGCCTTGATGCGAGCCACCACCTGTTTGTGTGTCTCATTGCCAATGGATACGCCATTGACCTCCAGTATGCGATCCCCCTCCTTAAGTCCAGCCGCCTCGGATGGTGAATTGGCATCCACTTTGCCTATAAATTGTCCCGGCTTCACCTTCTCCGAATGCAAGTTGAAGCCATAGCCATCAAAATCGGGTCGTTTAACTATGTGACACGTTTTTGTCACGCCCGGCGGCAATGTGGGCGGTGTGGGCGTTTTGGGCGTGGTGGGCGAGGACATGTTGTTTGTGGCTGCGAGAGAGAGGCGAAGAAATAGAAATTAGTAACTGAATTTTATTTTCTTGGAAGTACGAACTTTGCTTTCGGTTAACTCTTCTCATTGCAATGGCGATATCAAAATAAATTCTCTAAAAATTGTTTCGCTGCCATTGCTATTCCATTTGGTTATCCTAGATAAACACACCCAAATGGGGTATATTCGTTTTAAATCAAAACATCATGAGTATTTTTCTATGTTCTTCTGATGTGAAAATACTAGACCATAAAGTACAGCATTGGGGCAGAGTTTGTTAAGTAGAGCGAGGCCAAAAAGTCAGAGAAAATAAAGCAACGCAAACTAGCTCTGACCTGCCCTCATCGACCGCTGTTGTTCACTCTCTTGTTCCAAGCCTGCGCTCGGCTCAAGTCTGTGTGAATTGCGATGTTTGTTCGGTCCTTGGGGGCCAGGCATGAAAAACGCTGAAACTGTTTGTCACTGGATCACTGGATTTTGGTTAGTTTGAGTCTAAAGTGGCTTAAAAAGCAGCTTTCATCGTGAATAACCATATCCGAAAACAGTTTTCATTAAAAATCACAAACAGCCCTTTTGATATGGTCCAGATGTTTAAAGTAAAGATAAAGTATGTATATTCTTGATCAAAATGACGAGCTGAGTCGATATAGTCATGTACGTCTGTCCGTCTGTTTCTATGCTATCTTCTCCGTCAATTTTAAAGCTATCGCTATCAAACTTTGCACAAAGTCTTCTGGTACACATACCCTGCACCTTTGTCGGAACCAGCCGGATCGGATGACTATAACATATAGCTGTCATAGCAACGATCAGTCAAAAAACTAGTTCACTAGTTGTTTTCAACGCAAACGTCTCCAAACTCCGTATTTACTAGTTTTCTATGCTTCTCCGCGATTCTGCCAAGTTTGTTCGAAATCGGACATCTATATTGTATAGCTGCCATAGAAAAGTGAGGTTAGAAAAAAAGTCCTAGTAAGAAAAACTTTTTTATTTTTAATGTAAACCTCTTTAAAATAGGCATATATTTATTTAATTAGCTGTCACACAATTCTTCAAAGTTTTGTCCAAATTGGATGACTATAAGTTATAGCTGCCATAGGAATGATCGGTCGAGAAACTAGTTTTATTGAGAAAAACTTTTTTGCTTTCAAAGAAAACTCCTTCAAACTTTGTATTTCTCAATTTGCTATGCTTTTTCATGATTCCACTAAGTTTGGTCGAAATCGGACATCTATATAGTATAGCTGTCATACAAAAGTAGAGTCAGAAAAGTAGTCTTATTGAGAAAAACATGTTTGTTTTCAGTGAAAATGTCCTTCAAATAAGTTAGAAAAAATAAAAACAAAGCCTGAAAGACCCTTCGATAAATTATTCCACTGAGTATCTTTAATAGATACAGCTTTCCATGAATTATTGCTTAGAGTAACTTCTTTCAATAACTTTTAAATAGATTAATGAAGCCTGAGATACCCTTTGATAAACTATAGCACAGAGTAACTTCCATCGTTAAATCATAAAAATGCAAATAAACCCTTCGATAAATTATCGAAAGTAGTAAAGTAAAGAAGTAGTTGTTAAAATGGAAACAAAACCCCGAGTTTGCCTAAGATAATCTATTGTTTACATTAACTCCAATTCAAAGTTGAAAAGAAAAGCCTTCGATAAATTATCGTACGAATTAACTTCTTTCGATAACTTTTAAGAACGTAAAAAAAGCCTGAGCCTCATGCGAAAATGCAGTTATAGTAGCGCTGTTAAAACTATAAGTAAATGCTGAAAGGCCATTCCATAAAATATTCACACTTTACTTACTACCTTTCAAAAAGTTATCGCACAGAATAACTGCTTCAAGCAAAGTTATCTCCTATCGATCATCTTTAGAACAGAGAGACCCTACGATAAATTACCGCACTGAATAACTTCTTTTGTTAATAACTGTCAGGAATGCAAATAAAGCCTGAGCTGAGTAGCTTTGAAATAATACATTTATCAGCTCTATAACAAATTCCACAAACTTTAAGTATCTACCGCTTACAGGGTATCCCCATATCGACACAATTCGCTTTGGAAGCAGTATATGTACGTTTCTCATTTGTTTTTATTTTTTTCTAAACATTTGCTGATAAAATTCAAAAGATTTTGTAATGAGCTTTTTGTTTCTGCCATCGTGTGCCTCAGTCAACGTTGACGTTGTCAATGGAGCAAAACAAGCTCTAATTGAAATACCTAAGAAGGTTACGGTACATACATACAAATGTAACTCTTGATCATGAAGTGGGGTGGGGTCAATAAACGTGTGACATAAGAAATTCCATTCAAGCCTTATCAGTAGCCCTTTTATGGTCACCAAATGACCCACTTGCCTAGCCAGTGCCATTTGGGCAGTTCAGCCGTTTGAGCCGATCTCTACGTGTTTGTCCACACAAAACTTGAAGTGTCGTTTATCTGCTAAGTACTACTATTTTATTATTGTTTACTATATTTAATGTTTTTATGGTCCGTGCTTAAGTGTAATTTGTTGGTTTGGTTGCTCCACTTTAGCGGGGCAAATAGAAATTCCACTGGCATGTGTTCACTCACGAAAAAGGGGTTCCGTTTCTCATAACTTGAAAGCAGACCCTGAACTTTGGAAAATTAATGGCATTTCAAAATATTACTCATCAGTTTCAAGAAAAATGCCTTTAAAGATTTATGAGAATTAGCATTGGCCATTTTGTTGTTAGCCAAGATGAGCTCGACCTTGTGTGGGGGGAAGCTGCCAAAACCAGCTTCAGCTACAATTGTAAGTGATTTTTAATTCTACCAACCAAAGTAAACAATGAGACGCAGCAAAAAAATGAATTCAACAATAACAATAAAAATAATAATAATAATTGTTTAATGCTGGCATGTCTATGTGGGTTTTTATATAGAAGTGTAGTACTCGTTTATTTCTATTAGGAAGCGGAACTGACATTTGAAAGAACGTCACAAAGTGACAAAGAAGCAACATTTATTAACAATGAACGGAAATTGATAATAATGGCATGGCATACAACATATAGAATTGCAATTAAAACTAATTAATATGCAGGGCAAAAATGTGTAAGAGATTTTGTTTAAGAAAATGTTTACAGAAATTTACAAAAAACAACAAACGACTATAACATACTCAGTACCAAGAAAATTAAACGCTCAGCATAAATTTCGATGCTGCAGTAGCAGCTGAAAGCAGCAGCGAACAGTCTTTTGATCATAACTCGACAACCGTTCATCCGATCTTCTCCATTCCTTTAATGGATCGATAAGTTATCCTAATAACTAAATATGTCCAAAAATAACAAGCCATCTATCTTCAAAACTGTGGAAGATATAACGTTTTTTCTAAATTGCGGGGGCGGGAGGGGGCGTGGCCAAAATTAAAAATAAACTTGATCTGCCTGCAGACATAAAAAGCATATGTCCCATACAGGTCAAACCTCTATCTCTTACCATCTCTGAGATCTGTGCGTTCATACGGACAGACAGACGGACATGACTCGGCTGTTGATGCTGATCAAGAATATATATACTTTATAGGATCGGAGATGCTTCCTTCTGGATGTTACATACTTTTGCACAAACTTATAATACTCTAGGTACCTGCTCACAGTGGTTTGAGTATTATATAGAAATGTTATAATCACTTGCTCGTTTTGGTAGCCTGCGAAGAGCTCTACACTTTCTTCCACATTTCCCCAAAAGTTTGTCTAAATTATCAATGAATTTTCTAAACGTGTCTCCATCTTGTCGCCTAATCTCTGTTTTTGAATGACTCACTCACTTACCACCAAGTCGTCACATTTCTCACCTAATTTTAGTTTATTTTCAGTGCTTGTCGTTTTTTTTTTTTTGTGACATTTACCCAACTAATCCCCAGGCAAATAGATTTTAAATGAATGGGACAAAAACCTCAGTTAAATTGTTAAGAATTCTTATCTGAAAGTTTGTGTGTTGCCTCTTATCAAATTCCATTTGCATAGAGAACTTTGGTGGTGCAAAATTATTGTTGTTATTTGTGCAAAAATTAATTTAGAACTTTACTTAGAAATATGCCGCAGTTTCCGTTCTGGGCAAGCAAGTTCGGCAAGTTTAGTTTTGAACAATAGAGTTTGTTGTTGTTGTTGTTTTTAACGGGTCTAACCAAAAGCCCAGACAACGCGTCAGAATCAACTACCTGTACCTAACGGCTAATTTGCTTTAATGATGAGAAACCGCTTAAATAAACAAACGACAAATAACAATAATGGAGATGGAGGCTGTCCAACGGCTGCGGGCTCTCCTCCATTCTCCTCACAGTCAGTGTGAGAGAGTGTGTGTGTGTGTGTGTGTGTGTGTGTACTTCATGCTTGATTGCAAATTCAATTAAAGTTTGCACAGTTCTCAAAGCTTGGGCAGTGGGTTGAGTGAGTAAAGTCGCCTGACAGATTGAAAACAAAATACAGCAAAAAAAACCCTAAAATTACAATCTAAAAAAAATTATAAAAATTATTTAGTATTAAGCAAACATTGTTTATTAAGCAAGTTTAAGTAAAAGCTTAACCACAATTCTTTGCTAAATTTTGAGATTTTATAAGAAACTATTCAGTGATGCCGCAACCTGCTATTTTGAAAAATTACTTGACATTTTTCCATAAGAAACTGAAAAATGTACCAAACTATCGTTAAATATCGAATAAGTTGATATGGTAATACTATGTGTAGCTCTGATTGAGAGTATAATAACCGCTCTTGAGCTTATCCCGTTTGCTTCTAGACTTTTGTAAGAGCGGTTCTTGTTTAAATTAAGAATAAAATACTAAACTCAAATAGCTTCGTTGCTCAAATAAAAAAAGAAGTCTCTTTCTTATTTGTAAGGCACAACCCTTCAGTTGTGTCGAAACCTGCTAGTTGGTAAGACTAGATTTACAAGGTGAGGCAAACTACTTGAAGGTCTCTTAGTAGGCGGAATATTCTAGGCTATATAAAGTCGTTTCATAAAGAAATGGTTTAGAAACTCAGCTAATACTCTCGCCTACTAAGAGAACTCCATGAAGTTTGCTTCACCGTTGAAATCCAGTCTAAGAATTAGTTGACATTTTCTAGCTATTTTGCCATTTTTAGAGAGCAATATTTCTAATGATAAATTGTTTTTCGTACCAATTTCTCATTTGTAGCTTTAATATTTTGCTTTTAAAACTAAAAAACTATCAATAATTTTTGAACCAAACTTCTAAAAAATCGGTAAGAGTTCAGTCCGGGGTTCGAACTCTTCAAACTTTTAGAAATAAACAAACGAAATCGTATTTGATATAAGAATTTTTGTACTTGAATCAAGTATTTTCATACTTAACATCCTATTGACACTGTTAGTACTTAATTCAAGAACAATGCTCCTGATTTTTATACCCTGTTCCCATTGAAAATGGAACTCGACTGCAGCGCCCTTACTTGTTTCTTCTAAGAGTGAGCTTAAGTTAAGAATGAGTCGTTCTTAGTGCATAAAGAGCCAAATTAGGTCTATGACTGGCTTAGATTGAGCCATGATACATCAACTACTGAGCTTTTGCCAAGAGTGTTAGAGTGAGAGCGATAGTGAGCGCTGAGGCAAACGGCTCTCATGGGCGCAAATTATGTATACGTCACGCTTCAAAAAAACGATAAACACTGCACGTTTTAAGTACTTTTGCTAAAAGCGCACACTTCGAGCGCCGTTCCTTAGTTGTTGTATCATAGATAGAGCCATAAACGTTCTTAAAACATTCCCGAAACGTGTTAAATATATCCAAACCCTTCTTGAAATCGTGTATTTAGAGCTTAAAAAAGCTTTATCTAAGCATTTCGAACTTAAATCAAGAGATTGATTCTTGATTCTTGATTCAAGTATAAAATTCTAGAATAAATAGCATTTTTTGAAGTGCCCAAATTCCTAAATTCAAAAAAAAAAGTACACAGAAGATCCAAAAAAGATTCATTTGGACTGAATATTTCTTTAAAATTCTTCCAATTAAACCACAGAGTTGAATATCATTCAAATGAGGATCATTTTTAGCTCCTTTGGATGTTTGAGAGAATATTTAAGACATATCCCGTCCAAATGAATGCGGGAAATCATCCAATGAATATATTTTTTAATATCCTTTTCTTTCCACTGTGTAAATATGTAAGTACGCATTGTCTTAATGTTACTTAAATATTTCCTTAATTATAAATATTAGCAATAAAGATGAATTTTTTATAAAATGAAAAGTAAACTTCCAAAATAATGTAGGAAAAATGGAAATATAAATGAAAACGTAAGGGCAGCCCTTTGTGATCCTGGGATATGCAGTTCGCTAATCCAAACTTAACTGTAAGCCCAAAAGTTTGAAACTTAGAGCCAGAACTGAAGCAATATCAACGTATCTGGTTCTAGATTTATGTATAGCTTAAAAGTTTTATAGCTAGAAAGAATCAGTGGCAGTTCCTTTCTTCCATGGACTAAAAACAATGATGCACAACTGATCCTAAGAGTCATCAAATTCCTACTTAATCTTAAAAATCAATTCTAGTTTCTAGTTTCCCTTCAAATGCAATTAACTTTTTGTCATAAACTAAGCACTTAACAATAATTCTCCAACTATATTTATACCTATACTACTTCATACTTATGTAAGCCATTCTCACATTGCTCAAATGATGCATCACGGGCTAAAAAAAAAATAACCAACTTATGACAACAATAATTCATAAGTAAACAAAAAACAATAAAAAAAACGGAATGTCGATAATAATCATACTTATAAAGGAATTACTAAAAAAAAACCAAAATCAAAAACAAAACATTGTACGTAATAAATTAAACAAATGCTGACGACATTGAGAGTTTGTTTTTTTTGTGATTTATATGAAAGTACTTGACCACAAAAAAACAAAAAAAAACTGAATGAAATCAGAACTTTCACTATCTATTTGATTTGATTATGCAATGCTTAAACAAATTAAAGCCCATCTTGACACATATTTTCATCGATTGCGACTTTATCTCCGAGACATGTATTAATTTCGCTGTCTTTTAAAATAATCTTATCTTGTCTTTTGATTTTAATTAAAAGCCGGACAAACAATTGGTGGAAGGCCGCTTGCTGGGGCCAACATGCGTATTTTTACTCTTTTTTTTTCTTATTTAAAACTGTGACAACGGTTGCTGTGGAAAGTCATGAATCACTTACAACGCAACAACATTAGGCAAATAATAATACAAAACTCATTAGCAGGCATCTTCTAGTCAAAGCGTCGTACCAAGCCACTTGAAGATTGCAGACGATAGACTCATGAGGGACTGGCGTTGTTTTGTCGCCGCGGGCGCCTGAGCAACAGGTTATGTGAGATATTTTTTCTACACACATTTAGAAATATTCAATGACAACAACAGCAAACAATATGCATGTGACTGTGACCCCACTCTCAGGCCAGACACCTGCAGTTGGACAGCAGGCGAAGAACCAGATGTGGCGGGCAAGTGATTGTTAATCAAGTCGCATCAATGGCAAATAAATATTTGTTTAGAAAAACTGAAAGCTCGATTCTACATGAGCCATAAACTTGTTAAACTGTGTTGTATTTCAATTTATCTTAAATGTGTTCACAGTTGGGTGAGAGGAAAGGGTAAGCTGCTTGCGCTTTGTTATTTGACACCTCAAACTTGCAAAGGCAATTAGAACTCCACCCCAAATTTAACTTGTTTATTAGACAAAAAATTGCCCAGGGTTTTTGGAAATAGATTGACTATGGAAGAATGGGTTCTGACTGACTGATTTCCCATGGAACATTCACTTACAGCCCAAACGGTATAATCTATCGGCACTCAGGGAATACAGGAGAGAATTTAAAATGTTTTGTACTTAAAATAAAGTACAAAACATTCTTCAACCGAAAAATGACTGTTTATTATAATTGTAATGAGAAAAAGCGTTCTTGAATCATGTACATGGTGTATTTACAGTAATATGTAAAACTCAAGAAGAACGAGTTCGTATTTCAAGTACAAAATATGTTAGATTGAGTACAAAATCCACTTATAATGCTACACAGAGAAAAAAAAAGACTTAAACGAGAAAGCTAAGCTGACTTCGTCTGTGCCAAAGTTTTTATACCCTTGCAAGTGCTCGCTTAAATATTTTCAAAAAATACTCGTCTTCCCATTTTCAGACCGATCGTTCGTATGGGAGCTATATGATATGGTCATTCGATTTGGACAAAAATTTGTAAAATTATGTGAAAGCGTATGAAACAAACAAATACAAAATTGCAGGATGCTACTATTAAAAACAAAAAAGTTTTTCTAACTAAGACTGTTTTTCAGACCTATCTTTTGTATGGCAGCTTTACCATATAGTTGTCCGATTTTAATAAAACTTGATAGAATTATAAAAAAAAACATAGAAAACCTACGACTACAAAGTTTGGAGACGTTTCCATTGAAAAGAATAAAGTTTTTCATACTTAAACTGTTTTTCCGACCGATTATTCCTTCGGTTCCTATCGGTTCCTTCGGTTCCGATATATTAGTAGTGTGCAGCAAAAAGAAGACTCTGTGCAAAATTTCAGCTCGATTGCTTTAAAACTGAGAGACTAGTTCGCGTAGAAACAGACAGAAGGACGGACGAAGCTCAATCGGCTCAGCTCGTCACCCTGATCAAGAATATATAAAGTTTATGGTATAGTTTATAATACTCTTTGCAAGGGTATAAAAGGGATATTAAAAAATATTCATTCCAAATGGATCTTTTTGGATTATTTGTTTTATCTATTTAGCTCCAAAAAGTGTGCTACGGAAAATGCAAATTAATTTAAAAAATTCCCAACTGGTTCTAACACCTTTGTTATGGTATGAGTTCTTTGGTTGATTCATGGCTCTTGGATATTTTCAAGTCTTCTTAAGTTCAATACAGGTACCTTATTTTAGAACAAATTGGATATAGCTTTAGGATTTTATGGGTTAAAACCAAGAACATGTTTTACTTGTTTCAAGTACTCTTATTTACTTTCTATAATGTTTTCGGGTAACTATTGTACCCTTTTAGGTACTTATCTTGAGAGTTAATCGGAAGACCATTACAACCTATAATTTTGATCAAATATATTTTGAAATAATTCGAAATATACTTAATATATGATGAAAAAAACAAAATCTAGCATCAAGGGATTGACAAAACAGTACTTGATTTAAGAATTTTGTACTTGTTTCAAGTGTTTTCGCTCTTACCATACTATAGGCAAAGTTCTTGGTAATTTTTCTGAGTGTAAATGTCCTTTTTCATTGTAAGCTCTACACAATATGACAGCAAAACGATGTCAGAAGTACGAGCAGTATTAATTAGAGCTTAGATTTTTCAAACCCGTAAGCTTGATCTTAGCACGAAATAAGCTTAATTTAAACACACTTTTGATTGATTTTAGCTTATTAAACGAACTCATCTTAGAGTCTTAAGTAGGATCAAATCAGGAAGGCCCAATATTGATTGAAGCTTAAAATTCTGTACTGAGTTGAACTTGAAATCGGCTTGGTAACAGATTACCCGAGATTAAATTGAGCTCTATATTCAAACTGATTGATTTGAGATTAACTTAACCTCGATATTTAAACTAAACATAAAGTAAGAGTTCTAAGTTAAAAGAGCCCAAAAAAGATTCCCACTAGATTCCCTTGTGACTTGTTTAACGACCTTTGTGATTTGCAAACCAATAAGTTATTGCAGTGCTTGAGGCCATTAGAAAATTGGTTCTAACTTTAATAGACTTCAGTTTAGTCCCCAAGGACGCATTGCTAAGACTGCTTGGGAATTCCAAGGCATCATAAGTGCAAAATGGACACCTTAAATTAAGCCCCAAGTTGTTGGAAGTCTTTGCGTATGTGTCTATACTCATTTAGCCTCACTGTATTGGTAAGAGAGATGTTTTTGCACTCCGTTGAATTCTCGATTGACATTGGAAATTTGAACTTACTTCTATCCAGAGTCAGGATCAGCCTTTTCGGACTTATACACGCTTTTCAGGACTGTTTCAAGCCTTACTTGAAATTTTAATTAGAAAGACGAGTTCAAATCAAATTTTAAGAACTTGATTTAAGCTCGACTTTCTCTTTCTGTATGGGTGCCAAATTCATTCTAAATCTTATCTCTACAGCGACATCAGTTGGCAGTTATTTTACCTACACTTATTGTGTGTTTTTATGTGTGTGAGTCATAAAATTCCCATATTTATACATACTTTCATAGTATTATATGGTATATAGCGAACAATTATGCATGCATATTTCAACTTGAGTGGCATGTGAAAATCTTAACAATTGCAACTCGAAGTCTCTACGATTGTATAAATTTAAGCTGCCATATTTCATTTTCGCCAAAGCTTGTTAATTTTTTGTTGTTCGCCAACAATTTTGCACAATACCCCAAGCTAATCATCAATTTTTTCTGCTCACTAATTATTAATTTTTAATATTCTCAAGGTCTTGGAATTCTAAGAAAACTTTGAGTTGCTTAGAAATTGTACTTTTCGTTTTTCGATCAACTTTCGAAATAAAAAACAAAAAAACTGATGCATAAATTATACCAAAAATTGTGTGCTTCATTAAATGGATGGACCATTTCGCTGCCGCCCTGCCCCAAAACAAACGAAAACGAAAGCAGCAGCGACGATACACCTATACAATGTGTGTATTTTGTTGTTTAACAAAAAAAACAACAACAGCAACAACAACAAAAACACGATACCAAAATGAAGAAACGCCTAAAACGCAGGCAGGCCACAATAAGTACAAAAGGCAAAGATATTTCTGAAAAGCAACAACAACATGGAGAAGAGACCCCAACAAAGCCCAAAAACAGGTTCTAGAATCAATTTTTTATTTTCTCAAGCTCGACCAAACCAACAAAACAACAAAAAAAAAAAGATGAAAAACAAGTAAGAAGGGTTACACCGAAAGCGACGAAGCTGAAATACACTAGACAAAAGTGCAAAATTGATTTGGTTTGGTTTGGAATATGTAAAATATTAGGTTTAAGAACTGACAGTAAAGCAATAAGCTGCAGTGCATAAGATGTAGATGAAATTTTAGCTGAATGTATCCAAAAAGTTTTAGGTATATGTGGGTTTTCATTTCAAAGCTAAAATAGAAACAATAGCAGCATATCATAGAAGATACAACTGCAACAGCTGGCTCTCTTATAGCCAGCGATAAGAAGAAGCCACTTAGTCATTAGGACAGGAAAAGAAAGGCAAGGCCATAAAGTAAAAGCGACCGGAAACTAGCTCTGACCTGGCCTCATCGACCTCTGGCCTGCGAGTGAGAGAACTGTTTGCTCTCTTGGGCCTACTCTATGCATGATTTCGGATCTGCTAGCATCGCTGCTTTAGAAGACAAGTTGTGTGTTTTTTGCTATTTAAAAACCTTTCATCAGCAGAATTTACTAGCCATTTTAGAACTTTAGCTTAAATTGACTTCAAGTTAGCAGACAGCGAGTCCGAATGCCAAATGTAGGACAAGAGTCCTTGAAGAAAGTCCAAAAATATAATATCAATAGTATTTTTTGATAACAACAGTTTTATGGGGGCGTGGCAAATGTTTAAAACATACTAGATTTACGTGGAAACAACAGGACCCTATGTTTAAAATTTGATTGCTCTTGCTTTTTTCGGTTCATACAGACGTACAAACAGACTGACGGCTCTACCTGGCTATATGGATTAGGCTCTTGATGCCGATTAAGAATATTTATATACTCATATTGCCCTCCTACCTATTGCATACACTTGCAGGACTTTAGAAACTGGTATTAATATGATGAAGTCTGAAGTAATTCTTTAACACAAAAGGACTAATTATCCTTCATTAAACTGTTGAAAATTCTAAGGTCAATGACAATACATTCTTGAAAAAATATTCACAATTTAAGTGCAAGCTGATCCAAAGGCAATGAATAAAGTTCAGACCAAGAAGCTAAAACTGTTAATGGGAAATACAAACGATAGGTAACACCCCCACAAAATATGATTGACAGGGTTAAAGAAAAGTACGAAACATATTATTATCTTAAAACAACTGTTATTATTATTGAAATAAGAACAAATATACTTGAATCAAGACTAAAGATTAAAAAAAACAGCCCATTCAAGTACAAATTAGCTTAGATTAATTGCAAAATAGACATAGCCTCAAAATTCTGTTCATAAAATTCTTATACTTTTGTTATACAGTGATGGTAGATTTCTGACTACAGCAACTCTATCTTGGCCTTTGTTTTAGTTATGGCCCTTGCATATTTCCAGCCTTGTTTGATTAAACTTAGAGTAGTCGCTTTAAGACTAGAAAAAAATTAAGATCCATATCAATTTGATATGGGCTATGAAAGTATGAGAAAATATAAGATCATGCCATTATATTTTTCTGTGTGTGTAAATAGTATTATTATATATAGTATATATGCACGAATGCCAGGATTTTCGTGGGATCTGCGCCTCGCCAGAGCATCGCAGTGTGCTAATACATGTTCGAAAGACTCCCCCTGTCCTGTCCCCCGCCCTGTCCGGATCCTGAGGGCATTCTTTCCTTGTTGAATCAATTTCTGGAACCTTTTAGGGTTGTGATTCAGAATTAATACTTTTGCTTGTCTCATGCCCTTGGTGTTTATCCAGGAGGATGCTGTTCTCAGCGTATTTTCTTCTTTCTCCTTTGTCACAATGGGGTTCTGAACGGCCCAGCAACATGTGGACGAAATATTTCATGTGGAAAAAATTACCTTGCAGTGTCTTTGCCCGTTTTTTGCTTCACTGCTCCGCTCAAACGCATCAATTGAGATTAATAGAGAAACGCCACCCTGAATATGCGGTTTTGGCTTCGATTTTGGAACCTATTTTTAAACCCCAATCACAAGAAGATTCGAAAATCCCTTTCTTATTTTCTTGTTCACTGCCAGTCAAACCTCAACACTAGAACCGTTTACCCTACCTCGTCTTAGGGTATACGAAACAACAAAAAATTGCCGGCTGAAAAATTTTGAGGCAACTTCAACAACAAAATGAATTTGGTTAGGACCAGGTTCCTCCACAGATACAGATACAGCTTCTAAGTGGCTGGCCGTTCTCCCTCTCCTTCGCTCTCACACGCACTCTCTTCCGCTCGCTCTCTCCCTAAGGCCTTAGCGATCTTTATACTTTAATTTTATTATTTTTGCCGTTGCGCTAAAAAGTATCTGTACACGGCTGAGCAATGTCGTCGTCGTCGTTGTCAGCTTGTGTGTGTCTGTACTAGAATTTGTTGAAGCTTTTTTTTTCGCCAAAAATTAAATAATAAACCGCAGAAACAAGCCTTCTACATTGCTTACATACATTCGTTTTGTAAGTGCTGCCGTTGCATTTTCATTTAATGTTTTTTTTTTTGGGGTAATTTATAAATTTACAAGTTTTTTTTTCGTTTCTGCGCGCAATTCTTTTGAACTGCTTATTAAAGTTTTGATTGATTGTCGAACACGCCCCGGCATCAAGAGATGATGAGGCGAGAATACAAAAAATGAGACTGGAATTGCAACAAATGATGTATGAATGTCTGAAGTGGGTTTTTTGTTGTCTTTTGTAATGAATTGGAGTCATGGGGAGAGCAGTTCAAGGCCAACCTTGAGTCAATTTCAATTGAAGCTATTTGAAAATCCAAGTTAGAGAGGTGGCTGGGTACCTGAATCCTCTTCTAAACTACAAAGTGTCCAAAAAAAAAACAGGTCTCCTGTAATCGTGTTAATTGCCAGAGTTATTAATTGAATTAGCATAGATTGGCCTAGCCAGAACACCGCAAACAAGTGGAAAAAGGGGAGCGATCTTCAAATAACAAAAAACCACAACAACAACTTGAAATCCACGCGACAAAAATGCACAACAAGAAATCAGGTGAAGTAAACCGGTGAATTAATAAAAACAGAAAACTAAAGGCAAGAAACCTGCTTGAAAGACATAGCTGGCATACCAGAGTTGACACTGTCAGCAGGAGGAGGAGGAGGAGGGGGACACTTGGCACGCCCGAGCCATGAAAAAAAAACCCCACCAGCAAAGTTGAAAGCGAATTATGAATAGCGTAAAAAGAAGCCAACGATACAACAAAAATTGCATGCATGTCGCATTTGAAAATGGCCTTATGCAACCAGCGAGTGAGCGAGGGGAGGGGGCATGGCGGTTCAGTTGATGTTGGTGGTAAAACAACACCAGTTATAAGGAGACCCAACCAAAATAAATCAAAAACAATTATTGTGTAAGCAACAGTCAACAGGCCAACACACACATTTAACTTGTTTTTCCTTCTTTTTTTTTTAATGTTTTTAAATATTAATTTAGTTTATTTATTTACTTTGCGTGCGACTTTTCAACTCGTTGGCGTGTGAGCTGGAAAGCTAAATGTTTATATCATTGCAATTGTGTTTAAATTTACTTAATTTTCTATTAATTTCACACGTTTTGTGTATGGACAGTTTTGATGGTGATTTAGTTAAACCAGTTTGATGGGATCAAAGTGTTACGAAAGGGGAGGAGATTAAACATTATAAAACGCAAAATAGATTAATTTAAGTGACCTTAGATCGTGAAAGCTACGATAACCTAATTACCATTAAAAGTATGATTATTTCAAATTGTAATTACTTTCTTAATTACTTGAATAATTGTGCCTGTAATGGTGGGGATTATTGAGTATTTTGTGCTTGAAACTATGAATTAATTATATACTTCTAGGATATTACGATTATATAATGATTATCTCCAATTGTAATTACTTTCTCAATTACTTGAATAATTCTACCTGTAAAGGGGCGATTATTGTGTATTTTGTGCTTAAAATTATGAATTATTTATATACTTCTAGGATTTTACGATTATTCAATGATTATTTCCCATTGTAATTACTTGAACAATTCTACCTGGAATGGTGGGAAGTATTGTGTATTTTGTGCTTGAAATTATGAATTATTTATATACTTCTTGGATATTATAATTATTCAATGGCTATTTCAAATTGTATTTACTTTCACAATTACTTGAATAATTGTACCTGTAATGGTGGGGATTATTGTGTATTTTGTGCTTGAAATTATGAATTAATTATATTCTTCTTGGATATTATAATTATTTAATGGCTATTTCAAATTGTATTTACTTTCACAATTACTTGAATAATTGTACCTGTAATGGTGGGGATTATTAAGTATTTGTGCTTGAAATGATTAATTATTTATATGCTTCTAGGTGTAAACCGAAATTATTTACCCTTCGCCGAAAAAATAAGATCCAAAAAAGATCCATTTCGAAGTTATATGTCTTAAATATCCTTTTAATCATCCAGCTGAGCTGCAAAATCATCCAAATGATAATCAGTTTTCATATCCTTTGGATGATTTTTAGCTTCGTTTGATGATTTAAAGAATATTTAAGACATATCCCTTTTAAATGGATACCGGAAATCATCCAATTTATATTTTTAAGCTACCGAGCTCTGTGATACCAGAGATTCTCTGCAACTTTACAGCCAGGGTAGTCAATGCCGGAAATGATTCAAGTTACAATTACGATTACTAAAAAGACCTTATGAGGTATTGTTCTTTCATTATCTGAACCATCAAGATTTTTGTAATGAAAAGTAATTAAATACGTGAAGTAATGATTGCATTACTGCTCTGTCTACAAATAGGTATGTTTAAGTGAGCTTATACGATAGATGGTAGCGGAATTGAATTCTTTTCTGTGTAGATTGAAATGGTCAACATATCTAAATACTCTTCAATTAAAGTGCAAAACACTTCTCGAGTTTACAAGTGGTACAAGTTTTGAGTGGAAAGTTTAAGATCATGCCAGAAATGCTAAAAAATATACAGAGCATCATTTTGTTAGTCTTTTAAGTCAAGTCTAAGGTCCAATTTCTAATCTTCTATGTAGTCACATAAACCTGCAAATAACAGAACAAAATCTATGTTTATCTGACACATAGCAGCTATGTAGAGGATGTGAAATCAGTCATAAGTCTTCTTAGTCACAATAAACACAACTTAGTGTGGCGAAGAGTCGCTAGTTGGATTTATTGAAGTTTTTAATAGAACTGCAACCCCTGAATATGTTTTCGGGGCTCCGGTTTGCAGGTTCGAACCAAAATTGGGTTCCGAAATATGAGGTTTAAGGTTTTAAAATGAAGGTCCCTGCTTTTATCAATATCAATTAAAGAAATCGCCTTTGACCCCAGATGTCAGTGTAAAATTCCATTACCCATCATCATTTATCCATGCGTTCCTCTAAAATGTACTCAAATCAAGACCAAAGTTGCCTACACAAAGAATTCAAATCAGTTACAGAACTGAAAGTGGCGCTGTAGGCGGTCTATCCGTTTGACAACCCAGCATAAGTTCTTTCTGGTTTGTTTGGTTTCTCCAGACGTTTTCGACATTTATAAAACATGACCTAAGTCTGAATCCGAAACGTACGCTGTCTTTTTTGATAAATGCTGGGTTTAAAAAGCGGTTTCAAATAATGTCTTCAAGTATTATGAACGTTTTTCTAAATTTTGGATATTCTTTAAAATTTTCTAATGATTTTAAGACTTATTCTTCCAAAACCGACCAGATAACAGAATAGGACTGTTTGATATTTAAAATGTGTGCTAGACAGAACTGAAATCTTAGGTTCAAAACAGGCTCAGATTCAGGTTTGGTTCAAGCTTCGGTTCACAGTAAAATAAAATTTGGAATTACGGGTTCGAAACGGTTCGGTAACCCACGGTATGCCCAACATTTAGCGGTTGTGAGGAGCAGTGAAGTACGCAGGGGGTGAGGGTTTAAGGGCTCAGCTCACCCCACCTAATCACATACAGTCGGAAGTATTATTCAAATGTTTCAGCAATAAAAGTCAAAAAAGTCCCAAAACACCAACACTTTTTTTAAGAGTATTTCCAAATTTAAAGCAAAGTTCCTCAGGCAGAGCCCCTAGGGGGTCCGAACACATTCGACCACTCACACACAGACAGGAGCCGATTACTTTACGAATTCAAACTCGAGCTCATTACCGCATATATTCATGTACGTACACATGTCTGGTATTATGCTTACATATGTATCACGTAGCGCTCGTAAAAGGTTCAAGTGCTATTATTTTTTTTAATTTCCAATCAATTCCCTATGATTTATTTTCGTTCCACTTTGATTTACTGCACATTCACTTTGTCTTAATTTTGTTTCAAGTTCAATTGTTTTGCGCAATGCTTGTCAAACAGTCGCAAGGCTGAGTCACAGTTTGATAAGCATGCAAACAGCCATTAAGTTTCCTTGCAATTCTCCGCGTGTGTGGGTGTGTGTGTGTGTGAGTGCGAGTGTCTCAACTTACCGCTAAAATAAACAAAAAATCCACCAAAATTGCAATGCCTCTGTTGTTGTTGTAGTTGTGTGAACTTTTTTTCCGTATGCAATCGTTGTCACCAGCTCACACGCGCTTCTTATTTAAGCCTTACTTATCTTTTAATGAAGAGCAGCAACAACAACGAAAACGAAAGCTCTCTCGGTAGTAAAAATAACTGTCGTGGCGTTTTGAATGGTTTGAGTGCGGGGGGAAGGTGGTTGGTAGGTTGGTTGGTGAGGGGAGGTGGCACACACGTAAAATGTTGCTGCTTGTTTGTGGCTTTTTATCAAAAACTTGACGCGATCGGTCCGTTGGCAACGTTGTGGAAGTTTTCGCGGGTAAATGGTAACTGATTGGGCCACAGGTGAGAGAAGCAGTATGACCGTAGGCGGTAACTGGAAAAACGCCTGAAACGGATCGGTAAAGGGTTACAAATGCAACGGTTAATTTCAACGATTTAACACGAAGTGGACAGGCGTTTAAAAAGTGTTGGCATCATCTTTTGTGGTTTTATAATTTTAGTTTTAATATTTTTATTATTATCAACAGGATCTGGTTTTATTTTCATTGAACCACCATTTCTGTAAAATGGCCAGGAAATTATGTATCTACATGTTATCTACATGTGTCAAATTTGAAATTCTACAGCTCAGTGGCGCCAAGTCAAAGCCGGCTTTGCTTTAAAGGAGCTGCCCGTGCACAGTGGGCCTGCTATCTTATTTTTTCACCATTTGTGCACTAGTAAATCGACATATTAGTTAACGACTTATTAGTTAATGTATTTTTTTTTGGTTATTTCTAGCTCTTAGAAATTTTTAACATTTTTGAGCTGAGTCCTTCAGAAGGTTTAGACAAGAAATGGTTCTTTAAGAAAATATTATACATCAAGAACTGATTTTGAATGTAAAACACTTGCCGCACTTCAACCTTAACTCTAGAAGGGCTTTACGTGCTTCTAGATGATCTTCGTAAGCTCCACACGAATCTGTTATTGGAAATTGCTCATCATATCTCGATAACCAGTAATTTGAACCTAAAAGGCCTATTTTGACACATTTTAGGCGCGATTTGTGGTGACCCTAGTACAAGAAATATAAAACAAAGCAGTTTTACTGACACATGTTTGCAAAAAAAAAATGTAATATTCCTTAATTTATCAACTCCGGAGCTCAACTGAGAGTCGCAATTTTCTTCTTCTAGTGTCTGAATTGTAAAAAATGTAAAATTTCCACGTTTCGACAACTTAACAGGTCTTGAATTGCCTAATAGTGTTCTGGATATTACCGGATTTCGTTATTTTACTAATATTTGATCGGAACTCGTTCTTTCTTATTTCATTCACAATATAGTTGCTGTTTTGGTTACTTTTTCGGTAACTCCTGTGGAGACTATGCTGGTAATTTTTCGGTCACTGTTGGGTCACTGTTTTAGGCACTGCTTTGTCACTGATTTAGTAACTATTTTGCTCAGTGCTGTGATTACTGTTATGATATGGTCGCTGTTTTGGTCACCGTTTCCCTTCACTTCCTCACCATCACACTTTGAAATGAGAGCGAAAGCTAAAGTCGGCCCTGTCCGACTTCTACATACATTGAAAATAATATTAAATAGCCTTTCTCCTTATGTTAATTAACAGAGCATTAACATTTTGGTAAATATGTCAACATTTCCTCTGCAGATAGCGCAAGATGCTCTAATTCTGCCATTTATGAACCGTTCTTTATGAAAACTTAAGAGATTTTAGATATTGGAAGATCTAGGTGTTCATAAAGACGGACGGACCGGCGGACAGGGCTTTATAGACGCGGCTGTTGATGCTGATCCAGAATATATATATTCTATGATATCGGAGATGCTTCCTTCTGACTTTTCTGGCATTTGTACGACTTCAGTATATCCTTTTTAAAGAGAATCGGTCTAAAAATGAATTTTATATTCAAATGAATCACAGCGGCACTTTCTATGGAACAAAACATACACAGAGACAAAAAAGGATATTAAACAAGAAAGAAAGTCGGTCAAGCCCGACTATAACATACTCTGTACCAAGAAATTTTGTCTTTTGATCATAACTCGAAAACCGTTCATCCGATCTTCTTCATTCCTTTGGCGGATCGATAAGTTATTCTAATAACTAAATATGTCCAGAAGGAACAAGCCATCTATCTTCAAAACTGTGGGAGATATGACGTTTTTTCTAAATTGCGGGGGCGGGAGGGGGCGTGGCCAAATTTGAAAATAAACTTGATCTGCCTGCAGACATAAGAAGCATATGTCCCATACACGTCAAACCTCTATCTCTTACCATCTCTGAGATCTGTGCGTTCATACGGACAGACGGACAGACGGACATGGCTATATCGACTCGGCTGTTGATGCTGATCAAGAATATATATACTTTATGGGGTCGGAGATGCTTCCTTCTGGATGTTACATACTTTTGCACAAACTTATAATACTCTATGTACCTACGGTACAGAGTATAAAAATATCGATTGGATGACTTCCGGTAACCATTTGGATGGCAAATGTCTTAAATATCCCTTTAATCATCAAACGGAGCTACAAATCAGCCAAAGGATATGAAAATTGATGATCATTTGGATGATTTTGCAGCTCCTTTGGTTGATTAAAAGTATATTTATGACATATTCCTGCCAAATGGAACTTTTTTGGATCTTTGCAATGATTGCAAATCCAAACCAATCCGATAGTCCCCAATTCTCTAAGGTATGGATGAAAGTGGATGATCCGCTTACCTGCACTGAAATATATTTAAACCAAAATGCCAATTAATAATTAAAGATTTCCCCAAGTTAATTTATTACCCGAAATCCTCCAAATTCCCCAGCTCAAGGCTTAAAATAAAACTTTGCCATTTTCTTCTCTTTTTTTTTTTGGTTTCTTTTTCTGTGAAACTTTTATCAGCTACTGTCGCCCACTGTCCCTCTCTCCCTGCAGCGTTGCATATAAATTTGTTAGCCCAAGAAAAGGTATTTTGTGCCTAATCCCCAAACGTTTACCATTCGAAAAGTTGCATTTCCTATAAATATTCATGCAAATAAAAAGGAGGAGAGAATCCTGCCAAAAAGATAAACAGCAAACAAACAAACAAAAAAAAAAACACTCACACAGCAGGTGTTGCTGTCCTGCTTCAGTTTTAATTAAATGTAAAGAAGTTTTGCACTTTAAGTGCAATTCTAATTTAATTTCATAATTGCATATATAGAGTCGCATCTCTCTCTCTCTCTCTCCGGGTGTGTGTACAGTAACTCTCGCCCCGGGTTTTTTGGGTTGAGTTCTGTTTGGCAAACTTTTTGCAAAACTAATTAAAACGATAAGAGAGCGCGGCAAAATGTTTGCCCAAGAACCAAGCTAAACAAAAATAATGTTGATGTTTATCCACGTAGCTGGAATTTGCATTGGGCACGCGTGTACTACGTACGTACGTACATATGAGGCGGGCTGGAAGTCAATTTACTTCAATGACCATCCGGAAATTAAATAAATTCCATAAGCAACTAGCACTCAAAATTGGCAGCTGTCAGCTGTCACACACACCAACGAAATAGGTACAGTACAGCCCACACAAGCATATATCTTCTATTTTTCAATTATAACGTTTTGTGGCCTGTCCGACTGTACTGGGCGGGGGGAGGTGGTATACTTTTTTTTAATGTTTTTTGTCATCTTCCACTTGCATTTGTCCCCTTTCCGTGTCCAGCTGCCATATCATGTCATTCTCCTCTCTGTTACAGCTCTCTACATACATCCTTTTGCACAAATTGATTTCCATACAGGTAATGCACTCAAATGGAAACAGCAGTGGCTATGACTGATAAGAAGCGTTCACTGTAGACAATGCGAATTTTGTGTGTTTGTGTTAATAGGCTTGAGAGTGAAAGAGAACTGGGAGGACATGAATTATATGTGTATATGTAGTCAAAGTGTGGTAGTTGCATGATTTATTAAGGGTAAAATCTGCTTTTTGCACGATTTTTTAATATTTATTCCTTCTAGATAGTTTTAAAGATATTCTTAAAGGTCCTCAATTCGATTAGAAGCGGGAACTAGTTTGAAAATCAACCCACCACTCTGACAATCGCCTTGCTAGGCACAAATTCACCTCAACTGACCTCAGCAAGCGATGGCTCTCTCTTCCCCTCTCTCTCTCTCTTTTTGTTATTCATTAAGGGGCAAAATCTTAACATACATATTTGCTTTAAGCTCGATTTTTTTTTAGATATTCTTAAAGGTCCTCAAATCGATTAGAAGCGGGAACTAGTTTGAAAAGCAACCCACCACTCTGACAGTCGCTTTGCTAGGCACAAATTCACCTCAACTGACCTCAGCGCGCGATGGCTCTCTCTTCCCCTCTCTCTCTCTCTCTCTCTGTTATTCATTAAGGGCAAAATCTTAACATATTTGCTTTAAGCTCGATTTTTGAAGGTATTCTTAAAGGTTCTCAAATCGATTAGAAGCGGGAACTAGTTTGAAAAGCAACCCACCACTCTCACCGCCACCTTGCTAAGCACAAATTCACCTCAACTGACCTCAGGGCGCGTTGCCTCTCGATCTCACTGTTGTTTATTAAGGCTACAATCTTAACACATTTACTTTAACCGCAATTTTGTAATATTTATGCCTTCTGAATATATTTTAAGGTATTTTCAAGCTCGTCAATTCAATTAGTAGCGGAAACTAGTTTCAAAACACAATCCACCACTCTCCCAGGCACAAATTCACCTCAACTGACCTCAGGGCGCGTTGCCTCTCACTCTCTCACGCTCTCGCTCTTTGATCTCAGTGCTTTCTTCCAGGATTCTGTGTTTTCTACAAAGCATTTCTGGGATGAGAAGTAATTTTGAAGAATTTTCTATCAAAACGCATTAACACACTTCACAACACATTTCCCAGATAATTGTAAAAATTCTACCAAAAGGAATCACTCAAAACGGTTAAATTTAAATACATTCCATTCCAATTCCACTGGCCGCAACACAAATGAACTTTTTTTAAAGTCCAAAACCGTGCAAAAATCGTTCAATCTTTTTAAGTAAACGACCCGGCGCTCAGCAAGCGCCACAGCGTCACAACAAACCCCCCCATTCAATTCAATTCACACGCACACACAGCCACTTAATTAGCGGCCGTTCGCATGTGTGCGTGCGCTTGTCACGGTTCTTGGCCCTCAGGCGGGCGCAGTCTGTCTCGCTCCGACTTATGCATGCCGCCATCTCTTTTCGTTACATGCCAAGCATTTTAAATTTGTTGTATTGTATTTTTTGAAAAAATAATGATCATGCGGGTGTTTCAACCTGCTTAACTAAGCTGATCGCTTGGTAGCAACATGGATCACTTTATCGATTTTACGAAGAAGCCAACAAAAATGCGATCGATTGCGATCTCAAAATCGGAATAGCAAATGAGGATCGTGTTCGCAGAGAGCAAGAGAAGAGCATCACAGCAACTACATTAATTGAAACAGAAAAAAAATAAGGAAAAGAAAAAAAAATTGTACTTGGAGATGCCGGGGATTGAACCCGGGGCCTCTCACATGCAAAGCGAGCGCTCTACCACTGAGCTACATCCCCATGTGATGTTGGCTGGTCAAAGTGCTTACAAGAAACAAACTGTGGTGGTTGTGGCTATTAGAAGCAAACGCAAACGTAGCTGGTAGGCAAAAGGAAAGGTGAAAAAAATGAAATTATACGAAAAAATGAATAAAAATTGCAATTTAAAATGAATCTAAACTTAAATTTAAGTAAAGTGAACAGATAATTGGTAACTAGAGACATTTTTGAAGCTATTATTAATTCTTTTCTTGTTGAGAAAAGACATTTAATGTCCCTAAGCACTGTAAGTTACAGTTAGAAATGCACTTTAAGTGCTTACATATGCATGTATGTGTGAACAAACTCTGGTGTTGCCTTATTACATGATACAACAATAAAGGTAGGGTGCTTGCAGTGTGCGCCCTTTATTTTGTTGCTTCAGTAAGCAGCTCTACTACCGAGTTGCTGCAGTGAACATTCTTTTGCTCATAACTTGACTATCGTTTATCAGATCTTTAACTTTCAAGGTAGGCGAACCTTTTCTATCTATAAAACGTAGTGAGAAGACAACATTGAAGCATTTATTCGTGAGATACCGGCCGAAATGTTGGAAAGAGTATGCCAAAATTGGACTAAGCGGTTAGACCATTTAAGACGCAGTCACGGTCGACATTTGCATGAAATAATCTTCAAACATTAAATTATATGGACCGTTCTATCGATTCAAATAAAGATTTCATTAATTTTTCTGAATTTTATGTGTTTTGTTTTTTGAAAAACTTTCCTATAGCTCTTAAAAAATCACCCTTTATAAGAGCATACGTCCCATGCATGTCAAAGCTATATCTCTTACCATCTCTGAGATCTGTGCTTTTATATGAACAGAGGGTCTTGGCTAATTCGACACGGATGTTGATTCTGATCAGGAATATATAGAGTCAGAAATACATTTGCACAAACTTAAGATATTCTGTATAACTTTGGTACAGAGTATAATCGCTCTAAAGACCAATAAACCACTATATGACCAAAATTGGGCTATAACTTCTACAAATATAGATAGATAGTGAAAATTAGTGTTATGGGTTTTTATAAATACAGTTTTATACCTCTATAAGCCCACTTTTTCTAAATTCGTAATGCAAAGTTGCTTATCATGTCTTCAAAACAACATTTCTTATATCAAAAAGAACTTTCAATGTCAATATTGGACTAAATAAATGAAGAGACAACAAAATTCCATTGTTTTCAACATACCCTGCAGTACGAGGGGTGTCGATAGCTGCCTGCTCTACTTACTGCAGGCAATCTCTACTACATCGCCTTACAAGTAAGTACTGCAGTAAGTACCTACGGTTGGGTACCGACATAATTAAGATTTTGGTAAAGCAGCGCCCGTAAAGAAATGAACGGAGCTTACATTCATACATACACCAACCACTACTTACATGTAAAGCGAAGTGGTGGCGATTGGTAAGACCCTAAAACATGCCCAGCAAAAAGTAAGCACTGAAATGCATTACTGGTGGGCTAGGCTGTAAGAACTTCTGGAAACCAGTAAGTAGCGATGTACCCAGGTGCAGCGTATTAAAGGGTATTTATCCAAAAATTTTGCTGAGAAAGCATACCAAAGAAACAGTCAAACTTGGTAGATAAATGCAATATGGCGATAACTCAAGAGGAAACAAATCCAGGTTGCAAGCGTTTTTATTTTTTGCAAAGTACGTATTAATAAAAACTCCATTTGTTTCATTTGCACTGTTTTTGTGTTATTTTTATTGTTTATTCATTTAAACAAACGTCCACTTTGCCGCTAGAACAAATCAATTCGTTCGAGTGTTCCTCCTCTGCTTTTACCTACTTGGCTCAAATGGCACTTTGGGTTCGCTAGCACGCATCGGGGATGTAGCTCAGTGGTAGAGCGCTCGCTTTGCATGTGAGAGGCCCCGGGTTCAATCCCCGGCATCTCCAAGTATAATTTTTTGTCTCTTTTTTACTTCCTTTTTTTTTGTGTTTTATCTTCCACAATCTCAAATAAATATTTCTAGAGTTTGCCAACCAGCAGTCTAGCTAGGCTGCTTGCCGCCACCGTGCGTGCGTGTGTGTGTGTGTGTGTGGCTTTGGCTTCTCTTTCAGTTTTTGGACTTGATTTATGCGCAACGAGGCGGCAATAATGAATTATTTATACCGATTTACGGCTGCAAGCCAGGTCTCCATGCATGTCAATTGGCAAAAACACCAGACCAACGAGCTAGTACCAGTTTGCACTCCTCCAATGTGTTTGACTTCTGGCAAGCATTTAAGCCAAGTCAAGTGTACGGGCAATAGGAGTAGGTGGGCGTGTGGTGCAAGGATATTTCCTGCAACATTTGCTTAGTTGAAATTAAAATTAAATTTTGCATGAGGCTGAAATTTTTGGACAGGCAATTGATTTGCTTGCGGTTGAGCCCAGCAGAAGTCTCAAGTCTTCAATTCCTGGCTTCCAGTTTCGGTTGCTCTCTCACATGTGGCCCATCAATTAGCCAAGTAACAAAAATCAAAATGCCAAAACTACACACACGCAAATAAATATAATTTTCCAGCATATTGAAATTAATTACCACAAAGCGAAGGGACAACAACAATAACGTCTGTTCGTGTCAGTCGTCTTCTGTCTGTCTGTGTGTGTGAGTGTGTCTGACAATAAATATTTTATGGTCCCCTGATGGACTTGAAGGCATAATTTAAATAAAAGAAAATCCAAATCGAAATTGTCACACAAAATTTATGTAATTGCATAAACACCACAAGGATCCACACGAAATGTTGTCTCTGAGTTTGTGGATGTCTCGACAGGACTCTCCCCTCCCTCCCTTGCACAGCTGAATAATTGAGGCAACAAACTAAACAAATGACATAACCTCAATTTTGTGACGGGCGTGTCAGGACGAAAGTGTGTGTCAGCTTGAGAGGGGTTAAGCCAGAATCGAGTAAAATGTAGACTACTTTAAAATATCTACTTATTATTTATCGAAATATCACCTTATTTCGGCTTATTTTGTACTTGAATTAAGAATTTCGAGTAGTAAAAGCTTAATGAGCCAGGAAATACTTGACTGAAGAGCTTTTTTTTACTTTTTACAAATCAAAGGTACATTAAAAGTTTGAAATAGACAGAAGAAAGCATCTCCGACACGACATAAAGTATATATATTCTTGATCAGCATCAACAGACGAGTCGATATAGCCATGTCCGTCCATCCGTATGAGCAAAAAGATATTGGAGCTGGTAAAAGATAGAGCTTCGACATGTATGGAACCAAAACTTCTGGTGTATTTTCAATTTTGAATATCGTCACATCTTTAATTATATTCATTTAGTTTATATTGTATTATTCATTTAGTATGGAGCTACAACTAACAATTTAAATGGGTAAATGTGGCAATTATTGTCAGTTTTATCATCAGTAGACTTCGCTTTAGGCAGCAGATTGGCATTATCATTTCTTGGAGCTGGTTCAAAAGCGGTTAGGTGGGATATCGCGGATATTTTTCAGACTTTGAACTTGAAATGGTTAAGAACATTGTTTTTTTAACTCACTTTTCATACGTCAAAGGGCTAAAACCCAATTCTATCCATACATCAAGTAAGCAATTTCCCCTTCAAAAGTAATTTAGGTATTTTTGCTGGTACCTTTAATACCAAAACTGAGTTTTAAGGATATCCATTATTCCGTTTTTAATACATAATAGAATTTCCCGTATTATTCTAGACTTTTCTTTCTATTTAGAGGGTATTATCTGGGGGTATTATCCGGGTGTTTGTAACACATAAAAGAAAGCATCTCGGGCCACATAAAATATATATATTCTTGATCAGCAGGACGAGCTGAGCTCATTTAGCCATTTGTCCGCCCGTCCGTATGTTTCTTTGCTATCTCCTCCGGCAGTTTGAAAGCTATCTTCGTCAAACTTTGCACAAGGTCTTTTAGACCAAATACGCTGCACATTTGTCTGAACCGGCCGGATCGCAAGACTATAGCATATAGCTGTCATGGGAAAATTCGTTAAAAAACTAGTTTTAGTGAGAAAAACTTTTATGTTTTCAATGGAAACGCCTTCAAACTTTGTATTTCTTAGTTTGCTATGCTTTCCTACGATTTTACCAAGTTTGGTTGAAATCGGTTAACTATATAGTATAGCTGTCATAGAAAAGTAGACTATGAAAAGTAGTCTTAGTGAGAAAAACTTTTTTGTTTTCTACAGAAACGTCCTCAAAATTGTCATTTATTTATTTGATATGCTTTTACACAATTTCACAAAATAGCTCCAGTACGAATGATCGATTGAAAATGAAGTTCTAATGAGAAAAACTTTTTTGTTTGTAACTAAATCAACTCCAAATTTCTTACATGTTCGTTTGTTAGGCTTTTGCATGATTCCACTAAGTTTGGTCGAAATCGGACTGCTATATAGTATAGCTCCCTTAGAAAAGTAAGGTCCGAAAAGTAGTCTTAGTTAGAAAATCGTGCTGCAAGGTTTTGCAAACTACGGCCGATTGAAGTTAGCTTTTCTCTATTCTTTTTGATATTAAAATATAGATTTTTGGTATCCTTTGGATGATTCTCAGCTCCGTTGGAATAAAATTTTAGACCCATTTAACATTAAATGGATATTTAAGTATCCAAAAATGGATATTTAATAATATCCATTACAAATGGATGCCGAAATCATCTTATGAATACTATATAATATACTTTTTTTCTCTAAGTAGTAAATCAAATCCCGTAAATTCGTTAAACAGTAACGCAAATACTTAAAATAGGACAAGGAGGAACTTTCTTTGAACATTTTCAAGCCTTCCTTAACATTAGTTTCCCCAAGCTTGGATATCAGCACCATGCCTCTTAAGGGAGCTTAGCTCTCTTACAATATAAACGAAGTATGCAGCTCACGATAGCCAGCAGCTTGACAAGTTCAATGTACTTCTTATGGATCGCCCGCAACGATGTGAAGTCTCAGACTGGCTTTGATTTGCCATTCGCCGATATTTTCTTAGTTTTTTTCTCTCTTATAGTTGTACAGAGAATATTCCATGTTCCTTCAATTGGTTGAAGGAATTGTATAGATGATGTCCTCAGTATATTACTTAAATCTTTTTGAATAATAGCGTAACTGTAGAAACAACTCATACCATAAGCTTTGAAATTCCCAATTAGTTAAAGCAGAGTCTTCATAGAAAAGCAATAAAACAGCTGTACAGACAACTTGATCTCTGGTTAAGAGTGCACTATGAACTTGTGTGAACACCTCAGCCTATATTTGGTAGCTGGATCCCAGACTAAGACACCGCTCATCTATTCTCCATGATAATGCCATAATACTGTCAATTATAAACGTTTATCCTCTCAACACATTCACTGCAGCCTGGCCACGGCTTATCATAATCGCCTAACCTTAGGTCCCAGGGTCCTTACCTTCCGAAACTGCAATGATGTCCCTATTCTTGGCTCTAATTACTCAACCACAAATGTGGACATTTGCAAGCGCATAGATAAGAAATTAGAGATTCAAAAGCTTATGTCCTGGTCACGTGTGCGTGTGTGTGTGTGTGTGCACACACGACAAAGACCTAAGGCCAACTTAAGACCCAACTTAATCACATTAAATGGACATTTAAAATTCTCTTTCTCGTATCATCAATATCATTTTGTGTGTGTGTGTGTGTGGGGGCGGGGGAAAGGTTTTTGGGGAAAGTGAAAAACATATTTCCGCTTTGCCAGCAGCCACCGGGGCACAGTTGGGGGCACGGTGGGCGGGTGGGCGGTTGGTTGGCTGCGCTCGGAAGGACATCTGCATCTGTCTCGTGTGTGGAAATTAATAATGCATTCGATATCGTAGCCACTTTGCATTCAAATTCAATTGTGCGTGCGTGCAAATTCAATTCCCCAAAGCCCACAAGCATCAAGTAAATTATATTTGGGCACAATTTAAATTCCGAAACTATTTACGAGCCATCTGTGCGGCAGTAGTTAGGGCCAGCTGAGTCGCTGCCGACAATTGCAATTGCAAGTGTCAAAAAAGCGGCAGCGGCGACTAAACCAAAAAACCTCCCCGACACAATCACGTTTCAATTAACACACATGGCAGAGTCGGCCTGCTCCTCCTGCTCCTGCTCCTGCTCCGCCTTTTGGTCAAATTCATATGTAAAACACGCACGCATCGGGTTCCAGGGGCCTGAACATCATAATTCCGGCCACAATTCCCAAACACCGCAAAAACAACAGGCCGGGCCCTAGCCATTGGGGAAGCGACAACGCTCCAAAGTTCCTCCACACACAGCCGGGCAGCAGCAGCAGGAGCAGCAGCCTCCCCGCCTCCCCGCTGCAGTTTTAGTCCGGAGTTCTATGGGGCGCATGAACTAATTACGTTAATATGCGACAACGTTTTCATAGGCGAAAAATGTTTGCTGCACTGCAGGAGGTCCAGCCAAAAGGGAAAGGAAAGGGAATTGGTTGGGGGGGACTGCAATTGGATGGGCCAACAGTGGTGCAAATGAGTTAAAGTGGAAAAGGAATTGAGGGTAATGAAAAGTTATGGGAACGGGAAAGGCTTGAAATGAGTTTTACACAGATGGAGGGCAAATAAAAAAATAACACACGGTGCACCGCTTCCCAGCGACAAGGCAATGGTTTGTAACAACATGATGGAGGAATCTTCTCAAGAGTTCTCTGCCTTAGAGAAGTGCCACCAAAAGTGGCATTGAAAAACCTTCAAATCTCTTTATACTACTTACCAAAGGTATACACAGTATATTAAGTATATAACAGCCAGAAGTAAGCAGCAGCTCAGCACCTTTAAGCCAGAACTGTTAACTACAATTACCCAATAACCATTACCATTACAATTTTTCAAATAATTTAAGCATTTCTTGATGACGACTTTTTAGTTGTCGTTAATGTAACTTAAAATTACGATTATTAGTGATTATTCATTACAAAATTTAATTACTTTTACAATTACTTCAATATTTGTAAGTGCAAGGGGGGATTACTAAGTATTTGTGCTTGAAAAGATGAACTATTCATGTGAGCAAATCCTAGTTTTTACCTGCAATTACATGAATAATTCAACTTTCCAAGCACAATTACTAAATATTCCATCCTAACAGGTACAACTCTTCAAGTAATTGTAAGAGTAATTACAATTTAAAATAATCTTTGAGTAAACGAAACTCCAAAATCATGAATTGTTTTCTCATTTTCTGAATAATCGAGTTAATTGTAATGAAAAGTAATTGAATACGGTAAGTAAACATTACAGCTCGGCTATAAACTATGTATATTCCTAATCAGCATCAACATTTGGGTCGATATAGCAGAGATCTCGGAGATGTTAAGGGAAAGAGGTTCGACAAGTGTATGAAATAATCCTCTTGTAACACGGATAACATTATTTTTTAGATTTTGCCACGCCCCCTTTCCCCCCTCCACCGCAATTTGGAAAAGTCGTCATATCTCCCACATTTTTATATATGGAAGGTTGGTACCTTTTAAACATATTTAGTAATCAGGATTATTTATCGATACGCCAAAGGATTGGTTAATATCTGATGAGCAATAGTCAAGTTATAAGCAT
This sequence comes from Lordiphosa fenestrarum, assembly GCA_035044985.1. Taxonomy (NCBI): domain Eukaryota; kingdom Metazoa; phylum Arthropoda; class Insecta; order Diptera; family Drosophilidae; genus Lordiphosa; species Lordiphosa fenestrarum. The sequence goes on from JAWNNO010000495.1 coordinate 667,054, forward strand.
AAGAATGTTCAAAATGTATACTGTGCATACACTTTCGTTAGTACAGAGTTATTATATTCAAACTGGACGCACTTTCTCTCTGGTTTAAGACATGTTTTATAAAATAGAGACCCGCACAGTGGAACCACTGGTTGAAAATCATGGCAAATTTCCATAGTACCGCATTGATGTTCAGGTACCTCTAGTAGGAATACCGGAAATAATAACGATAAATGGAAATATCGATATTTTTTCCCAAAAATAAGATATAATGTTATCGAGTTCCGATATATCGTTATTATTTCCGGCAGCCCCACTAGAGGTACCCGAATATCCGAGGTGACATATCGGATATCGATTATATATATTATAAATCGATTATTTAGTGATATATTTCGCTAATATTTGTAATACTAAGATTCCGTGAACCATGCTTCGATCAAATACCTTAAGTTTGATAAGTAAAGCAATCGGTCTGAGAACTGAACCCTAGACTTTCCAACGGGTGCGAATCCCCGGACCGAATCTTCTCTAGAATTTCAAAGGTTTGCCTTGCTGAGATTTTGTTGTGTATTGGCGCTTTGATTCTAGATTTTGAATTCAGAACATAGTTTGAAAAACGTATCAAATGACAACTAGTTACCCTAATGACCCAATTATTCTTACGAAATGATCGAAAATATCGATATTTTTACCCCAAAATATTTCTATCGAAAGGATACTTTCAAAAATATCGATATATATAGATATATATCTGCTCTACCATCTAGTGTTTGATATTTCAAAGGACAGCTAATTAGATCGATAAATGTTGATGCTGTCTATCGATGCGTTTTCTCAAGTTTGCACAATTTGATACCTGGCAGCTCCATTTAACTTACCCCAATCACACACACACACACACACGCATACACACACAAACAAGGCAATGACAGTGAGGCATCCTGTCCATGTCCATCCATTGGGTCTCTGGTACAGCCCCAAAGTGCGTCAAAACTAATGGCCACTGACAACAAAGTAAATGAAGCATAGCTTGAAGCCAGACCTGGCCAGACCAGGCCAAAGGCAAATGGCAAACAGGTCGCATCTACCCCCAGCCCCAATCACCAACCACCGACCCCCTACCCCTGCCGACCGCCCTGCCACGTAATAGGCAAAATGAAAAATCTATAGAGTTAAATGAGTGAAAATCAGGAAAATGCATTAATGAATGAATGACAGCAGGCGCTGTCAGCAACAGCAACAGCAGCAGCAGCTGCTCCTGCTGCTGCTGCTACTGCCACACTCCCCCTTCCCCCCAACCGCCCCAGGACCTGAAACACTGCCACTGACCACTCACCCTCAGGGAGTAGGGGGGGCCGGTGTAGGTGGGGGGCGCAGGGCTTTGTAAACGTACGTGAGCGAATGAGTGAATGATCGAATGTGTGTTTGGTCAGGTTGAAGATGGACAGGCACGGGATGCGGCCAGCTTGTCCACGTTGTTGATGTTGGCTCGTTGAATGTCTTATTTATGAATGCAAACGCATTTTGGATGGGGTCGAAGAGGTTGGGGGGCTGGGGATAATGCTGTTGGGGCTTAGCTTGTACTACACCTGATATGATAACCGACGTTCAACACGTACAGAGTGGAGCATACGAGCAGGAGTACACGTCTGTGTTGGCATTCTTAATAGCCATGCGTCCAAACAGTTGCAATTTCTCCTGCCCGAGGCGCTCGCTTGGCATGAAGTTCCGTTCGGTGGGTGGTTTGTGGGAGGGAGGGCTCACTGTACTGACAGTTGATGTACAGTCACTTGTTACTGCTGAAAGGGGGGCCGTTTGGAAGTGGGTAGGTCCACTTGGTAATGGGCTCGCCCCCCCCCTCCTGCTGCAGTTGTGAGCGAATGGAAATTTGGACAAAAATTCAAACCGAAATTTAACCGAAAAGGAAACGGTCTTCCGAACTATCTAGGCTTTGGCTGAGGAAATGCGATTAGTGCGGTGTTGCAGTATCTTGTGGGGTGTATTTGCGGTGCTATTTTTCTACAATTTGAAACACACACAAAATTCTTAAAATAAAGAGTTTCTTAAGTTTGGGCAAATGTATGTAACATACAGATGAAAGGAATCCCTCCGAATCACTTCTTGTGCAACAGACAGGTGCCAGTTGCTGATAAATAGCTCTGGGAGCAAAGGCTTAACCATTGCTACTCTAAATCAAGGACCCAAAACCTCTGAACAACCGTTTCTCAGCCATCGGACGAAGTTTGTATACCCTGGCAGCACGTTTTTCTAACTCAGACTACTCTTGGGAGCTAACTTTTCTATGGGAGCTCTACTATATAGATGTCCGATTTCGACCAAACTTAGTGGAATCATGCAAAAACCTAACAAACAAACATGTAGGAGATTTGGAGTCGATACCATTCAAAACAAAAAAGTTTTTCTCAATAGAACTTATTTTTCGACCGATCATTCGTACTGCAGCTATTTGCTTTAGTTAACTGATTTTGACAAAATTTTATAAAATTGTGTAAAAGCATATCAAATAACCAAATGCCAATTTTAAGAACATTTCCATTGAAAACAAAAAAGTTTTTCTCACTAAGACTACTTTTTAGACTCTACTTTTCTATGACAGCTATACTATATAGATGTCCGATTTCGACCAAACTTGGTAGAATCATGGAAAAGCATAGCAAACTAAGCAAAACAAAGTATGGTGAGGTTTTCATTAAAAACAAAAAAGTTTTTCTCACTAAAACTAGTTTTTCAACCGATCTTTCCTATGGCAGCTGTATGCCAGGGTTATCCGAACTTGACAAAACTTTGTAGAAATGTGTAAATTCACTGAAAACAAAAAAGTTTTCCTTGCTAAGACTATTTTTAAAACATTTTTTTCTATGGCAACTATACTATATAGTTGTTCGATTTCGATCAAACTGGGTGGAATCATGTGAAAGCCTAGCAAACTAATGAATACAAAGTTTGGAGACGTTTCCATTGAAAACAAAAAAGTTGTTCTCACAAAGACTACTTTTCAACCTCTACTTTTCTATGACTGCTATACTATATAGTTGTCCGATTTCGACCAAACTTAGCAAAATACTGGAAAAGCATAGCAAACTAAGAACTACAAAGTTTGTGGGCGTTTCCATTGAAAACAAAAAAGTTCTTCTCATTAGAGCTAGTTTTTCGACTTGTCTTTCCTATGACAGCTATATGCTATAGTCAGCCGATCCGGTCGGTTTCAATAAATGTGCAGCGTATATGTATTTAAAGACTTTGTGGAAAGTTTGGTAAAGATAGCTTTCAAACTGACTAAGAAGATAGCATAGAAACAGACGGACATGGCTTAATCAACTCAGCTGGTCAGGCTGATCAGGAATATATATACTTTGTGGGGTCGGAAATGCTATCTTCTATGCGTTACAAACATCTGGACAATTTCACCCTCTGCAAGGGTATAAAAAGATCCATTTCAACTGGATGTTTCATAAATATCCTTTTTATCATCCAACGGATCTTAGAATCATTCAATTGATGATAATTTTTCTTATCATTTGTATGTTTTGTAACTCCATTGGATGATTAAAAGGATATTTAAGACACATCCAGTCCAATGAATAATGTTAATATCCCTTATTTCTCTGTGTAGGGGATCGAATCTAAGATGGTTGCACCTTTGACGTAGAATCACGTTGAAATGGTCACTTATACCTAGCTGTGCGGTGGCTGTGTTGAGTTTAATTTTGCTCATTTCACGAGTAATTGAAACAGTTGTTCTCCAACAATTTCGAAAGAACATCTTACTCTTATTATGAGTAGAGGGGTGGCCAATGTTCCAAGCCCCTTTCCCCCCAAAAATTAATGATAAATATTAAAACTTTGCAGTTCTGATTTGAGATGATTTCATTTAAGGTATATGTGAAACATTTGACTTCTTAATGAATCCAGCTCACAAATTTCTTGTTGTATAAGATGTCTCCCCCAGATACTTTCTCCTCTTTGATACCACTGAGCCGCCCAGTTCATTCAGTTCACTTCAAATTCCAATTCCAATTTAACTAAAAATCTCAGCAGGTAAACCCACGGCTCATTGAGATCCTGGCACCTGTTCCCCGTATTCAGCTACTTCCCTTTTTCACTCCATCACCATTTCTATTTTCTTTTTGCCGTATCTCAAGTGACATTTCTGCACAAACACAGACGACACTTGTGTAACTTCAGCTGCAGATTCAGCTGCGTTTTATCTACGACTCGATTTTCCAAGCGTTTAAGCAACAATAACAACAACTACAACAACAACAACAACAACAACAAACGGGTAAACAAAAAGGACGGGGTGGGGGGTCCGCTCCCAGTTCTCAGGTTCTGTGTCCACACTAAATGACGCTCGAGGGCAACGACAAGGAGTCATCCTGCTCAAAAGTCAAAAGGCTACGAAGGACGGCAACTAAACTGACTTTGGCTTTTCAGGTATAATTAATCTTGTTTAGCTCTTGTTGTTGCCTGTCTGTCACCCTGTGCCACTGTTTGTTTTTTGTCTCCTTGAAAGTAATCCCCGCCGCCGCCGAAAAGTCCTTTCGCCCCCGCCGCCAGCCGGCCCAGCACCCGTCCTATCGTAATGTATTTAGAACGAGTTTAATTTGCTCGCCAGCACATTTTTCTCTCCTCCTTTTCGGGCAGTGGCCCAGGTTAACTATTAATTTTCAGCCCCCTGAGCAAGATTAACGAGTGCATGATTGCCTCAAATTGTCTGGCCAAGCACGAGAGGGAGTCCTGAGCATAGTTAATAGTGCAAATTCATGGCATACTTGAAGGCAGCAAGGCAGCAAAAAAAAGATGTATTTTCGCCTTAGAGCTGCAATTTTGTCGCAATTTTCCAGTTGACTTTTTGTTGGCCCGAAAGGGTAATTAATTTTGGGCTGCTGCATGTCACAGCTGCTGGTTGGTGGATTTTTCTGAATTATAATGCGAATGGCTTTTAGATAGCACCTCACGCACTGGGCAGGAATGCAGGGACTCCCCCCCCCCACTCTCACCCAACTGTTGTCCGAAAAATGTTGCTCGTTTTAACAATTTTTCTTGCTGTTAAGTAAAATGTTTTCATTGTAAACGAAATGCAGCCAGCTGGGCCAGCAGCAGCAGAGCGGGCCAACTGGATTTTTGCTGTTTGTTATTGCAACAAAGCTGAATGTGTTTTTGCAGTTGACACCTGAAATGCAAACACATTTGCCACAGCCGCTGCACAGGATCTGGTATGCAGATTGCCAGAATTTAGATGCAAGCGCCGCCCGGCAGGCTGCAGATTTCGCACATGAAGAAATTCGAGTGGCTTGTTTTCATTTTGGCCAAGCAACACGAGGAAGCTGGAACCTGACTCTTGAACTGACCTTCTCGATGTTGGTTGACCCAGTGTGGTTGTCCGAAAAACTGTATACATTTATTTATACAAATTTCAATTTAAAGAAAACATTTTGGGCAAAGGTATGTATATCATGGTTGGCCTGGGGTTAAGACTTTATTTTGGTGAACAACTTGTACTACTTTTGAGGGAAACTGAGAAATCGAAGTACATAAGTTGACTGAATTGGGGGGAACCTGCTGTTTAATCTTCCAAAACAATTCAGTAATGTGTTAATAACACCTTTGATTTTGATTTTTTTTTTAGAAGAGAGCAAATAGGTTTTCAGTCGCTGACCAGCGAACGTTGATATAGGTCAGAGCTAGTTTATTTTTGCCTAAGTCTCGCTTACACTCTCAATTTGTGATCTAGCTGTTCTTAGAATCATTTTGTTTACATATTAAGATTACTTTTTGTTCATTTTGGCAACAATTTGGATTGGATTTTTAAAAGTTTTTTGCCCCTTACTTAACTCTTTTGGTTAACGTTCTAGAAACATTTGGGCTATATATTTTGAGCGTTTTTGGTACACTTTTGTAGACGCTAAGGCTTATTTTGGCATACTATTGTTAAATTTAAAGCAAAGTTGTAAACTAATACACAAAAAAACAGTATAGTTTGTATATTTAAGCTTTTCTTAGAGTTTTTTTGAACTCAAAAGGCGTCTCTCTCTTTCCAGGGGACGTCTCAGGTTGGAAAGATAAGCTTCTTATACTTAAACAGGCAGATAACTTAATATATACATTTTTGCCACGCCTCCTACCGCCCTAGCAAATTGGAAAAAACGCCATATCTCCCACAGTCTTATATATAAATGATTCGTATCTTTTACATATATTTAGTGCTCCGTATTACTTATCAACCAGCCAAAGAATTGATAAAGATTGAACGAACGTTTGTCAAGTTATGACCAAAACAAAGTTCGCTGCCGCCGGGCAGTAGCAGCGCTGCTTTCTACTGATATCAAACAGCTAAATACATACTGAGCAGACACTTTTATTGGTACAGAGTATATTATAATATGCCTTGACCCACTTTCTTACTTTATATTGAGTTAAGACAGTGCTAGAGTAAGTGAGCGATTTTTAAGATCTTACTTTTCTATGAGAGGTATACCATATAGATGTCCGACTTCGACCAAACTTACTAGAATCATGGTAAAGCATAGTAAACTAAGAAATACAAAGTTTGGAGGCGTTTCCATTGAAAACAATAAAGTTTTTCTCACTAAAACTAGTTTTACAACCGATCCTTCCTATGACAGCTATATGCTATAGTCATCTGATTTTGACCAAACTTTGTAGAATTGTGTAAAAGCATATCCAATAATTAAGTTACAATTTTAAGGACATTTCCATTGAAAGCAAAAAAGTTTTTCTCACTAAAACCACTTTTCAGACTCTACCTTCCTATGACAGCTATGCCATATATTGAAAACAATAAAGTTTTTCTTACTAAAACTAGTTTTTTAACGAATTTTCGCATGGAAGCTATATGCTATAGTTATCCGATCCGGCCGATTCCGACAAATGTGAATGGTATTTGCACTACTTGATCTTGTGCAAGGCTTTCAAACTGACGGAGTAGATAGCAAAACTACATAAGGAAATATCTATATCAGCTTAGCTTGTCTTGCTGTTCAAGAATATATATACTTTATGGGGTTAAATATTATTTTAAGCATTGATCTGCAAACATTTGAAGAGTTTTAGTATATCCTTTTCATCTTTTTTGGCTCGATATTTCTATCACTAGCGTTTAAAGGTCTCTGCCACTGCAATTAAAGTCCTCGCCTCGCCTCTGTCTTGTGCGAGCTGGCACCAGTTGATCACACCAAGCTTCCTAATCCATCTCAGTTTTGGTCGTCTCCTCCTGGTCCTGCATTCTGTTTGCAAGCCTATTTTGGCGCAAGGGTACTGTAACTTTTGAGAAGGCATAATCTTACTTTAAAGCCGCTCCATCTTACTTTGAGTAGCCTTTTTATAGATATTTTAGGATTTTCTAGACCTTAATTTGTAAAACTTTGCTTGAAATCTGAATATAATATAAATTCGGCTAGAAAATGAATACGAAACTCAGGAACTCAAGGCTACAGAGAATTTTGGAGTCGTGGCAATTGACTACAGTGCTCATAATTGTTCTTAAACGTCCTTCCCACAATAGCCTGATAAAACTATCAACTCAGTTTTTACTATATTTTCGCTTTACTTTCTTGTCAATCCGTTTAAAGCTCTGGCAATTCAGCCGAACCAAAAATGTTGATGCTGCTCTTCTTCTAACCTTATCTCCACACTCCCAATACGTATTAGAATTCAAGAAAAATAAAACTCCTTTATCCTAGCTGTCTACATCGACCTTCGACCGCATTTGCATTAAGTGCCACTTAACAGGGAATTTCAATATTTTATGCCAAAAAGTTGCATCTCCAATCCGAACTCGGCTGCTGCTGCTGTCTGTTTTGCCTGTGGAAAGTTTGAATAACTTGTGCAATGCTTCCACCGTCTGTGAAAAGCCCATGAATCACTTTGTGTCAACCTCCTGTGGCTGCGATTGACTGTCAACGAGATTTTGGTATGACAGAGTCGCTCTCACTCCGCTCCTCACATATCGCTTACAAGGGAATTTTGGCTGGCTTGGCTCTCAGCTCCGTTTTCCACACTTCAGCAGGATGATTGAGTAAAGAGTTGAGGGTATAGAGAATAAATCTTCTTAGGGGCAAAAATGCTTGAATCGTTTTGATTAACTTCAATTACCTTGCCTTGCCCCCTCACTCCACCCTTGGCTGGAAAATGCATTTGTGCATTTCACCGACTACCTAATGCAGCGTTGCATAATTTCCAGCATCAAATATTTAAACGAAAAATCTTTTGTGCACAAAATCAAACAGTTTTTAGACTGCCCCTCCCGCCGGTGCCAGCAGCAACCTTGCCATTCAGTGAAGCAAACGTCTGAGGGCAAACAAACTGTGTTTTTTTTCTCTTCTCCCATTTTTTTGTTTTTTTTGTTGCCAGCGTCAGTTAATTTAGTCAATTCAGGGTAAAGTTGTGCCCCCTCGGCCACCCGTACCCGTACCTGTGCATTTCTTTCATTTCATTTCATTTTGTGCGCCGCAAAACGCGCTGCTGAAATTTTTATGATCCTTTTTTCCCTCTTTTCTCGCGTGCGAACATTTTCACAAAATCAACAGAAAATTGACTTAACTTTCCACTGCGGGCTCTGATTAAAATATCATCATCCTTGGCAGCATAGAAAGGTAAGAAGCTTGCGTGGCTGGGATAAATTTGCATTCCTTCTTTGGCGAGCACACACACACACACTCGCGCACTCGCACACTCACAATTATTTTAATGACTCGAAAATGCAGTTCAGGCCAGCGATTATACCCGTATAGTACACGGCAACACACTGTATGACTCACCACCAATGTGATGACGAAATAGGAACATTTTGGCATACAAAGGATGTGTCAAGGAAAGCAAAAGCTTTGCTAAATTATAGTAATAATACTTATTGTAATTCTTGATGATGTGGAGCAGAGTTATACTTACCCTATACCAGTGGTCGGCAACGGAAGCAGAGAATTTGCCAGTGGCAATTGAGCAAATAGTCACTTACTATCACGCATTTGTTTGTAACGCATAGAAGGAAGCATCTTCGACCACATAAAGTATATATATTCCTGATCTGCACGACGAGCTGAACCCATGTCTGTTTCTATGCCATCTCCTCCGTCAGTTTGAGAGCAATCTTCACCAAACATAGCAAGAAGCTTTTTAGTACAACTACGCTGCACATTTGTCGGAACCGACCGGATCGGCTGATTATAGCATATAGCTGCCCCTTATGAAAATTCGTTAAAAAACTTTTAGTGAGAAAAACTTTATTGTTTTTCATGGAAACGCCTCCAAACTTTGTATTTCTTAGTTTGCTATGCTTTTCCATGATTCCACTTAGTTTGGTCAAAATCGTAGAACTATATAGTATAGCTGTCATGGAAAAGTAAAGTTTGAAAAGTAGTCTTAGTGAGAAAAACTTTTTTGTTTGCAATGGAAATGTCCCTAAAATTGGTTTTTATTTATTTGATATGCTTTCACACAATTATACATAGTTGGGTCAAAATCGGTTGACTATAGCATATAGCTGTCATAGGAACGATAAGTTAAAAAACTAATTTTAGTGAGAAAAACTTTTTTGTTTTTAATGCTAACGTCTCCAAACTTTATATTTCTAAGTTTGCTATGCTTTTCCATGTTTCCACTAAGATTGGTCGAGATCGGACATCTATATAGTATAGCTGTCATAGAAAAGTACAGTCTGAAAAGAAGTCTTAGTGAGAACAAGAAAGAAAGTCGGTCAAGCCCGACTATAACATACTCTGTACCAAGAAATTTTGTCTTTTGATCATAACTCGAAAACCGTTCATCCGATCTTCTTCATTCCTTTGGCGGATCGATAAGTTATTCTAATAACTAAATATGTCCAGAAGGAACAAGCCACCTATCTTCAAAACTGTGGGAGATATGACGTTTTTTCTAAATTGCGGGGGCGGGAGGGGGCGTGGCCAAAATTGAAAATAAACTTGATCTGCCTGCAGACATAAGAAGCATATGTCCCATACACGTCAAACCTCTATCTCTTACCATCTCTGAGATCTGTGCGTTCATACGGACAGACGGACAGACGGACATGGCTATATCGACTCGGCTGTTGATGCTGATCAAGAATATATATACTTTATGGGGTCGGAGATGCTTCCTTCTGGATGTTACATACTTTTGCACAAACTTATAATACTCTATGTACCTACGGTACAGAGTATAAAAACTTCATTGTTTGCAATGGAATTATTCTTAAAATTGGCATTAGTTTATTTGATATGCTTTTACACAATTCTACAAAGTTTTGTAAAAATCGGTTGACTATGACATATAGCTACAGTACGATTGATTGTTCGAAAAAAAAGTTTTATTGAGAAAAACTTTTTTGTTTTAAATGGAATCGACTCCAAATTTCTCACAAGTTCGTTTGTTAGGTTTTTGCATGATTCCACTTTGTTTAGTCGAAATCGAACATCTATATAGTATAGCTCTCATAGAAAAGTAAGGTCCAAAAAGTAGTCTAAGTTAGAGAAACATGCTGCAAGGGTATACAAACTAGCCGAAGTTATCTTTCCGCTATTTTTCCTTTCTTAAATTTAGAAAATATTCTTTCCAAAACTAATTAAATGTTTTCTGGCTTATAGAAAATAGTTTTTTAATTCTAGAATATTCTAAAATATATGCTGAATCGCCTTTAACCACTCTTTTAGAGCGTTTTTCTTAATATTAGGTCGATTTCGCCTATTTTTGAGTGTAATTTTAGGTGTATGCCCGGCACTTAGTGGGAGAAGACTCAAATCACTTGGTCACCCCTCTTTACTCAACCTTTAGGAAGTATCTGAGATAGAGATTCCGTCTCTACTGAAATGTTTATCCTGCTTTCAAAGACTTAAGTGGGAGGAATCTCTACTGGTTTAAATAGGGACAATATGGTATGCAATGCAATGCAGCCCCAAAAGTTGTGCAAAAGTTTCGGTATGGAAGTACGAAATCATCGTAACAACAAAGGTTTGAGCTTGTCGATCCCTCGGTTCTGGCATGGTATCTGTGTACACAGTTTCTTAGATGTTTTAGACACACTATTGTCTCTATTTTCAGTGCATTTGGGCAAACCATTAAAGTGAGTGGCTTTATTGTTCCAAATTTAACAAGTTATGAATCATATTTGTAAACTTTTCGACCACTTCTTTAAGTTCCCAATGACCGAAAATCATTCTTGGACTCTTGCAAAGAAGTCAAGCTTAACCATTTTAATTCCATACCACAGAGTCTCTACTTATTTAGCCCCGGGGCATGCAAAAATGCAAAAATTTCGCGCTTACCAATAGAAAAATATATTCCGCCTGCACTTTATCCCGCCGCACACCTGCAAGCTTTAATTTGCGCCACGTAACCTTTCACCTGCCTTCAACTCACCTTCCCCCAGACAATATATAATTGCTGGCACCTTTTGCGACGTCTACACAACTTTGTCTAACCATAAATTTGCATTTTTTTTCTCTGCTCCTCCACCTCCGAGTTGGAAGAACTAAAAATATGGCCACTTTGTGCAGTTTTGCTATTTTGCAAAGTTCCCAAGGAAGGGCCCAAAGCCAAAGTGGACATAAAGTTTGCTTAGCAGCAAGACGACCCCAAAAAATGCAAGGTAGAAATTGCATTGCAAATAAACAAAACAAGGAATCTGTGAATAATGTTTTACGATATGAAAATTGCACTGATTTAGTGCCTGAAATTTGTTGGGCAATTTATTTGCTATGTGTGCGCGCGCGTGTTGCACCAAAAACTTAAAGATGCCGTTGGAAATGTGTTTAATTGGCAACGCGAGAAACAAAGCAAAGGCATCCTTTAGCTCTGCTGGAGACTGGGGGGAAATCATTCAGGTTTTGTTTCATTAAAAAGTGCAAAAGGGCCAGTAAATGCCTTAGGGAAATTCGAAATAATACTAGAATGATTTGATTTCATTTTAAGGAATTGCTTTAAAAAGATAACTAAAGTTAAATAAAACACCTCTAGGTTGGGCCTTAACCAATGACATTCTGTAAGAGATAAATGATCAGCCTTTCTTCAGTTAGCTGTTTTGGGGCTGTCGGAGTGCCCCATACAAATGAAAAATAAGTTCTGAAGCTAGAACAACCATTAGAAAAGAAAAGAGTAAATCATTTAAAGCCTTTTGCTGTGCAAACGCAATCCTTCGACGCATAACAACAAATGTTACTAGTACAAACGCATGATATTTTGCAGCTGTGTTAAATTCTGCCAGCAAGGGAAGGGAAGAGAGTCACATACAAAGTTGCTATAGCAATTTTGCTATGCGCAAGCCTCGTTACGCATTGGAATGGCCATGCAGCCGATGCGTATAGCTTGTGGGCACCGCTGAACTAGACCTAAATGAACCGTAGATGTGATCTACAAATAATCTTCTCTTCTTCAAACCATTCTGTATGTCAAAGTACAACTCTTTATCGTAGCTCTCCTCACCTTTTAGCTAACTACCACACAAGCCTTAGCCTAAGTTACGCGTGACGTGTGACGCTTTCTTTTCTTTTACTAAAAACCAAGTTTCTATTTAGTTTCAAGTTTTTTTTAAGCTTATATTTTTCCATGGATTTAATCTAAGAGAGATTCAACCCTGTCCCTTACCTTAGCTAACCGCAACTCCAGCCACAATCGAAAAACTTTCCCCCAATATTCTCTTCTTATCTACTAACTCCAGCAATTTGCCTTAACAGCAACTTTATAAAAAAATTAACCAGTAATTATGTTTCAACATTTCCCTACCCCCCACCGCCCAAAAATAAAATGCAGAAAAAGTAACCAAGTAGCTGAGACCGCAGACTTAATTTGTGCTCTAACCAAAACGCTTGAATTAACAAGAACAACAACTTTTGGGGCCAATGGCCAGCCGTGTTACCAAGGAGACACCCACGAATCCCTTTCCCTGCCACTTTACCAGCCTTTCCGGCCACCACTAAATTCTGTTAAGTTTTAGGGAAAGTTCTTTGGGATAAAAACTTATGGGTTAGAGCAGCAGGAGGGAGGAGCTCATGAAAAATTTACCAAGAAACTTAAATTTTATTGCCTATAAAGACGCATTAACTTATGGCCGAGGTGGAGTGGGGGGGGGGGGGGGGGGGGGGGCGGGGAAGGCGGATGTGCGTGAATGCCTGGGCCTTTGCATAACAACGACAAATTGGAACAGGAGTGGTTGGTTGGCTCGGAGGTGGAAGTAAGTTTTGGTTTTTTAGCCAACGCCTGCAGTTCTTGTGGCCGGCAAAAACTTTTTCTCTATTGATCAGCACAAAAATGTGTTCCTAATTGAAATGCTGGCTGCCCCTCAAGGTGAGGCAAGACATGGCGTTAGTTTACCTTCAATTTTGTGGTTTTTTTTCTTTGCCGAGCGGCTTTTATAACTTTTTGATTGAGCAAAAAGTTGGAAAGGCTAAACAAATAACCACTTTGCTTAATAAGTGGTCTAAGGTTGAGCCATAATAATGAATGAGGCTTGAAAAAAGATGTGGGGGGGGGGGGGGGGGGGGCATTTAATGGCTAAGCGATGGTTTTTGGGGGCATACTTTTAGGCTAAGCCGATTAGGCAGGAGGCGAGCTTAAGTGGATTTAGGGATAAGTGACATAATGAAGTAATAGTTATTGGGATTGCAGGAGAGGAGAGAGAGGTAATAAAATGCAGGGACATAGAGCAGGCTTGGGTATATATATCTATATCTATATCTATATCTATATCTATATCTATATCTATATCTATATCTATATCTATATCTATATCTATATCTATATCTATATCTATATCTATATCTATATCTATATCTATATCTATATCTATATCTATATCTATATCTATATCTATATCTATATCTATATCTATATCTATATCTATATCTATATCTATATCTATATCTATATCTATATCTATATCTATATCTATATCTATATCTATATCTATATCTATATCTATATCTATATCTATATCTATATCTATATCTATATCTATATCTATATCTATATCTATATCTATATCTATATCTATATCTATATCTATATCTATATCTATATCTATATCTATATCTATATCTATATCTATATCTATATCTATATCTATATCTATATCTATATCTATATCTATATCTATATCTATATCTATATCTATATCTATATCTATATCTATATCTATATCTATATCTATATCTATATCTATATCTATATCTATATCTATATCTATATCTATATCTATATCTATATCTATATCTATATCTATATCTATATCTATATCTATATCTATATCTATATCTATATCTATATCTATATCTATATCTATATCTATATCTATATCTATATCTATATCTATATCTATATCTATATCTATATCTATATCTATATCTATATCTATATCTATATCTATATCTATATCTATATCTATATCTATATCTATATCTATATCTTCCGACTATTTTCCCCATCTTTTCACACTCTTCCGCTCTGTTGTTCCTGATTTATCACTGATATCCTTTAAGCCTTAAAATCTCAACCCACTTTTCACAGCATTTTCAAACTCACCCAGCCATAACCCCATTTTAATCATTGCTAATCCCCCCAAGGACATTTATTGACACGTAAATTGTTCGTCAACAACAACTGCAGAGGCGGCTACCCTTTTGTGCCATTCCCCGGGTCTTGGCATGAAGGGATGATGCCTTCAGGTGTGCAACGTGTTGTGTAAATATTTTGCTTGACACTATTAAATTTTACTAAAAACAAACGACTCTCCGTCTCCCACTCGCTCTCGCTCTCTCTCTCTCCGTGTGTCTGTTTTTTTATGTGCGCTACAGCAATTTTTAATTAATGTGATTAAATTAATTTAATGAGCTTCCACTTTCCTTGCTCCCCGAGTTTTCCAACTCACTTTAAGCGACAATTAAATTTTCATGATAAGGACAACAACGGGGAGACGTAAACATAAACGCTACGTTTCGTGTAATGTATAACGTGAAATGATTTTTACGACGCCCGACAACCACACCACATGTCCCATCAACGTCAGCGCCAACCCAGTCAAGAGCATCGAGCATCGGGCAGCATTATCATTAACAACATCATGTGAAAGTGCCCGCTGTAGCTCAGGGCTTGGGCTTGGGACCGGGGAGTCTGGGTCTGGGTCTGTCTCTGGTACATACATTGTCAATTGGTGCGTGACAGCAGCAGCAGCAGCAGCACCTTCAGTAGATGCCTGAATGGCAGAGCAGAGCCGGGCAGGGCAGGGCAGGTCAGGACGGGGCAGGTCACTTGCATGGGGCGTCCCGGCTGATAATAAAGCAATTTCTGTGTTAATTTTTACGCCATGACCATAACCTCACTTGCCTTAATTGATGTTGTCTAGGTTTATAGTGGGGACAATTAAAACGAACCATATTATGCCTGGCGTTGGGCCTTTGTCTCAAGGGCTGCAAATTTTGCTCGCCGGGCAGGACAGGTGGAGCGTTAAAGCAGTTGAGAGCTTTGGGTGAAAAGTGGTCGAGTTGGGAGCAGCTAGTGATTGCAGGAGTGCCTTAATTTTAATTAGATTTTGATTTACCAGTAGGGTGGATGAATAGGAACCCCGTTGGTTGCCTTGAAGTCTTTTTCAGAGTTCGCCAATTGTGTGTACCCTGTATTAAGGGAACAAAGGGGAGTATGATAAGATTAGGTTAGGTTAGGTAAGGTTAGGTTAGGTTAGGTTAGGTTAGGTTAGGTTAGGTTAGGTTAGGTTAGGTTAGGTTAGGTTAGGTTAGGTTAGGTTAGGCTAGGTTAGGCTAGGTTAGGTTAGGTTAGGTTAGGTTAGGTTAGGTTAGGTTAGGTTAGGTTAGGCTAGGTTAGGCTAGGTTAGGTTAGGTTAGGTTAGGTTAGGTTAGGTTAGGTTAGGTTAGGTTAGGTTAGGTTAGGTTAGGTTAGGTTAGGTTAGGTTAGGTTAGGTTAGGTTAGGTTAGGTTAGGTTAGGTTAGGTTAGGTTAGGTTAGGTTAGGTTAGGCTAGGTTAGGTTAGGTTAGGTTAGGTTAGGTTAGGTTTGCTTACCTTAGCTCAGGTTAGCTTAGCTTAGCTTAGGTTAGCTTAGCTTAGGTGAGCTTAGCTTAGCTTAGCTTAGCTTAGCTTAGCTTAGCTTAGCTTAGCTTAGCTTAGCTTAGCTTAGCTTTGCTTAGCTTTGCTTAGCTTAGCTTAGCTTAACTTAGCTTAGCTTAGGTTAGCTTAATTTAGCTTAGCTTAGCTTTTGCTTAGGTTAGGCGGGATAAAGTAAGCTAGGGCGTGGTGTGGTTCATTCCGGCTGCCATAATAATTGCTTGCCCCGTTCCACCTCCGATAATCACGTTCATTTTTCAATACCAAGCTGGCGCAGTTGATGCATCCTCCTGTCCCTTCCCTGCCCCGCCCTTCCCTTCCCCCCACCAAATAATCTGCTCGCATTAATTACAGTTTGGCGCTGATCTAAGTGACAACCAGGGGGGTAATATTTTGTGAGCGTCGCCAAACTAATTGCAACAGTTACGAGTTGTGTGCGCCATATTGCCATGAAGCCAAAGCCATTGTCACAGGACTCGCCTCCTTGCCTCCTCTCTTGTGTCCTCCCAAGGGGCTGGGGCTGTCGCTTTTTGCAGCGCGTTGGTGTGTGAAATAGACAACTTACGTGCCATTCTCTGTAGGTGTATGTGGTATGTGTGTGAGTGTAGGGGTGTGCGTGTGTTTGTACCTTCGACTTCTTTTAAGAAAAAATGCTGAGCAAAAGCAAACAACTAACAAAAAAAAACACACAACCAAACTGCAAAGTTTCTTTTTCACTTGCACATTTTTCACTGCCATGTGCCAGGTAGATGTCGCTTTCCTTTTTTTCTTTAGCCATTCTCCAACACTGGCACCTGGGGAATTTACGTGTGCATGCGTGCGCTTAGCATACCACCCCCCCCCCCCCCCCCCCCACTCTTTCTCCCTCTCTCTTCTCCACCCCAACTCTCTCAGCCAGTACAAAACTTGAACCGAGTTGCCATTGTGGTTGGGTTTTTACCCTCTTATGCCTTTTTGTTGTATTTTTTGGCCTTCTGCGGTTAAGCAGAAATAATGCATGTGGTTGTATGCGTTTTTATAAACGTTAATTCTCCTGCGGTTTATGCGGGAGTTGGGTTTGCCATTTCCATATTTTTTTTTACACACCATTTTTTTGTAGTTTTATAATTTTAATGTGTAAATTGGCTTAGTCGCTGAGGGCAAATTCAAGAGTTGTCTATGTGGACTTTTTGGAGTGAAACATTTTCAATTTTTATACGGAATCATCTAATGGTTTATGGATCAACTCCTCAAAGCGAGTGCTTTTCTCTTTAATGTTTTCATTATTTGTTATCGTTTTTCTACTGGATTCTCGAGTATTATTATAGAAGCAACCATTTAACCAAAATCGTAAAATCGGAGGTATCACTTAAATCCCAAGAAATTTGTCAATTTCTTCTGATATTTTGCCAAAGCTTCCCTTGGCACTTCGATTATTAGTTTGATGCTAGTAAAAATGAATTTTTTGACTTTCGAATGTGTTTTCTCTTTTTTAGGATAACCTTATTTTGCCTTTTCTTTCTCATGTCGAATTTTTCAGAGCCTATGCGTTTATAGTACAAAATTACTTAAGTCTACAGCACTAACCCCCCTTTCGCTAGCGAATTAGCTCACCACTGGTATTGCATAGTCGCACAGAGGTTTGTTTAGTTTAGATTTTAGTTTAATGAAGTGAATCGGATGCATTGTACTTGTTGTTGAGCAAATATTCTAGCTTGATGAGTTTTTTATCCATTGTGCCCCTTTACTCAGCTTACAGGAGTTGTCATAGTTTTCGTTGGTTCTAAGTTCTAATGTTACTATCCTTTTTGGTTCAATTTTCAAATCGTTTACTGCCTTTCCATCAATTTGTCGTAGGAGGATATGGTTGTGTGGCGTTATGAAGCCTGTTCTTGTTCCTGCTAGCGGGTTCAACCTTTTTCTATTCTTTAAGAATTCAAGTTTAATTGGTTACTACCAACTGTTGCTTGGCCATGTGTGAGGATATCTTTTAACCCAGTTCACAGTTCATGTGAAGGTCTGCACATTCATACTTTAGCTCAAAATATTCTCGTTAATCCCATTGCCTAGAATCTTATCGTTATTCAGGTCCAGCTTCTTGGACAGTTATTAGAGACTCGTGTGTGTACCACTAAATATTGAGTGTGGTGGCATTTTTGAGGTGTTCTTCTATTGAGATCCATTCCATCTTATGTTCTTTGCTTAAGGCGATATTCCTGTCGAAGTGGTTGAAGAATTCTAGGGTTTTTCGTCTACAAATATTGGAATCCCTTTGTTTACCAAGAGAAAACTTGTAGTTTTTAACCATTCATAGATAAAATTGCTGTTCTTTTTATTCCCCTGCAGAGGGTATTTCGAAGGAAGGTCAAAGAAGGAAGCATCTCCGGCCACATAAAGTATATATATTCTTGATCAGCATGACAAGCAGAGTTGATTTAGCCATGTCTGTTGGTTTCTATGCAGTCTCCTTCGTCAGTTTGAAAGCTATCTTCACCAAACTTTGCACGAAACCTTTAAACCCATAAACGCTGCACATTAGTGGGAGCCGGATGGATCGGATGACTATAGCATATAGCTGTCATAGCAACAATCGGTCCTAAAACTAGTTCTAGTGAGAGAACCTTTTTTGTTTTCAATGGCAAAGTTTCCAAACTTTGTATTTCTTAGTTTAATATGCTTTTCCATGATTCCACAAAGTTTGGTCAAAATCGGATAACTATATAGTATAGCTGCCATAGAATAGATAGGTTATAAAAATAGCCTAAGTAGGGAAAACTTTTTTGTTTTCAATGGAAACGACTCCAAACTACACATTTATTACATTGCTATGCTTTTCCATGCTTCCACCAAGTTTGTTCAAAAAGATAGTTTTTAAAACTAGTCTTAGTCGGGAAAACTTTTTGGTTTTCAATGGTAGCGTCTTCAATTTTTGCATTTATTTCATTTATGTAGTTTTTCACAGTTCCACAAAGTTTTGTCCAAATCGGCTGACCATAGCATATGGCTGTCATAGGAGCGATCGGTCGTAAAACTAGTTCTAGTGAGAAAAACTTTTTTGTTTTCAATGAAAGCAACTCCAAACTTTGTATTTCTTTGTTTGTTATGCTTTTTCATGATTCCACAAAGTTTGGTCGAAATCGGATAACTATATAGTGTAGCTGCCATAGAAAAGATAGGTTTTAAAACTAGTCCTAGTGGGGAAAACTTTTTGGTTTTCAAAGGTAGGGTCTTAATTATTTGCATTTACTTACTTTATGTAGTTTTACACAATTCTACCAAGGAACGATCGGTCGAAAAGGCAGTCTTAGTGAGAAAAACTTTGTGGTTTTCTATAGAAACGTTGCCAAACTGCTTATTTATAAGTCTGATATGCTTTTCCATGATTCCACTAAGTTTGGTCGATATCGGACAGCTATATAAAATGGCTGTCAT
The DNA here is from genome assembly GCA_035044985.1 of Lordiphosa fenestrarum. Lineage (NCBI taxonomy): Eukaryota > Metazoa > Arthropoda > Insecta > Diptera > Drosophilidae > Lordiphosa > Lordiphosa fenestrarum. The sequence continues at coordinate 686,533 of JAWNNO010000495.1, forward strand.
TGGAAAAATAGGTAAAAAAAGTTAGTTTCTATCAAGAAATGTCCTTAAAATTGTCAAATATTTATATAATATTAACTTCAAGAGAGCCTCTACTTTTCGACGCTGTAACAGTATTTGCGAACCAGCAGAAAAATGTTGTCAGTGTATTTCTGACATTCAGTGAGATATGACTTCGGCAAGCATTCGAGTGTGTTCGGGGACCCCAGGTGCTACTGTTGGGAATCCGGTACTTCCTCTGCCTCGCCTTGCTTCGTCTGCAGCTGCTGAGCAACTCAAATCTATGCAGAAAAGTGGAGATCAGTGAGACAGCTTTGCTCCCAGTCCCGTACCCCTTGGTTCCTGTGCTACTTAAAAACAGATAATCATCCAAAAATGCTGAAAATGTAAGATATCCTTACCTTCCGTTTGCTATGCACAAAACTTAGCCCAACTTTGTTGCCAAAGAAAAAAACACAATGGACATTTTTTTTGTAATTTATTTCTTGTGTTTTTATTGTATTTCATTGTTGTTGATGGTGTTCATTGATGTTTGTTTTTGTTGTTTGTTTGTTTAATGTTTTCATTTTCAAGTTCAATTTGTTGTTGTTGTTGTCATTGTTTACTTTACCGCTAAATAACTTTAAATGTTGTATTTTCATTACCAATATTCTTCATACATTCATACAATTTTGGTTGTTCATGTTGTTGTTGTTGTTGCTCTTGTTGGTTGCCATTGATTTAGCTTCGCTTTTGTTGTTTTTTTTTTATTCGTTTCTTTACATGTATAAGTATATAATAATAACTTAATTTGTTTTGTTTCCGTTTTCTTTTTCTTTTTCCTTTTTTTTAATATATAATAATAAATATAATAATAATCGTTAATAATGATTTTATTTATTTTAAAATATTTTTAAAAAATGTTTCGTTTTTAGGAGTATATTTAATTATCGTTGCCCCAATCTTGTTCTTCTGGTTCTGCTGCATCCGCCTCTACACATCTAACTGTATTCCTAGGCCAAAAAACTCTCGTTCATTGCACTTACAAACTATTATTCCAATTCATTTTGTATAAGTTTATATATATATATGTATATATATATATTTGTATAGGTATATGCTAGTTTAAGGGGTTTTTTAGGGGGATTTTTGTTTGTTTAATAAAAACAACTAAAAAAGTAAAAACAAATTACAAAAACAAACAACAATCAACTGTTAACAAATAATAAGGGTAGAACGAAACTGGTAGGTTCCATACCCAACCCAAGAGTGACAAAACGAGAAATTAGAGAATCGATAGTAAGAATCAGACATAAATCATATAGAAAAATTCGTTGATATCACCTGACAAAACATAATGAAAGACTACTTACAGCTTAAATATAGATATATATATTTATAGATGTATATGTATATCATATGACATTTAGTTTAAAGTGGCTTTTGTTTTCAATCAATTTGTTCACACTTAGTTAATTGGGGGTTCTCTTGGTTTTAATATCCGGTTACCATAACATGTATTTTTGTTTGTTTTTCCTTTACTTTTCAATAAACACATCACATCATATTCACAATTAATAATCATAATCATAATAATCTAAAATTAAAAGTTAACAATAATAACTATGACACTCTCTACACATAACTCTAAGTTGATTACGAATGAAAAAAGTTTCGTTAAATCTGATGATGAGTTTTGTTTCTTCTTTTTTTTAATTTGCAAAAAACTTTTTTTAAGGCAAATAAAAGTTTCGTTTCTAGTTTACACAACGCTAAACTGAAAAACTATTTATGAATTCTTAGATGGTAAGAGGGGGGGTTAAGAACACTGGGGATTATGGAAGTACCCAAGAACCCAAACCCAACATTGGGATGCTAGAGACTAGAGAGTTGGCTGGTTACTTTCACAAAAGGGAAAACTCAAATAGAAGCCATTTTTCAAAACTTCTCTTGCTTTAAGATGATTCTTTGAATCAGGGACTTGACTTTAGTGGTTCGTTTGTTCAGCACAGTGGCTGATGCCGAACTTTTACAGAGGGGCTGGTTTTAGTAAATGTTTTCTCTAGTCGTTTGTTCTTTAGTCTAGTATTTAGCAAGTAAATATGTGTTCAGTGGGGGGTTTTAAGCCCCAAAACCCCTTCTTGACTATAGCCTACGCCACTGATACAGCAAACAGCTGTGAAGGTAAATATCGTTGAATCTTTAAAACAACTCAGGGGATCTCTAGTTTCCCAACCATTAGAGGGGGGTTCGTAAAGTACTTTATAATGCCACAAGTGTCATCATTTAGTTTAACTGTGTTTGTGTGAGTGTGTGTAATATATATTGTGTGTATGGGTAGTATTTTTTGTTGGGGGAACATTTATTTTATACACAAAAAGTTTTTAATTTGGTTTTTTGTTTTTTGTTTTTTTTTTTGGGGTTTTTTCTTGCCGTAGCTTATTGTATTTTTTTTTGTATGTGTTTCATTCATAAATGTTTGTTTGTTTGTTTTGTTGTTTAGTAACTGTTAAAATGTTTACGAGTTGTAGTTGTGTTTGTTGTAGTTTTTAGTATCTACTAAATATGTGTATTTTTATGACTATTTTGTAGGTTTTTATTTATATATATAATTTTTTTTTGTTTTCAACTTGGCTTTGTCGTTCCATAGTTAGATTTAAGGTCTGCTTATAATGGACGGAAACTTATTAGGCATTTTAGTTTGGAGTTACGAGTATTCTATAGAGACACAATTAGAGAGAGACAGAGAGAGAGAGATAGATAGAGAGAGAGATAGTGGTAGAGCGCTAGAGTATGTGTGGCTGTTGATTGGGAAAATCAGGCAAAACAATCGTGGGTAAATCAACAAATTTCCGTATATTATAACCAGCCCTTAAATGTTTCATGTGAAGCAATTTCTGAACGATCCTAGCGAATGTTGATTATTTGTTGTTTTCGAAGGGGAACCAATTTTAAAATTACGTTTATCTAAATATTGATTGCTACTATTCAATATGTATATATATGTTTTGTTTTTGTTGTGTTTTCTTATGTTTGGTTTTCCTTTACAAATCAATTGATGTCAATTCTGTCCCTTTTAAACATTGTTTTTTTTTTGTTTTTATTATTTTCGTTTCTTTAAAAGATCACATTTCATGTTTTTAGTTGCCTTTAGTAAATATCTGTAATTTATGTGTACATATACATAAATATATATATATATATATGCAATATAGTATATGTGTGTGTATATATATGTGTGTGTGAGTGTGTATGTTGTATGTATGTGTGTTGTATGCTTGTTTGCATTGTATGTATTGTATATATATATATATAGAGAAGTTGTTGGGTTTTCACATCTGTGAAATTATTGTGTTGATGAGAATTTTTGTTTAATTAAATAAGTTAATCAATACGAAAAGGACCTGTGTTAAGTGGACGAATTGATTTGAAAAAGCCTGGTTTACTTTTCAAGATTTACTTTTGAGAAACAATATATGAGTTTCGATATCTATTCGATATATATGTAAACGAATTGATTGGAAAAGCCTGGTTTATTTTTCAAACTTTGCTTTTGAGAATCGATATATGAGTTTCGATATCTGAATACTATTTGAGGAGAAGCTATATTTATGAAAGCTACATTTGAATGCTACAGTTTTCTAAGTTGAGAACGTTGTCACGAATATCTTTAAAAGCCGAGAAACAATAACCTCGATAGTTTGAAAAATATAAAGAATGGTACTCCTTTAGGGTTGACGATAAGGTATCGATATATTAAAGGTTTTGTTAGACTTATAAACTCATAAGTAAGTCATACAAGTAAAGGGGTTACTAGATCTCGTCGCCATTTCCACTCGAATTCAATATAGTTAAGGTGGAGCAAGTTCCATGGTTTTCTTTCACCTGGTTGCTTTCTCTAATACCATATAAAACTCTAAAATTTACACCAAAATCGACTTGAAACTTGTAACACTGCTGATAACATTTCTTGGTTTGATAAAGTCGTTAATCGATATAAATCTTATCCATATATCAGAGCTAAAGTTTAATGTTCCTATTGTTTCTCTAGCTGGATTTCAAAGTACTCTAAATGTTTCATAGAATCGGATCTGTTTTATATGCTATGTTATTAATGGTTGCCAAAATACTGGCCTGTTGCTGTTATCGATTACAATTTGGTAGAGCTTTACTTGATCGACTTTGCTATTCAACTTTTAACTTTAAATTCCCACTAATTTTCAATCGATACTCTAAATGACAAAACGTTTTAAGCAAATTCTTTAATCTTTTGTTTTAAATTCTCAATTCTTACCATTTTAGATTAATCGAATTCGGAACCGAGAAATAAATCAAAAATAAAGGTAAGCTAACCAAATATTATTTTAAGCAGGAGAACAAGTTTAGTCAACTGTTTTCTAAGGCCCGATTTCTTATCTGCTACATAGAGCTATCTGTCAAATAAACCTACAAATAGCAGAGCAAAATCTAAATTTATCTGTCACATAGCAGTTATTTAGAAGATAAGAAATCGACCCTAAGTTTAGCATTTTCCACTCTACCAATTGACTAGAAAGGTTACTAACAATTTCCAGGACTTTCAAAGGCTTTAGTAGATAACTTTTTATCGATATATTTGTTTTTTTCGACATAAAAAATAACGTTTAAGTATATTTTGATTTTAGATATCCATTTTGATATTTTGAAAAGTATTGACAACCCTATTTAACACAGTGGAGTTGTCGATAATTTATCAAATACAAATATCGATAATATTTTAAGTCATAATGCACATATTTCATAGTTAATATCCATAAAATGTTATTTCCTCAATCCATTTAAAATCACTGAAAAAACTCTAATGAACGTTCATACATTCACACTTGCAAGAACCCATAAACATTAACATATCGATAAGATATTGACAACCCTAGAATAAGGAGTGAAAAATTCTCAAAATCGTAGCTTGCAAAGAAGTGTTAACCACTTTTCTTAGTGCAGCAGCACACACGGTCTCTCACTGAGCCGAACACTTTTTTTCAATTCTCTTGTGTTCTCTGTTAGGTGTTTTCGGTTGAGTAAAGCAAACGAGTCTGTCTGCGAATAAGATATCGAAACAAATGTCTGCAAATGAGCAGAACACAAACTAAAAAATGTTTTTTTGTGTTGTGTGCAGAATTTTTCATTTGAATGTAAAAATTCTCAAAAGATGAAAGAAAATTGTCATATTTCATACCACTGACTCTTGGGCAGAACTTGAAAAACCAAATAACTTGATGGATTTTGGGAAACGGGAACACCTACCATTTTCCGAAACATTTTCGAATTGAAACCCTCGCCTTTAAGTGTGACCAGTGCTTTGAAAAGTATGCCATTATTTAGCATATTCTTACTCATAGTTTTTCTAGTATTTCCAGTTTTCTCTCCTCTTTTTTGATAGTATCAACCAAATAGACATAATTATGCCTTAAAATCAGTTCAACTCCAGACTTTTGAATACAATTCGCACCACTTACAGTTCGATCTCTTTTGCTTAGGTAATTAAGCATAGGAAGAATTTCTATTTGAGTGTGTGTGTGAGGGTGAAATGTTGCTAGAGATTTCAGCTAAATTAATAATACACTTAAAAAAAATGTTTGCATTTTCAGTGTGGTTTCTGTTAGCTTATCCTTAAGATTTGATTACTTTTTTTGTTTTGTTTTGTTTGTTTTAGTGTGTGAGTTTTTGTTTCTGTTTGATGCCGTTTTTTGTTTTTGTTTTATTTTTTTGTATATAAAAAAATATGCTTTCTCTTGCTGTAGTTGTTCTTGCTGATTTACTGGTTGTTGTTGTTGTTCTTGTTGTTGGTTGTAGTTTATAAAATGTAAAAAAAGGAAAATCTCCATTATTTATGCATGTATTTCGTTTCCTCTCCGGGGGCTGTAGTAAATCGTTGTTGCAAAAATAGGACGTGACTGTACTTTTCAATTTTGTTGTTGTTGTTGTTGTTTTGTTATCTATGGCCTATTAAGTTGTTATCTCGTTTTGATTAATTTTGACTATTTTTCTGGTGTTTTGTCCCATACATGAACTCTGCCTGGCCTCCTTACCCTTAGCTACTATTAACATTCGTTTAAGTTTGTTTTGTTTTTAATTCTTGTTGGTTTCTGTATTATTGAAATATGGAACACTAGAGTTTAAAATAGTTTGTAACTAATTTTAATGCAACTGCGTTTTTTTCCCAATTTTTAATTGCTAATTTTTGTATGTGTTTTCTTTTCCATTTAACAACACTAAACGTTTTGGTTTTTTTTGTATTATTCATGCTTGTCGCTGGCTTACAACACACTTACGTTAAAGTCTCTTTGCAATACGTACGAAAAAGTTCTGTAGAGTTGTCAGTAATATATAAATAGTTCGTATCAACCTTTTGAATTCTCATCAAAAATGTAGCAAAATGTTGCTCTGCTATGTGGATTGCCGCCGCCTGCTTGTGTGTGGTTTAGTTTTCACTTTCACCATCTTTTCGTTTAGTTTTTCTTTTGATTTTTGAACCAGGCTAAGTACGTATAACTAGTAACTAGTACGGGGGTGATGATTTGGGTTTGGTTGGGTGTTAAGGGGTGAGTTGCTGTGAAGACCAAAAAACTTATGACTTAATATTTCAGTATAGTTGCATTGTTTTTGCTTAGATGCAGGTCGAAGGTGCGGCCACTGTGGCTGGCGTCATGGTGATGGTGGTGGCCGGCAAGCCGGTGACTGTGGTGGTGGCCACCACTGGATAATGATGTCCTATGTAGGCCTGATGTTGCTGCTGCTGTTGTTGCTGTGTGGAGAATTTCAACAAATGCTGCTGCGGTGGCGGCCCTTGAAGTGAAATGTATGAAGCCGCCTGTATGGGTATACAATTCGAGTTGTAATCGCTGCTCAATACCAAGGTGGGCGTGGCATCGGCATAGTAGGCGGGGGCCGCCTTCAAAAATGCTGTGGTTGTGGCCGGCCCAGCATACTGTTGCTGATGTGGTGTGGGCATGGTGGCTGTGGAGGTGGTGGACAAAGTGGTGGCCGACGAGAGAGTGGGTGAAGTGGCTATCGAGCAGGATGAAGACGATGAGGCCGATGAGGGGGAATAGGGTGAGCTGCAGTGATAGGTGATGTGTGGCTGTTGCTGATACATGTTGCTGGCGTGCTGTGTTGCTGCTACAACTTGCTTGTTGTGATAGTAACTGAACTGTTGTTGCTGTTGCTGTTGTTGGTGCTGCTGTTGCTGTGGCTCAATGATGATCAAGTTATTGTTGTTGGTGTTGCTGCTGTAGCCCACTGCTGCTGTGACATTTGCTGTGGTTGTGGCCACCATTTGGCCAGGAGCAATCATTGGCTGCTGCTGCTGCTGATGCTGATGCTGCTCATTCGGATTGGTTATCATGGCTGCCATTATATTGGCCGGCGGCAAAACAATCGGTATATGATAGTATTTACATTGCTTGCGACGACACTGGCTATTGGCATGATCGCGACAGACAGCAACACGTTGATCAATCACCTCGACTTTGTCATCTGCATCAGGAAAAGGGTTGGGAAAAATAAAACAAAAGACAGATACGAAATTAGTACAGTTTGTATAAGAAACATTCAAAATATGTTGGAAAACAGTGAAAGCTTTTCAATAAAAATACTGATCAAGTTTTAAGGACATTTCAAAGTTAGACCTCGGATTTAAGATTGCGTGTTTGATTCCTTCGTAAAGCGTGCGAAAAGCTGCCTATGGTTTGTGGTTACAATGCGCTGAAATGTTACACAAAATGTTCATTGGCCACTCAATTGAAAGTACAAGCTGTAATTGTTGTTTTATGCATTGTCAATATCAATTTGAATCCAGATATATCGTTAGAAAATCTATAGAAAGTTCAAAGACCCACAATTTATACAAAAACACAAATTTCTTAAGGTTTTAATATCTATAAAGATACACAGCCCTTTAGAGCCTGTTTGTTATGCGATTGATTGTTGGTCCTTCGAGCCGGACCATCTTAAAGCTCAACATGAAACGGAATATCACTCAATTAGTACATAACCAGGCCATAAATCATTGAGGTTATCTGAATGTGTCCAGGAAATAGTATGAAAATTGAAAAATATTCATTCTAGCAGTACTTATCGCTCTTATATAAACCAAATTTGAATTCGTAACCTTGGGTTCATTGTTAAACAAAGCTAACCAACTTCAACTCGGTATGTTCACATCCATTGTTGTGACTTCATCTGACACCCAAGGCAGTCATTTGAGAACTTAGCTGTTAAGTTTACTTGAGATTTGAGGGTTTTGGTTTAAGCCTTATTCACGACCCAAAAACAATACAAATCGTTTGGGAATTGGGTTGTTTTTGATGGAAAACTGACTTGTAGAGCACATGGAATTATTCAAAATATTGTTCACTGTTAAGTTAAATTCCATTTCGAAGTCTACTAATCAAAAATATTAGCATTCTTAAGCTCTTATGGTGTGTGAATCATTTAAAATGCTTTCCAGGAATCCAAAATCTTACGACTAGGAGCTATTTTTGTTGGGGATTTTTAAGGTGGTTTTGCATTAAACTTTCTTGCCGCCCAGTCAACAGCAGACCGCAGCTGGGCAGTAGGTCAAATTTGAGCATATCCATAGTTTTTCTTGAACCTCACAGAAATATTAGGTTCGGAACAGGTTCAGGCTTAGATTTTATATCTAAAGAGGTTCGGTGCAAAGTAAAAGTATATTGGGTTCGAATTGGTTCGCTTTAAGTGCCGTTGGCAGTCCTGTTTGTAGGTAATACTCCAGTATCGTTTTCTTTGTTAAACTTTGTCTGCTATATGATGATCCCTGCTGCAAAGGGACTTAATCTATTACTTTATTTATACACACCAAATTATTCACGGTTAATGCCCTTTAAAGTATGCAAACTTTATTCCCTTAAGTTATTAGGTATTCAAATGAAGCCTTTGCAAGTCTGTCATAGATATTCGATACTGCAGATTCACTCAGATTGTAGGGTATTCCAAAAAATGTTTAATTAAGACATATCTAAAATACATATTTTGGTAAAAATAATGATTTTCATAGAACGTAGCATACTTTAAAGGGCATTAAGCATGATATATTTTGTGTGGCTAGATGGAACATGTCTACTTGCCTTTAATACTCATCCCAAACCTATTCCTAACTTCTGTCTGGTCTTAAGCTGTATTTTCACTTGTCGAGTTCTCTAATGAGATGGCTGAATAATACCTTAGTTTACTGTTAGTTTGCTGACCAAAAACTCTAAAGAAAACTCAGATAGCCTACTTATTATGTCGCTTTTTATACAACTTAGTGCTTTACAGATTGACTATTATGTATGTCTGTTATATCTCATATGGGAAACTAACAACAGAGGTTATCATCTTGACTTTTCGATAACTTATCGATAGTTGATAGATCCAGCTTTTGAGCGAAACAATACTAAACAAGCCGGACCGAAGTTCGAATGTGGTAACCGCACAAATATTTAATATTATCGATGACAAAAAGCCAATATTTTTCCAAATCGAAATTCTTCAAATTTTAGCCAAGCTAAAGTATGAATCAATCGTGTGTGGGTGATCGAAAATCCGAGGTCTACTTATCATTTCGGGTGATGTTAAAAGAGCAGCTGACTTTTGAACCTTGGTTGGTGGTGGTGTTTGGTGTTGTGACTGTGAATAATTTGAAAAAATTTGTGTTCATGATTGTCTCTTTGACTTTGGATGAACATGCGCTGCCTCTAGTAACCAATTTTACAACATTTTCTGCAACTTCTTTATCATTTGCTTTGTGTATTTCGGTGTCTGGTGTAGAGAATCTTGATAGAAAAATTTGTTTAAGCCAAAACCTAAATTCTAAAAAAACACACAAAAACAGGGAAAAATGAATCACACTTAAAAACAAAATTGTGAAACTAATAATTCATATAACAGCCAATCATCTGCTCCTAGCTACAAAAGCTCTAAAAAGCATAAAACTAGAGGACTAAACGGAACGCAAAAAAAAAACACACAGAACTTAGGCCACATGCACTTACCTTCAGTTAAATGAACGAATCTACAATTTAACCGACTGCACATAGATCTATTAAAATCTTGGCACACCGGGAGGGTGTCCAGTAACTAGGTATTCGGGTTTTTGTTTTGTTCGGATATGACGGGATGCAAAAACATAAAAAAATGGGAAAATTGGGTTGTTTTTTTTGGATTGGTTTTTTTTGGTTTTTTTTTCGGTTGTTTTTGAAAAAAAGAGAAGAGCAGAAAAAAGAAAAGAAAAATATTACAAATTAGTCCAGAGTCTTATCGTTATCATGTACATAAACAATCGCATATATAGATCGATATCTAGAATGGTTAATGGTGGGTTAGATCAGGATCAATCGACAGTGGTTTTCCAGATGTTAGTTGGTAGTTTAAACGTACGCTAAATTGGGGGGACTTAACTAGTCTAAGGGGAGGCGTAAGAAACTCAATTGAAAAGCGAATGAAATTTCAAGGGTTCGCCGCGCCTGCGTGTGTCCTGGAAATGTGTGGTGATGGGTCTGTCTGGGGGCGTGGTTGGCTCTCTGGATGGATGTATTGATTGAACGAACTTAAAACGGTAAACTTGGCCACACAAAAGCTGAGAAATAAAACCCCAAATTGAAAGCAGCAAGTACGGGAATAGGTAGGAAGCTCTTTAAAACACTCACTCACTTAGGGAAACGATTGCGACTCTCTTTGCGATTATCTTTTGCTTAAGTTCTAGTAACGGTTTTTACATGGTACGAGAGAGAGTTACATTTGTATCCTAATAGGCGGCACTAGAAATATAAGAGAAGAGAGAAGAGAAAAGAAGGAGAGAACGCAATGCATACGTAAAGTTAATGTTCGGTACCAGACACACAGGAGGTTGTTGCTTTACCCATAAGAAAAGTAAGAAAGCTAACTCAAGCGATCGCACACGAAAAGCTAAAGCTGGCTACATATCAAGCACACACAGAAATCGAGAGAGAGAGAGAAGCTTAACGAAAACCCGTTTCCAATGCGCTCTTTACCTAATTATGTAAAAGGTGCCGTTCATTAGCATGGGACACTGAGTAGTGTATAAAACGCCCCGTTCCGGTTGGGCTGAGGGTTATCAGAAAGAGGATGAGAGAGAGGGAGAGAGAGAGAGAAAGGGTTAGTCTTTAGAGAGAGAGAGAGAGAGAGTATTTGTTGCTGTTGCTGCTGCTGCTGCTGTTGCTGCTGCTGTTGCTGTTGTTGTCGGGGCTCTCTAACGTGTGTGTGTGTGTGTGTGGGTGGGTGGGTGTGTGTGTGTGTGTGTTTGTGTGTCAACAAAATGCTAGGTGTGTTCAGGGACCTGACATCATCATCATCATAATCACCGCCGCCGCCGCCGTCATCACCGTTGACAACTCGAGCGCGCCACACCTTGGCCTGCAGGAGCGGCAGCTAAATTTGATTAACCCAATTCACTTAGGGGCGGGGTGGGGGCAGGTCAGTCCCCCTGGCCTCAACTAATACTTGCTGCTCTAACTGGGTTTTATTTCTATTTAGATTGTACAGTTAATAATTGTGTAAATTATACATAAAACGGTACTTAAAAACTAAGCGATAAGCTCATGCAGAAGCTCATTGGCCCAGACACACCATACCTGTCCACTGGCATCGGTGTATATGACACAGGAAGCGTTTAGGGGTATTTTATTGTTGTGGGCTAAAGAAATGTTGGCATATTTTTTGGTTGTTTCCACAACAACAAAAAAAAACACATGCAAATTATATTCGATAAAAAAACAAGGTGTGAGAGAAAGAGATTAAAATAGTGTTTTTTTTGGGTGTTGAAACAATTGCGAGGCGGAATCCATGCAGCGCGCGTTCATTTTGCATCCAAATCCGTGAGAGATTAAATTTGATTTGGTTTTTTAGTTTGCATGCAAATTTGTGTGTATTTGGTTTTTATTGACGCATATGTGTGTGTTAGCATGTAATAAAAAAAGGTGATAGAAACAAATTAGTCGAAATAAATATAGATTGGTTTTTTTTATTTTGTTTTAAATTAGAGGTAAAATATTGCTTGGAGAGACCTAATATGTGAACAACAAGTGATCGAAATTATGGAAAGTCTTAGTATTTCCCGAAACACCTAACCTGTTGTAGAAATGTCATTCAGATGGCGCCTTTAAGGACCTCTCTAGACTCTAGAACTCACAAAGATGTGTAAAGGCCTTACAAGTGTTTGTGTGGGAGGTTTGAAGTGAACATTTCCAAGTGGACCTTCGATTTGACATGTGTGTGCTGTGTGTGAGCCAAGTTTTGTTTGGAGGACTTTGCACACACACAGCATATACATGTAAAAAGAAAGCTCCACTTGGAAATTTCCTCTTGTCATTCACTTGTAAGGCTTTTTACCATGATTTTCATTATTTCTTTAATCAAATGTTAGCTATTTTGTCCGATTTTCATCCCACTTGGTGAAAGTATTCAACAAGCATAGAAAACTGATGAACACAAAGAGTGGAAACGTTTTTTTGAAACAAGAAAGAGTTTTCTTTGAAAATTGAATTGTTCCCATGGCAGCCATATGCCATAGTAAACCGATTTTGTTCCTACTTTGTAGAATTTTGTATTTTTGTGGGTCAATCCCGACTTTAACATGCCAAAGTTTGTATATATCTGATTAACTACAAGTTAGATGCTGCTCTACTAAGTGGTAAGGTGTGGTGAAGTGCTGCCCATCGCTGTTTCAGCCGGTGCTGCCCAGCATAATTGCTTTTTTTTCCCCCTTAATCTTATGTTTGATTCTGAGGTCAGCCGGAACTACCTACCTATCAATGGTTCATTCTATCTATTTAAGCTATACTATATAATTTCCCGATTTTGATATATTATAGATAAAAGATAAAGTTTGATATGGATATAGATAAAGATATGGAAAATAATCATCCTTTCATGTTGATGACCAGTCCAAATTTTTCTTTTTTAGATCCTTTTTATGTGTACTTTTTTAAAGACTCCACTCGATGCTACACATAGGTAAGTTGGAGAAGGATTTATTACTTTGGTATTTGAAACTTAGTGGAGAGCATTAGTGTTGGGTAAATGTTAAGTTCACTGTACAGGTTCAGTTACTCAACTTGCTCAATGGTTCAGTTCTTCGCTTGCTTATTAACTATGCTTAGAGTATTGCCTAGATAAGCGATCTTTCCAACTAATTCGAATCCTTAGTTGCTGGTCACACTGCAGAAAGTGCCCTAAACTGTTTGAGCTCTTAAATTAAGGCTTTTTTTTTTATTAACAAACAATTGGAACTGCCACAGCAGCATATTGTGTACATGGAGCCAACAGATATGGATGCACCAAAGAAGAAAAGCAGTTGAACAGTCACTAAACTGAGTGAACAGTCACTGAACAACTCATTGAATAAGTCACTGAAGAAGTTACACTTAACAACTTACTCTAGAAGAAGAACAATGTTTCTCACTGAACAAAATAGAAGAATTGAAGAAGTGCACTTGTTCACTTGTTCAGCTCAATTTTGTTAATGAGAAGTTCATGAATAATCCAAATTAGTAATCCTCAAAAACAAGAAGATATAACTTTTGCCCTCTTCACAAAGTGAACTCAACACTGAAGAATTTTTTAAGTATTTTTGTTTCATTTGTTTCTTTAGTAAATTATTCAAAGAACTTTGGGCAGTCAAGCATATAAAATAACCAATTTTGTCTGAACTTTAACTATAATTTAAAATGCTTCAGCTGAAGTAATTTTCTCACAAGTGGTTTTGTTTAAGGTATTGTTAACAGTTTTAGATAAGTCGGAATGCCTGATGCAAACCGGTTGGGCTTTAAGTCAGTTTGAAGACCTTTGTGGCTTTGTGTCCTCTACAAGCGTATAAATATAGATTTCAAGCCGAGCACAATTTTGCAAGAAATCTACAAACAAATTTCTTTGAATTCAGTTAAGTTTTACTTCAGGATTCAAGTCCCTCCATATATATTGCTTGAGATACGCAGAACGGGCTGAGATAGTAGTTTCAGGTTCTCTAGTCTTTTATAAACTGGAATATATGCATTTAGAACCATTTTGAAAGACCATTTGGGCCTACGAAAAGTCAAATCTCGTTTGGTACCGAAAGTTCTCAATTTCTTGCAAAAAAGTCATCAAAAACTCGACGCATATCGTTCCGCAACCACCGTATTCGCCTGATTTGGCTCCGTGTGACTTCTGGCTATTCCCAAAACTCAAGAGACCACTTCGGGGAACGCGTTTCGAGTCGATTGAGGAGATAAAAGCAAAATCGATGAAAAAGGTTTTTCATTCTACAAACAAATTCACCTTACTTTGCCCACAGTAGTAGTTCCGTTTTAAGTTCGATCCGGAGACTTGCATAAAAACCCCTTTAAACTCCGTACTAGCTGGCAGTTCAGCTTTCAAAATCGAACACAACAATTTCACACATCTCACCATGGTCCAGGGCTGCCCCTTTCTACCATCCCTCTTTCACTTGGTCCATAATTACATGTTAATTTCATTTTATGCAAATGTAAAGCTTCGCCCTCAACCTCAAAAAAAAGAAAATAAAATAACACAACAAAAATAAACTTTTGCCGGGCAGAAAAACACGAGTTAATAAATGTAAATTAATGACACGCCCCCTCTGTCCTAGACCCCTCCTAGAAACAACAAACAAACAATGTTTGTGTGTGTGTGTTGTGGTAATTAGGGCGTTTTTTGTTGTGTTCGCGGCACGTAATTAACTTGTTGCTTTCGACTACCAAAGTTTTGGCTATTTTTGTTGTTCACATATTAGCAAGAACACTTAAAATGTATCACAGATAGTCGTAGATTAGTTCAGTAGTTAGTAGCTGGGGAAGGGTGGGAGGAGGAGGAGCGGAAGTTAAGCGCTTGAATGCCAGCTGAAAAGTGTAGCATACTTATTGGGGCGGGCAAGGGGGGTTGGGCGAACTACTAAACATAAGGCAAAACAATGCAAAAGCGGCGATAAAGCAGCAACTGAAAAAGTATTCGAAACAATTTAATAAACAATTATATAGCAGAACGGCAGCAGCAATATGTTTATATGTTTTGTTACTTGGCGCAGCTTCGGCTGTAATTAAATAAAAAGTAAACAAATAATTTAAGTAAGTTGTATTCAAAAAGGCAGTTAGTTTATAAAAAAAACACAAGCTTTTCGGGATGTCAGCAGCCACACATGAACAAGGCAAATATACTTACTACATGTACAAACAAATAAGCCTGTAAGAGTTGGATCAAATGCATATATAAATATATATCTGGGTGTGTGAGTCGGAGGGGAAGCTAATTTCTTGATTTCAACAGTTTGCAACTGTGTCTGTGTGTGTGTGTGTGTGTGTGGTATTTTTATGGTTTCTTTCCAAGCAGCACAGTTAGAAGGCATCATGTGGAGTGCCTTTCGTAAAGCCGCTTTACGCATTAGCCAACCTCGCCTAGAAAGCTTTTCTGTTTTTGGGCTCTAAGTAAACGCAAGCGTTACCTCTAGATAAATTGTCTACAAGTGTTTGCATGTATACGTGTGTGTGTGTGTGTGAGTGTTATGTTTCTTTTTTGTTTGTCACTAGGGGTATTCCTTCTTTTGGCTACATAAAAAGAAAAGAACAAAATTGTTATGAAAAAAATACACACACAGAAAATAACAAGAGTTTGGGTTAATCACATTTCTGGCCACAAGTGTTCTATCAAGGGAGACAGTTAAAGTGCTTCAACATTCTCCCTCTCTTAAGCCAGCAAATCAGCTACAGTAAAATAATAAACAATCAAATCTGCTTGTTTTTGTTTATAAATATATTAAATTTAAGCAGTGCACCAGCTTACCTTAGGAGTGCGCTTATTTAGCTTGTTTTTACCATCATACCACATGCCTCAGAAGCCATAAACAATGTATAGATTTATCTGTTTCGTTTCGTTTTTTTTTTAGCACGAGATGGGGCATGAGTGGTGTCAGAGAGAGAGACAGCGAGACAATAATACAGAGAGAGAGCGAGAGATACAGAGGGGGAGACAGCCACTTGCAACTTTGTTGTACTTGCTACAAAACGTTTTCTTGTTTCACATGAGCACATGCTGAAAAAATTACAAATACGCTCCAAAGAAATCAAAAATTAAATCAAATAGTTACGCTGTGATACAGATTGATATATATATGTATGTATGTATAGGAACGAACTTCCCACTAAATTAACAACCAAATTGGCGAACACTTTCGACAACACCTGTACGAGTTTCAAGACAAGGAAATAGAGAGAGATGTAGAGAAGGTAAAGGGTTTAGAAGGAGTTGAAAACATTACTGTATACGGGATCTTCTTTGGAAGAAGGTTAACTTTTCAACAAAGCGCTGTTTTCCTTTGTAATGTTCGAAAAGAAAAAGCTTCAGCTTAACCTATGGGCCATTTAATACCAAAAATATGTGTAATATATGCTTTAAGTACAACAGGCCACAGAATTATACTTGTTTTTTGTAGATTAAAAGGTCTGTTGCTGATTCTAAATGATTATCGTAAGCTGAATAGTTTTCTTGTAATTTAAGCTTCAAGTGGCTACTTTGCCTCTTTTTAGGAATAATTTGTAGAAAACCTTTATAACCTTTAACAAAATCTAACAGCATTACCTCTTAGCTTTTAAATAAGCTATTACAAACATTTCTGCGATTTTTTGAAGCAAAGATACACTTCTTTAAGTAAAAGTGTTGAAATTGATTTAATTATCTACTGCCTAAAAATATGCTATGCAAAATTAATATATCTAGGGGGAGTGTCTCAGAAATCTCTAGAGATTTTCGAATAAACTTTAACATTTCGAACTAAAACTGCTTATGTTTATAAGCGAAATGTCACCAAAATGCTGGGCTACTTAATTAGATGACAACAATTTGATATATTTTAAAACGACTGTTCAATTCCAAGTAGATTTGATGTATATTCCACTCTATAATCTAGTAGCCTGCAAAGTACCTGTCACTTTACATTCCAAGATCTCCTATTTTAGTTCAAAATTCAAACGCTTTTTCCAAAATCTGGAGATTTCTGGAACACCCCTCATAGAACATTTTCAACAACAACCATTGCATACCTAAAAGGGCGGTACAAAATAGGTTTATGTTGAACACTTGGTATAACTTTGCTTAAAAAAATCGTAGAAATATTGGGAATAGCTTATTTTGAAGCTAAGAACTAGGACTTCAGTATAATATGTAAGTGAACCAAGGCAAACGTACAAAATTTCAGAGAAAACGAGCACAAAATGGACAAAAAAAATGCTTTATAAGCTACGTTAAGCTCACAGCACCAGAAGTGATGAACCTTTTCCGAAAACAGAATTGTGCTCAGCACACGAAAATCATGTAGAATCACCAGCAAACCCTTCCACATACTGAACCTTGTTGCCTAGTGCTATTTGTTAAGATGAGCAACAAAGGGCTACCAATTTTCAATTGTCGGATGGTTAAGACTTCAACATCAAAACAAAAATAATAATTTTATATATTATTTATGACCAATTTCTCTTTCATTTCATTATCTACATAAAACTATACATCACCAAGACTAAAAACTAAAATAAATTGTAAGATTATAAAGATTTTTTAAAAACTGAGAAGTGCAATGGGTAGTGTGTGTGTGCAAGAGATCGTGGGACATCTAATGAAAAAGCTATTTCCTCTGCACATCCGGTCACTTTCACTAGCTTTTGGTACCAGCTTAGCCTTTCTCTTTTTTGCCAAAATTTAGAAGCATAGAAGCCAAAAGATTGAGAGAAGGTCGGCTCTTTCGGCTACTAATTTTTTGAGTATCATTTTCCGGTGAGGCTCTCTTTCATTTTCAATGGAAGCCTTGAAAGAGGACACTGTGAAGTATAACACTAATGAACTTGGTTTAACGTCTATGAGTTGAAGGATAAACTAGCTTGGTAAGTTTAAGTCATTCTTATGAATTAAAATAAAGCTAAGAACTTTTACCAATTCGTTTAACCTCGCCGAAAATAGGGGAAAATTTGTATAACAACCTAAGATGTTATAGACCTAGGTTCAAATCAAAACCCTGAGTCGGACATGCTTAGGAACCGAGCCTTAGACTTCATGATGGGTACGAACTTTCGGACCATAGCACCTGCTTATATTTAGAGGTTTGCCATCCAGTAATTGATAAGTTTCGGTTTGTGGTAGTGATACAAGATCACCTGGTCCTGTAACCTGGTCCAGTCAAGAAGTGAATCTTTCAGAGCCAGTTTGCAGTTGCATAGGTTTCTCAAGCCGTACTACGAAAGCCGTTCTATACTCGGACTCGGGCCCATTCCTTTTGGAATAAAGTTTGTTTCTGAAAATAACTGAAGTGACTATTTTAAGAACTTATATACAATTCTGTGCATTCTTTAAAGAAAATGCAGTTTAAGTATCTTGTCTAAGTTCAATATGTATCACAAGTTTGAGTAACTACTCCTTGTAGTTCGACCTTTTAAATGAACTACAAATTTTCAAAAATTCAACTAAAATCTAAGATAATTGTTGTAATGAGTTAAGAATCCATGAACCAAGGTTCGAAGCAAAACCTTAGCTGAACTGGTGGTTCTAGGGTGTTCATTCTGCACTCCAGATAGTAGTCTTGTCTTAAAGGCTACAGAAACTAGTTTGCATCCATTTTTGGTATTAAATTGGAACTTTAGTCTTAAAATAATAGCCTTGGCTTATTACTGAAAATTCTAGGAATTTTTTTGGAGTATATTGTAAACCAATGACTTTGGTTCTTTGTATTTTGTTTGATAATCCTTTAAGACATTTTATTATTAGATCTTTCAAGTTCTTCTGCAAATTTTTGGTATTAATGTATTCGCCCTAGCTGGTCACACTGTTCCTATGGTTTAAAAACAAAACGAAAACAATGATTTGCGTAAAATCGATTCAGAGTTTGCATTGAAGTTGTTTGGAAACATGCAAGAGAATTGAAAACTGTTGGAGTTTGATCATTTTGTAGTGTATTACAGACTAAATAACGGCAGAGATAGGTAAAAGATAGAGATAGTTATAGAGAGTCAGATAGAGAGAGAGATTTAGAGAGAGCAAAATGTACGCAAAAGAAATCAACAAAATTATCCGAAGCATTTTCTTTGAAACATTACAAAAGCGCTTAAACTCTAGTGAATACGAACGAGTATATTTATATATATCAATATATAGATTTGATCCATACACATTAACTAATACAGTAACATTTTCTTGTACAAAAATAATTGTTATTGAGCTCGAGCAAGCCAAGTGTGGAGGAGAGTTCTACCGAAGAATGTTTGTTGTTTGTTTGTTTGTTTGTTTGTTGTTGTGGAGTGTGTAGGAGCAGGAAATGGAAATCAAAATAAGTCGAGCAGAGAGAGAGAGAGAGCACATAGATCAGAATACAAACGCCTAAACAGTATACCAAGTGAAGTTTTTGAGGGAGTTTAGCGGGGGGGTTGGGAAATGATAAAGGAAGCAAGAATTCTGGCAAAATGAGTAGACCAACCGAAAGTAATCAACAAAAGAGGACAACGCACAGCAAACTGGAGTGGTGAGAGAATGTTAGTTTGGGTTCCTTTCCAAGGTTTGTTTTTTGGTTTTGTTTTTTGTAAGTAAAAGAAGCAACAAGTTTTTACGGTTTTTACAATAAAACGTATATATAATTTTCAATATTTCGTAGTAGTTTCACTTTAATAGTTTTTTTTTATAATAATAATAATAATTTATGTAAAAGTATGACTAAATGTTGTTTTGTTAGCACATTTAACATATTCATCAGTGTGTTTGGGCTTGTTGCTTGTGTGTGTGTGTGTGTGTGTATGTTAAGATTATGAAACATTTCTTCGATTTCTTGCATTTATTTTCAAACGGTTTTACATGCAATTTAATGGTTGAACCCTGGACGGTTCTCGCTCATTTTCGTGTGGAAACAATAAACGTAGTAAAGCAGAACTAAAACAGAACCTCTCCGAGAAACAGATGCACATTATAGCCATACATTAAAGATAGATATAGAGTGTGTGTGTGTGTAGGTTACTTGCATGTCTGTGTGTGTGTGTGTGTGTGTGCGTTTCCTAACACTAAAAAAAAAGAAGAAAGGTAAACTACTTGAGTCTACATGGACGGTACTGTACTTTGTCTAAGTGATTTGCCTATTAAATGATCTAAATTGGAGTGGAATTACTCGTGTTGTAATATATATAAAAAGAGAGAGAAAAGAAGAGAGAAGTAGAGCCATAAAGGCTCTTAAAAGTTGGTTTTACAAAAGGTTTTTTTTTCTTTTTATATTTGTATATTCAAAATCAGCCTAAATAAATGTATACTAACATTTCGTTGTGTTCTGTTATTGTTTCTGGCACTGTTAACGTTAGAATTTTTGTGTTGGCTATGTGTGTGTGTGTGTGTGTTTGAAGCATTACCTTGAGTTAAGTGCAAAATAGGCAAAATAGTTCGAGCTTCGTTTGTGATGTGAAACATTTTTAGACCTGGCAAATGATGTGTGGCTGTTACAGCACTGCCAGAATGTTGCACTAGCAATGTTGACACAGCTAT
Source organism: Lordiphosa fenestrarum (assembly GCA_035044985.1). Classification (NCBI taxonomy): domain Eukaryota; kingdom Metazoa; phylum Arthropoda; class Insecta; order Diptera; family Drosophilidae; genus Lordiphosa; species Lordiphosa fenestrarum. The sequence continues at coordinate 707,059 of JAWNNO010000495.1, forward strand.
GTTGACTCAACAAGTTGCATTTCGATGTCTCTGAACAAAGTGTAGTCAAAGTGTGACCAAAATTTAAGAAAAGAATCTTTTTTTTATAGTTTCGATAGATTTTGATAGAAATATACCTAAATTACAGGACCAATTGTCCTTTCCTTTTTCATTATAAATTTCAGCTACCTTCAATTTTAGTGTTCGACCCCAGGAGCTGACAATTTTGTTCTTAGGTTATTTATCCTTTGCTTTAATGTATTTTTGGATATTGGCGTTTGTTTTGGAACTTTAACTTTCAACTTTGTAAGTTTTCAATAATAAATTCCATTCCGAAACGTACGAAACTTTTTAAAATTCGTCAAATTTGTATGGTGCGACGAGGGGGTCCGACTTATGGAGAGGGGTGAGGCTAAAATTTAGCAACAAATCGAATAGAATTTCGTTTAATAGGTTTTCGGGTGCTCCGATCTCAATTCTGGCAATACTTATTCCATCAGGTGGGAAGGGGACTGACATTTGGAGGGGGTAGAGTTTAAAATTTAATAAAACATCAAATGGGGTTTCGTTTAATAGGTTTTCGGGTGTTCCGATCTCATTTCTGGCAATATATATTCCATCAGGTGGAGAGGGGACTGACTTTTAAAGGGGGATGAGGTTAAAACTTAACAAAACATCAAATGGGGTTTCGTTTAATAGGTTTTCGGGTGTTCCGATCTCATTTCTGGCAATATATATTCCATCAGGTGGAGAGGGGACTGACTTTTGGAGAGGGATGAGGTTAAAACTTAAGAAAACATCAATTTTGGTGTCGTTTTATCGGTTTTCGGGTGTTCCGATCTCATTTCGTGCAATATTTTTAAGAACGGCGGTGAGGGGACACTGACTTATAGAGGGGTGAGTTAAAAAACTTTTATGTTATCTCATTGCATAGGTCTTTCGGAGGTCTAAAATCATTTTTGGGAGTATTTTTCATTTTTAAGTCGGTTTGTAAGGATCAAACTTAGAAAATTGAAGTTCCACTTCAAAAAAAAGGCTTGTAAAATGAAAATATATGCTAAATAAATGCACAGTTTAACAACTTACAAGCGGTCCAAGTCACAGCGTACCAAGTTTGACCGAGCAAGTCGGTCAAGTACATTTGTAATATAGTTGTATCATATAGCAAAAGAAAATGCTGAATAAAAGCAAAACTTTCTTTGGCGCATAACTCGACTGTGGTTTTCTAAACCTACAACCCTTGACATCTGTGAGATCTGTTTGTTTATAACGACAGACGAACAACGAGAACAGAAGGAGTCGTTGCTAAACAAGAGTATAAGGCAACAGCTTCCTTTAGCATCTGTCTACCTCTGCTTATCGATAGCTTCTCTCAGTTGAAACAACAAAGTTGCCGCAGCAACAACTGCCAAAATGTTTCACATCAAAATGTTGCATATGCTCTTGTGTCTTTTGTTGTTATTGTTGTTGTTGACTTAAGGCTTGTTCTATACATGCAAGTAGGTTGGTGAATACTTTCTATAAATTATTCGATTTCATTTTTCTATATTTTTTGTCAATTTTTATATGAGCGTTTCTTTTTTAAACAATCTTCTCATCAGATATTTGTTTTTTTGTTTGTCAGTTCTACAAAATGCAAACGACGACACAGCTAAAGAACTTTTCACATATAGTTGTTATGGGAGAGTAGCTATACTTTTTAGGCAAGACATAGATATCATATATGTATATGTATATAAACTATATAGTTGTTGGTTTTTTAATGTTTCTAAATCGTTTTTCAATTACTTTGCTGTAGGTTTGCATGTTTTTTGTTTAATCATTGGTTTGGTTTTTGTTTTGTTTAGTAAGCTTTGTTCTTAAGAGTAAGCCAAGCATTATTTGGCCATAGGCATAAATAGATATATGTAAGTACGAGTATGTATGTAGGTGTGTGTGTGTGTGTGTGTGTTCTTTCTTTACAGCTAGTTTCTACTCATTTTGCGGGCCATTTTATATGGCATATATATATATATGTTTGTATGTATATATAGATACTAGAAACTAAACATCTAGAGATTTGTTCCTAGGGAGAGGGCAGGTTGTCGGGGCGGGGGGTAGAACAAATGAAGTTAGCTAAAATGTTTCCAAAAGCGGGTTAAAGACAGGCAGACGAAAATGGGTGTGTGTGTGAGAGAGAGGAGGGGAGGTTGAGAGAGAGTGCTGCTCTGCTCAAAAGCGGCCAGTGAAAAGCTGGTGTTTTAGATGTGAAAGGGGGGGGCGAGAGGTCTGTTTTTTTATATATTTATATATATATAAAATTGATATATAGAGAGAGAAAGCGGCACAACAGAAAACAAATTCAAGTGAATACCAAAAACAATATGTAAAAATAAAATACCAACACACAATAAAGTAGTTTTTTGTTGTCGAACTATATTTCAAAATAAAACATTAATAAAAACTAATTTAGAATTAGTGGCAAACATTTCTTTCCTCGTTCATTTTTTTTAACACAAATTTTACAGAGATTATATATCGAGTAGATCGTATATGTAGGTATGTAGTATGTTTGTATGTATTTATGTTTAAGGGGGTGCGCAAGTCAGTGGCATAAATCGATCTCATATAAAACTACACTAAGAACTAAAAAGAAGTCACATAAATTATATAAAACGTAAAGAAAACATAAGATGGAAAAAAAAACAACAAATCACACGAGATCTCTAATATTAAAAACTTAGTTCTGTTTTATCATTGATTTTATTAAACATAATCTTTAACATAATACATCAAGAGTGTGAGAGAGAGAGAGAGAGTTGGTGAGAGAGAGAGAGAGCGACAAAGAGATAGCAAGTGGGAGTTGAGTAGAAAAACAAAAAATTTTACATAGTTTTTCGAACATAACATTAACATAAATTAAATTTTGGGTGGCTTAACAAAGGTGTGAAGTTGTGTGAGTGAGTGTGGGAGTGTGTGAGTGTTAGAGAGACGTGATCTGTGTGTTTTAGTAAGCTAGAGATGTGATATAGTATACGATTTACAGTTTTTAAACTTGGTCATGTGTGTGTGTGTGTGTGTGGGTATGAACTAGAGTACATAGTGTGAATATGGTAGCAGCATTTAGCATATATATCGTATTTGTATACTAAACTAGACAATATTCGTTAGGCAAGTTCGTTGCTCAAACAATTACAACAGCATTCACGCTAGCTAGCGAGCGAGAAAGACAGAGGGAGAGAGAGACAACGAGACAACAAGTCAACGAACTACCCTAGGTATATAAAGAGAGAGACAGAGAGAGAGCGAGCGAGATGGCAACAAGCGCGCGCGCTTACACAACTGTACCTCAGCAGCAACAGCATTAGCATATGGCAACCACCTGGGTTTTCTTTTTAGTTTTCGTTTTTTTTTTGTGTCAGGGAAGGAAAAGCTATCACAGTACTTTTCGCTATGGTGTCATCTGTGTCTAAGGAACTAAAAATGTCTCTAGGTCTATGTGTGTGTGTGTGTGTGTGTAGGTGAGTGTGCTTTAAAAGCTAACTTAATGGCAAGTAGTAGAGCAAAACTTTTTTAGCACTGCAAAAAAAGCTTCATTGTACAGCGCAAAGCGGTTTTGTAAGGCAAAAGCATTCCAAATAGATATCAATATCGGTCCAGTTTGTTCAAGGTCAGGCTATAAACATGCATGGCTAACTTTATAAGTATGATCGACAAAAGCTTACGAGTAGAGCTTTTAAATAAAAAGCTAGTAAGTGCTCTCACATGCTTTACAGTTTCAGAACTGTTATGAAATCATGTCTAGGTTCTTTGATAGGTATGATATAGTCTGCACAGTTTTTAAAGTTAAGTCTTAAGCTGAGAGCTTTCAAAGTAGTGCTTTTGTCCTTTTCCTTTGGGCAGGTATTCAACTCTGAGAGCTTTGGTTTTGGTGACTACAGTTGCGTTTTCTTCAACTGTTGCCGCATAAGCTTTAATGAATAGAGCTTTTAAAGTAGAGCTTTTATCCTGATCTACCGTTTCTTTTTCTTTAAGGCAGATATTCAACTCTGAGAGCTAAGATTTAGGAGAGTACAGTTGCTTTTTATTGAACTACTTTCGCATTTGCTTGGCATTAGCACCAATTGCACTATCCAAATGACTCGCAGTGTAGCTGAGTCAACTTTATACTTGTTAGTGCTTCCTCTTAACTCGATTTTAGAATAATTTCTGCACTATTCGCATGACTCGGAGTGTATTTTTGGAACTGTTACTGCAAACTTTGGGTAAATTTTCGAAGTTTAGAACCAAATCTTTTGTAAATCTTTTATGAAATGGTAACTTTGGGTCTTGTTCTGAGTTGGAAAAGGTAGCACTATGCAAATGACTTGCATAGTAAGGGATTGTGAATGAAGTTCGCATTGCAAAAAAGCATTATTGCTTCAAATTTTGGAAAGAGAATCTTATTTTAACATAAAAAAGGTGCTAAATCGGCCTGAATACAGTTCGATTTCAAAACATTTACTGCTCAAGCAGCACTAATTGAATGACCTTCGGTGTAGGCTCTAGCAAATGCCTCACCCATTCACAAACAAAGAGCATTACTATTAGCATGACTTGCGGTGTAAGTTGATGTTAGTTTCATAAGTCAGTAGTCCTGCTATTCCTGTACTGTACGACCCTTCGTGACTCTATTTGGAAAGCTCTCTCATGTATTTTTCTCCTTTTTTGTTTGTTTTGTGTGTGTAAAAAGCTCAAAGCTCTCTCTGTGTAAATGTTTTGTTAAGTATTACTAACTAAAGTCTAAGTAAAAGAAAACTGAGGCACATAATTCTTACGTCTTCGTTGCGACAAATCGTTTAAGTACAGTTGCGTCTGTAAATCTGTAAGTGTGTTTGTGTGTATGTATCTGTGTGCTTGCGTATTTCCCTCTCTAAGAGGTCTTCATTTTCTTGTAAGGATTCAATACCATGGCACTGCCCTGAGCTCCACCTTGTGGTGCTGCTGCTGCGGCCGCTGCTGCTGCCGCCGCCGCCGCTGCTGCATATTGCTGGGCGGCAACCTGACTAGTGGGCAAGGCATAGGCCGCATAACCCGCAGCAGCATGACTAGGCATGACTCCCGGATAGAAATAACCCGGTGCAGCGGCATAGGGTGAACCGGCTGTTTGTCCGCCCGGAGCTCTGAGCAGGGCTGCCGTTGAGGCATACTGCGCCGAGGCGCTGGCCGCACGCACCGGTGTACCCGGCGGTGGGCCACCGCCGCCGCCACTCAGCTGACGCATCTGTGCCTGTGCCTGGGCCTGAGCCGTTTGCATTTGGATTAGGGCCGCCATATTGGGCGCTTGCACGGGCTGTGGCGCAGCCTGTGGTGGTGGCGGTTGTGCCACAAAACTCTTGTTCAGCGTCATGCCCGTGTAGGCGGCTGCCGCTGCTGAGGTGCCACCACCAGCAACATTGGGCTTGCCGGCGGCAGCGGCCACCTTGAGGGCATAGTTCTTTTGGGCCACCTCTTTGGCCAGGGCAGCCGGATCGGCATAGTAGCCGGCGGCGCTGGGCGGTGCCGTCAGACCCGCGGCTGCGGCATACGCCGCATAGGCCTGTTGGGCATAGGCGGCCTGAGCCTGTTGCATCTGCTGCTGCTGTTGCATTTGCTGCTGCTGCTGCACCTGTTGCTGCTGCTGCTGTTGCAGCTGCTGGGCCTGAACATAAGTGGGGGTACTGGCCATGGTTACCATGGGCGAGGCACTACTGTAGTTGGCATACAGATTGGCATAGCTATAGGCAGGCATGGCATAGCTGATACGCTGATAGGCAGCTGCGGCAGCTGCAGCCGCTGCTGCTGTTGCTGTTGTGGGGTGTTGCTGGTGGTGTGAATGGCTGTTGCTGCTGGTGGGCGTGGGCAAGATACCGGTGCTATGGCCATTGACTGCTGTGGCATAGCGTGCATAGGACACGGCGGCTTCGCCATTCTGTTTGGCATAGCCACGAGTGGGCAGAGCCGTTGCCGTTGCCGCTGCTGCTGCTGCTGCTGCTGCTAAGGTGTTGCTGTTGTCTAACTCCTGCTCTTCGGGTTTGATCAGATTGTTATTGATGTACGAAAGGTAATTGTTATTATCGGGCAATGTCTCGGCTTGTGGGGGGGTGGAGGGGGTGTTGGTGTTGGCTGGTGTGGCTAGGGGGCTAGTGCTACCATTAAGGGGCGTGGGTGTTGTTGTGGTTGTTGGTGTAATTGTTTGTGTTGTATTACAATCGATAGCGGTAATAGCAGCGGGATTTGTATCTTGATTATCAGCAGTATGATCCTCAGATGAATCATCAATCTTATGCTCATCACTGTGATCGTGATCATCATCGTCTTCAACAGCATCGTTAGCAATATTATTATTATTATTATTATTATAATTGTTATTATGATTAGTAGCAGTTGCTGCTGCTGTTGTAGCAGCAGTTGTTGTTGCTGTTGTTGTTGTTGTTATGGCGCTACTTATTGCAACTTGTGCTTGTTGTTGTTCTTGTTGTTGTTCTTGTTCTTGTTGTTGTTGTAGTGGTAGTTGTTGTTGTTGTTGTTGGGCATACTCACATGACACTGGCACATAGGGCTGCATTAGTTGCTGATAGGTTGTCGCACCGGGTTGATACACTGGAATGCCAGACTTTTCGGCAGCTGGACGTTTGAACGGTACCATGCCAGAGAATTGCTGTGCAGAGAGAGAGAGCGAGAGAGAGAGAGAGAGAGGGAGGGGAATAGAAGTTCAAATTGGGATTAGTTATGCGCTGATTGATTTCAATACAAAGTTGTCGGGGGGGTAGGAGTATGCATATCTTTATACACTAGACAAATATAGGCTTAGAAACAAACTTGCGGTGGTTCGGGGAGGGGGGGGGAGTTGGGGAAAGAATTTGTTGTTAATTTTTCTGCTTGTTGTTGTTGCCAATATGTTTGAATGATTGTTGAACTCATAGAAAGTATATTTAAATCGAATGAACTTAAAATCAGAGTTGTACATAAAATTAAAATTTATATATAAAAACCATTAAGCAGCTAATTTGGCGTGCAATTTTGATGAAAATGATAGAATTTTAGTAGAGTAGTTTGATGAATGAGTTGGTTAGAAAGCTTTGTGTGATTGCCATTCCTTTACTTAGTGAAGTTTCTCTTTCTGTTTGCTGTGTATTGTTATTACATCCCCCAGATCCTTTCAGTTCTATCAATCATAGCGTTTCTGTACAATCCCTAAAGTTCGAACCCACACGCCAACTTTAAAGCTCATTCATTCCGCGCCTCAAGGCAAGCAGTTCGATGTCATTTAAGCTGTGTTGTCACTTGTAGAGATGTAAGATGGTTGAAAAATACCTACCTAAATCTCATATCTCATCTCATCATGCACCTAATCATATAACTTTGTGCTTCTCAGACTGACTATTACACTTGTCTGATACCTCTTTTGAGAGACTTTTATAAGAAATCAGACAAATGAAAATACAGTTTTAGCCACATCTCTTTATTTTCTTCACTTGAGCTCTAACAATACTTTGGGCAAACCTTCAATGATGTTCCCCCTTCTAGCAGATAAACTTTAGCGCTCATTTTACATCACATCGAACCTTTTCTCCTTTATCTTTGGCAGGAGACTTCTTAGAAAACTCTGCAATGAACTGTCATCTCTACTGGAACAAGTCTAGTACTCAAAAGTAAGCATTTTGGAAATTGCCGATCTCCGTACGAAAGATACATCAACAAAGCGCTAAGCTTATTATACAGATTCCTCACTTACTGACCTAAAGCTGTGATTTTACTACTCTAGAGAGTTATCAGAGTGCCTCTTACTCACCTAAAGTAAACTTTAGTTAACTTCTCAGCATAAATATAAATATTTTCCATGAAATTAGAATTGCGATTCCGACCAACATGTTATCAAATGTTACTATAACAAGCTAATTCCGAATTCTAGCTTTTCCATAGTTTTTTAGGATATGTAAGAGATTCAAAAGTTGTAGAGCTATATCATCTGGTTAAGAATCAATTCGGTCTATAGAGGTATGTTTTCAAATAAAACTTACTTAGGAAGTCGCTGAAAATTGCCAAAATTACAAGTATCATTGTCTGAAGATAATCGTTTTACGTCTTTAAACTTGTCATTGAGTTAAATAGAATCGAACCTTTTTAATTATTTTAATTTTCAGTGGTTTCAGCACATTGAAAACAAAGACGGTTCGGCTTGTGGTTCGGGTTAATATGGGAATCAGCGGTTCGTTTCGGTTCAAAACCATTTTGCATCCCTGATTGATCCCTGATTCCACCTCACGACTTAATCGTTACATGTGGCAACGCTAAAAATGCTCTGTAAGGTTTGCCATTTGACCATCAATAGACTAACAACCAAATAGAGCTTGCAAATTCTTAAAACTTATTATCAGAATTAATGTTCTGTGAGAAATGTGTTTATGGTTTACATTACTGACCCACCAAACAGGCTATACCAGCTAAAGTGTTCAAATTTCGCAACAGTTCCACTTTATTGGTCATTAAACCAATATAAACCGTGCGAACCGGAGAGGATCGCTGCTCTAGCGCATGTTTTTGAAGAAGCACATCTAAATGGAAACTTGTACATTTCTGTGCGGTGGCTGTGTTGAGCTGCATTATGCTCATTTCAGCAACATTTGGAAAATTTAATCTTAAAAACTTGTTCTTATTTTAAGTTGAAGGCAATGTATATTCTGAATGGGATTTTCCCTTCTCTGTGGGCTAAGTGGTTTACTCTTCATGATTCTGAAAGTATTTGGCTTTACATTTCAAATGGTAAAGGGACTTATTTAAGGTCTTCAAACAATTTCAACGCTCTAGGACGATTGAGTTTTGTATCTCGCTGTCGTCGTTGTTCTTTTACCAAATGAAACTGTACCATGGTTTATATTTGATAAGCCTCACAGGCGGATTTCTTAAAATAAAAGCTCAAAAATCAAAAATTGAGATTTTATAGTGAAGGTTTGTAGGGAAAATGATGAAAATTAGGGACACTTTTGAACAGAATTTACATCTCAAATGTGTTACATTATCTTCTTCTTTGAACAGAGATTTGTACTCTATTATTTCTATTCTCAAGTCGAATTTGTACTAAACAGGTGTATCAAAAAAAGTGGCGACCGTGATGCAGTGTATCAGGAAATGTGGCGACCGTGATCACATACAATCTATACAAGAAAAAGGTGTTTTCTAACACTAAGCGATTTGTTTTCAATGCAGCTGTATAAAAGTTTGTAAAGAGAAAAGCTTCTTTGCTAAGCTTGACCTATTTTCAATCAGTTATAAAAAAAAACGAATTGAACTTTTGCATAAAGAAGCTAGTCCTATATTCAATTGGATTCAAAGAAAAGCTTTGATTTATATTCTAAAAAAGAAGCCAAAAGATACATAAAAAATTCTTTTGAACAGAGTTGTTTATCTATTAATTTCGTATTTCTCTAGGCATGCTATAGATACTGACTTCCTGTGTATGATTATGCTAATTGTATTGGCTAGTATCGGGCATATCGTGCGAGTATGTTTCTATTCACTTATTCATTGGACTTTTTGTGTGTTTTTTTTGTTTGGGTGTTTTTTTTTTGGAGTACTTACGAAGTTTTCATAGTAAAATGAACCAACCGTTTTAACATCCATCTTTTTGGTATTTGTGCATCGTTACAGATATTACATATTATTCATATTGATTCGATGTTTAGTTTTGTGGTTAGTAATTGACATGTTATTACGGTTTGTTGATTGATTGATTGTTGGTCGGTTGGTCGGTTGGTTGGTTGGTTGGTTGATTGGTTAGCAGACAGTTGGCATTTTTGAGTTTCGGTTTTTTGATTGGTGGAACACACACACAGAGAGAAAACGGAACGAACGAACGAACGTAACAGAGGCAAAATGAAGAAGAGAGAGAACACAAATGAAATTAGTGGATATATATTCGTGGGTTCGACTTAAGTGATAAATGTTGCTAAACCGCAGCAATGCATGTTCAACTAATTAACCAGGAAAAGCACTTAAACAATTAAACGATTTGGCGTCAGTTAAAGCGTAGCATGGCGCAGCAGCGAAAAGAAAGGCAAATTATCAGTTAAATCATATTAATTAACACACTGCTCTCTTCGCTATGGCTCTGTCTCGCTTTGATGCTGATTTTGATTAATCATCTGGGTGTGCGATGGCAAGTGTGTGTGTGTGCGTGTGTGTGTGTAAGGATGGGTAAATATGTATGTATGCAGGTGGCACGTTTAATTGGTTAAATTCAGGCACGCAAGTAGCAGCAGCTGAACTGAAGTTAAGCAAAGGTGAAGTGGCCAGGTGCAATGAAGTCAAATAGGCGTAGAGTGATGTCTGTCTGTCTGTCTGTCTGCGTGTGTATTGATTGCCGATGTGTGTGTGTGTGTGTGTGAGCGAATGTCTGCTTGTCTGTTTGCGCTTTTGATATATCTGATAATGACTTCATTTTGTAAATTAAATTCTCGGCATGCTCCCGACTAACCGACTCTAGCGCAGGCAGCGAGAAATGCTGATAATGAAACGTTAATTGATGGCACTTTGATGTGTGTTTAGGAGGAGGTGCAGGTGAGGCGGGGTCGTCGGGTTGTTGGCTAGATGATGGGGGGATGAGGGTGTGTGGACTACATTGAATGGTTTCAACTAGAATTGGTGGTTTTTACTTAAGCTGAAACTCTCAAGAATTCTGATAGATGGCTCTTACAAAAACCCAAATGTTTTCTAATAAATTTATAGCATACTTTTCAGCTGATTGAAGGTCTAGAAATTTGACTATTTTGGCCCATTTCTCAAGCTCTTATGCAACTAACTAAAGTGCAGGCAATCGATAAATGGCTATTGCAGTTATCAGTGTGACCTTTGGCTGTCAAAATCTATCGATTGACCTAGAAAAAGCTCTCCCAAGGCCGAGAAACACTTGCTTGTGGGCATTTTAAAAACCTCAAATCACCTGAATAGCGAGGCCCTCGCTTTATATATTCTAAAAACCCAATCAAAACAAGGCAAGTGTTTGATTCAGCTGTTATCGGTGATTCTATAGATAATTTTAAACTGAACACGAGGCTTCGGTTAAGATTACTTGCTCGGAATACTCACTAAAGGCGAAATGCCACACTCAAATTGGGCTAGAACTAGTTTAGTTTATATTGCTATTATACTTTTCCTAGAACAAAACTAGGCAATCAGCGATAGTTAAGGCTTAAAAAGCCTTAAGAAGCACTGGCCGACCCTTCGAGCCTGAGTACAAATCAATTACAGCAGCGATAAAAGAAATCTGCCTTTATTAAGACTGAAAGATTGTCGAAAAGCTTTAGCCACCTTCGAAAAACTTGGCTACCTCAACCAGCCTGATATTTCTGAATTTAGGCATATTCTCGTTTTCGAATTCGATCAAATTATGCGAAAAAGGAATTGTTAAATTTTAAGTTATTCGGACTTAAGCTTCAACTGCTTTGATGGCAAATGGTTGCTATCAAATAATCCAATCATTTCTGAAAAAGCAGACCTTCTTACAAATCGGATTGGGATACTTCTACCTAGCATATCAAAATCTGCGAACCGAAATTAATCTGGTTGTGAATTACATTAGATTACGGGTAATGAACAATGCATTGCTTAGAATAACATCCAGCTTAAGCGGTTTTTGGTAGGACATAGCCCGTTTGTAGTCACATCAAAGATTGATTTAGCATTGAAATGTAAAGCTGTGGTGTGTGTCGAATGCAAACTTTGAGCTGCTGTCTTCAAGTCTTCAACTTATCTGCATTGGTTACCAAATACTCAAACAGAAGACTAGCCCAAAGGAAAGGTATACACGTTTCCATCATGGCAATGCTTGCTCTAGTCACTAGTATTTTCTTGGTATATTCCAAGTGTTATATGCTACATACTAGGTTTTTTTAATGTATTGAAAGGCTGGTGGTGATTCTAGTTGATTTAGGTGTGCTAAACGCGAATCTGTATTTAAGAAAGTGTTCTTTACGTCTAGATTTTCAGTTCATTGAGCTTAAAGATGTTTAAAAAGGCTATTTTTACTCTTTTTTAGACACGTTTTATGGGGACTAATATACATTTTTTTGAAATTTCTTTGATAATATCGTAAAATATTACTGCTTAGCTTTAAAATGAAATATTCCAAACAATTTTGCCATTTTTTTAAGCAAAGATATACCATTTTGAATAAATTTGTATTAGATTCTTAAAACAATTTGAGAAGCAAAATTCATTGCATACCTAGAGGCAGTAAAAAAAATATGGTAATGCACTCAAAGTGCCATATCTTCGCTTAAAAAAATCGTAGAAATGGTTGGAATATTTCATTTTAAAGCTTAGTAATACTACTTTAAGATAATATCAAAGTGATTTAAAACAAGCACAAATGTTCTTTACAAAATCAAACAAAAAAGGTTCATAATTGCCATTTTAAGCAACTTTAAGCTAAATTTAAGACAAATCTAGATGTAATGCATCATTTCTGAACACTAATTCATCATTTCAGCACATGAAAACTATTTTGAATCATCACCCACCCTTCAATACAGTGGCGTAAGCAGGGAACATTTAGGTATATTTACAAGACTAAGAAGCGTCTATAGAAAACTCAGCTAAAACCCATCTACCCTGGAAAGATCCAGCTTTCTCTAGTACTTCAATATGCTGCAACTTGTTGACTAGTTTTAATGAAGCTGAGTTGGAAATTGAATTTGTTCTAGAAGTAGCAAAATAGGAAAAACCATTTGTTTTCTGTGCTGTCTGCTTTATTGCAATGACAGGTATAAGTCAGTGTTCCTATGGCCATAGCTAGCCCCTGGAGTCCGAATATGCTAGGGAATTCACATTGAATGCTTGTCGAAGTAATGGATCAGTGAGTGCATCTCTCTTATTTGACAACCTTGGTATATATTCAAGAGACTCTCTCGCTCTCTCAACAGAGCATTTGTTCTTGATCTTGGGCTACTTTTTGTTTCATTGTTCTCTATAAGAGAAGCACACAAAGCTATGTTACGATAACAGCTCGAATAGGCAAAAGTTCCTAGGGATCTCCGTTGCCTTCTAGGCACACAAGCACGCATACACACTTGCACTTGAATTATAAACAGCAAAGTGTCTCTTGAAAACTGCAACCTATGAACTAAGTAAGCGAAAAGAAACTCTCGTTGGTTGAGCAAAAAGTGTCTTGGTTAAAGTCAGAGGCAAACTATCATTTCGTATCCTTTTTTTTAAGGTGTTTTTGGAGTTATTTATGATATAAGGAACACCTTTTTGCTAGCTCTGGTGGGTAGCTTCTTCTACTTTTACCCAACTTGGCGCTTCTTTGATACTGATCACTTGCTGAAAACCTCTACGACGTTCACTCATTCTTCACACTTTGTTCTAAAAAACCTTAAATTATGCAAAAAATTGGGTATATTTTTAAGGCATGCACTTAAAAGCTTTAAGTAAACTAATGAATGGCATTTGAACAATTAAAGTCAATCAACAAAAACCAAAACACAAAAAAAAAACACAAACAGAACAAACAAAAAGGAAAAAAAACAAACGGAAACTAAATTGAAAAATTATTAACCAAATTGGAAAGGAACGAAAAATACCAGTGAAAACAAATCAGTGTCCGCTGCCCGCTTCTTGCCCACTTCCAGTGTATGATGACCCATGACAGCAGCGGCAGCGGCGGCAGCAGCAGCGGCGGCAGCGGCAGCGTTGTTTGTGGTTGTTGTTGTTGGTGGTGTTGTTGTTGCCGTTGGGATGGTGTTGTTGTTGTTGTGGTTCTGCTGTTGTTGTTGTTGTTGTTGTAGTTGTTGTTGCTGGTGAAGGTGTGCCGTAACGGGTGAGGTCTGTGTGTGTGTTTATGTGTGTGTGTGTGTGTGTGTGAGTTGGCATGAGTCGAGTCAAAAAATTTGCAAATTATTTTTAATAAACAAGCATTTAAATTATTTGTCCATTAAATATTGATAGATTCCATTTGAATTATTCAAGCAGCATTTGGGTGTTGGCATATTTAATTGTTTTGTTGGAAATTTTGTGAATTATTCATTTGTGTGTGTCCAGATATAGAGTTATGTGCGTGTGCGTGTGTGTGTGTGTGTGTGTGTGTCGATACCATCCATCGTAGAAGCAATTACAGGCGTAACAGATGAAATACATAATAGTAGAAGAAGTATGAAGTAAATAATAGTTGAAATCAAATTTGTTTAACAAAATCTTAAATCAATTTATCAAAAAATTGCATTTTGTTTAAACGTTTTCATGTTTTTGTCTTTGTTGGTTAGAAAAAGCAAAAAGGAAGTTAAAAGCTTGTAAGCAGACAAAAAGCTTGCGTAGAGGCCGGCAAAAATTCTTAGAGAAAACCTTAAGACTTATCACATAACTTAGTTTTGAATAGAAAAAGAATTGCAACAAAATCAAGTTTATGGTTTTGGGTTTGGATTTGATTCGATTCGATTTGCCGCCACACACATTCGTATTTGTCAACACCACCTTCTTGTTACCTACCGATGCATCGTTGCTCTGCGGCTGCTGCTCACAAAACCAAAGAAAGGAAAAAACGAAACCATAAAAAGAAAACTTAAATCGACCAAACTTGGCATACTTTTCGGCTGTCGCAGGAAAAAAAAACATTTGCATTTAAATGGCTCCTCTCACACACTGGGAGAGAGGGCGAGAGAGAGGGAGGGAGACTTTTGGTATGGCGCCGGGTACATGTCACTGGACATGAATGCCACAAATGGATTAATTCGCTTGGACGCCGAAAACTTTGGCCCTGTGTGTGTGTGTGTATGAGTGAGAGTGAGCCACTGTGTGTGTGTGTGTGTGTGTATATGCTGGGACAGGGAAGAGTTCATAAAAAACCCAGCAGGCAGGCAGGCAGGCAGCAGCTCCTGCTGGACAGCACAATTCATTGGCATGGAAATCTCTGCTTTTAGTTAATTTTCCGGTTCAAACGTTATCCTGCCTGACTAATCCGTGTCGTCGTCGTTGTCGTTCAGGTTGACATTTACATTTTTGGTCAGCCTCCAGCAACGAGAGCAAAAAGTAAAAAAAAAAATATGCCACAAACACCATTTCGACACACCGAAATGTGGATACTCTGCTGCTGCTGCTGATTTAAGGACCCGGATTCAAATTTTCAGGGCAAACTTCTATCGAAAAACCAATGGAGCGCCTCTTTTTCCAATTGAGAACTTAAATTTGTTTTATTTTTAGTCGATTTCTAGGAAAGTCTTGATGCATATTTACTAAATTTCTTCAGGTCTTTAGTTCTTCAGTTTTATTTCGGATTCGCTACTTCTGTAGTAGGAGAGAGAAGACACTTTCAACGGCTATTCCACTTCACATTAACATAGTCATAACATTATTGTACATTGCCGTCTCTTTCTCGCATACACCTAGATATCAGACAACTCTGTAAGGGAACTGTAATGAGTATGCTTAAAGAGACTCGACCCGATCATTCTATCATAAGCCGTAGTAGAGAAAGTGGAAGTGTGACTCGTCTTTCCTCTCACACTTCTAATATCTATACAGAATTTGTTTCATTAACTTAATCTCTAACAGAATTTACTAACAGAATCAGAAAATCAGCCTAATTAGGTCTGCTTTTCTCTTTCAGTTAGAAAAAGGTATTTAGGTATTAGGCAACACTGACCATGGTCAAGCAGGCGATAATTGGTAACTGTAAGGCAACATTTGGTAGGTTAGCAACTCTGGAAGGGCATTTGTCAACTGTACAAACTATCCTTGAGGCTGAGGGTAACTCAGGTAAGTGTACAAACAGCCTTCAGTTAAAGCTAGCGATTTAAAACCGGTTTTTGAATTAGATTTAGTCTCTAAGACTGAAAGAGTCATCAGTAGGCCGCACCGGAGAAACTCTCCTTATACGCTGCAATGCCTCTTTAAGTCAATTGATTTCAGAAATATGTTTTTGAAGCCTTTGACAACTCTGGAAATAAGTTATAATAACCCTACAGTGGATAACTGTAAAGGGTAATTTTAATAGTTGGCAACCCTAGAAAGGGATTTAAAACGAGAAAGCTAAGCTAACTTTGTCTGTGCCGAAGTTTTTATATTTGCAAAAATAATCTTTTTCCGACCCATTGTTCGTATGGGAGCTATATGATATAGTCCTCCGATTTGTACAAAAATTTGTAGAATTGGGTAAAAGCATGTACAACAAACAAATACAAAATTTCAGCAAGCTCCCACTTAAAACAAAAAAGTTTTTCTAACTAAGACTGTTTTTCTATTCAGCTATTCCATATAGTTGTCCGATTTTCATTAAACTTGGCAAAATTATTCAAAAACATAGAAAACCTATGAATACAAAGTTTGGAAACGTTTCCATGGAAAAAAAAAAGTTTTCCATACTAAAACTAGTTTTCCGAACAATTATTCCTTTTGGAACTATGAGATATAGTCATCCTTTGCGGTCGGTTCCGACATATTCGTAGCGTGCAGCAAAAAGAAGACTCTGTGCAAAATTTCAGTTCGATAGGTTCAAAACTGAGAGAATAGTTTGCGTAGAAACAGACAGACAGTCGGACAATCGCCTCAGCTTGTCACCCTGATCAGGAATATATATAGTTTATGGGGTCGGAAATGATTAATTCTATGTGTTGCAAATTTCTGATCAAAATTATAATACCCTTTGCAAGGGTATCAAAATAGTTATGCAAAATGTAACCAAAAATTATAGCAGCAAAATGTTGATCTCTATAAGACATCTAGCAGCCCAATAAAGTGTATTTGGCAACTCTGACTACTGTCATAGATGCATTTGCTACCTGTTGCATATCTTTTAAAAAAATTCAGCAAACCCTGGATAGGATAATTGAGGCAGTTAAATACTTAACAACTTTCCATTAGGCTTTAGGCAACTCTGAAAAGTGTCATTGACTTGTTTATTAACTCTGTATAGTCTTATCTAGGCGATAGACTTGACAAACATATCATTGTGCCAGCAGTTGATAACCATACAAAACCACTAATTGAGCATTTGAAAACTCTGAAAATTATAAATACAGCAGTTGAGAACTGTAAATTGAAATTTGTTTAGGTTGCAACCCTGGGAAGGGTTCTTGGGATAGAAATCTGTATGTGAGGCTAGGGAAAACTCTGTAAAATAACATTGAAGAAGTAGGCAACTCTGAAAAGTGTCATTGATGTAAAAGGCAACTCTGGATAGTCGTGTGGTACTTGGCAACCATAAAAGACAAGAAATGAGGCATTTGGCTACTCTGACAAGAGCTGTTAATGGAAGCCTGGAAAGGGTTGTTGGGACAGTGCCCTACAGTAAACTGTTTAAGAGGCCAGGGAAAACTCTGTAAAATAACATTGAAGAAGTAGGCAATTCTGGAAAGTGTCATTGACTTAATAGGCAACTTGGAATAGGCTTATCAAGTCAAATGATTTCTAAAATATCTTCATAAGGCAGTTGGCAATCCCAAAAAGTGTATTTGAGGCATTTGGGCAAACAGACTATTGTCATAGAAGCAGCTGGTATCTGTAGAATGTCATTTCGAAAACTCGACAACCCTGGTAAGGGGTTTTGAATCAGTCAAATATTTAAAAACTTTACTTTGACAATTGAAATAAGCTGTAACTTGAAATTTGTATGGGTTGCCGAACTCTGAAAGGGTTTCTTGGGACAGTGCCCCATAGTAAACTGTTTAAGAGGCTAAGGAAAACTCTGTGAAAATAACATTGCAGTAGTAGACAACTCTGATAAGTGCCAATTAAGTTTGAATAGGCATATCAAGACAATTGAACTCTAAAATATGTCTTTAGGGCAGCTGGAAACCCAAAAAGTGAATTTGGGGCAAATATTAAAGCAGCGGTGGGCACTTTTATAAAGCTAAAGGGCCAAAGATTGTTGTATTTTGGTTTCATTTTTGACTTAAATCCGCTTTCTAAGGCTTGTTCTACCTCTTGTCGAGGTAACAAACTGCCTTCTTTGACAAAACAGTCGTCATACCCTCTGCAAGAGTATACCAAACACGGCAAAAAACTAAACTTCCGCTTTTTGGCCGTTTTTTGAGCTCCGTTTTTCCTTTTTTTTGTTTTTTTTGGGTGTCATGCTTACATGGCGGCTTATAGTTTTGGGGTTGAAGTCCTTAAATACGGCGGCAGGTGGCATATTTTTGAAAGGCCAGAAACCATAATAATAAACACAACTTAAATGTGAAACGAAAAATTCCAAAAAAGGTAAACCAATCAAATATATAACTGGTGTTCTCTTGTGGTGGTTGTAGATGTTTCGATTGTGTAGATTATATATTGATATATATTTTGGTATATAAAAGCTAACAACATTGAATACAGTAACTGAATGGACAAGGGCTAAACACATGTAGAAAGATATATATTTTATGTACATTTCTAGCGGGGGGTGGGTGGTAAAGTAGAGGCTAAGTAAGAAAGTAAGAAAAACATATAGAAAAGGTAGGTAGATATCAGAAAAGCAGCGCTGCATCGGGCAGGATATACACATATATGTAGGGCTTGTGATTCACCCCGATCAAAGGGTAAGTTTAGAGAATTTTGTAGGCGCAAAAATGGGGGGAGGGGCAAAGAAAAAACTATATACATTAATATGCTTAAAGGGCAGGTGCAAGGTTATAAATTACATTAAATCGCACATAAATAAAATCATTCGTGTCTGTGTGTGTGTGTATCTGCTTGTGTGTGTGTGTGAGTGTCAAAGGACAATTTGATACCATAATCACGTTTGTCGTTGCCGCCTGGTGGAATGTCTCGATTGAATTACGCCTAAAATGCTGCAACAATTTTTCACTTTATGCGATATTATGCTGCAATTATGTGTGTCACCTTCTCCCCCCCCACCCAACCGTTGCTTGGGTCCAGCACAATGTTGGTGGCAGCAACAGCATCAAATAAATTTTCAGCAGAAAGCAATTAAGTCGCGAATTAAGTGCGGCAGGCAGCAGCCGCCCAGGACGGGTCCAGCACGTACATGAGCCCACGTGTGTTCTCTGTGTGTGTGTGAGTGTGTGTGTGGGCGCCTTCTCTTCTGCGTGCTCAAAGTTTTAACGCGTTGTAATAAATGTTAATTTTCCCCAACGAAAATCAACATTTATGGCGTGTTTTATGTGAGCTTCAACATATTTTCCATGTTGCTGAATAACGCTCCTGTGTCCATGTGTGCGTGTAAGGGGATTATGTTTATTGGTGTGCGTGTTGTTCAAGTCAAATTGTTTAAAATGTAATTTTGTGTTGTTTTTTTTTTCGTTGCCCAAATAGTTTTGAATTCGATTTGGAAAAAGGTGCTAAACTCTTAACTATGCCCGAAAAACCAACTGTTTGCCCTTAACAGAGGTAATTAAGTACACCCAAATGCCCGTTTAATTGGGCGTAAAATTTGATGTTATTTTTTGGCAATTGAGTTGATTAAAATTTTGGCAACTAAAAGTTAAACTTGGAATGGCCTTTAATGGTAGCTAGCTTGGTACTTTCACATGGCATATATTCATTGATTGAGATGAGCCCAGAAAGTGTTCAGCTGTGTTTACTACATTAAGGCAGCATTCACATGAGACTAGTGATTGACTAGTGGGCCTACATATTGGAGGGTTCGGCATCGCTCTTTGCTGGCAGCTCTCGAGAGCCGGGCTTTTGCTCTCAGCTCATAACACTCGGCTCTTGGCTCTGAGCTGAGGGCTCTAGGTCGTGAGCCGTGAGCCATTCACCGGCTCGTGAGCTATAGCTGTCGACTCGTGAAACACAGCTCTCGGCTTGTGAACCATAGCTCTCTCGGCTCGTGAGCCACAGCTCTCGTTTGGTGCAAAAAGCACGAAATTTGCAAAATTATACCGCTCATTCGTTTGCGATGAATCTTTGGAACATGGTTTTCTAAGATGAAATGAAGAAATAGGCGGAAATTGTCTGAAAACCTTGAGATTTGCAAACTATACAGCTTATCCGATGTAATATATATTTGTTCAGCAACATCCGGATGAAAAAACATGTCTCAGAGAAGGGACAAAAAACATCTATGGCTCGTGTGGTACTTTCATATATTTGCTGGTGCTGTGGCTCACGAGCCGAGAGCTGTGGCTCACTAGCCGAGAGCCGTGGCTCACGATCCAAGAGCTGTCTTAGAGCCGTGGCTCACGAGCCGATAACTATGGCTCACGAAACGAGAGCTGTGTGTCACTAGCCGAAAGCAATTGCTCACAGCTCTGAGCCGAGGGCTGTGGCTCACGAACCGAGAGCCGGTTGTTGGCTCACGGCTCCCGACCTAGAGCTCTCAGCTCTGAGCCAGAGTCAAAAAGAGGCAGAGTGTACGGTTCGCTCTCGAGCAATCGCAAGCACTGATGAAATATGAACAGCTTGTCAAATTTACAGGCGAAACTTGACTAAATGTAGGCCTACTTTGGGTATGAAACATATATTTACATGCTTAGTATTAGAGACTAAGAAAGAAGCGTCTTTAGACGATTTTTCTATGAGCCACCTTTTAAATATTTTGCCTACATCATTGGCCTATTGAATTATCACATCTTATATGTCCGAAGAAAGTGATAAAAGCCTTAGTATGAATATATATTTGGTATATTTAAGTCAGTGGCGTCAGCTGGATTTTCCCCAAAGGGTTTTTTTTTTATAAGTGCTCTTAGGTAGCTTCTTTTTTAGTCTCGTTTTCAGCAGGTAAATATGTATACAGTGGGGGTTTTCAGACCAATATTCCACCACCAGAAGCCATCTGTATGAAGTGTCTTCAAAATGCTGGGCTACTAGATTAGAAGACGAAAGTTGAGAGTTTTAAGCCGCGATTCTCCATAATGAAGTAGTCGTCACTTAACACCTCAATTTCTCCTAGATTCGTTCAAAAAACAAACGCTAAAGTTTTCTAGAACTTGCTATTATCCTATAATTGATGTTAAATTTAGTTGGGGTCACCTTTAAGTGAGTCGAAAGACATCTTAATGTAAGTTCGTAAGTACTAGGCAAAGAATATTTTGTAGAATTTAGTTTTTGGCCTTTCGTTTTACCTTTGACATCTTTTTTTTTCTTGATTTGACATAATATTTTGGATTCTTTTCTTCATTTTGTAAAGTAAACCACCATTTCAGAACTTTACCCTTAAATTGGTAAGCTTTTTAAAGCTCACGTTGGGCGCCAATTTTTTTGTATAATGAGAAAAAAGTTGCTGGCTTAACTAACATTCATGTAGGGCATCGATTTGTGTTTAAAAAGTATAATACCGCTGTTTGTGTGTTCATCTGGCGCACTCACGTTGGGCGCCAATTTGGTGGTAAATTTAAACAGGATGGGAAAAGTGGACGCCAATCTAACATTAACATACATTAACATATTTAAATGTAGGGAGATTTAAGCAATAATAGTTTCTAGTTAATTAAATTCTGTATGTTGCATGCAGCGTTTTTTTTTTGTTTTTTTTTTTGTTGTTGGCATTTGCTAGGTAGAAGAAAGTACAGTTGCTACGATTGTAATTTCTAGAGCATACTTTGTGGCGTATTCTGGGGGGGGCGGGTTAGTGCATATTAAGGAGCAAAACGTTTCTTGTGTTTTGGTTTGTTTTTGTACAAAAGAAAATAGATATTTCATAAGGTTGAGTGGCTATTTTCAGGCAGAACCAAAAAAATTAGCGCGTACAAAAGTTAAACACAAATTAGGAAAGAAAAAACAAAACAAAATCAGGGGTAATTCAAATGAAAATCAAAAGGAAAACGCAAAACACTTAGAGAAACGAAAAGAAATAGATAGAAAATGATAGCCATACCGCAGCTGCAGCAGCGACAGCGGTGGCGCGTGTTTGGGCCGCTTTTAATTGTGCCTGTAGGTGCAGGGGGGGATGAAAGTAGCGGCAGGGTTCACGTGCGCATCTGCCCTTCACGGCGTCCATGCAAACCGTGATGGAGCCATCATCGTGCCTGGCGACGCTCTCCTGCGGATGCGCGAATCGGCACTCGGACTCGGCGCGTTTGCAGGCGCCGCGCAAGAATTCGCGACAGACCTGGAACACACACACATTGTTTTTTTTGTTGTTGTTTGTTTTTGTTTTGGAGGGATTTGGGTTTCAGTTTCGGTTGCGGTTTTGGTTGTTTTTTATTGGATTCAGCATTTGTTGTAGACGAGTTGATTGCAGATTTGTTGTTGCAGTTGTTGTTGTTGTTGTTGTAGGTTGTAGGTTGGTTGGTTGTTGGCGGGCGTTGGGCAGCGTAAGGCAAAAAGTGGCAGCAGTTGTGGTTCAGTGGTTCAGTGGTTGAGTGTGGTTTGGTTTGGTTTTGGAGGTGGTTGATTGTGTGTGTGTGTGTTTGAGTGTGTGTGTGTGTGTGTGTGTAGGCGGAGAAGTGTGTTTTGTTTTTGGATAATGGAAGGATATTCAGTAACAAGTTCATTTTTGGATTTTTTGTTTTTTTTTTTTGCTTTTCAAAGAAAAGTTAAAAATATGTTTGGTTTGTTTTTTTTTTTGCTTTTGCATTCCCATTAATTGAAGGCATATATAGATTTTTAGAGCCGATTTTTTTGGTATTAGCTGTGTAGCTTTTGTGTTAGTTTTTGCCATTTTTTTTTGTTCTTTGTTTTGGAATTTTTTTTTTTTGAGCGTGCCGATTAAAATTTTTGTCTATTTTTTTGTTTTAGTAGAAGTGCTTTTTTTTTTTGGAGTACAACTAAAAACAGAAGCTCGCACACACATAACAAAAACTGAACAAACACAAAAAGGAATGCAAGGATTATACAAAAAAACATAAAGAAGAAAATCATAAGAGATTCTATAAGGAGCTAAACTTCGAAAGGGGGGTTTTTGGCGGCGGATGGAAGAAGATCAGGGACTGTTGTTTGTGTGTAGAAAGTGGTTTAAGTAGAGTAAAAACAAACACCCTGAATCAGAGGCGGCGGGGGGAATTGTATAAACAAAACAAAAACAACAACTACAAAATGGTATACGTTGCTATGGCTATTCAACACTACAGATTTTCGATACTAAGGAATGGGTAGAAATTCTATAGATTTGGAAAGATATGGAAACATTTGCTACAAGAAATTCTAAGCTAAACATATCTAGAATGAGAGAACTTCACTGTGGAATGAAATGTTCTTTTATATCAGTGCCAAGTCCTAAGTCAAAAGGTTGAGATAGCTGTATAAGAAGAGGATTTTGTGATGAAACTAAAACCATTCATTGAAAGCTTATTACTAATTTATATGAATTTTTTGTCACGGTCGCCAGAATTCCCAACTGGTTTTAGAGCAACAGGATCTAGTTAAATGGAAGCTAAAGAGTAACACATAAAAGGCTACATTCAGCAGAACATTTTGATATACGATCAATCAATTTGCGGTGATCAAATGCTTTTAAAGTTATATAACAAGTCAAGTTAAAGTCGCAGTTTTACCAAACAGATCAGTAATCAAGTGTCACTGCTGAACATGCCCATTTTAAAACTCTTGAAACTAGCAGCATTCAGCAGAACATTTTGATACCAGATCATTCAATTTACTGTGTAAAATAACTTTCAAAGTTATATTTCAAGTCAAGTAATAAGCGTAGTTTTATCATACCGATCACTAATCAAGTGAGACTGCTGAACGAACCCATTTTGAAATACTTTCAGGTATGGAAGGTAAAGAATAGAAGCATTCAGCAGAACAATTTGATACACAATCAATCAATTTACTTTGAAAAGACAACTAAAAGGCGCAGTTTTATCAAACTAATCACTAATCAAGTGCCACTGCTGAACCTGCCCATTTGGAAATACTTTCAGATATGGAAGGTACAGAATAACAGACAAAAGCAAAACATTTTGATGCAAGATCAAACAGTTTACTGTGTAAAATAGAATTTAATATATTTCAAGTCAAGTAAGAGGCGCAGTTGTATCAAACTGATCAGTAACCAAGTGTCACTGCTGAACATGCCCAATTTTGAATACTTTTAGGTATGGAAGGTAAAGTATGGCAGCATTCAGCATAACATTTTGAGACACAATCATTCAATTTACTGTGCAAAGACAAGTAAAAGGCGCAGCTTTACCAAACTGATCAGTAATCAAGTTCCTTTGCTGAACCTAACCATTTTAAAATACTTCTAGGAATGAAAGCTAGAGAATAACAGACAAAAGGCTGCATTTATCCAAACATTTTGATACAAGATCAATCAATTTACAGTGACATATAACTATTTCAAGTCAATTAAAAGCGCAGTTTTACAAAACTGATCAGTAATCCAGGGTTTCTGCTGAACGAGCCCATTTTGAAATATTTTTAGGAATGGAAGGTATAGAATAACAGACAAAAGGATGCATTGATACACCATCAATTAATTTAGTGTGCAAAATAAATTTTAAAGATCCATTTCAAGTCAAGTTAAAGGCGCAGTTTTCTCAAACTGATCAGTAATCCAGTGCCTCAGCTGAACCAACCTACACGATCAATCAGTTTCTTGTTAAAATATTTAAAAAGGTTTATTTCAAGTCAAGTAAAAGCCGCAGTTTTATTAAACTGATCAGTAATCAAGTGTCACTGCTGAACGTGCCCATTTTTAAATATTTTCAGATATGGAAGGTAAAGAATAGAAGCATTCAGCAGAACATTCGGATACAAGATCATTCAATTTACCGTCTAAAATAACATTCAAAGTTCTATTTCAAGTCAAGTAAAAGCAGCAGCTTTATCAAACTGATCAGTAATTAAGTGTCACTGCTGAACGTGCCCATTTTTCATTTTAGCTAGGTTTTTTCTCCAGAGAACTCTGCTTCAGAATGGTTTCAATTTCTGGGGGGTCTTATCTCTCACTCCTACCTAGAATATCCTTAAACAACTTCAAATAAATCAAAAATCAAATTGAAATCAGAAATCATTGAGTGCATATAATTCAGCAATTTGTAGTCAAATTGTGTTTTTTTTTTCATTTTTTATATACAAATTGGGAATAGTTTTATTTCATTTTAGCGCTTCAGCTGCAAAGCCAAGCGCCCTCAAGGCTGCAACAAATTGTGCTCGTTTTATGTTCACATATTGTATAATCGAAATATATATAGAGACAAAAATCAACGAAAAAAAAAAATCAACAACAACAAATGTTAAATATAAATCAAGTGGAACAACAACTTTTGGTTTTAGTTTTGTTAGACAATGTTCAAAATACGAATGTGTGTCTCAACGTATTCAAATCAATTTTAAGTTTCTTTTTCTTTTTTTGCAATTTCTTCTTGAGAACTCAAGAGAACTGAAAACACTGTACATGATAGTTTGGTTGCAATATTTATACATAAGTTTTAATTCTTTTATCTTTTTTGGTAAGTTCTTAAATCATAGAAACATGCCACGAACGAACGAATCAAAACATAAATTAAATAACGTTCAACAATAATGTAGAAAACGAAACGTAAGCGTAAAGTTAATTCATCATATTGGCTTCAATTAAAGAATACCTCTTGGCAAATTGGTCAAAATGCGACTCACCTCTAATCTGTCGGAGCGTGGTATTTTCTGTTGGGCCACCTGCACGGTTTGAGGAACAACCGGTCCCAGTTGGGAGGCAACGGCCGTTGGATCGGGTCCCAGCAAAGTAGGCACTAAATGTCCGGTTGTATAATATGGACTGTATGTGTTGGCCGGTATGCCGGTCAAATACGGATTTGTGGCCTAGTTGGGGAGAGAGAGAAAAGCAGAGAAGCCATAAAGTCATTTATTAAATAATTCATCAACTTTCCGAAGGGGTGGTTCATTTGTCATGGCACGCCATCGTTTTGGCTGGTTTTACACACACAAGTGGGAGGGAGTTGGCTACTAGAAGTCGTTTGATGACGATGCCCTTCTGCTGCCTTATATAGTTCCTAACTATATAGATTTCCATTTCCAATTAAGTTAAGTCTAGAATAATTCACTGATTTAACAAGTCAGCAGCAGCTCAGCAGCATTTATATCGTTGTGAGTGAGTTCTGGGTCTCCATTTTGTATATTATTCAAAGCAAGAGCATCTAAACTTCGTACTGCAAGCGTCTACACCTTCACGACTGCTCAAATATGCTTGACACGCGCTTTGCCGCTGAATTTCTAATCCTAAATACGCGCTAATGATGATTCATGCATTTTTCAACACAATTATTTAAGAATTAATTTTCAATTTCCATCAGAAAAATAGAAAAAAAAAAGTGGAAGGAGCAGTCCGTTCTCTCCGCATGAATAATACATACATACTCCTGCTTTTTCTCTCTACTCAACATTTTCGCGTATTTTTCGGTGCGATTTCTATTATTTTTTTTTGCCCCCTTGATATTCATAGTCATGGTCCAAAGGAGTCGCTTATAAATATTCATATTTCTCCCCCACTCCCTCACACTCTTTCCTTTTTGCCTGTTTTTGGTTGGCTTGGGAATTCAATTAAAGTATTAGAAGAGACAAGCACTTACCACAGCTGGCACTTGGCCCGATATAACCGCCTGGCCAGGCGCAATGCCCATCTGTTGCATCAGTGCATTCTTGAGGGCCAAATGATTGCGTCCATTTATCAATAATTGATCCTTCAGATGCTGTGGTGGATGAAAGTATTTGCACGGCGGTTTATCACGATTACAGCGGCCCTGCAAGAAAACATAAAAAAAAGTAAAGTTTGTATTCGGTTGAAGGGTATCAAACAAAAGGCTCGTGCAGAGGCACTTAATAAATTGCAAAATCAATTTATGTTAATGTATTTCTATTCGAAACCAACTGGAATGTGTTATTTATGTGGGTCAGTAGAGTTTGGTTAACGCCAAGTTGTACTGCTTAACTTAAGTACTGTGTGCAGTTGGTGGAAGAGTTCGATGGGGGTCAATCAAGTACTTGAGGCAAAAGTTGTACATGGGTAAGTTAGATAATAATGAAGAGCATTTTCAGGCAGTTGATTTATTTTTACTGTTTTACAACCAAGAAGAGAGTTATTGAGAGTTCGTTTAGACTATACCTGGAATGCTAGAAGAGGCAGAGTAAACTCTATTCCTTAAGTCTTTGCTGCAAGCATTGCTATTGCATTTTTTTTAGAGTGACCGTCTGTTTTATATAAAATTTATTACCATTTCTTAGTGAGAGTGCATTTTTAACAATAAAAACATAAAAGTTGTTCTCATTAAGAGGCATTTTCTTACAGCTATGATATATATATATATAGTCAGACAATCCAGACATATTAGCCATAGTAAATGGAAGACTCTTTGCCAAAATTTCAGTCTGAAAGCTTCTATAAGAGAGACTAGTGTGCGTACACAGAAAAGAACAGATCCATTTGCACTGGTTCTATCATTAATATTATTTTAAATTATCCAACGTAGCTGAAAATCAGCCAAATAATTACCATTTTTTACAAATCTAGATGACTTATAGATCCGTTGGATGCTTAAAAGAATTTTAAGGACAAATCCTTTATAAAAATATACGGGAAATCATTCATTCAATATTTTTATATATACTTTTTTCTCTGAGTACAGCCCAACCAACTCAGCTGCTGGTCTTTATCAAGAATACTTCTGTTAATGGGGTCTTTTATATGTACATTCTTACACTGAGGAACAAAACCTAAAACAATGGACTAAACATGAGAAATAATACATGAAATAATACTAAGAAATGTTCTTTTAAACCCTCTTCCAGTTAAGCAAATTTAAAATACAATTTTTTGCATATTTCGAGATGTTTTTGAGTGTTTGGCTCAGTCCATCTTCTCTATTTCTTCTCATTTATGGAGTCTTCATAAAATGGCAACCAGTTTAAAGTGTTTGACCCCACTGGAACATTCTTTAAGAGCTGTAAACTTCTGCTTCCACTGCTGACTCAACAGCTCTCTGGGTTTGGATATGTTCAGCAAATTGCTGGCATCGATTAATCGCCTGCTTCGGCGTTTCTGCGGATCTTAGCTAGGCCTTAAGCTGCACTTGCTCATAGCGCAGCGATTGAAATAGTTGCTTAGTTTCCGGGTGCAATGGGCACAACAAAATGCTGGCATCGTTTATATAATATGTGTTCTTAATTCCTCCCTACAGTATAAGTTGGCTATAAATTGTAATAATAAGCTGTAATAATTTAGTATTAGGATAACTAAATAAATAAATAAATATTTAAATCATGAAAAAATAGATGGCATCGATTGCTCGCCTGATCTGTCATTTCTGCAGTTTTAAAGCTGACTCCACTTGTTTCTAGAGCAGCAGGATGCAATGTGCATACCCAAATGCGTCGATTGCTCGCCTGATCTGATGTTTCTGCAGATCGGAACCAGACTTGCGTCTGAAATCGTTTGTACCGCTGCTATTGAAATAATCCTCAGCAGGTTTCTGAAATCCGATTTGCATAGCAAAATGGCTGGCGTCGATTGGTCGCCTGTTTGCAATTGAAATAGTGGAGCTGTTAAAGCAGCTATCTGGGTTGCAATGTGCTAAGCAAATTGCTGCCGTCGATTGCTCGCCCATACTGATGTTTCGGCAGCTACGGAGCTCTGTTTTGCATGAAAGTTTATGGACTTTACACTAAGGTGATTCAACTTACTCCTTTTTTAATGATCACGACAAACTAGACCTTCGTTTTCTTGATTGTTTAAAGTTGATTTATTTGTCTTACATAAAGTAGCATACTTTTCTGGGCATAGGCTAAGCTGAGTTCAAAAAGTTCTCACTTCAAGCAAAGACTTGTTCTTATTTTTAAATTAAGGCAACTTGTGCTTATTCTTTCATTGTCCTCTGCAGAGGTATTATGACATCAACAAACTAAGGAATTTTCCATAATTGTTTTCCACAAGGTTTTCTTATTGTTACCTTTGTACATTCACTTCTCTGGCTGTCGTCACTTGCTTCAATAACAATTAACTGCATGAAATGTTTGCCTTTCTCCACTTAAATGTGATTAGGCGTCCATATCAAACATGCACATAAAATGCCACCTGCATTCCAAACAACAGAAATATTCTCTGAACATTTTTCGGGGCATGCCTAGCGTGCATATTTAATTGGCAACAAAAAAGTTGAAACAGCAGAAGAAAAACGTAAATTTCACTTCATTAGCACGTGTAATTATGGTCGGGGATTATGGCAGTCTGTTGTTTTTGTTCTCGCGTCTATATGTAAACCCAAATGTCAACAATAATTATAATGACCATGTACATACAACGTAGGTAGGTATACCGGCAGGGATATCGTGTATATGTATATGGCTAATGCCTTGGGGCGGCATGCGAAAAAAAGGATTTCCAAACAGACGCCGCCATAATTTCAATGAAACGCGTCCACAGACCGGCCAAACAAATATGCATGTAAATTATATTTAATTCACAGCAAATGAAGTTAACAAATATTTGCATATAACAGCGGAGCGAGCGAGCGAGCGACCGGAGTCTCAGCTCCAAGTTGAAAAAATAAAGTTGAAAACTGCCCGTGTGTGTGTGTGTGTTGGTGTGTGTGAATAAATTGATTGTTTGCCTGCACAAACAACAACGGCGCGGCGTTCTCGGCTGCATCCATTGCAAATGGATGAGGCACTGAAAGGCTGTGTAAAATTTATGAAACCCAAAATAATTGTTGTTACCAAGTTCCATACCTTTTATTTTAGACACAACAACATTAATTAGCTTAATTAATTGTTGCCTACTTCTAGGCGCAGTCGCTTGCACAAATATTTGGACAAAGCAAATAGTTTGCATTGTTGATTTGCACATTTTCGATCAATGCACATGAAAGTATTTATTGACAACAAGCAAATATTTTCGCTTGCAAAATTTCAATCAGTATTTTGTCGTCTGAAAACTGCTAAATGCAGTCAGCCACTTTGGCATATAGTTTGTTTGTTTGTTTATTTGTCAGTTTGTCTGTGCAAATGCCTGTAATTTAATGCTTCGATTGAGTTTGTTCAACACACAGCAGCAACAGCAACCAGCAACAGCAACAGATTTCCCCAGTTGTTTTTGGCTTTTTTTTTCGTAATATATTTTGCTACACATTTATCCCTTTGTGGCACAGGGTGTGCCAGGCACTTGTACTAATTTGCCATAATTAAATACTAATGCGATTTTTATAACATCGCACTCTGTTGTATCTGGGTTAATTGCACATGATTGGCTGGCAAAAGGGACATGGATGTAGCCATCAAAAACCATTTTGAGTGTGTGAATTGAGTTCTGTGATTGAGTTACAGCCTTGGAAATGGGTCAGTCGGAATGGTAACAGAAGTTTCCATGTTTAGCTATTGATTTGTAATTAAAAGTTGATGTATTAATTAAGCAGAATGATAAGTAAGAGGGGGCAGGCTTTCGAAGAACATTACATTTATACACAATTACTGGCTATAAATGTTGGATTTTCTTAAGAATTTTTGGAATTAGTGGTAAAAATCCTTGCTAAGACTTGCTATACATTGTTATGGCAAGTTTAAAACACTATAACTAACTATAAATGAGGGTTTTTCTATCGAATTTTAATAGTTTTTAGAAAAATTTCTCTTAAATTATGTGCAAATATTTTCGAGACTATTTAAGACTTGCTATAAATTTCTGCAGCAATTTTTTTACACAATTACCAACTAAAAAAGAGTGATTTTGATGAGAATTTCGTAAAAATGTATAGTAAAAACTCTGTAAAATAGTTTTTCAAATATTTTTGAACCCATTTAAGATTTGCTATAAATTTGTATGGAAACTTCTATACACAATTACTAACTATAAATGAGAATTTCTACAGTAGTTTCGAGTTAAAATTCTTTTAAATTATTTGCAAATATTTCTGAGCCTATTTAAGACTTGCTATACATTTTTATGGCAGCTATAATACACAGTTTCTGACTATATATGCCAGCTTTTCTACAGTATTTTTTCAGTTTATAGTCAAAACAGTTTAACATAATTTTTAAATATTTCTAAGCTATTTAAAGACTTGCTATAAATTTTTATGGCAACTGCTAGGTCAAGATTTTTGTCAAATTAAAAAGTTTAAACAGCATTTTGGACTTTCCATGTTCTAAATTGAAGTATTTAAGTTAATTGGAGAAGCAAAACTATTCACAACTTGCCATAAAATTGAAAGCTAATATTTTAAGATATTTATTGACTTTTAACGATGGATTTTAGTGTAGATTTGATTTAGTTAAAGTGCAAATATAGCTGATTAAGAAGCATTTGCATTTGAAGCCTATATAGAACTTGCAATAAATTTTTATGGCAAGTGCTTGAACAGCTGTTTCGGCCTCTAATGACAATTTTTGTTAGAAAATCCAGTTAAGCTTGCTCAAAAATTGAATTAAATCGTTTAAAGCAGGGGTAGGCAATGTCAGCAGAGAAATTGCCACTGGGCACTGCCTGTACATAGAACAAAAAACTCATACAAAGCTTACCAAAGCAGATTTGACTTGATCGCAGCAAGCTTTAAAGCATAAACATATTAACGCTGTACTCAGCTGAATTCTCTGCTCACACTGCCGACCCCTGAGTTAGACCAACTTATCTAAGCATTTCCAAATTGAGTACGCTGCTGCTAATACATTCTCTTTAACTCTGTTATAAAGCCTCTCCTAATTTATAGCAGCTTCTTATTTAACTCCTTGAAAACTAATATCTCATGCTCCACCCCCTGCCACCAATGGCAACTCTTTGTCCGGCCTCTGCTATTGCCTTCTTACCACTAAACAGTTTTAAATTTGCATAAAAATCCATTTTATTAACATTCAAAGGCGATTCGTATCGTCGCCAAATTGAAGGAAAGTAGCCAAGGTTCCCTCTTCGCTGAGCAAACAACACCCAAACCCGGAGCAAACTAAGAATGCCATGTAAATGCTCTCCGGGCGAGCAAAAGTGTAAGAAAAATTCCTTTGCACTCAACAAAGAAGAAATAAATAACTTTCGAGTCAGATTAGCCAACTTGTCACGAAATGCAAAATGACATTTAATACCTAACGTCGTTTTCGTCCTGGTCCTGAGTGCTCGCTCCTTCTTACTGCTGGGCAGCAGCAGCGGCAGCGGCAGCAGCAGCTGAGACGTCCCCCCAAGACGCATGTCGGCAAATGGCAATGCGATACGCGACGATATACATGACTGGACCTGACTTGCACTTGGCATGAAAACATGAAAAATTCCTTAGCCAATGCGACGGACATGGACATGGCCAGTCGCTGGCATGCCCGCCCGTTCGCCCGTTCCCCCGTCGGCGGGGACAGGCGGCAACATTGTTTCGAGCGTAGCGAAGAAGAAAAATGGCTCTGAAATGCCAGTGAGGAAAAGCAGAAAAAAAGTAATCATTGCAATTTAAAGCGGATAATCTGTTGGAAAAAAATCGCTCTAAAAAGGGTTCGAGTTCTTGGGGTGCAATAAAAATGCAGCGAGAATGAGTGAGCGGCGGGGGGAGGCATGCAAATATGCTGTCTGTCTCACTCCGCCCTGCGTTGCCTGCGTGCGTGAGTGGACACCATTTGCAATTTTCACACTCGCCTTTTTTCGCAGCGATTTTTTTGTTTTTTTTTTCTGTAGTATTCCAACGAGCGAGGAGAGGCATTCATGCAGATTACAATCGAAATGACATGAAAATGTTTAGTGTGGCGTATGGCACAAGGGACAAAAAAAAGAAAAGAAAAGAAAAAGGGAAAAGGAACATCGCGGTGGTGGTGGCCATGTCACACAGAGGCGGCAGGAGCCCCCCAGGGCAAGCAAGAAAGTGTTGCATATCTACGGGCGCCAGCCAGAAGAAATTGGCCCAAGACGACGACGCGCAACTTGGCATTTGAGATAATGTCTTGCCACGGCCAACGGCAAAGCATTATATGCAAAACGTGCGAAAAGATGGCCAAGAATAATGTCTTATTTGATTGTAGAACCAAATGCAATTTACATTTCTTTCTTTTTTCAAATGACATTGAAAATATCTTTAAAAATTGCCAAAAGATGGTGAATGATGGCCCGAGCAGTGCGCGAATACAAACAGAGCTTGGGAAACTAAATGGCATTTGAATTGCTTTGGGAGCTCTTTAAGAAAAAATCAAGTATTACAACGAAAGTAGGAATTTTGATGCAACTGCTACTCAAAACTTGACTATCCTTTAGCCGATCTTTAGCAGTCCTTTGGCGGATCGTTAAGAAACACTGTTTACTTTACATGTCCAAAAGGCATGAACCTTCTATCTATCAAACGTTGGAAGATATGAGGTTTTTTCCAAATTTCGGGGCGGAAAATGAAATCATAGCTCATGCTCAAAATGAGCAGTTCAAATTCACCAAATTCACTCAGTTTTGCAAAACCAGGAACAGGAGAACAAGGTTCTTGATCTGCCTGCAAGTATAGGCAGCTTATGTTCCTTACACATCGAACCTCTATATCTTACCATCTCTGAGATTTCTGATGACTACATCGACTGTTGAGGCTGATAGATAACAGGAATTAATCCGTTTTCTGCATAGCTATTTCAATGATGCCTTTACTGAAATATGAAAACGTTCTCAGTTTGATGGTTTGGTTCATAATGGTGCAGTTACCACAACGATTTACTCTTCCCACTTCCACTTCCACAACTAATCTAGGTTTCTAAATCGCAAAACTCTTACGGAAGTGGAATTGACAACAAAGCTGTGTGTGCTACTAAACCCTTTCTTAAACTTCTAACTTTAAAATTGAATATATACCCAGTAAATACATAACAAAACTATTGTGATAAATGCCCTTTAAGGTATGCAAGACTTTATTTTCATGAAAAATTAAACTAGGCTATAATATTAAACATTTTTCAAGTATATTAAAGGGCTAGTGGTAATTCTAGATGAATTTTGAGTGCTTCAGCAAGAAACAATAGGCAGAAGTGGTTCTTAATGTCTAGTTTAGTTGTTTAAAGTGGTATTTTTGACACTTTTTAGACACGTTCTATGCAAAACCAATACTTAAATCTTATGTTTCTTTGATATTATTGTAAGGTATTAGTTCTTGTAATAATACACAAACCATTCTACAAATTTTTGCGTTTTTTTTAAGCGAAGATATAGCACTTTGTATACATGGGTTTAAATTTACGAAACTATCTACTGCCCAAAAATATGCTTTACCAAATCACTATATTGAACTAGTTAGATAGATGAACAGACGCTGCATATCTTTGGGCGTTACAAAATCTGGTAATTCTGAACACATGTATTTAAAGTGGTAAATTTTTGCCTAAAAAAAAATGGTAGAAATAATTGGAATATTATATTTTAAAGCTAAGAGATTGAACTTTTAAATAATATCAAAGCGAGTGAAAATAAACAATAATGTTTCATATAAAACCAGCATAAAAGGTTGAGCTCAAATTCACAAAACTCTAGACATTGATGGACCATTTTCAAATACAGATTCGTGTTAAGCACACTTTTAACATTTAGAATCACCACCAACTCTTTCATATAATGCCCAGTTTTATCTAGTTAATGGTCAGTTACAGCAAAATCTTACATAATGCCCACCTTAACATGTATGCAGATTGTTAAAGCAGATAAAAAGATGATTTCACAAATGTAGCATACCTTGAAGGGCTTTTATTATGATACTTTTTGTGGTTTAAACAGGTCAACGAATCAATTTCACTAACAAAATTCTTCTGTTTGTTGTTTATTAAGTTAGATAAAATAAGTTTTGATGACTTTACTAGCACATTGAGTCGTTTTAGACATATTTGGTTATTTTGAAAGATTTTTGGTAAACTTTTGAAATATTAAAAAAAAAATTTGTATTGAATTTTGGAAATTTTTGAAAGTTTCTCTCAAAGTTTCGTATATATTTGAAAGTTTCAAACTTTTTAATATTTTTCTGCATTTTTTTTTTTGGTTATTTTGCCATTTTATTATAATTAAGTAAGATTTCTTCAAGTATTTTTGTAACTTTTAGTGTTTCTGGGAATTTTCTGGTGTATGTTTAAAATGTTCTGTGATCAGCAAGTGGACTATTGATACAACAATGCCATTCAAATCAGCAAAACCTAAAAATTCGGCCTAGTAAATGTCAGGACTTATGATCTTAAAGTTAAATACAGAGTCCCTACTTCCAACTTATATTAAAAGTTGATTTTGGTTGATGTTCCAATAGAAATTTCAAGTTGTTGAACTTTAATTTTAGCTCTTTACAGTTTATTTGTGTTACTTACTTAAGAGCTGCCTTCTTACAGGCTAAACTTTGCTTCAACTCCACATTTTAAGATCAATTTGGTGTCTAGAACATCAACAAGAACTAACTCATATACCCAAACTCTCTGTCTCCCCCAGTAATTCTTTCCAATTCCAACAGCATTTGTACAGTGCTTAAACAAGCCAGCTGCCCAAAAATTTAATGCAAACTAACGACACTACAAGCTTTAGCACTTTAGAGCCAAACACACACACACACACACATAGAAAGAGCAAGAGAGGAAAACTATTTTCGACGCTTAATGCAGAACTCAATTTGTTTCCACTTGGTCCACTCACACACACACACACACACACACACACACACAGAAAACTAGCCAGGCGGCTGGCAGGACATACTGGTGGCTCAGCTCGATAACACAACCAGCAAATGGAGATAATCAAAAAGCAATTGCCAATAACTACAACAGCTACAACAACAATGCCAACAGCCACAGCAAAGCCTAAAAATAACCACCAGCCCACGAGTGAGTGAGACATATTTATAAAATAAATTAAAAATGACAAAACCAAAAGAAATCGAGGCAATTTTCCATGTTTCGCTACTTTTCAGTTTAATTTTCCAATAGAACTAGAGAGCGAGAAGGGCGAGGGCGAGGGCGAGGGAGAGAAATGGAAATATTTTCGTAAAATGCAAACAAATTGGCAAAAAGCAAATGGTCAATATTTGTTTGTGCATAGGAGCAGCAGCAGCAGCAGCAGCAGCAGGAGCAGAGAGCCGGGCAAAAGTGTTTGCTTTCGTGCCTGGACAAAACAATGCTCGACGACGAGGACGACCAGCGGTGCATGTTAAGCGTTTTGCAAAAATCCAGGAAAAAGCAACAGCCGCAGTCACTGAACTCCTCCATGAAAGCAGCAGCCGAGCCGGCAGCAAAACAATGGCCTAGCGCCTCCTCCTCCTCCTCCACTCGGCAATGTGTCTATGTTTTTTTTCAATCATGCGTTCATTCATTCATTCATTCAATGGCAGCCATTGCATTGCATTGCATACTTTTGGGATTTGCAGCAGATTCGCAGCATGGCGTGTGTGTGTGTGTGTGTGCTGTAGTAGGCCCTGCATTTGGCCCAGTGCGACAAACTGACTTTGTTGCTTCAATTTTAAACACACACACACACTCACACGCAGAGTAGACAAACTACTGCGGCTGTGTGACAATTATCCGGAGGATTTCCCATTAGCCCCCAAATGGGGGAATTTGTGTTAATTGAAAAATTTACATGGCAAACAGTGACTAATTTTCCTACCCATGTTTTCTGTTACATTTTTTTTTTGTCAATTTTAAGTCTTTATTCTGAAAATTGACAACAAAATGGGTAAAAGATTTGGTTGATTTGTTATTTGTTACCTTCAATTGACAATCGACTTGACTCTTTACTAAGCCAAGTACTTCAGAAGCAACTTATGCCCAATAGATGGCGCCAGTGAGAGTTCTAACTCATCAATTAAAGTTTTAAAGTTAAAAGTGATTGAAAACCCACAAATTATTCAGCTGTGCTCTTGATTCTTGATTGAAAATATTTACCCATACGGACTATAACTTCGAGTAAAGTAACATCACTCACAATATAGCATAGTTTTAGTCAAATTTTGATCTTATAAGTTCAACTGACTTGGTAGTCATTCATACATTGATGTCGGTATATGTTGTATTTGTACTGAAAGGGCTAAAAACTGTCACGTGTCACGGGTCGTGAGTGTTTATATCACAATGAAAATCATGACATGCTTCTAACTTTTGGTCAAATATCAAAATCAGTTCCTTTAGCTGATCATGTTACCTTTGTTACTAATAGTTAAGACATGTTAGGGCACTAGAATCAAACTAAGGGCTGATTTCACATTTTCTACATAAACTAACAAATAGCAGAGTAAAAAGTGAGTACATCGGAAAGATGACAAATCTGCCCTTGTTGTAAGATATTAAACTTTAAACTGACTTTAACTTTAAAATTTGGCAATTTTTCAACCCCTTTTATTCGAAGAATAAGAAGATATGTACTTAAGTCATGCAAGTACATATATGTAAAAGGCAGTAGGAAGCATCTCAAATATCATACATTTTATGGACCAGTTCTGCCTGAAGAACGATACTTTCGTAAGCGTTTTCCAAGAGAAATGTTTTTAAGAAAGGTTTTGTTTTCTATAAAGTATATATATGTTCTTGTTCAGCCTCAACAGAAGAGTCAATATAGCCATGTCCGTCTGTTTGTGTTAACATCTAAATCTCTGAGACTCAACGGAGAAGAAAATGATAGTTGTTAATGATCCCTTGGATGATTTTGGTATCCATTTGAACTAAATGTGTATGAATATTATTTTCGGGATACTGAAATAGGCATTTAATTTTAAAATGATCTTCAATTTTCATGCAATGAAGCTGCAAAACGTTTTATGGAAATAAAATAGGCCTTGTCCGACCACGATGTACCTTTCACTTGGGGAATGAAGTGCTTAAGTTAGCCTTCTTTTATGTTAATTAACATAGCATTAACATAAATGTTAGCATATTAACATTATGTAGGCAGACAGATCGAGCTGCGACAAAAAGGTATGCAATGTTATAGCTCAAAAATTGATTATATATAATGGGCCCACACACTCGAGTGATAAAGAAATATAAGCTAGATATCTCTGATATTGCAGTAGTTCATAAACATTTTCTATTTTGGGGACGGTAGGAGGCATGGCTCCATTCTGAAAGAAGCTTGAGATGCCTGGCATAAGGAGTCTTCATTTTGAATTAAGTTGTCTCTCATTTTCATACCTAACTTTGCTTACTTTTCGGCATATCTGCTTACATTATATTTTTAAAAGGTATTCATTAAGGCACATTAAAGAAGTTCGGAAAAATATGCAAAATTACAAGTATAAAATGAGTACCCAGATATAACGATCTCTGATCCGGTGAGACTAATTTATGTGCCTAAGCCAGCTATGGTTCAACTCAAAGCAAAGGTGGCCTGCTGGAGGTATAAATTTTGAGTTAGGAAATGCCCTTAAGACGTTTTTTACTTAAAGAATAGAGTATTTTATAGAAAACAGGTGAATGGACTCATTATAAAAGAGAGACAGGAAAGAAAGAAGGAACTGAATGTATCTTAAATACCTAACAGATCTGAAAATCATCCAAAATAGATGAAAATTGATCATCATTAGGTTGAATCTCAGCTCCGTTGGATGCTTTAAAGCATATTAATAACTTATCTTGTCCAAATGGATCTCTTCTTTTCAGTGAGGAGGGGCCCTAGCCATAAGGACTAGTGCTCTGTTAATTAGCATAAGGATGGTCAAAAAGGGCTGATTAAATTGCCTCAGTTTTCTTTTTAATGTTTGGAAGTTATCATAGAATGTCTATTATTATGTTAATTATGTATATTGAAGGGTTGGTAATGATCATTACTTATAGATTTTAAAAATATTAGAGCTTAAAGTTACTTAAAGTGTGAATTTAAGTCATGTTTTGTGTGGAACACTTTAGTTTCTTTGATATTATGGCCAAGTTATATAACTTAGCTCTAAGG
The DNA here is from genome assembly GCA_035044985.1 of Lordiphosa fenestrarum. Taxonomy (NCBI): domain Eukaryota; kingdom Metazoa; phylum Arthropoda; class Insecta; order Diptera; family Drosophilidae; genus Lordiphosa; species Lordiphosa fenestrarum. The sequence continues at coordinate 745,685 of JAWNNO010000495.1, forward strand.
TAGGCTATTCCAAACATTGTTACGGTTTCTTTAAGCAAAGATATACCAAAACCATAGATCTCAGCTTTGACAAAAGGTACCCATAGTGGTTGTTGTTGTTTGACAAAAGTTATTATCCATTTTTAGATTCCACTTTGCACATCTACAGTTCCTTTTTACTTTAATTCAATGCATGTTTTACAAACTAATTACTTTCAAATTACCTTACAAAAAAAAAAAAAACCTTTCCAGATACTTAAAAACCAACATTCAACTTGAATTTGCTTCAGTTCCTTCTTTACAGTGGCACTTTTTTTAGTACCTACATTATTTCACCTGCTCCTCCTCCGCCTGACTACCTTCTCTGTTCATTTTATGCGCTTATCAGTCTCGAAATTCACTTAATTTAATTAAAGTGCACAACGAATGGGCCAAAAAAAGTAGAGAAAGGAACGCGAAACAAATATAAAACGAACACGGCGAGAGCTTCAACACATCGAGGCGCCACTGGTCATTTCGCTCTCATCATCGTCATTGCTTCATTTTCGCCTGCCGGTCATGGCTTCAGCTTCGTTGCGCCCCCGAATTAATTTCCGTTTTGCAAACCAATTGAAAATCCAATTTTCAATACACAAACCTCTCTCGCCTCTCGCTGGCATACACGTTTAACTAACGTCCCTGGTACTCGTCCCGCCCCTCCCGCCAGCACCCAACGGTAAGCACACGTGCAAAAGTTTGCTCACATTTAAAGGGCTTTAAACAAAAAAAAAAACCAACAACCGGGTGGCGACCGTGCAGGCCAATGGCCACTGCGCCTAAAAGTAGGCAACAATATATGGGCATTAAACGTAAACCGACTGCAGGCAGGCGTACAGGTCCTGCTGCTGCTACTGCGGTTCAGTGGGGAGGGTGAAAAGGAAGCCTTCTCCATCTGTTTGCATTGCCCTGTTTATTTGTATACAAACTCTCGCACACACACAAACACACACACACCGACAGAGTCTCGTAAACTCGCATATGGCCACATAATGCACGCCATGGCGCCTACCCAAAACACAGGATTTCAGAGCTGGAGAGATCTATACGGCGTCAGGCTGCGGCAACATTGCAACGGTCACGTGTGTGCGGTTATGTGTGAGTGTGTGTGTGGGTGTGGGTGTATGGCCCATTGATTTTTCCATAGGGAAAACGAAGATCCTACCAGCAACGATTTGACCACATGGCTATGCCATTTTTTGCCGCTTTTTAAATTGCTAGTCTTGAAGCCTTTAGGGTACGACGATGGTAAGGAAATTCAATAAAATATCACAAATGAAGCGAAATATCTACCGGAAACAGCTATACAGACAACTTGTTCAACTGTTTATTTTAATTTATGAGCCTTTAAAGTGTCAACTTAGTGAATTACCTAGCCACTTTTTGCATTTGCTCTCAACCACTGTGCAACGGCTGGTCAACTGTGGGGCTGTTGACTCTGAGCCTGGCCCCAGGGCTGGCTTCAAGTGCTACCTACAAACAATGCCGGCAGCCCCAACTTCAGGCATATACAAATACATATGCATGTGTAGGTGCATATATTTGTTTTTGTTAACGTTTTGCAATTGCAAATGAATATCAATGAAGAATTGGCCATCTTTTTTTCAACCCACGTTCCAACTTTAAAAGCATTTTAAGCCTAAAAGCATGCCCAGGCATTTTGGCAGTTTGTTTGTTTTTTATGGCTGACATTTTTTTAGACCTCATGCGGTGGGTCATATAATTGGGCCACACTTGCCACTTGCAGAGACTTTAGGGGGAGGGGGCGCCTGCCTGTCTTATCGTGGCAGGCAAATCGAGTCGCACACACTCGTGAAAATAAACTGCGGCAACATTTAATGGCGAGTTTCGAGTTTTGGCAGACATTGATGACTTTTTAACTGCAGTCATTTGCTAGGCGACGTCGTTTGCCTAGCCGCACACACTCGCACACAGTCTCACACATTTCGGCGGCGTTTCCGTTTCCGCTTCGCTCAGCGCTGTAAGCCATTTTTCGTTTTGTGGCGACATCGCGTGACGCGGCGATAAAAATAATCATCATAATGTAATATGAAAAGAGGCCAACTGAAGTTAATCGATTTTTCCTTTTTGCATAGCTGCAGGCGTGCCCAATTTAATGCGATTATTTGCGATTTCTTCTCCGCAGTGTCCGCAGAATTATAGCCTCTCATTCCAAGGTCGTGGGGTAAAAAGCAAATTGATTTCGCTTCATGTTTTTGTTAGGCATATGTGTTTGTGTGATTTTTATGCCAGGACATTTGCATGATCATAAACGTACATGGCTTTAAGTACAAATGAATGGGCCGCTGAGTGTGTGATTTTTTTTGGGAATGGTCAATAAAAAGTGATAAGGAAACAACAACACAATATTTGCGGTCATCATCATCATCATGCCACAATTTTAGGAATTTTAAATAATTGATTCCTCTTTTGTTTATTATGTGAAAGATTGCTCTTTGCAGGAGATATGAAATCGAACCCTAAATCTATACATTCATACACTAAATAACTTACAAACAAAACAAAGACTATAACCACCAAATTATACATGATTAATGCCCTTCAAGGTATGCAAAGTTTATTTTCTTAAGTAATTTTTTGTTAGATGGAAGTCATTGCTAGGCAGTTATGGCCGCGTTATAGATTATCGGCACTACAAATTCAGTCAGATGTTTGGGTAAGTTATGAAATGTTCAGTTAAGACAAGTATAAGATAAATACTTAACTAAATTATATGATAATCAATAACGTGGCATACTTTAAAGGGCATTAAGCATGATATATAAGCATAAGTCTTCCTATTTAGCATAGTAAAACCACTTCAATTAACTCAGAACTTTTACTATAAGTTGGTATGAGTATTGAGAGTTGACGAATGCTGAATTTACTAGTATCAAGATTTCCAATATTGCTACACTGTTCAGAAACAGCTCTAATATGGACCAAAAACTTATCAAATTAAAGACTGTATTTTACATAAATGTTTAACCAAAATTTGTTGTAAGTTTATCTAGTTTGAGATACTTGAAATGACCAAAAAACTGGTTTCTATTTAATGTAAAAGCTTTCATTTATTATAAAGACCAATTAAGACCATGGGTTGAAGTTAGTAAAGCATAATTATTGGTCTGTTTAATATCTTGACGTTGTTAATGCTGATCCTTAAGGTAACTCAGTCATATTTTTGTAGCTTTCGGTAGAAATTCTTGACAAAAAGCCAAATCTAAAGCAAGTAATTAATCTAAAGGGTAATTAATCAGTAAAAACAGCAACTCAGAAGAAAACTCAACTGAGAGATCAGGTTATAAATCAAACTTTTCACTTAGTGAGGATGTAACAATCATACACTCCAATTTAAGTAAAGTAGAATAGAGTTTCAGTTGCTTTAAAATGCAAATATCTTCTCAGTTGCCAGTGGCAAGTTCTCAGCTCACATTGCCAACCTCTTCTCTAAAAAGTATGCCTCGAGAATTCAATTGAAATAATCATAATAACCTTCGAGGGAAAAAGGGGAATCTTTTCTCAGCTGCCAGTGGCAACTTCTCTGCTCGGATTGCCTACCCCTTCTCTAAATAGTATTCTTTGAGAATTCAATTGAAATAATCAGAACAATCGTTGTCATAAACACGAAAAAATTCTCAGCTGCCAGTGGCAACTTCTCTGCTCGCATTGCCGATCCCTTCTCTAAATAGTATTTCTTGGGAATTCAAATGAAAAAATCAGAATAACAGTTTCTCAGTTGCCAATGTCAGCTATTTTGCTCACATTGCCGACCTCTATTGCAAATAATTTTCCTTGAGGCTTCAAATGGAACTAATCATAGGATAATTTTCACATTAGCCAGTGGCGGCTTCTCTGCTAGCATTACATAGAATTCAATTGCAATAATCACAAAAATCGCCATAATAAATACGCATATTTTCTCAGTTGCCAGTGGCAACTTCTCTGCACGCATTGCTGACCCCTTCTCTAAAAAGTATTCATTGAGAATTCAAATAAAATAATCACAAAAACCGCCGTAATGCATAAGAATGCTTTCTCAGTAGCCAGTGGCAACTATTCTGCTCGCATTGCCGACCCCTATACCAAATAGAAATCCTCTAGAATTCAATTTCAATTTAACCCACTTTCTAGGCACCCTCAATCGTATACAACTTTCTCTACTTTCGCCATAAAACGCTGATTGTCTACTTTTTCAGGGCTCTTTTGATGTTCAAATGCCTCAACTTGACTCTCTAACACAAATTTGTTGAACTCTGTTTAGCATGGAAAGCATTTTAGCATTGCATAACTTGAGGCGCCGCCTGCTAAAGTATTTCTATGTGTTCAGAGTAAACTAATTGAAAAGGGAAGGACAAAGTTGAGGGCAAACACACACACACACACACACACATACGAAGCATAGACAGGGGACACGCTTTTAATAAATCCATCACATAACCCGCATTATTAAAAAGATCCCCAGAACTGACACGAACAAGCAAAGTTTCGCTGGCAAACACAAACACACACACACACACAAACAGAAAGAGAGAGGGAGCGGTTGGGAGACGGATAAACTCCCAGACACACGAACAAAAAGCGCTTATCAAATTTCCACAAACGATGACAATCATCAAACTGGGGTAGAAGGCAGCTTCCCACACAGCAGCAGCAGCAGCGGCAGCAGCAGCAGTGCCTCTCCAGACGAGATGATTGAGGTTTCTCCTCGTTGTCGTTGTCTGCTTTTGAGTGAATGTAATCGCCAATAAAGTGCACAAAGCGCATACGAGGACATACTGACAATGGCCAAAGTCCAGGGAGACAGAAGGACATCGAAAGGATTCAATCAAAGCGCAAACAAAAAGGCAAACAACAGACTTTTCCTGGACAAGGCACATAAATAATGCAATTGTCAACACACACACACGGACACACACACAAGTGATAATATTCTTTACCATCTCCAACTTTCTTCTTTTTTTGTTGTCCACAGAACTTTATCGATTTACACAAAATGAGGCTCGTTATTAGTTTGCCCAGAGTCGCATGTGTGACCAATGGGGAGCACCTCAATTGAAGCATTGCGGCTGCTTTGCCTTAAGCCGACTAATCCTGTAACTAATCTGCCTTCCCTCTGTCTCAGGCTGTGTGTATGGCTTCTTCAAGTTGTCTTTGCAGCAATTTTTTATTGCCTTTCTTGGCATGTTTTTCTGTTTTTTTTTTATGATTTGTTTCCCCCCCTTCGATTTTAAAGGCTCTGCGTGTGTGTGTCCTGGGCCATTTTTTATTGTTAGAAAATTGTTTTCTCTGTGCAAAAAATAAAAAAAAAAATTGATTTCTTGTCTTTATGGCATTGTCCTTTTGCCTGCTGCTGTTGGCAAATTTAATATGTTATCCTTCGGTGTTGCTGTTGCTGTTGTTGTTATTGCTTGTTTGCAAAAATATTGAATTTTCTCCATCACCCCGCACAAAAAGGATAACATCTTTGCCGTGTTGTAGCAAAATGAAGCAACCAATGGAAAATTGTCCTTTTTGTGGTCGTCGTCGTCGATGTTGCTGTTGATGTTGTTGTTGTTGCTGCACATTTTTGTGGTTAACTTATTTGAGTTTCTTTTTTATTGGCCAACATGTGTTATGGTTCCTTTTTTTTCATTTTACTTAAATTGAATTGCATTTAATTTGCTGGAATTTGCACTCGATCCTTGGGAGAGTGGCTCATGAAATGATGATGATGATGAGAAATGTGAAATTGAAGGAAATTCCCTCTAAGTAAAGAGCAATATTGATTGGTTAAACAAATGTTGACCCCACAAATTGGTCTACCGCATGTGTTTAATTGGCATTTAAGTGGTTTAGAAATTGTTTGGTTAAGGTGTTTTAGCCACAGATTTTTAAATTGAAGAAAACTTTTAAAAATATGCCTAAAAATAGGCTTTAATTTTAGATAATTGATGTTTAGGAAAAGGTAACTTAGGCAATGTTTCAAAGCTGAAAGATGGTGAATTTCTTAAACAATCATACAAAAAAGTCCACCTAAAGTTGATTTCTATTTAACAGAATTCATTTCTAGGTCTTCTTAACACAAAAACTTGCCTAAAGAGTTTGAAGATTTACACACTGAACAGGAAACTTCAACTACCTGCAAAGAAACTCAGTGAGCCCAAATAAGTATGCTACAATATTACGAAATCGACTGCAGTGCTGAGGATATTTCTGCAGTTAGTAACTAATTAGAAGACGATTTTCACTGTAAGCGCTTTATTAAACTCTAAAACTTGTTAATTTTTTGTAAAGTAAACTATAATATTAAATAATTAATTTTAAGCTGACAAAAATACTTGTTCTACCCTAAGGCACATGCTTTAGGTGCTCTTGAGGGCCGTCCAAGTGCTTACACTCCATAAGGAGCTAAATGAGGAGCTTACACTCCATAAGGAGCTGAAGGATTTAAAGGTATTTAGAGAAAATTTAGAGAAAAGATGTTTAATTGTATAATCTTTGTGCGAGGATAGGCATAAGGGTTTATTTGCTGTTTCTTTACGAAGTTTTAGGGAAAAGAACTGTCGAGAAGTACGTATGGAAGACATAAACAAAGATAATAATTAGCCAGAACATTTGAGAAGAAGAAATATATATATTAAGATATTATAAGGATTCTAGAACGCATGAAAATATATTGTTAGGTAGAACTTTACATGAATAGAAACCCTTTTATTATGCATTTGAGCAACAAACAAATACAATATTAGAATTTCATCTGGAAAACAGGCATCAGTCATTAGATCAATTTGGCCAGATGTCTATTCTTTGTCAGCAGTGTAGCCATTTTTGGTATTTAGTTGCCAGATCAAGCAATTTAGAAAGTGGGAAGGCTCTTGGTTTTTGTGAAAATGCTATTATCTGACAATTTGTTAAACATTGTTTAGCTTTTAGTTTAACCTTTTATGGTAGTTTTGAGACAGAGTGCAAAATAATGTCTTTCAAATTGGTTTCAAACCTTAACATTCATTGCTATTAAACTTCTTCGTGAAATTCAGTACTTAAATTTATACCTGAAAAGGGTACGTCATGAAAGATCTTAGAGCCTGTGTTGACTTAATGAATAAACAACATGTCAAGAAAGCCATGTTTTAGTACAAACATTGCCAAATCAGTGCTGATATCAGTACTGAGTCAATGAGTAATGAGTTAAGACCAGGTGTGCCCAAACAGGTAACAAAAGATAAGACCAATTATTGCCTGATGATTTGTGTGCATACTCGTGGCTGTCTAATAACAGCGAAATCATTCCTCGCACAACAACAAATAAACCTAATAAGTGGTTGAGCTTAATTTGGCAAGCAGCATAGAAAAGATAGAGTCGAGAGACATATAAGACATATGAGAAGCATTGAAATGGCTATGCGGCGGTGTGTATAGGTAGCGTGCACCCCTGGTTATCAAATCAGATCAAGCAGATTAAATACAAGCAAGACGAATTTCTACAAGTTATTGTTATAAATGATTTTCATTAAAAAATATGCGTTTCGCTCAGAGATGCTTTCTTCTAAGAGTTACAAACATCTCCAGAAATGACTACAGTGAAGAGGTTAAGTCTGTAGTTAAGATTCTCGATTAGAAAAGGGAACTCCCATAATGCAAAATTGAGTAAAATGTTGTGGTAAACTTTTAACACGACAACGAAATGATGACTATTAATTAATAAAACCATTAAAATCCCATCATCAGTAGACTTTGCAGTTCACCTCAATAACAGGTAACCGTTGAAGTTTTAAAAGCTCAGCTCTTTAATGCCAGATTTTAGTTGAAAATAAATTAAATTTTCAGCCAACTGTTGAGTCTATCGAAAAAAAAACGAACAAGGTAGGAAAAAAATAACGAAATATTCATATTCTTTTCATTTTGTTTTTTCAAACTCATCATAAAAGCATTAGCGCATATTTTTATTTTAAACATTTTTAGTGGTCGCCCAGGGACTTTCACAATGCACTTTCCGGGTGGTGCGGCTAAAAAGCACTCATGCGAAAGCCCAAAGGGCAACACTGCAACAAAACAAACGGCAAATGATGAGCAGCAACAACCAAAAATATACAAAAAAAAAGAAGTCTAACACAAAAAATGAAGAAATTGCTGACAAAAAAAAACACACACACACACAAGCACACTCACACACACACACATAAAAAATAATATCATGAATGCAATGACTTTTAATGTACAGTTATTGCGCAGCTGTCTGATGTGTGGCGGCAGCGACCCCACCAGCATTTACGTGTGTGCCCGTAACAATACTTATATGTATATATATATTTTTTAATATTGCATACTTTTTGGCGCTGCACACAAACACACACAGAGAGACAACCGAAAGAAGTAAAATAAGCGCCAGAATGCATTGCATGCGAGGCATGTATCCTTTTTGGCAAGCTTCATTGCCACTTTTGGCGAGGGGCGACTGTCGCTGTTGCTCGCTGCACATACTAATAAGGCTAAGTGGCAATGACAAACACAAATGCAAACACACTCACACACTCACACACAGGGAACAGGGACACTCGGTTTGGCGACAAATGTTAGTTCTCACAAACCGAACAAGAACATTTGCCCCCCCCTCACCATGATGACCTCATAAGCATGCGTGTTTATTACTTTTGTGGTTGCGCAAGACGTTTTTCCACCCGGGCCATTCCGTATTGGAGAAATCGCTTTAATTCCTTTGAATTTATAACGACATACTTATTTATACTGTCTGTATAAAAACTTTATGCTCTTGCACTGGCATGTGGCACTCAAATGAGAAGGCAAATAGCCTCATAAAATATATACGGATAATATAATTTGGTCGCCTTCAAATCTCTTAAAATTATTGTTTCAAAATCTAAGTTCCGTTTTCTCAAGTTCATGTGAATTTAAAAGGTTACGTTAAGCAACTTATTGCATTATTTTGAAGCAGCGATGTAAGTTATGAATCTAATTGTGAGATAAGCATGAAAAAAGGACCTGAGTAGCGAAAACTATGGCCACACTAGAATAAATGGTTAGGAAATTAAAGCCTTTCTGAAATCTATTTACTGTAGATTAGGTTTCTATAAAGTTATTGTTAGCTAAGGCTAATGATAATATACCCACTTAATGGAATATAAAAGCTGGTCACACTTTTTTAAAGGCATAGATAAGAAACAAGGCTCCAAACTTGACTTTTTACAGTGTATTAAAGCAATGAGTTTTGTGTGCTAAACACGAATCTGTTTTTGGAATTGGTCTACTGCCTCTACAAGAGTAGTTCTTTGAGCTTGAAGTGACTTTAAATGCCTATTTTTGACCTTTTTAGGTGCGTTTCATGAGAAACCGTACCAGTATTTTAATTTTTTTTGCAGTTATCTCGAAGTATTACTTCTCAGCTTTAAGATAAACCATCTGAAGAATTTCGGCGATTTTTTAAGATAAGGTATACAATTTCAAAGCTATTACATTGTCTACTGCCCAAAAGTATGCCAAGAAAAATCACTACAGTTGGTTAGCTATTTGTATTGATGTATTGTACTGACCATTTTGAACAAATGGATTCAAAATACTGTATCTTCGCTCAAAAAAAATCTTAGAATTGTTTGGAATAGTTTATTTTAAAGCTAAGAAAGAGTACTTAAGGATTATATCAAGATATGTCTAAACATAATAAAAAGTTATCCTCAAAACGAGCCTTAAAAGGGTACAAATATGAATATTAAGCGTCTTTTAGCTCAAATAATCAAAAGTCAACAAGTGATGGCCCATTATCGTAAACACAACGCACACGACAGCTATAAAGAATCACCACGAACCCTTCCATAATTGGGATTCTGTTGCTTAGTGTTTAATATTGACAGTTAAGCCTATCAGAAAGCTTTCATCTCGTTGGCTTATAACAGCTGGTCACACTATATTATGATTAAGGAGTATTTGGTTTAAAAATCGTTTTAAAAGCTACTGGAAAATTGGTTTCCCCCAAGTTTATGATCTCAAACGTATATTGTATGTTTAAATCTAGTTGAAGGATCTCTTATATCATTGTCAAAGAAAAGCTGGTCACATTGTTTTATTATTATAGAGTATTTCGTTTGAAAATCAATTTTAAAGCAGCTGGAAAATGTATTTTCCCTAGGTTTTAGGTGACAATCAAATTCTGTGTAGTTAAATTTATCGGTAAGCTCACTAATCTCATTGGCAAATAAAATCTGGGCACACTTTTTATATAATATAGAGAAATTAGGTTAGAAATGGTTTTTAAAACCACTTGTATATTTATATTGGTATGTATTGGGTGTCAATGGAATGTTTGTAAGTTAGAATCAAAACTGTTTTGGGAAAAAGCTGGTCACACTATCTATTTATAAAAGATAAAACCTTATAAATCATTCAACTTTTAATTCAAAATGCTTTCAGTTTTGGACTTAAGCATACAAATATCCAAAAAAGATAACCTGTTGTCTGTGTGTCTATTTCAGGCAAGGTTTAAACTGTTTGGGAATTACAAAAGCGCTAAAGCAACGAATAACAGCCTTCCTAGCTATTCCAGAAGCAATCTAAGGCTGTTAAACTGTGGTAAACAGTCTATAATAAGCAAATCAAACTACTCTATAGTTTAAGTCGCTCAAAATCAATGCATTGCCTACTTTTGGGCACCAAAATTTCATCAATTATAAGAAGAGAATTAAAATTCTGCTTATTTTAGTACAACAGAATCCAAGAATCTGGAAATAGAAATGCATTTCAAAGCCTAGAATAGAAACTGAACGTATGGAATTCGACACAAAATGCTAAAAATAGCAAATCTTTTTGTACTTTCTGGTCGGACAAAGAGTACAATTTTGCGAAGCCAACAACTGCCAGTGACCCAGAGTCTTGGCCCACCTTAAATCCCTGCTATATTAAATTTCAATTTACCCATTTTCCATCAATGTCAGCAAACTAAATGCAAAAATTTGCCATTGTCATTTTTGAGGCTATATTTATAGGCAACTGTCATATGGCAAATTGATGGCTTGCACTTCTCTAGCCAGCCATTTCTTCACTCCTTCACTCAACATTTTTGTACTTGCAAAGAGTTTTCATCTTGTTGCTTCGCTTCTGCTGCTTGTCAAGCCATAAAATGTTATCACAAAAAGTATTTTCCAAGTCAGCGCACACACAAAAAGAGTGAGACAGGCAAACTTCAAAGCAAAAGTTGTTGGCAGGCACACACACACACACAGTGAAAGTTACAAATAGAGTTGCCATAAAATTTCATATGCTTATCACGTGCGTTGCCACCCACAACCGACAGATGGCGCCACATGTAAGCAAAAAAAAAATAAGAGAAGAAAACCGAAGTAATATTATTATTGCCATTGCTGCTGCTGCTGCTGCTGCAGCGACTGTACTTTGACTGAAAACTTGGCATCAAATATTGCAATTCACATTTTGTGGCTTCCTTTTTTTTAGAGCGGTGTTAACTGTACCAAAACAAAATATTTTCGACTATTTTATTGTCATATTTATCTACAATCAGGCGCAAAACAAAGCTTTTCCTTCTCTCTTTTTGTATTCAAAAACCGGCACTGACACTGACATTGACGCATTTTTGGTTGGCGGCTTAAAAAAAAAACCAACAACGTGTCCCACCAAGTTGTGTTGTGCGATATGTCAGAAATTGGCTTTTCGATGTGAATGGCAGCGGGAAACTATTGTTTAGAGTTGACATATTGTGTGAAGGGCTGTACAGAGATAAAGTAGAGTAACGAAATTGACTATGTGTTAGGGAAGAGCAGTTGCTTGTGCTTGAATTCCTACGCAAATTCATTTCAAATCATACAGCTGACCTTCCCCAGTCGAGCTGATAAGCCACATATTTTCATTTCATTTGCCAAAAACCTGCCAAAGCACTAGAAACTCAATTAAAACAAAAATTAACGCTTACATTTGTTGGCATTGTTGGAAAGTGAATGAAACATACACACACAGCCAGGCCAAGCTCATGTGTGTGAGTATGTGTGGCATACTTTCGGGCGCCAAATAAACTGTAACCCAGAAATGTGAAGGAGGTTCGCTCCCATTTCGCTTGGCATAGTTTGCCATTTTCCTTCTTTTTCTTGGCAAAAACACAATCAATTTTATTTATTATTCATAAATTCGCCAAAAGCATTAAATTTGAAACGAAAACTTTTGCTCAAACAAAACCTAGCCAGGTGCCAGAGCTAGCCGCTGACCCCCTAATCTGCATAATTTGAGCAGACATCTCACAAAAGGTAAGCTGCCCCGTCGGCATTATAAATAGTCCAAGACATTTATTTGTAATGAGCCAAGGGCAAGACGAAAACTTAGGGGTTGTCCCTCCTGGACCGGCGGCAACGGTCATTGGCAGTTTGGCTTGTCTACCCCCTGAAGGGTAGTTTAGTGACTTTTGTTCGATTAGATGCAACATCTGTTTGGGGTCGACTTAAAAGAAGAAAAAAAACGGCAGAAAACCTCAAGTATTTCCAGTCTAAGTTATGTTAATGATGGACCTTTCCTGTGGTCGTTTTAGTACACTTGAAAGTTGATTAAAAGTGGCAGAGTTTATGGGGCTGTTGAGGTCTTTTATTTCGTTTTGTGTTTATTAAATCAATATTTTGCTGTGTTGCCAATCAACATTAACAGACATCATTTACTATTTAAGCTTAGGTGAGTTTATTATGCCTAAAGTGGCCATAAAACAAATGAAAAGCAGATACAACAGCCATAAAAAAGACTATTAAATGTGCCAGAAATTTTTGGAAAATTCCCAAAATTAGCTTAAGGAGCAATATCAGCGAAGGCCACAGCTGAACTGTTTATACAGTGGCAAATTAGAAAACAATTAACACATATTGCCCAGAACTACATACTAAGTAGATCAAAAAACCGTTCAAGCCCGACTATATTGTACTTTGTACGTACGAAAGTGTATGCACAGCATGAATTTTGTACGAAAGTGTATGCACAGCATAAATTTTGATGCTGAAAGCAGTGCTGTAGCAGCGTAACATTCTTTTGCTTATAGTTTTACTATGGTTCTTTCGGATCTTTAAATAATTCTTACTTTCGTTCAACCGGATCTATAAATAATGCTGATTTCTAAATAGGTTCAAAAGGTACCAACATTCTATCTATAAATCTGTGAAAGATTGGTCGTTTTTTTGCAAACTTTCAGGAAGGAAGGGAGCTTGGCTAAGCTTTTAAATAAATTTGATGGGTCAACAAGTTTAAAAAGTTGTTGGCTCATATAAGTTAAGCCTCCATCTCTTACCATTTGTGAGAACATGGCCATATCGACTCGTCTGTTGAAGCTGATCGAGAATATATATACTTTTTTGACTAACTTAATACACTCCAAAGGTACACAGTTAAAAACTAGCATCAATATTATAAATACTTGTTATTTTGTTTATAGTGAAAGAATTTCCTTGAGGATTTGTAGTATTTTTGCCTAAAATTCCAAAATCTTGCCAGATTCAAAGCAAAACTAACAGGAAATTATAATTTATTGCTACGAATACAAAAGAAATACAATATTTCAGCAGCAATTACTAAGTAATTACACTTTAAGTATTCAATTACTGAAGTAAAAACCTAATTAAGTTTACTAAAATCAAAATTCTGTAATATTCACTGACCAATTTCAATATTAAGCCACCAAAAGGTGATTTTAATGCTACCTGGGATGTCATGATACACTAAGCAGCTCTAAAAATGCTCACTAAGGTTTGCTATTTAACCTAGAATAGAACTGCAGTAATTACTGAATTCATTTCACTAAAAGCTTAATTCTGTTTTAGTTCACTGACCAATTTTAATATTAAACCACCAAAAGCTGATTTGAAGGCTACCTAGGATGTCAATGCTCAGTAAGGCTTGCCATTTAAGCTAGAATCGAACTGAAACAATAACTGCTTGTAAATAATTGAATTCTACTATCAAAATTAGGGCTCTGTAGGAAATGTGATACATTTTATGGTCTGGTACTCAAGTTATTTGGGGGTGACACAGAAATTTACAGAGATTTTTGTACATATGGATTCATTTTTAAATTAAACTGCTTGCTTTTAGAAAAAGCTGGCAAATTTTCTGGTTTTATCTTAAATTTCAATAACCAAAAGCCTCAAAAATCAACCTTTCGTAGAGTTTCGCCTATTTCTAAGCCTTTGCGACAGCTAGAAGGCACGCCGAAAAGCCATTCATTCACTTAAAAAACATGAAACAAAGTGCTTCGCTTAGCAAAAACTACGAACCAATCATCGTGCTATCCATAAAAGCAACTTTAAATTTGATACAAAAAAAAAGAGAAATATTATTTTTAAACATTTTGTAATTTGAAAACTTTTGGGGCCAAGTTTTCCATTTATTTTTTGTAATCTTTTAGAAATCTTTTCATTTTTCATCTGGCCTACACAACTTTTTGCCTCAAGGTCACCATTCTTTCGCCGTCTCCTCCCGGCTTCCTTTCTAATACACAAATCCCAGCTCCGTCGAGGAGAGTTCACTCATGTGTAAGTCAAATGAATTTGTCATGAGGTTTTTGCTTCTGTTATTGTCGCTGCTTAGGAAACCGAAAAAGTGACACGGGCCAAACACACACACACACGGCGGGAGGAAAACCAGGCACTTGGCAGTTGGGCTGATATCGAAGGGGGGCGTATTTATAAATATAATGCCAATAAATACCATGGGGGCTGCGGTGGCAAATATGTATATCGATTGCCCATCTAAAGAGTTGGCAGTTTGTGTCACAGACAGAGACAGACCACCCAAAGTTTGATTGGCAAATGCCACAGCAGGTGTTTTGGTGGCGCCTCAAGGCGCGCTGCTAATGGGGCACCAAATGAAATTTCTAGTTATTTTTAGCAAAAAATCTAAATCTTGACAGGTGTTTGCTTCGAGGCGACGACTTCCGTTTGCCAATTTTTAAGTGCTACAAAAAAAAACCAGCTTAATTATGCAGGCGGCCAACACTCCGGGCCCAATGTCCAAGAATCAGCAGGAAGCAATTACTTGGGCGTTCTGAAATCGGATAGTGGTTGATTTGGATGGATGAGGGTTGCGAGTGCTTAAGTGACTCATGCAATTTACACTTGGAACTGGGGCCTGGCTGTGGGTGTTGCTGATGACGTCAGCCCGAAGGATTCAAAAGCAAATGTCGAGCACAAATCAAAGTCAAGCAAGTTTGCCTTAAAGAAGGTCGTCCAACTGGCAAAAAGTTCTCCAAAGTGTAAGAGAGGGTAGAAAAAAAAACCAGTAAAACTCTAGGGGAGGGTTGCAGAAGAGATTTCAAAGTTGAGTGATGTGTTGAGCCCCAAAGAGCATTTGAGTTGAGTGAGAAAAAGGCAAAGGAATTAAAAAGAGTAAAGAGCAGTGTACGACTTAAGGGTAAGAGTTATGTGGTGTGGTAAGAGCTCTGAAAGCTGTTAAACTGATCCAATTAGGTTTGGAAAACACTCTCAAGCGAGCGTGGTTGGAAAGCAATACAGGCAAGTGTTAATTGCGCTGGATTACATAAGCCTATTTCGTTTATTTAAGGCGGAGTAGAATCTTAATTGAAGGAAAACTAAGGTAATGTATACAATAACTTAGTTCTAAAGCAGAGAACTGTAAGGTTTGAAGTCAGTTTGGTTAAGAAAAAGGTCCATAAAATGTTGCAAACTAGAAAGAAATCCTAAAAACTGAAGACGAAGTAATTATTGAAGTTTTAAAGCAAAAACTAACTTGATTTACACTTTAATTTGGCGAACCTGAATACGCTTAAGCTGTGCGGAATTGAATTTTCACCAAAAACATAATTTAGAAATGGGATTCGCTTAAAATTCACTTTATTTGGCGTATTTGAGTTAGCAAAATTACTAGGAAAAATATTTTTTTTCGGAATTAAATTCGCTTAAAATTTGCGGAATTGAATTCGTTAGATTTTCTACAATTTCTTTTACCAAATGAATACAAAATTGATTTCACATAGAATTCGCGGAATCTGTTCTTGACTTTTGCGGATTTGAATTCGTCAAAAAGTTTGCGAAATGAAATTCGCAAAAAAATAGCGGAATTGGATTCCTTCAATTTTAAAGTGCTTGGCATACAAAGTTTTAGTAAAGTCAAAAAAATGGAAATTTACTTTAATTTTGCGGATTTGAATTCGCAAAAATTGTAAGAGATATTTTGTATAAGAATATGAAGCATTTTACACCAACTTTAGGTGAGTCAACTTAAGCAAAACTAAACCAAATATAAGGTTAAATTCAAATCTAAAGGAGAATGATGGCAGTTCTACTACTTAATTCAAGACTCATTCAAGCAATTGAAAAAGAAATCTCTTTCCTCAACTTAACCAACTGCCAGCAAAACTCAACTGGCATTAAACTTTGCTTTTGGGTTTCCTCTTTAATGATTTAAATTTTTGTTAAAAACCATTTCGAAACTTAAATGACATTTCTCAATTGTGTTGCCAACTCTATTAGGCCTCGACACCAACTTGTTCAACTTCTTCAAGTCTGCCTCTGGCGCATCCATTACCGCAGAAAACCACCAAAAATACGCCACACATTCAAGTTTAATTAACAAGAAACAAAAACTTTATACAATAAACAGCAAAGTAAACAAGTTTTGTCAGCCTTGCGATTGACAACAACATTCCGCACAAAAAACGAGGGAGAAAAACAGAAAAAAAGAAAAACTTTTACATTATTAAACTTGAACTGGCTGCACAATGTTGACAGCAATTTGACAGCCAAAAGGAAACCCAAACCAGCGAGAACAACAACATTTACACAGCCAAATAAAATAATAATAAAAAAAAGGCCAACGGAAATTCCAACAGCAGCAGCAGCTTCAAGTGTCTGTCAAATGGTTGCCAGGACAACAACAACAGCAACAACGGGACACTTCTCCACCACCGGCCCGCCCCTCAAGGGGTTGACAATGTCCTGCAATAATCGTGAAAGAAAGAGAAAACAAATTTGTTTATTGTTGACACCGTCATGGCACACGAACAGGCAGGCTGGCAGGCAGGCACAGGAGCACCTTATAACCTTTCGCCCAAAACCTGAGAAGGGTTTAACGGGACAGAGCGCCTAGGCGCTGAAGTGTGTCAAAGATTTATGAGCGCGTGTGCCTTCGTCGTCCTCGATCTCTTATTATTTATCATTTGCCCATCCTCATCATCATCATCTTCCTGGCATGCTAATTGCGCCGCATTCGCTAACGGGACACGTCTTTATATTACCGCCGCACCCTTAGGTACCCGGAGTTACGTGGAACGTGCCGCATATTTCAGGTTTTGTCTTTCACTTGTTTGGCTTTTTTTCTTCTGGCTGCTGCTTATTGAATAGCTACGCATTTGGGACACTTTGGTCGAGTGTCTGGCATTCATGCGGGTAATTTATGTAAATTTATTGTGCCTTTTTATCTGCAGGGTTCCAGGCGCTCGTGTGACCTGTCAAAATATTCCAACGAATCTTGGATTTGAAAGACATCGATTTAGTCAATTAAGAATGAGACTTGAGGCGTGGATTAAGGTGAAATGCAGTGTGGAGTGGATATGGGGAGTAAATCGTAAAGTTCATACGAAAAGTTTCCACAAAACTCTTTGCGTACGCAAATATTTCTTAAATATTGTCTAAATTTCAAGTAGTTTGGTTTGGAAAATTTGTGTTTTAGCTGTTTTTTTGGAAGCCAGCGTAAAGTTTCCGCAAAAATATTGCGGAAGTGAAAGTTATAATCCGGTTTTGGAAGCGGAAAATCTTAAATGCTTCTTATTTACATAAAATTCTATGTAGAGATGAATCTTAAGTGACTTAAATGATTGTATGAAATCAAGCGGAAAGTTTACGCAAAATATTTGCGTATATAGAAACTCACAGAATTTAGTTATTAAGAGAACTATCAAAAGTATGCATTGGTAAAGTACTACAAAAGCAGATGGAAAGTTTTTGCGAAAAATTTACGCAAAAAACATTGCGGAAGTGGAAATTATAATCTGGTTTTTGAAAGCGAAAAGTTTTCGTAAAGACAAAACCACTTATTATTGGAATAAAGTTCTATGTAAGAATGAATCTTAAGTGATACAACCCATTGTTTGAAATCAAGCGGAAAGTTTACGCAAAATATTTGCGAATATCGAATATCATAGAATTCTGTTGTTAAAAGTTTTCCAAGTAGTAGGGGTTGCTTCAGCAAGCGGAAAGTTTACGCAAAAACTAAACAATTGAAAAGTTTCATCAAATTTTTTGCCGGAAACTCAAATAATTTTGATATTAACCATATTCTAAGTATTAAAGATTGGCCAAATTCGGCTATAAAGTTCTTTAGAACAAAAACGGAAAGTTTCCGCTAAAACTCAGCGAAAGTGGAAACTAAAAAAAGTTTGGAAAATGCGAAAAGTTTCCGCCAAATCGATATCACTTCTGATTTGAAGCATGATCTCTGTGTAATAGCTAAGTATCAAAGATACTGTCACGTTCTGTAGCAAAAAACAAGCGGAAAGTTTCCGCAAAACTTTGGCGGAAGTGCATTAACCCCTCTATATAACATTTATTGATCTGTTTCAAACATCCCACACACACACTCACACTCCCACCATCACAGAGACATTGCCCCTTAACCCTCGCCCTCAATTTAATTTATGAATATTGTCTCAACCCCAGCCCCACCGCTCCCTTTTAGCATTTGTTTTTATTGTTTTATTTCGCCCTGCTAGAAACTGAACCAAACTCAATTACATAATAAAAATTTATGTACGCTCTGGCCAAAAGACATTTTTGCTATTGATTTTATGTGCTTTTTTCCCGCTGTTCTCTTTTTCGGGTAGTAGTAGATCAAGCTAAATCCCAAATCATTAATACATATAAGCCACAGCGTCGTTGACCCTCATTTTCCACATTTCTCATGTAATTCATCTCAATAAAACATGCGAGAAGTCCACACACAGTAAATCCGACAAACTATAAAAAGTTTGCCCCCAACTTAAGGACAGCGGAGAAGAGCAGAAGGAGGAGCTGGAGAAGGAGGAGGAAGTGTAAGTTTGTGACCGACGCGTGTCCCATTTGGGTATGTCTTTGCAATGCAAATAGAAAATATACATTTATGTGCGGAGGGTTGATCGGGGTTCAATCGCCAGCTGCTAATTGTGAAACGTGTGAACGACTTTCGTTTGACCTTCGGCGAGGAGCAACTAGACGACTGAACTTGTTATCAACACGCAAAATCACACAAGTAAAAATGCCCAAAAAATCAAACAAAAACAAGTTTTTGTTGGCCCTGGGAAACTGATGATGCTGATGCCTGATGCTCCTGCTGCTGATGGTCAGTGGCAACCCTTGAGATCTCAACTGGACCTTCCGAGCGCTTAGAATTCGAACAAACAAAATATATTTATAAGCACATTATAATGCATTGTTGTTGCCTGGAGTGTCCTTTGTCACATGCATAGCTCAGCATATTAATGATGCCAGGCGGCAGTCGCCTCCAGAAGTTTAGTTTTCCTTGCCGCAGAAACCCCTTTCGCACACACACAGGCACACACACGCACACACACATAAATTAATTTTCTTGTTCGCTGAGTTCTGGTGGCTTTTAAGGGAAAGGTCCGTTGTTAATGATGATCAGCATAAATAGTTATGGGTTTTTCGGACATGTATTCTCGTATACTGGAATTTTTATGATTATCAAATTCCGGTTTAGTGTTTGCTGCTGACTTGTCTGTTGATTGAACATAGTCTTGCATGTTGATTCAATTACTTACAGCTGTTTGCATTTCAGTTCAGGGTTAAAGGGAAAATATTTGAAGAAAATAATGCTTATTTACCTGAAAAGAGACAAGAGAAGGAGAGAAATATTTGTGGTTAGATTGGTGATTTGGAACAGAAATTTTGGTGGGGGGGGGGAAGTGTGAGTTTAGGATTTACAAATCAATAAGACACTTGGGTTTTGGATTGAGATAAGAGCAATTCCTGTGTCTGTGCACTGGCTGCACAATTGTTTTTGTTAAGCGAGGCCCGCATAACCCGCCTCTGCAGCTACGGAAAGCGGTTTATAGCGTATTCTCCTCAGTTTTAAGGGAACTTACTGGCTTCAAATTAGGGCTTCAAATTAGGAGGCTTTGAACTTTGGGCAATATGTGCCTTAAAAAGCTAGCTCCAAAAAGTATGCAATGCAAGCTGCGACTTCTGCTTAATCTGTTCTCAAAATTCTCAACTGTTTATAGCACCTTTACTCAAACAGTAATGGTTGATTTCTCACCCACAGTAACTAAGGGCTAAGCTAAGCATTCATTTAATAAAGAGAACTCATTTGAAGCATAACTTGGGAGTAGTTTTAAGACTATTTGAACTTAAACCAAGCACATTCGGTACTTGTTTGATGTACTCCTAAGCTGTTTTTGGAAAGACTTAAGAATTCATTAGACTACAACAAGCTAATAGTATGATTAATAGAGTTCGAAATGTATTTAATATACTCCACCACAATTTTAAATTAAGCATTTGGGAATTACACCAGTGAAAGTTGAAATAAGAAGTCCGTACTTGAATCAAGTATTTGTATACCTTTGCATAGGGTAATATAGAATTGTACGGTTGTTTGTAACGCATAGCAGGAAGCATTTCCGACCACATAAAGTATATATATTCTTGATCAGCAGGAAGAGCTGGAAGAGTTCTTCCGTCTGTTTCTATGGTACTATCTTCCTCAGTGTGAAAGCTATCTTCACCCAACTTTGCAGGAAGTCTTTTAATACAAATACGCTGCACATTTGTGGCAACTGGCCGGATCGGTTGACTATAGCATATAGCTGTCATGGGAACGATCGGTCGAAAAACTAGTTTTAGTATGAAAAACTTTCTCCAAACTTTGTATTTCTTAGTTTGCTAAGCTTACCAAAGATTTTACTAAGTTTGGTGGTAATCGGACATCAATATATAGTATAGCTGTCTTAGAAAGATAGGTTTTAAAAATAGTTTTAGTAAGGAAAACTTTTTTGTTTTCAATGGAAATGTTCCTGAAATTGGCACATATTTATTTAATATGCTTTAACACAATTCTACCAAGTTTTGTCAAAATCGGTTGACTATAACATATAGCTGATGTTCGAATGGTCGGTCGAAAAACTAGTTTTTATGAGAAAAACTTTTTTGTTTGTAAAAGAAACGCCTCCAAACTTTGTATTTGTTAGTTTACTTTGCTTTTACATGATTCCATGAAGATTGGTCGCAATCGTACATCTAAATGTTATAGCTGTCATTGAAAAGTAGAGTCTGAAAAGTAATTTTTGTGAGAAAAACTTTTTCGTTTTTAAAGGAAATGTCCCTTAAATGAACATATAAATATTTGACATGCTTTTACACAATTCTACCAAGTTTTGTCAAAATCGGAAGACTATAACATATAGCTGCTATGGGAAAGATCGAACGAAAAACTACTTCTAGTGAGAAAAACTTTTTTACTTTCAATAGAAATGTCCCTTAAATTGGCATTTGGTAATTTGATAGGCTTTTACACAGTTCTACCAAGTTATGACAAAAACGGTTGACTATAACATATAGTTGTTATAGGAAGGATCGATTGAAAAACTAGTTTTTGTGAGAAAAACTTTTTTGTTTGCATTAGAAACGCCTCCAAACTTTGAATTTCCTAGTTTGCAAAGCTTTTCCATGATTTCCTTAAATTTGGGAGAAATCGTACATCTATATGGTATAGCTGCCATAGAAAAGTTAGGTCCCAAAAGTAGTCTTAGTTACAAAATCGTGTCTATTTTCTTACTTAATTCCAAAACCAATTTCTGTATATTTTTCCAAGTGTACATATCTACTCAGTGTTTGTATAAAAATTACACAAATCAAGACATTTAGAGAAGCACGGCTGAAGCTAAAGCTACAGTTTTAAATGCTGAACACTGCTCCTGGATGGGGCCCATGCTCAATTTAATTGGTCGCCAGTGTCAATATTTTCATTTCCAAGCCACTTGGCGACGCATTGCTCACTTTTGAGTCGCATCACCGCACACCGCATTGCATTGCAGCATATCGGCATCAGGCAGATACTACACACACACACACACACGTCCACATCCATATCCACATCCACAGCATAATGACGCGACATTTGCACTCAAGTTGCCGCACTTTGCATGCCGAAGACATTGCAAATTTGTCGCGAGAAGCTGCAAGCATCCTCCTCCTCTTCGCCGCCTCCTTTGCCTGCTCTGCCTTGACACGCTTGACAAATTCGCTTGCAATTATTTATAGAGAAGTGCCAGCCCGAAGAACACGAAGACGACGACGACGACGATGTCTTGAGTTGAGTTGAGTTGACTTGACTGTCCCATGAATGAATGAATGAATGCCCGTGCGAGTGGAGGCATCGCTCCACTTTTTGGGCAATTTAATTATGCAATTTTCAGAGTTATTTTTAAGGCATAATTTTCGGGTTTCGATTTATGTGCCAAGTGTCAGCCTGTCATTGCGAATGTGCAGATGCGATATTTGCTTGCGCATTTTTGGCAAACATTTGGTACGCTTGTTGGCAATTAGTGTCAACTGCGTGGCGCGCGGAGGAGCCGGGCCCCGGCATGACTCACTAACTGGCGGTTAATTAAAAAACTTTTAGCTATTTGTTTAATTTTCATAATTTACCAGAGGCTAAGCAGAGATAAAAAAGGCAGCGCATAAAGGCCAGCCAGTTAAGCATAAACTTTTGCCGTCTCCCACTCTGTGTCTGTGTCTGCGTCCGTGATTAAACGACGCAACAAGTTAATTAGCCCGGACATAAGGGACTGGGACTTTGGTCAAAGCATACTTTCAGGCTGAAGTTCCACTCATTATTTCAATAATACAACTTTTTTCTAGTTATTAGAGCTGCTTTTGTATTAAAAATAAAATGGAAAGGGCACAAAGTGAAATGGGAGCTGCTGCTGCAAATATGCCAATGATTAGCTGGGCTTAGTAATCAGGCAAGCGAATGCCAACCAGCCGGTGCATTGGCCCAAATTTTAGCCATCCTTTGTGGCAGCAGCTGTCATTCACCTGTGTTTAGACCAGACACAATCAACCAAATGCACAGAGAGACAAAGGGAAACATGGAGAAAAACATGGCAGCACTCGGATGACAATTTTACACAAGTATTTTTGGTATACACTGGGAGAAATTTCTTTCTTTCTTAACAGGAGTTTGGCATAGCATTAACCGTTAGCTAAAAAAAATACTAGATTTCATCGCTCAGTGTACATTTGTCGTTTCCAACTCTTTCCTTTATTATGTTCCAACTATTTTAAAAGGTTTCGTAATTAACTGAAATGGCCAGGGTAGGTCACAAGTTGAGGATTTCGTTTAGTTTATTTTAATTTCATTTAGTACTTCTACTTACACACAGACGAAACAAAACGGTGCTCTCCACACTTGCACTTGACTTTTCCAAGCATCCAAAATGAAGTGCATAGTTTAAGTGATTTCATTAAAGAGTTGCAACACACATAAAGTGCAATCAGAGTGAGAGAGAGAGAGCGTTTTAACAAATAGTTGAAAAATATTTCACTGATCCTTCAGCTTAGTGTGGACAACGACCAGCGATTCTCGCTTAACCGGCGGGCTTATTACGTTTTTCAATTAGCAAAATTAAACTCGAAAAACGAAGCAGAACAAAAAGTGCACACACAGAGAGACTCACAGAGACACACTTGTTGTTTGGGTAAAAGCTCTTTTAGAGCTAAGGTTGCCAAATGAGGAAGGCAGCTAAAGCAAATCAACAGCAAAATCAACAAAACATGTGGACCAAAGTGAGTGCCAGTTGAGTGTATTGAATGTGGAAAGTGGGTGAATCGACCGCATATGTACGACGGACGAGTATGTTGGAGACAGTTTGAAAGAAGAAAAAAAAACAACACGGTTGAAGGAAATACAATAAATTAAAGTAAATATGGCAAGTTGAGTTCTCTAAAATGAAATCAATGGAATCGTTGATCAAGTCAAATTCAAACTTTAAAGTATCAGTGAAAAATCCCTCAATAGAATAGAATTATAAACATATGGAATGACATCTCTTCGCACACTTGCCACTTGTTGACGCATGTCTCAGATCGTACTTATACTTTTCTGTACCGAGAAAATGAACACAAGTTCATGTAAATTTGTAAGAATTAAAATCACATAATTTCATCAGACTTGGGCTTAAGAAAACATTTAATGAATTGCGGTTAAAGCAGCGGTGGGCATGGAATTAGAGTACTGGGGCAGTCCCACAATAACAACAACAGAAAACGAGAAAGCCAAGCTAACTTCGTCTGTGCCGAAGTTTTTATACCCTTGCAAATGCTTGCTTAAATATTTTCAAATAAATACTCTTTTTCCCATTTTCCGACCGATCGTTCGTATGGGAGCTAAATGATATAGTCATCCGATTTGGACAAAAATTTGTAGAATTATCTAAAAGCAGGTGAAACAATTAAATACAAAATTGTAAAATGCTTCCATTAAAAACAAAAAAGTTTTTCTAGCTAAGACTGTTGTTCAGACCTATAGTATCTTTTTCTATACCATATAGTTGTCCGATTTTAAGAAAACTTGGTAGAATTATAAAAAAGCATATAAAACCTACGATTACAAAGTTTGGAGACGTTTCCATTGAAAAGAAAAAAGTTTTTCTCACTGAAACTAGTTTTCCGACCGATTGTTCCTATTAGATATAGTCATCCGATCCGGTCGGTTCCTACATATTAGTAGTATGTAGCAAAAAGAAGACTCTGTGCAAAATTTCAGCTCGATAGCTTTAAAACTGAGAGACTAGTTCGCGTAGAAACAGACAGACAGACAGACAGACGAACGGACAGAGCTCAATCGACTCAGCTCGTCACCCTGATCAAGAATATATATAGTTTATGGGGTCGGAAATGAATATTTATATGCATTGCAAACTTCTGGGCAAAATTATAATACCCTTTGCAAGGGTATAAAAACTACTCTAATTAGCGAGGCTCGAGTCGACTCAGAAGAGAGAATCACTCTCTATATATCAAACTTCTTTTCACCAAAGTTTTCTTTATGGACACTGCAGTTTTGATCAGTATTCAACCCACTCTGTATTATGAATTTTCTATATAATGAAGTTAACTTTTGTTTTTAGAAACGTCTCCCTTTTGACCTAGTGAGTGAGCTGGAACCGTGGACCATATCAAAAAGCATTTGTTGTTTTAACTCTCTTCGAAGCTAGACAACTATTTGAGGCTGGCGCCAGGATGCAAGGCAATTGTGCGGCGTCAGTTGTCAAAGAACAATGTGGGAACAAGGGTTTGCCCACCGCTGCTTTAAAGATAGCTTGGCTTTTGTAGCACCCCTAAATTTAGTTTATCAGAACTGTCAATCAGACTTAAGCATTAGGAATAACTGAAATCAGGCATGTTTCAGTAATTCCCATAAAACTCAACCATAAGTTCTTTACTGAGATTATGTTTGAAATCAGCTGATCGTAGGTGGGCTGACTTCCTTCAGAATTTTAAGGTAAAAGTTAAGGTTGAGGGGGTTGTGTGATGAATCAGCTAAGGTCGCCTAGGAATTTGGTAACGAGGTTTTAGTATAGAGAACTTAGTATTAAGTATTTAGTAACGAGTACTTAGTATGGAGTACTTACTTTTGATTACTTTGTATCAAGTACTTAGTAACAAGTACTTAGTATCAAGTCGTTAGTCTAAGTTTCGAGTATACAGTGCTAAGTATAGATTAACGAGTACTGTGTAACGAATTATGAATATCGAGCTAGCTTGGTTAGGTTGAAGAAAATAGGTTCAAAACTCTGCCCCCGCTTCGAAACATTCTGCGTACTCCACCGACTACTCATTCAATACAATTTGCTGCCCTCACCAAGGCAATGATCTCAAGGATCTTAGACTATTTCAGAGCTTTGAACAAACTGCAACACTACAGCCAGTAACACATTCCCAAAAGTGTACGACTCTATATTACCATCGATTTTCTGATCTGACCAGCCTCCTTTATTAGGTAAACATTATGTTAGCTGCTGTCACCGTGCACGGTAGTTCTTCTCACAGTCAATTGCACTTTAAATTAAGTCAAATGCCAAACAAAGCGCAACAAAGCGCCTAAAAGTCGGCAAACAAACCACCGACACACATACACATGCACACACGTACACACACATGCGAGAGCTCGCACCATTAAATTTAGCTATCCAGCGAGACATTTTTGGACTCAAGGTCATTAAACAGCAGCGGCAGAAGAATAACGTTAGGCAGGCGTCGGGGTTAGGTTTTTGGGGGTAAATTTTAGCACTTTTTCGCCGGGCAAAATCCGCACAAACCGCAAAAAGTCACGTAGCCCAAAGATGCTGAGGAGATTCGAGATGCGTGAGAGGCGACAAGATGCCTAACAAGTCAACACAAAAATGCTCAAGTGGTGAAAATGAAGCAAAGCAAGGGTCTGCTGCTGCTGTTGTTGGGGTTGGGGTTGGTGCTGGGGGGATGGACTTAAGTGAAACCCTTAAAGTGCTCACATGCGAGCTACAACACAATGTCCCATATGGGACAGAGACCTAGCTAGCTACCTACCAACTAACCTACCTCCCTCCCTCCCTGCAGCTAGTAGAAACAACGGCAAACGAGAGCAATGAAATCTTAATGCCTTAATGGGCCACACAATCTAATTTACTTTTGTTTGCTTTCCGTTTTCGCTCTCTTTTACACTCTCTCTGTGTTTGGTATAAATGATTTCTGTGTGCCTTAATTGTTGTTGTTGTTGTTGTTGTTGCTGCTGCTTTGGGGTTTTCCACCGTTGCTAATGCCGTTAGCTTTGCTTTGGTAGTTGCTGTTGTTGGGCTAGTTGTTCGCCATTGTGCTTCCTAATCCTATTAACAATGGCGGCATCAGCTACGTCGTCGAAATCGGCTGCGTATATATATATATATTTACCATTATGCCAGGCAACGCCATTTTTCATATGAACATTTCTACAATTCTATTCTCTTTTTCTGTTTGTTTTTGGTTTGTTTTTTTGTGCGGTTCTTATTGGTTGTATTGATTTTTTAAGCGTTTTCCTTCTGGCCGGCTAATTAGATTTAAAGGTCGCTGAACCCAACACAAAAAACTAGAAACTAGTATAGATTTAATTCACTTGTGAAACTTTTTGTCAGCCTCTGTGGCAGATTTCTGACATGTCCCTGTCACAGGTGAAAACTTTTCTTTCTCAACATTTCTTTAGACTCTTTCAGGCACTGCACAGTGGTGCACAGCTGGATGATATAAAGGCTTCAGCAAAAACTTTTCCAAAACTAACACTTTTGGCCCACTGTGGCAGTGCGGTAAACAAGCTGAAATTGTCGCGCAACTGTCAAAACTCACCACCTGGCCTTGTCTGTCAGATTTGGAAAAGTGTTTGCTGCCAATTTATAGCTGCAGTTAATTTGCATGAAATATAAATAAAATGGCAAACAACTTGAGACAGTTTCAGTTGCAGTTTCCTTGCCAGCAGCTCTCCTCTCTAACTTGGTCTTTAGATGGCAGGCCAAAATTTAAATTAAATTAGAATTTTCCACTCTTCAGTCTCGGTTTGAGTGTGTGTGTGTAATTTAAAACTAGTTTCCCTCACTCTTTCTATGCCTTTTTGAGCTACAGCCAACTTAAACTTGTTAAGCTTCAGGGAATTTTTTGAGCAACAGCAGCAACAACAACAAGCAGCACGCAATAGAAAAAAAGTGCTACAAAAAAAATGTTAGAATATTTAAATTCAACTTGATATGCGCCTGGGAGCTTACTATGTCTTCAGTATGTGGCTGTGTGTGTGTGTGTGCGAGTGTGTGTGATTTATAGTGAGCTGGGATTAAGCTGTCTTTGTGCAATGCACAAGAATGTTGTAGGAAATTATTTCTTTTTTTCCCTTCTTTCTTTTAAGTATAATGCACACACATAGCCCCCGCACCCCCCTGCGTATACGTATTTTTTGGCCTAAGAGAACTTGTTAGACAGCCCTGCTCCCTAGCGAAAGACACATTCATTGGGGAGGTGTTAAAGAAGTGTAGAAAGCAAAATGAAAATTTAAGGAAACCTTTTTCAAAATCTACGCAAAAGCAGCTGCAAAAGCTTTATTTCTAAGACGGAATTAACACAATGAAGCAAACTTTAAAAAGCTTTTGAAACTAATTTGGTAGAGGTTCAAAAAGCTACCTTGTAGTGCCTTTGCTGGTATACTGGCCATCATCAATTGATGGTTTCACTTGGTTGTAGCGGCATCAGGCCGAATTGGTGCCATTCAAGTACATACCTGACCTTGTCACTGTGTATACTTTGCTTTTGGTATCGATCTTGATTGATTTCTGGCACTATCAAAATGAAACCATATTTCATCACCAGTAACAAAACAATGCAAAAATCCCTTTCCTGTTTGCCCTTAGAGCAGCTATCTCGCTATATTGTGATTTGTTGACATATTTGGAGCAAACAAACACTTTAATGTTTACACTGCAGCAAAAAGACACATACATAAGAATATAAAGCCTAAGGATGTGGCTTCAAAATGCAGCTGATTGCCAACGCTGTCCGTTTCAATTGAATACTAGTACTAGTCAGCTTTAAAAACATCCTTTAAAACTTATTTGTACAGCTTAAAATTGCCTTAAAGGCTTGTTTTTAGCTCTTTTTAAATAACTGCAGCTAAATCAGTGTGACCAGAACTCGCAAAAATGCCTCAAAGAAGCAAGGCCATACTGAATTCCTAAGCCCTGTCAACTGTTTAAATTTTGGAAGATATTTAGATACCAATTTTCGAATTTTAAGTTAAATGAAGTCAAATGTAGACTATATCAGACTCACTTAAAACATCACAGAAAACAACCAGCTGGAACATGGATAAAATTCGTGTTATCTGGACTCTAAACTAACCCAAGGAACTTCAGACAGTCTAAGCCAAGACCAAAAGGATTGACTGAAGTACGGAATTCACAGAATTCTTATTTACATACCGCCTTTAGCTTCCGAAATCTTAATTTTATCTCAATCATGATTTTTACGACAACACACAGAGCACTTACTAAAGCTTCTTAATCGAATTCGACTTCATTCTTTAGTTAGTTCACATCAAGAAGCTCCGATATTAAGCTTAATATTCTTTAACAAGAAAGAAAGTCGGTCAAGCCCGACTATAACATACTCTGTACCAAGAAAATTTGTCTTTTGATCATAACTCGAAAACCGTTCATCCGATCTTCTTCATTCCATTGGCGGATCGATCAGTTATTCTAATAACTAAATATGTCCAGAAGGAACAAGCCATCTATCTTCAAAACTGTGGGAGATATGACGTTTTTTCTAAATTGCGGGGGCGGGAGGGGGCGTGGCCAAAATTGAAAATAAACTTGATCTGCCTGCAGACATAAGAAGCATATGTCCCATACACGTCAAACCTCTATCTCTTACCATCTCTGAGATCTGTGCGTTCATACGGACAGACAGACGGACAGACGGACGGACGGACAGACGGACAGACGGACATGGCTATATCGACTCGGCTGTTGATGCTGATCAAGAATATATATACTTTATGGGGTCGGAGATGCTTCCTTCTGGATGTTACATACTTTTGCACAAACTTATAATACTCTATGTACCTTCGGTACAGAGTATAAAAATATCTTATATTAAGTTGACAGAAGCCTGTGTGTACCCATTTAGCCGCACTGTATTGGTGAGAGAAAACTTTTTGCTATCGATTTCTGTTTAATCTTTTGGGTTTTTTAATTGGAGCTCTGTAACTCCTTAAATTTGATGCAGGATTATATGATTTTCAAGTAGGATCTGTACTTGGTATGAGTATTTACGGATTGATATACGAAATCTAGAACTTTATAGGGAAGGAACTAGTAAAGGCTATGTAAAGTCAAGATTGGTAAGAGAAGAGAAGGGATCTTATTAAGAGAGGACAACTGCAGACATATAAGGAAATGTTGAAAGGGAATAGGTTGATTAGTTCATAAAGGCTCTTTTTCTTACTCTCACTTTGTGTGCTCTTTGTACCGATAGATAGATCACAACCGCTTAAGAGTCTTGGATGCTAAAATTAGTGCCCGTCAGTTCTATGAGAGCTGACATTACTTGTTCACACCAAGCTTGGGAATGGCTTGCATCATCTGGTCGTATAAACTAAAACGGCAGATTGACAGAAGTCGCTCAAAAAGTTATCAAATGTTTCAAATGGATCGGAGTGTTTTTTTTCTCGCTGTTTTGAAGAAGCTGCTGAGTGTACTTTCTAATAACTTGGACTTATCGGTGTGTCGAAAGCAAAAAGATGGGCTCTCACACTCTTTCTCTTTAAAAGCAAAGTCAAATAAGTAGGAAAGTCGCTCCCAACTGTACTCTGTACCAACGAAAGTGTATGCTCTGTATGCATTTTGATGCTAGCTTTAAGTAGCGTTGCTGCAGTGAACATTCTTCTGCTTATAACTCGGCCGACTTTTATCACTGCTTTGACGGATCTCTTACATAATTTCCAGATTTTTCTGGAGTGTTTAACTGTTGGATTTTTGCCTAAAAAGAAACCAAAGTTCCGTGAGGCCTTTAATTTGATTAAAGAAATTGCAGCTCCTTCACTCTAAAACAACAACAAAGGGCAAATGCGTTAACGGGATTTGCTTTTTAATTTGTTCCAAAGGCTTTTGCTTTGATGGTCAGTCTGGCAGGCTGTCTGGATACATCCATCCCTTCTGCCAACCACCCCTTGCCCTTTTCAACACACACACACACACACACACACACACACACAACTCAAATACTAAACGACTGCAAAATATTTGGCGTATTTTTTCTCCTCTCTGTTATTTTTTTATGCTTCTTCACCCTCTTCTATTTTATTTTTTGAAGTTTTGTGGCAGTTTTGCGTGTTTGCTTATAATTTTGTTTGAAGAAAAACTAAGCGAGCTTTTTGGGGGCTGGTCCGAACCAAGCAAATTTGTAATTACTTTTTCATGCTGCAATTAAAAATGGCGTAAATAGCTGCAAGTTAGAAAAAAAAATAAGAGAGAGAGCGAGATAAACTCTGGGGCGTCCTGCCAAGTTTTATTTCTGCTGCTGCTGTTTTAAGTGGTTTTTGGTTGGTTTGTTTAGAACTTAAATTGAGTTTCGTTTGGGCAAGTTATAATTCAATTTTGGGTGCCTTTTCTCCTATTGATTTCCATTCGAAATGATAAAAATTGGCGTTTTAATTGTGTGTGGCAGGCATCATTAGTGCAAATTACAAGCAATTAAGCCGGCAATTCCGTGCATTAAATTAATTGAAAGCATTTATAAGCGTGCAATTTGCAGGACCCCCATTTGGCCCGTTGCCCGTTGCCCTTTTTCAATCAATTTGCAATTACTTAAAGTTCATTGAAATGCTCTAAACACGGAATCGTCGTAAAAAGTGGAAGAAGGTTTTGTGCGATAAAAACGACGTGTGTGTGGGTGGGTCGGTGTGTGTGTGCGGGGAAGGAAATAAAATGTTGCATAAATAATTTAAACAGTATAGAGCAGGGCAGGGGAAACAAGCGGAGGTACACACACACACATGTATCTCTGTGTATTCCCCACGGAAATCAACATAATACAAAAAATAGCAATAGCAAATCATTTAGATAGATATACACAGCAGACTAGTTTGTGTGGTTTATCGAATTGCATTTCGGTGGTGGCTTTATAAACTGAAGAGCGGGGGTCCAAGAGTGGGGTCAATAACTCGTGTAATGCACAATTGAATGCGAGTGGTTGCGAATTTCATGTTGAGGAGGTATCAAAAGTATGAAAGATGAACCTTGATTAGCTATCGACAACTTTTAAAATAAGGCCCAACTCTCTTATGTAATAGTCCTTTTCAGTGGAAGGCCTCATTAATAAGTTATAACTAGATAAAGGCCATGCCCTGTTTATACATCAACCAAAAATATCTAGCTAAATGCCCTCAGAAGTATGCTATACTTTATTTACTATAATAATTATACATTTGAACGAGCACACTGACACGCTATTTATACGGTACACGTCTTAAATTTTATATGTCTGAACACTTTTGGGTAGATAATAGATTCTATAGTATCTTGACCTGCAGAAACAACCAGCGTGTGCGATGGCGCAACTGGTTGATATGGCATTCCAATTGCATTCAGTCAAATTCCAGAATTGGTATAAGGTTCAACCCATAAATTTATACAATTTGTAGAAAGAAAACTTTCCAAACTTTAGAAATAAGTCCTTAAAAGGCACCTTTTTTGGTATCCCCAGGAAGAAATAGGTCTCAGAAGAGACTTTTTCCTGTATTCCAGAACTAAAGCTTACTTACCGCCCAGAAATGTCTTCAAGTGGCACACTTCTTTCGAAGGCAAAGCAGAATGCCATATCTTTAGCGTAAGGAAGGAAAGAAGTACTGTAAGAATCACAGTTTTCTTTGCATCTATCGGCTCCTGTTTCGAAATTCCTTGTAGATTTCCGTGTTCAAAGTGCATTTGTAATGTAAAAAGTATAGTTTCTAAGCGATAAGCTCTTTTCAAAGCAACACAAACACTACCGACTCCCAAAGTACGAAAATGGGCGGAAAACTGTTGAAAACGAGCAAGTTAACCTATGGGAGATATATCATACAGTCATCAGATTTGGCCAAAAATTTGTAGAATAAGCTGAGAGGATGTAACACAAACAAATACTAAATTTCAGCAAGCTACTGCTAAAACCAAAAAAGTTTTTCTAACCAAGACTGTTTTTCAGACCTATCTTTTGTATGGCAGCTATACTATATAGTTGTCCGTTTTTCATCAAACTGGTCAGAATTATAAAAAAGCATAGAAAACAAAGTTTGGAGACGTTTCCATTGAAAAGAAACAAGTTTTTCATACTAAAATTAGTTTTCCGACCGATTATTCCTAAGGGAGCTATAAGATTTAGTCAGCCGATCCGTTCGGTTCCCACATATTAGTAGCGTGTAGCAAAATAAAGAGCTTAATAGCTATAATAAGGGTCTAAAAACTCTCTTTTTTCTTCGATAAGCTTAAAACTTATTTTCAAAAAACTGTTTTAGAATTCAACAATAGGTAATGTTCAGTGAAATTCACCTATTTGGGTGATAAGTTGGTTTTTAAAGTATGTTTGCTTGAAAGATAACGTTCCAAGCGATTGCTATGGAATACGCGACTTTTAAAATTGGGTAAATCTACCAGAAAACTGTTGTATGTAACATAGTTCTCAGGTCCAAACTTATTTTTTTAAGTTTCACCTTATCAAGAAGTAAGAAAGTTGATCAAACCCGAGTGTATTACACTCTCCGAACAAAAGTGTATGCTCAGCATGAACTTAGAGGCTGCAGTAGCGAACATTCTTTTGCTCATAACTTGACTTTTACTCATCCGATTCTTACCCATTGAAGACATTAGTAAGCCCTTTGGGAAAAACAGTTGCGACTACTAGGTAGGTACTATGCAAAACATAGCATACTTTTTAGGGCAATTATCAAGATATATTGCTGGTATACAAACAGGATATCAGAGAGCTTCTTCAAGTGTCAAACAAATTCACGTATGCGGCTTTCTCTGTTAACAACAAAGCAGAATCAAAAGTCCTCAAAAGATTTATCTACTAAAACTAGAAATTTTAGTAGCCTTAAAATTTTTTTATACCTTAATTTCATTAATTTTTTCCCCCAATTAAACGCTAACATTCTTTTGCTCATAACTTGACTAGAAGTCAACCGATTCTTACACATTGAAGACTTTAGTAAACCATTTAGGTGTAGCAAAACAATTGCGACCACTGGGTAGCAACTAAGCATAAACATAGCATACTTTGAAGGGCATTTGTCTTGATATTTTGCTTGTATATAAGCAGGGTAGCAACTAAGCATAATAATAGCATACTTTGAAGGGCAATTATCAAGATACTTTGCTGGTATACAAACAGGATATCAAAGAGCTTCAAGAAAGTATCAAAATGATCACTAATGCTTAAGCACTTATTTTAATAAGAGTCCTCAAAAGATTCGTCTACTAAAACTACAAATTTTAGTAGTCTTCAGACTTCTTTATGCCTTAATTTCATTCATTTTGTGTCCTCAATCAAACCCCAGTCTGTGTATCCCATTTTCCCTTACATTTGGCAGAGTTTTGTACAGATTTTTGCCACCTTTGTTAATCATCGTAAAGCCCACTTTTGGTTGTTTTACAAAATAATAGCCTACTTCTTAGCATTAATTATGCATTTGGAACAATACAAAACGAGAGCCACATTACATGCTTCTTGGCACCTGCTTAACTTTGAGCTAATTTTCCACTAATTCCGCCCATTTTTTTTCGGTAACACATTTTATCTCTGGCCACTCGACAAACAGCATAAACCCTACACAAAAAACCAAAAAAAAACGTACATATTTTGCTTTGTTGCGGCGCCTTTTGAGCGCCGCTTTTTGTTTTTGTTTCAGTTTCCGTTCTTCCTTTTGTTTTGCTTGTTTCGTCGTCGGCCGGCCTACCAGGATAAACATCTAGAAAGGCGCTTTGCAGCAGGTAATGGTGAAATGAGGCCTCGTCCCCCGCACCCATCCCGCCCCACCTTTGCGCCGTTGTCTGTCTTCGTGTGGCACCCTTTTTGGTTGTTTTTTTTTTCTTGCTTTGCGCATTTGGGTTTTTTGTTTTGGCCACTTTTGCCATGGCAACACGCGTTAAATAATGCCAACGAACGAGAAACGTTAAGTGGATTGTGTTTCCTAAAACCCTCTCAGCTCAAACCGAGTAACATGGCATCGCACAATACATGGTAATTATATAATTTTATTTATAGCAGATAAAAGTGGTGAAAATGCAATTAACGTTGGCATAGGAGAGCAAAAGGGTGGATACTCTGATTGAAATACTGGCGCACACAGCTTTGCTTTAAGGCGGCGCCGCCCCAGACAAATGGCCGCACCACTCTCACTTCCAGCCAGACAAAGGCAAAGGGAAAAAAATATACAAATAAATAAATTTATTAAACTATAATTCAGCGCGAGCTGGCGAAACGGAAAAAGCACTTTGCACTCACACCTCCCAGGGCCTCACATGGCCAGGAGAAAGAAGGAAAAGCACAAGGCAGACAAGGCGACAGGACGACAATGACGGCGACGCCACGTACATAAACAAAGTATGCATTACGTTGTGCAGAAGTAATAATAAAAACAGAGCAAACAAAATGGCATACTATTCAGACCACCCACCTACCACACCCGGCCGGGCCGGGCCGGGCGGCCACCCAACCCAACTCAGTACAAAGAATGCAGGCAAAATACTCGGAACTTGCCTCTTCGTGAGGTTCGAGGTTCGCGTGCAGTAGGGAAAAAGTTTTGTTTGCATGTCTGCGGTACATTTCCGCGACAGGCACCGGCAAGTCCCAGTATACCCATGTGCCCGTCCGCCCGTCCGTCCGTCCACCCGTCCGCCCGTCTGTCCTGACAGCAGCGGCAAACTATGGCCAACAGCAATAAAAATAGTTGAAACATGGCGCTAAAACTGCAGCAAATTATAGGTTAGGGTTGCTAAAATGAAATTATATACATGCTTACTCACATATGGGGAAAACGAACTTAAAAGAAGCACACAAAGTTGTGAGAGAAGCCTCAATAGGTAGGGGATGGTAATCACATAGCAAGCCGCTGGAGAAGAACAAGTATCTGGCTTCTTAAACACCTCAAATACTTCTCAAATATGACGCTGAAACACTTGGTTCGAAAATTTAGAGGGAATATTTGGCACCTCTAAGACAGAATTTATAGATCATACCCTTGAATCATTTCAGAGATATGGCTCTTTAGAACCAGCTCACCTTCTATTCGGTACCGGTTCTGAACCAGTCTAAGATATAACTCAATATTACCAATTTCAAATATTGGGACATAGCCAATGACTCTTTCCTAATCAATATGAGCATAAGGCTTGTCTTTTAAGTAACATACATACAAACATACATTCACTGGAATATATACAAATCAGAGACCTACAGCAAGCACCTAACTTTCAAACAGACTCGCGACATTATGCGGCTGTTTTTGTTTCCCACGCATAATTATACTACCGAGCTCTATTTGGCTTCATGAGCCTCTCGCGAGAGCAACACTCTTTACACACTAGCGCTCTCAAACTTGCATTCACCTAGCTTAGCCGGCTCTTTAAGAGGCGAGTCTAGGAGAGCTTTCTTCTTTTTACTCACCAAAAGAGTATAGAGACTATCACAAGTTGTGGTTTACTGATTTCTCGAAAGGATTGTGTTACTCATGCGAGAGCGTTGCTTATTTCAGCTCGCTACTTCGGTAACAAGAGCTTGTTTAGGCTCGCGGTTATAGCTACAAGTCAATACATCCGCCTGGCACTTGTTAATGATCGGCTCATACACAAGTGCTACTTGAACGAGCTCAATGAGCTCCGAGCTCCGTTGAGCCTACTCGTATCGCAATTAGAGCTGGGTTAAGCGAGCTTACTCGTGACAGCTCGCAGCAGTTCTTTGATTTTTTTAAATTTAACAAAGATTACGAGTATTTTCAGAGATCATTTCTTCACGTTTCACAGTTTTTGTCTTGAAACTCCTTTGTAATGGCTCGAAACAATTTTAATCTATTTTTTGTTGTACATTTGCTGGATATAAGAATAAGCTGTAGAGTATATTTCATATCGGTGGACTAGTCGCGATTTTAGTTGTTTTTTTTACCTTTGTATTTTAACAACTTAAAAAAGGCGTAGCGCCATCTGTCATTCAAAAACATTAACAGTTTCGTTCTGTTTGCACCAAAAAAATCGGCTAAATTAAATCTTTTTGGTTCTCTTCTGTGTTTTTCTGCTCTGTAAGTGTTCTGTTTGATGCTTTGACCACATTACTCAGATATTGTTCATACAAAAAGGAACTATTAGATTATCAGCATACCGTTTCTCTTGAGTAAATACAACAATTTGGTCTTTTTGTGTGTAACTGAGAACACAGCTATCAGGGCTATAGCCACAAACAGGCGAAATAGTAGAACAAAAAGAACAGACTTACAAATCCAACAAGTTGAACTCTTTTACTTATTTTAGATGATTTCAGACCGACACTTCCCCTCTTTCCACGTTCAACTTAGCTCATAAGCTTGCTTATAGTCAATGTCACTGTGGCGTACTGTTGAAAAAATGGAACTTAAACTAATCATTCAAACGGTACAAGATCTATTAACTGAGACACTATTCAACCCATTGTTAGATGTTGGAAATACTATCTGCATTGTATCTAAAGATATGAAAAATGCCCTCATTTACCAAGTATTTCCAGATGCACGCACACAATACATAAATTAGGCGTGGCTGGGAATGGGATCATGGATGATTTAAGCTTCAATATACAACAGGCGACTCGATATCGAACAAATGAATCAATCCAGCTTGCAATGCCTAAGTATCCAACAGAGAATTAGAACTCTCTGGTATTGCCATACGTTCTACGACTGAAAGTGGGACTATTTTAGTAAGTTCCTTTACTTCGGAATTTGAGCCCATCACCGGCAGTGTAATTTCCAGATACTGGTTAGTAAAAGATTGATGAACTTTATGAAACATTAATTAAGCCAACTAAATGGCAAAATCTGAGCCAGAAATGATTTTTGAGCTACGATTGCCAGGGGGTTCCTAAACGCGTTCAATTTCCTATTAGTTTGGCATTCGCAATGACAATCAATAAGTGGCAAAGCCAAACGATACGATTGCTTGAGGCTTAGATTTGGGCACTTCCTGTTTATAACAGGAACTACTAGACGTGGCATGTTCCCGTGTGGGCGTGCGATTATTCAAACGGGCTACACAAACGGGTACGCTCAATTGAACTGCGAAAGGGATCCTTGAAGAGTTTAAATTGAGATTGAGAAAATAAAGAAATGTAGAAAAATGTCAAACATTTAGAAAAGGTACCCTAAACCAAACACAAGAGACCTTCAAGGTTCAAAAAAAACGCCAACAGATTGCAACCTACAAATTTACTGATAAATTTGTTTACAAAAAAAGGAAGCAAACACTCTCAATCGTTAACCTAATCATTTCCAACTGGCATCATGCACTAATCTAATGACGCATTAGACCCGAAAAAACATCA
The DNA here is from genome assembly GCA_035044985.1 of Lordiphosa fenestrarum. Taxonomy (NCBI): domain Eukaryota; kingdom Metazoa; phylum Arthropoda; class Insecta; order Diptera; family Drosophilidae; genus Lordiphosa; species Lordiphosa fenestrarum. The sequence continues at coordinate 783,781 of JAWNNO010000495.1, forward strand.
GGAACACCATGTTTTCCAAACAACTGCCCCCCCACCCCAGATGCCCGGCCCCCTTTGACTCGACCCAACTGACCACAACACAGGGGCCAGGCCAAGCCGGCACACAAAGCGAATTTCGTGTGCGAAGAGTGAAACGACTTGAATGTTTTTGCCCTTCTGCAGCGCAAAAAAAAAAAAAGGGCAAACGGCGCACTTACGTGGCATAGTTCTAGGAAAATCCAAACAGGCAACCAGCCAACCGCCCACTCAGCCACCTAGCGACCCCGAACAAAGTGACTGACTGGCGCCATAATGTCGCCGCCTTTTGTGTTTGGCGCACATTGTGCCGCTTGTGTATCCTTTCACAACTCGCACACACACACACACACACAGAGAGAGAGAGACATTTATATGGAATGAAGTGTACCTCAGCCAACTTGCTTTTTATTGTGGCAACAACTTTGCTTACTTACTTTTTGATACCATTGTAACTTATGTTAAGTTAGTGTTTAAGTTGCAACAAATTACGTTTCTGTTATTTTATCTATACTTTCTGGCACATAATTCCCGGGTCCTTGTGTTGATATTTATTTATTTGGCTGCATGCGCGATAAACATGCTCAAAAGATTTACAGCCCTTCAAAGGCAAAACAATACAACAAAAAGAAAAGGGAGAAATGAAGGAGCCAAATCAAAGGCTCTGCTGTCTGTCTGTGTGTGTGTGTGTGTGTGTGCGTGCCATAATAATCTGGAACCGCATTTGAGAATTCAATGAACGAACCCAACTCTCACACACACACTCACTCAAAAAATGATTTATTTTGCACGTCGATAAGCGCAAGAAAGCGAAACTTGAAACGCACTCGCCCCACCCCCTCGACTATTCTTTCCCGGGTGTAGCGAATGGCGTATAAAATTTGATACAATAGATTGAGCATTTCCTGGCCAAAAGCGAAATGCCAGCAAAACATGTGTAGAAGTTTAATTTAATAAGTTTTTCTTTCGCCGCCGCCCTGCCAGGATATAGGATATGTTAAACAAGCCGATATTGTGTTGCTTTTCAAAATCCACAAAAAAAGGGACCCAACTAAAAAAAGAACACACACACACAAGTTTTTTGTTGCCTCTTACATGTTGCTAATTTTGTTTGTTGTAAAGTTGTGTTTGGTTAGGGGGCAGCAGCAGTGGCGGCAGCGGGAGGAGGAGGGGTTCTTTAAAGCCTGGTCGTAAGGTCACATAAATCATGCGTAAAGTTAACATAAACTTTGACTGGCTGTTGGATAGGGTTTGGACGGGCAGGGTCCAAATTTTCTTTGCCACATGTGTGGCATAATTTGTTGAAAGAAATTTAACACATTTTTTTGAAGGGCAGGCTTATAAAGCCCCAAACTGAAAACGTTAGATCTTACAACCATCTTCCCAAGTTATCGAAAAGAAGCACAAAAGTTCGAATGCCTAATAGCCTATGCACCTTTTTTCCTGGGGTTTAAGATTTGTGGCTGTGGTGCAGCGGGTAGTGTGTGTGCCTGATGGTTAATTCCGCCTTGGGATATCTAACAAAAAAGGTAGTTTCCTTGGAAACTTACAAGATCATCTTCACTAGCTATTAGAAATTGAAATAGAATTGAAAAAAGCTGTTAAACTATAGGTCACTTTCTCTTATGCGAAAATTAGAAGCCCACAGTTTGATTGATTGAGAGGAGCTTGTACATATTAGGCTCTTTGAGCTAAGTAAAGAAAAATAGGTTTATTTTGTCATCCATTAATTAAGTAATTAAGGCTAAGTTAATACGAATTTTTACTAAATTTCTGCTTCTCTTTTTTGGAAATCGCGGCTTTCAGTTGGGCAAATGAGTGCGACCCTAGTTTTTGGTCAGTCTTCTCGAATTTCAATTTAAGTTGTTAGCTTAATGTGCCGAAACATATAAGAAAATTGGGTCTCAAGTCCAACCCAAGGTCCTAAAATTTGGTAGATTCAGGTACCAACTATATTTGAGCATACTGTTGCTCTTGAGAAGGGCGCGCTATATGCACCTTGTGGGAAGTGAACCAGAATCTGTTCGAATTTTAATATTTAGTTGGGTCTCTAGGACAGAAGAGGTTGGTTTTTGATATGTGGGATAGAATTCAATACTATTGAACAGGGACAAAGTCGTGAAATTTGTATTACTTATAAATTCTATTAGTTTTGTAGTTCTATTTTGAAATTCATATGGAATGTATAGTTCTTAGTGTACTTTTTATGCCCTTGAGGGTATTATAAGACTGTCCACATGTTTATAACCCATAGAAGGAAGCATCTCCGGCCACATAAAGTATATATATTCTTGATCAGCACGATGGGCTGAGCTCGTTCGGCAGTTTCTATGCTATCTTCTCATTGAGTTTGAAAGCTAACTTCACCAAACTTTGCACAAAGTCTTTAAGTACAAACACGCTGCACATTTGTTGGAACCGGTCGTTTTGGTTAACTATAGCATATAGCTGTCATAGGAACGATCGGTCGAAAAACTAGTCTTGGTAAGAAAAACTTTTTTGTATTCAATGGCAACGCCTCCAAACTTTGCATTTCTTAGTTTGCCATGCTTTTCCATGATTTTACCAAGTTTGGTCGAAATCGGACATCTATATAGCATAGCTGGCATATAAAAGTAGAGTCTGAAAAGTAGTCTTTGTGAGTAAAACTTTTTTGTTTACAATGGAAATGTCCTTAAAATTGACATTTATATAACAGACACGCTTTCACACAATTCCACAAAGTTGGTTCAAAATCGGATGACTATAGCATATAGCTGCAGTACGAATGATCGCTCGAAAAAGAAGTTTTATTGAGAAAAACTTTTTTGTTTTCAGTGGAATCAACTCCAAAATTCTTACACGTTCGTTTGTTAGGCTTTTGCATGATTACACTAAGCTTGGTCGAAATGGTATATCTATATGGTATAGCTCCCATACTGTTAAAAAACCTATCTTCCGAAGTTAACTTTCCTTTGTTTTCTATTATCCCTTTTTTTGTAAAAAGATCTATTCGTTCTAAAATTTTGAAGAATTTTGCTCTTGAAAACGAGCTAAATTCGTCTTCAGTTTTGTGCTTTTAGACGAGGGAAGTAAGGTAAAGAAACTGAAAGAGGAAAGCAAGTACATTTAAAACTAACGAGCAGGGAGCGCCATCTAATTTTGCACTTATACTGCTTTAAAATTCCCAAGCAGTTATGTACATGGACTTGTACTGACAGTTGTCAGGCAAAAACTGATGCTGCCTTGTGATGTTGGCTGGCTTAAACTTGCTACAAAGCTCTTTCATCTTTTATGATACTTATTATCTCCCCCCGACAGCAGATACCAGATTAAATGCGTCATACAACAAAGTTATTTCTCTTTAAAAACTTCCTCCCCTCCCCCGACCCCAACTTAATATCTGCCACAGAATCACGGTTGTTAGTTGGCTACATCTTCTTTAAGCGTCTTTCATACACATTTTACTCTCCTCAAATGTTGGTGGCTGATTGAAGTTAGCTACTCTGGCTGCTGCTGCTGCCGCTGCCTGCCCTCCGCGCCAGGACGTTCGCCAGCTGGCAACTGTTGCCGGAAGCACCGGCGGATGTCCTTGCTTAACCGAATGGCGTCGTCGCTGTCGTCCTGCTCCTTGTTGGTTGGCAGGAAATATGCCGCAGCATGAAATTAAAATGCAGAAACCAAACACAATCTTCTACAACCTTCTGCTGGCGCCGCTGCATAACATTAGGCGCCTCGGCTTACGCGTTTCTTTGTTAATTTTGGTATATTTTTTCCTTTTTTTTTGTCATTCTGGGGAAATCAAAAAAGGATTATTAGCTCAAAGCGCGCTCATACAAATTTAATATTAGCTGATTATGTGCGTTTTATTGCCGGGAGCGAAGGGCTGAGCTAGGCTAGGTGGTTGGGGGTGTATGGGAACTCACACAAGTGACGGAAATTGCTGCATAAAGCGCGCTTGATTGAGTTGACAAGTTGTAATTTCATTGCCGGCGCAAGAGCCGAGCACCACTTCATATGCCTGGCTGGCGGCTGTGGGGAAGCAGTTGGGGGCAGGCGGCGTCGCGACGCGTCGGAGGTGGAGGAGCCCTGAAATTGACGCTGCAGCATCTGTGTGCTGTCACCACCGCGTCACCAAGAAAAAGCCACAAGGCACAAGTGCTTTGATGCTTTATGATATGCTGATATGTGGGGTTGGGTCTAACAAATAATAATACACAGATGGCGGCAAAGGATGATATGATTTAAAGAGTTGGCTGGGTTAGGGTATAAAATATCTGGAATTTAAACTACCTTTCAATTTCGTTACCTGCTGGCAAACTTTTCTCACGCCAAAAAAAAAACCAAAGAAAAGTAAAACCACGCATCAAGGTCACAACACTCAGAAAACTTTGCTTTGCTAGCTTTTTGTTTACCTACAATTCCTTCTACTCTTTCAAAGTCCTGGCAAATAAATGAATGGACTCAAGTTGCTGTCTTTTCAGGCAGGATGCACCTGTTTTGCTACCCTCAACCTACGCACAAATCAACACTTTCGCTTTCCCCCCAAAAAACGAAAAACGATCATGCAAACGGCATAACAATAAACGAGACAGTCCTTTTGTGTGCCATTCCGAACAAAAGCCAGATGTGCTGGCTGAAAGACTCGGGCAATTAGTGAGAGGAAATCTAAACCGAAACCCACAAAAAAAAAATTGATTTTCTGAAGCTTTCCGTCAGCCACTTGTCAGCCGCAGGCAGGAAGCCTCTGGGCAGCGTTTCTCTGGCCAGGAAGGAACCGATTTCCTTTGGCTTTGTATTTGCTTAACGAACTTTAAAGCTGAAGCTTATTAATGATGATGCTTCCCTTCAGTCAGGGGAAGCTATTTCATTAGATTTTACAAAGTGAGTGTCTATCAAACTAGAAAGCGAACTTAATTTGCCTTATGAAAGTCATTTGTATGCAGCAGCAGGGAAGCAAAATTGATGTAGATGGTTGTTTTTTTTTTTGTGCAAATTGAAAATGAAGATATCTTAAGCAAGGGCATAAGGGAGGTATAGCATTAAGTATAGGATATGAAATTTGATAAGAAAGAGCTGAAAGTCATACAAAGGATATGAAAAATGGTTACTTAAATATCAAAAAAGGGATATTGCAGGATATGCCAATTTTATCTTTTTGATCTTTCTTTTCTGTGTACTCAAACTATTCGTTCTGCACGCACATAAGAGAGAAAGACATAAAACTCACATCAACTCTGCCTTACGGCACACGAGCCGCCCCTTCACTGCCTTAAAGTATAAATTTCATCAATTAGCAATTACATCTTCACACTCTCACCCCATTTGCCTTAGCCCTTATCCTCGGGGGCAACTAATCAACTACTCCTCGCCGCTGTTTCTTCTCTGCTGTTTCTTCTCTTACTCTTTAATTGCGAAAAATCAACAACAAAAACTCCCGGACGCGCTTTGATTTATTCCGCACATGTGCGTAAGAGAGAGCCCCACACCCACACCCAGCCATTGCATCCCTTTGTCCATTACAAAGCTGTATTTAGTTAATTACAGCGATTGAAATGCGGGCGCCCAGTTGCGACTTTTGAAATTTTATGTCTCTGCGCGTAAACGAAAAATAACTCCCCGGCGTAACATTTAGACAGAATGGTGGGCGGGGTGGACAGGGAGGAGTGGACGTGGGGGGGTTGGAAAGTTGGCTGATTCTTTCTCTATTTACGACTAAATTAAATGTGCATTAAATAACGGTTAACAACTGACAAAGCCAACAGCAAAAGTGGAATTTGCTGAGCCAGAGAGTTAAACAAGAAGGAGCAGGAGGGGCAAACGAAGAAGCGAATTGGTCAAACATTGTAATTTGGCATTTTATGTGACACGTAATGGTGGTAGGATTGTGTTGGGGGGAATAAGGGCAGCTACATTAAGGGATTTTCTAGATTTAGCAGGTACGGTGGGGCCAAAAGTTGTAGAAACTTTGTTTAAAAGCTTGACCTGAGCCAGCAAATAATTAACTAGTTACACGTGATGCGTGACGCCAAGTAAACTTTAGTTTTGAACGAAAAAGTGAAGTTAAAATTGGTTGATTTTTATCAGAAAATCAAAATGTAACATTTGTGATTATAAGTTAGACGTGATGCGTGACGCTGACAAATTTTTAACAGCATTTTGATAAAGAACTTGGTTTGAAACTGCGACTTGATTCACCAGATTGTTGATTCAAACTGGTTTCAGCACTCTGACTGATAACACGTGTTGCGTGACGCTTAAAAACTTTCAGAATTTGCTCGGCAAAGTGTAAAATATTATTAAATCAAGCTTAAACTTGATGTTTATAAACAAAATAGGCAAAATAAGTAATAATTAGTTACACATGATGCATGACGGCATTTAAATTTCAGCATTTAAAATGCAAAGTGTGAACAAATATAAGACTAAGATGAAATAATTGATAATAATTATCATTATTTAAAAAAAAAAACCCTTTGCAAGTTCTCTTTTGGCTTCAAAGTGAATGTTTCCATGCGTTGCCCACTTTGGGGCCAAATAAGAATACCCTTTGCAAAGGTTTAATGCTTATTAGTTACGCGTGATGCGTGACACTGATTAACTAATGATATCACTGCTTTAAAATTAAGTCACATTAAATAATACCAAATATTTAGAATAAGTTACGCATGATTGTTGCGTGACGCTTAAGTATTACTGACATGTTTATTGCCAGGCTAGATTACAACAAGAAGCCACAGACTTCAAACCAATTTACCATCTTAATTTCTGACAAAAATGCCATATAAGCAATTGGTTTAGTTACGCGTGATGCGTGACTCTAAAAATCTTTATAACATAAGTTGACTGTTCCCTGCTTAATGCAGTTGGTATGTTGCTACCATTAAATACTTATATTGTAAGATTAGTTACGCGTGATGCGTGACGCAGAAGTAATTCTTACATTAAGAGCACTAAATTCTGCAATCGTGCAATGTGCAATAGGAGTTTGCTTGCTGGCTTCGCAGTGATTTAAAGTTATAGATCAAAGAGTTCGGGTTCCCTAAGTCCTAGAGTTATAAGATCTTGGAAAGATCTGCGTTTAGAACGGGTTTTCGGAAAGAAGAAAGGACATCTTATATGAATTAGGTTGCTAAAGCTCTTTATGAACAACTTGGTTAACCCTCAAAAATTGCAAAAATTTGGCTCAAAATGAAATTTGCAATTTCCTGTCGCCCCACCGTTTCGTCGACAGAAATAAAAATACAATTGATTTTTAATTTAAATACGTGTCTTTCATGACCTCCCCATCATCCTATCTCTCCGAGAGAAAAACCGGGAAATGTCGTCACGTTGATTTGATTTTATTGCGCCCCCCGTTGGACAGAAGGTCCGCCCATTTTTGGCACTGCCCTCCCCCATTTTTATGACCTGACTCGGGGCGGCATAATTTATGCATGCCTCAACTGAAATAAAACGAAGCACGAGCGAGCATAAGTCAAATTTAGAGCCCACTTAGTAGACCAATAAATACCTCGGATGGCGTAGAGGTAGCTGTGGGGAACTTCCCTAAATGATGTTTTTATGGCCCGGCCGCCGCAGCATCCTCAAGTATTTGTTGTATTTGTTTCTTATTAAATTTTGGCCAGCCAAGCATAAAAAGAATACGGTGTGTGTGTTCATAAAAAATGTGCTTTATATGCTTAGGCGACGCAGTTGCAGTTGTGGACAAGCCGCAACAAGAGCAACAATAACCCAAAATGCCAACAAGTATGATAACCGCAACAACTACACCAACAACACGCCCACAAAACACACTGACGAAGGCAGAAGAACACAACCAGAGAGGACGGCGAAGGCCAGAGATACAATCTGTAGACGCAGGCGAGCAGCAGCAGGCGACAACAAAGCTCAAGAGAACGAAATAAAATAGTAGGAAAAAAACACGAGAAACAGGAAGTTGTTGTGGCACATTTTTTCACTAAGAGTATTATGAAATTTTTATATGTATATATACATATTTTACAACTTGTCTGCGAAGCTGTTTCTCACATTTTTACGTACTGCTTTGCTTGCTTTATGTTTTCGTTTTTTTGTAGTGAATGGAAAAGGATTCGTCAGTTTTAAAGAATTGTTTTTAAAGGCTAGCTTAATAAAGAGGTATCAGAGTTGGTTGAAAGAGACGGGTTTTATGAGCCATTTGAAGATTAGCGTTAAAATACTAAATATATTGGCCATGATTTACAAAACTTTGGTTGACTTTGAGTTGAGTTTTTTCAATTTGATTGCTAAGAGGCGCTAGTAAGCTTTTCATATGCTGTGAAAAGAAGAGTTGGGGCATAAGTTTTGGTATATATCATCTACAAAGGAGCTTGCTAAGCTTATATAAGTTACGCGTGATGCGTGACTGTAAAAGTCTTACTTTCCTTGTAGGCTAAGTAGGTGAAATGTTTAAAATTATTGACAGTTTTCATAGGCAGTCTAAACTGTTCGTCTTTATACAAAGAAGCTTGCTCAGCTTATATAAGTTACGCGTGATGCGTGACTGTAAAAATCTTACTTTACATCAGGAGAGTGTTATTAAGTGGCAGAAAGTGTTGTTCTTATCAACTAATACACAAATTTTGTAAGAATAGTTACGCGTGATGCGTGACGGGGTAAACAAACTACCGCTTTCGGTACAAAAAAAGGGTTAAAGTAAGTTTTCTGCCTAAATTCCATTAGCATGTGACCTTTGATTGCTCAATAATTTACAAAAGCCTTACTTTTGCAAAGTATCTTCTTTAGAAAATTACCGTTTCTGAACCGAACTGCACCAATTTGTAATCGAACCGCTGTTAAACTGAACCGCAAACCAAACTGATATGCCTTTCAAAGTGCTGAACCGAACCGAAAACGACAACAGCTTAAAAGGACAGGCAGAAGCTAAAAAGGGTCAAGATTAGGTGACATAAGAGGTGATGCTTGAATTTTGGATATGCGACCGCTCAAAAATACCGAAAATTTTACTTTCCGAGATTTAGGGGCAAGGCGCAACGATTTACTCAAGAAAGAGCTTAAAAAGTGCAGAAAAGACTTAAAATAAGGGCTATCCGAGAACAGAAATTAGTTTTTAAACGTTTGGAGGCCTGCGAAAGTTTGAAAAAAATACCTTTACGCTTAGGTTTAAGGGCAAATCGGGTGGTTTTTTACTTTAAAATGGGTTTAAAGCTTAAGCTGGGCGAAATTGGGAACGATCTTTGAACAGAAATGCCAACTTTTCGGACGGCCTAAACTTCGAAAGCGTTTAAAGCTTAAGACTAGGCGATATCAAGAACTATCCTTGTACAGAAATTCCAACTTTTCTGACTGCCTTATCTTCGAAAGTAGGGAAAATTAAACTTTTCAAACAGACTTAAGCATAGTTCGGGATGTTATACTTGAGTACTGGCTGAAAGAGTTGAGGTTCGAAGCAATTAAGGGCGATCCTTGCAGCGAAATGACTTTTAGGCATGTTTTTAGCTTGGAAAATAACTTTCGGCACAGATTTTAGAAAAAAGTCGAGTCTTTATGCTTAAAGAGGGGCTATAAGTGTTAAGATGGGACACAATTATGGCCGATACAAGAACATACATGGCGTTTTTATCAATTTTCGGACTGCCTTACCTTTGGAAAATGGGAAAAATTTACTTTTTAAACAGACTTAAGCATAATTCGGGAAGTTTACCCTAAGTACAGGCTTAAAGAGTTGAGATTCGCAGAAATTAAGGGCAATCCTAGCATTGAAATAAGTTTTTGGCTTTTTTGTTAAGCTTGGAAAATAACTTTGTGTGCAGACTCTTGAAAAAGTATAGTGTTTATGCTTAAAACCGAGAATTTATATAGAATTTCGAACGATATAAGAACACACAAGTCGCTTTACCTTCAAAAGTAAGGAAAAATTAAGGAAAGATCGAGAATTTTGGCTAAAAACTGAAACTGACCTTCAATAAATGTATAATAAGTTAACAATGAAGCACTGAACCGGGACGAAAACGCGGCTTAAAGACTCCATAAACCACTGAATGGAATCTGTTTTCATTTCAAAACGTCTCAAATAATATCTGCTTAGATAAAATGCATTTCCAGTCAAATACCATAAAATGCGATGCCCATAAGTAGGCTATAAAAAATGTTCATAATTTGCCTGCTATCTTTTCCGTTCGTTTCTATCTTCTATAAAGTCCTACCAACTGCAGTAAAGCCCACTCATAAATCGTTTACATCTTTTCTTAAGTTTAATTACCTTTTAAATTCTGCTCAAGTTCAAGTTCTGGCACATTTCAGTACTCAACTTTCTTTCATTATTTCCGTTTCTTTATCCGCACACACACACGCACACACACACCAGGGCAAACACTTCATATGTTAATTTTCCAATTAGACTGCGAGAAATGGCACTAATTACATGCGCATGTTTGCAGGAAACAACAAACAAACAAACACAACACAACAAAACAAGAAAAATAAAAGTAGCCACTTGAAGGTCGGCTGAGACCGGGCGCAAAAAAAAAAAGTAAATAAAATTAATTTTATGCAGCAAAAAACCTCGTCTTGAAATTAAAAACAACAAAAAATACAACAAACCCCACCAGCAAAGAAGAAAAATGCCTAAAGAAATGCTCTGCAAATGTCTGGCCTCAAGTGGGTGGAGGGGTGTGTGCGAGCGCTGCGCTGCGCCATATACGAGAGTGGCCCCGGGGCAGGTGTGGTTGGGCTGGGTTGGGTTGCGCGGGGTGTGGGGGGGCACATTAAAACGAGCGTTTGACACGCGACGCGTTTGCATTTTACACGCAGCGGGCACACTAATACCACAGCCGCCTCATTGTTTCATTGTACGGCAGGAAGGCGGAAATATTAACCGCACTGTACAATTCTAATTACATTTCGCCAGCCCAGGTCGTCCCGGCACAGTTCCAGGAGTTGTGGCGTGTGTGCTCCTTTAATTTTATTTATGGCGCAAAATTGCTGACTTGTGTGTGTGGTGGTGGTGGGGTTGTTGCCGCAGCATCGCGTGTCGCATTGCAATAAAGTGCAACAGCAACAACAACGGCGAAAAGGAAAACAACAACCACACAGCAGCAGCAGCCGCCCTTTTTGTATCCTTGACTTCGGTAAGAAGTTAAAGGTGTGAACAAGCAGGAACCCGCAGGGGCTACGCCTTAAATCATTTGGTTGGAATGCATTGAAGCATATTTTTTCTCACAAGACTTACAAGAGGAGCTGATGGATGGATGGTTGGTTGGTTGGTTGATGGTTTGGGTTTGGTTTAAGTCCTTAAAAAATTGCATACACATACCTGCAAAAAAAGAAGGAAAACAGATTGTTTAGTTTATTTAATCAAAGATTTTTTAAGTTTGGGGGTAAAGTAAATGGCTGTACAGGCAACCTAATTGGTAGCTGTTGGCAAAATTTGCTACCATCTGCTGTCTAAATGTTTATCAGTCACTTGTCAGTCGATTTCTCATATTCTATATAGCTGCAGTTTGTCACATAAACTTATTTTTTGCTCTGTAAAAGATTACACATCGACCCTTTAACTTGAAGCAGAACAGCTGATTTGCGTTTCAAAAATGCCCACAATTACTTTAACGACCCTAAAAAGTATGCCAAGATATACATTTTGTTTCTTATAGCTAACAAATCGGTGATAATTTGTCTTTTGTGAATGCAAATTCATTTTTATACTTTGTTTAAAACTGATATTCTTAGTCGTAGGGCCGTTTTCGAATCTTCTACATAGAGCTATCTGCCACATAAACCTGCAAAGTATAAGTTTATCTGACACATAGCAGCTATTTAGAAGATGAGAAATCTGCCCATAGAAAGAAATTATCAGCCAGGCTTCCAGTTTCAAATTCGCAAATGTTTTGCGATTTAAAACCGGTTTTCCCCGCAAATTTGCGAATATTAAAAAGGTAAATAAATGTATTTCAAGTTGAAATGGGACGCAAACTGTTAGATTGCTAACACAATTGTGGGTTATGCAGATACATTCATCCTTCAATTGATTTGAATGTGAAAAAGTTCCAAGTAGTAGTCTTAAAGATCTGTAAAAGTTTCTTCCTCCCAAGCAGCTTTGGTGAAAAACGAATCATTTTTGATAGTTCAAATGGAAAATCATTTTTTGCAAACTTTTTTCTAAGCTACCAAACAACGCTAAACTCTTAAATCTCATATTCTTTATCATAAATTATTATAAGTATTTAATTTGTCTGGACATCAGTACCTAAAAAGTGTTATCGATGTCACAGAGTTGCCAACTAATGCTGATTTTATCGATAAATACATATTTTGCGTACCATATCATCTATATAGGGAATGTCCCAGAAATCTCTAGAGATTTTCTTATAAATGTTTACATTTTGAGCTAAGACTCCTTGCCTTTATATATAAAATTTTGCTAAAATGGTAGGCTACTAGCTTAGATAACAAAAGTTGAAAGATTTGAAACCGACTGTTCCAAGGTCAAATAGATTTGATAGGTCAGGTTTTCCTTTTCCATAATCTAGTAACCTGCCACGTTACAGTCACTTTACCTCTAAAGTTCTCCTAGTTTAGTTCAAAATTCAATTGTTTATACGGAAGATTTCTGTGTCTCTATGATAAGTTTAAGCACACTTTTTGTGAGTAAGTCAATAAACAGCTTATACCCGAAACTTTTTTTTTCGAAAATCTCCCATTCAAAAGAATATTTTAAGAATATCGATAACCAAATTCCAAAAATAGACAAGCACGGTCGCCAACAGTTTATTTATGACAGCCTTTTCATGGTGTTTTGATTTAAAAGCAATCAGAAAGCATTAGATTCCTCAAAAGAAATCGATTAATCAACAAATATTGAAGAATACCCCAAAACGGACTGCTAGCCTTGAAGCCAAAGTGTCATACCAAAGATCAAAGCGCTAAGGAGTAAGCCAGAAGAAGTACAGAAAAATAAAAGAGAATAGCTGAATAATTTACTCCAAGTTTTAGTTATATAAAGGTATATTAGTGAGCATTCTGGGCTTACACTGACTTTTGTAGCGGAGTCTTTGATTGCAATTGCAGGTTTGTGTATCGCCAGTCAAGACTTATCGATATCAGGGTTGATTTTTTGCCTAAAATATCAATAGTTTCCAATACATGGTACTCGACATTGAAAATTCAAATACTTTAAGCCTCAGTAGTTAAAAGATAATCATAGTTTGAGCTTGTCTTAATGCTAAGGCAAGGCCAAACCCCTCAGATTTGAGTGCTAGTCTTATTCAGAGTTGAAGTGCTAAGCAAATTCAAGTCAAATATGGCGTGCGGATCTCTTAAATTTAATTTTTCCATATTTTCATATTATTTACAACGTCTTGTCAAATCAAAAAGTCACAGAGTTATCTAAAAGGAACTAAGAAGGTTGGTCCAAACCCGACTACAACATACTCTATACGTACCAAAGTTTGTTTATTTCCAATAAATTATAGTTTGAATGTCAGGCAAAGTTTATAGAAATGTAAAGTGCTGTGCGTTTATTGTGCTTATAACTCGACTATAGTTTATTCGATCTTTACCATTTCTGTGGCGGAGCCATAAATAATGCTGGTACGAAACAATTGTCTACAAAACTGTGGAATATATGAGTTGTTTTCAAATTTAGTTCGAGTAGGCGTGGCAAATTTGGAAATATAACTAAATTGGCCTCCAGGTATATCAATTACTATCTCTGAGAAGAGCGGGGAAGGGACATCAAAACGCATTAGCACATTAGCAAACTGTATATACCCCATTTGCAGTGTATACTGAACGCTAATGATGCCACAGAACAACCAAACCACGCTTCTAGCAAACAGATTTAAGCAGCAAAGTAGCTCGCTGACAAATAAGGACACATTTTACGCCTAATTAAACAAGTTCAATAAACCGAAAGCAAGTTGAGAACAGATTTCAGGAAGGAAGTACGAAAGGCAACCCTTTTTTTGAGTCGTTGTTGTTGATGTTGTTGTTGTTGTTGTTATTGTTGCCTCTGTGCCTGCATAATTGCCAGCATAATTCATAAAAAATATATATGTATATGAAAGGCGAAAGAGACGGCAAGTGGAAAAAGGAAATCATTGACTTTATTTAGGCTCGTCCGAGCAGACAAAGGAAGCAATGGGATAGAAAAGCCTTTTCTTGTTGGTTTTTTTTCCTCTTTTGCAGTGGCCTGTCTTTGATGATGCAACCAGCGAGGAGCCGTTTAAAAAGGACACCCAACTGAGTCTCATCATCATCTCTCATCAAATGCACTGCCAGGCCACTTGCTTTTTAATTAAAATCCAAAGTCATTTGCATGAGCTTTGAAAGAAAATTGCCAACCATTTGAGACGGCAGGGGGGGGAGGCTGCAGAGTGCATTGTAATGTAAGTAGTGTAGTGTGGCGTGTGGAGTGGAGTGCGGGGGGTAAAGCCATTATAATCATTATCAATTGCCAAGCGCGCGCGCTGACAACGAGCTTAACAATGGCAGACCAGACCAGCAGACCACAAAATGCTTCTGCATTGCATACAAAGTAGGCTGGCAGAGATGAAGACGACGACGCCGACGACGGGGACGAGGAGGAGCAGCTGGCAGAAAGGAAGGAAGGAAGCGGCCAGCAAACGGAAACGGAAAGCCTTATTAAGCGGAAACATTTCGCCTTTTGGCTTCACAGCGTTGCTCATAATTTATGCCAATATTTTTACAAGTAGTAGCCCCACCCGCCGCCACCCAGGACCAAATCAAGTGCTGCGCCCCGGCTGATCTTATGCGGTGTCTCCCACCCCCACCCTTTGGCATATAAATTGAAAAATTGCAATAGGGAAGAAAAGAAACGGTGTAAGAAATGCTCTCAAAGGATTCGTGGCGGCTTTTGAAGTGTAAATCACAGTGGAAAAGTAATGACAATTTTCCTTCAGCCATAGTCAAGTGTAATTGGAGTGTACAGCCCGCTGGAGGGGGATGGGGAGGGGGAGGGAGAGGAGTGCGAGCGGGGCGTTAATGTGGAAATTGATATTTACCGTTGGGGGTTTTCAACAGCAGCAGTATTAAATGCGTTCCACAAGAAATGAAAAGCAATCAAGTGGAAGCCGCTGCCTGCTGGTGTTAAAAGCAGGACAAAGGAGAGAAACAGGGGGTGGAGGGCGGGGAAGAACAGCAAGTTGAAGGTCTATTTAATTGGTTCTTAAGCTAATTTCGGTTTGTTAAACGAATGTCTAAGGAAATGCTTTCTTTTGTAATAAGAGAACTATGGAAAAAACACCCAAACCCTTTGTAGGCTTGAGCTATTATAATTACTTTTACAATTACTTTAATAATTGAGCCCGTAAGGGGAGATTATTGAGTAATTGTGCTTGAAATGAAATGAAATTATTCATGTATTTGTAGGTGAAAACTATGATTATTTACGAAAAAAGTTGGGAAAATAACGCTGAAGCTAACGTAGGTCTATATTTTTGAATCAAAAGAAGCTTTAGATGGAGCTCAATCAATGGAAAATGGTACTGACGCTTCTTGATCAGTTATGACACTCAATATTAAAGAACGGTTGGTAAGATATTTGCTTAGACCGTCGACAAATGACTCTAAATAAGACAGAGATCAAGTATAACAATCCACAAGCAACGTCAGGCCCAGTTGAAAGAATAATTTCATTCACAAATATCATAAATGATTCCAGAAGGCATTCATTTTTAGAGTTCTACTAGTAAATTACATCATTTTACTCCCACAAATACTTCAATAGGTCAACATTTTAAGCACAATTACTCTAGAATCACACATTACAGGTACAATTATTTGAGTAATTGTAAAAGTAATTGCAGTAATTAATGGTAATGGTAATGCTAATGGTAATGGTAATGGTAGCACACATTACAGGTACAATTATTTGAGTAATTGTAAAAGTAATTGCAGTAATTAATGGTAATGGTAATGCTAATGCTAATGGTAATGGTAACATCGTTTTTTCATTCATCAATTGCGAAAATATTCCCAGTTAAAACCACATAAACCCAAGAAGACTTTCGGAATTCTTTTCCGGAACCGAGTGAAGCCAGGTATCTTACTATTAATACAAACAAATTTACAACTATTTCTTATAATGTTCTTACTTTCTTCTACATCTCAAATAACTCCTCTTATAGATTCCTTATAACAGTTAAATGAAATTCGCTGAAATGGCGACCGTGCTTTTTCCATTTCTTTAATCAAATTTCACCTAAAATGTAACACAAGTTTCACCCTAATTAGGCCAATTACTTATATCCATTTATTTTCAAACATTTGCATAAATGCTCAACCTAAAAAACCACTAGAACACAAACGAAACCCTCGCCCATAAATCAAAATTCAAAAGCCTTAGCATATATATAATCCACTTTTAACAGACCACAAACATTAAATGCCTAAAACCCAGAAAAGCCAACTTTTGGCCCCATCATTAACAAACAAAATATTGAATATCGCCTTCGTCGCTCCTCTACCCAACTCAAGTTTTCGTCGTCCTCCACCCCCAACAACGACAACCAGCAACTGAAACTTGCACTCAAGTGCCTATTTATCTTATTAAGACGAGGCCGAGCAGCTTGTTTGTTTGTATTTTTATTTTGGCCCATTGTTGTTGGCCCTAACTTGGCAAGGACACGCAAAAGCAGAAGCTTTATTTATAAGCATTCTCCCGTTTTCTTTACTTCGTTTGCAGTTTTGCTTATTAGTTTATTTTGCTGCTTGAAGTAGTTTCTAAGTTTTTGCTAGGGATCTCGTCGGTTGTTTGGATGCTCCGTTTGTTTTGTTAATTTGATATGGATGCTCCTCTCACTCGGAGAGGAGGAGGAGGAGGAGTAGAAGGAGAAGGAGGAGCAGATTTCTTGTTGACTTGTCCACTCATACATGTAAACAAACAGAATGAATTTTGCTCTTGTTGACATGTCATCCGTGTGTGGATGTGGATGTGGATGTGAATGTGAATGCTCTATGAATACGTTTAAAGTGCTGTGAAATTTTTCGGTTACCCCCCGGTACTGGCTGGACTTGTTTGATTTTGTCAAGTGAGTGCATGAAAATGTATGCTAATTGGCTTTTGATATTGTCCTGTGGGTGTGTGGCTATGTATGAATGAGTGTAATGAGTTTAGCAACTGAAGCAGTGGGGGTGAGAGGGGTGGCTGCCGGGTGGGGGGTGTGAATTGGACATGGTTTTTGTGGTTGCAAGTGCAGTGACTCTTATGCTGAGTAGCGTGTTAGTGGTTAAGCGGGCCAGAAAGTGTATTATGGCATGTAAATGAGCTAGTGGATTGCAAGTGGAAGGTAAGTAAGAATGACAAATTGAGTGGTTGAGTAGTGTGTTTGAATGTGTTTGGGTTTTTGAAAGTGTGGATTGTAATTGTTGGAAAACGCTGGTTAGACATTATGAGGATCTGAATTTAAGCGTGTTGCAAGTGGAAGACTGGATTTTAAAGCATTCAAGCTCAGTATTGTATATTATTTTATACAGAAATAATTTGTTCTCTGTTCTATAACAATTGTGGATGCCAAGTGGATTATATTTTTTAGAAAAAACCTAATTTTAATACAATTTCTATAAATAAAACAAATTTTTAATAAATATTAAAGTGTATAAGGGTGTAAATATCAAGTGGATTACATGTGGATTGTATTTTTGCTGTAATTTTAATCATGTTGGTACAGTTTACAGCCTAGTTCATTATAATTTCTGTTATAGAACTACTTTCTAGCAAATTTTTTAAACATTTTAGGGTTTTTATATCAAGTGGATCCTATGTGGATTCTATTTTTCAAATATTAATCAATTTTGTTAAATTTTGAATGCATAGTTTATAAAAAATGTTGTTTTAAAACCGTTTTCTTGGCTAAATTTAAGCTTATTACAGTGTGGATTGCAATTGGATTCCATGTAGATTCCATTTTTGATACTTTAAAAGCCTAGTTGATAACAAATTTCTATATTTAAGCATTTTAAGTTGTGGATTCCAAGTTTATTCAAGTTTTTCTACACTAAAAAACCCAATTTCCCTACATTTTAGTGCTTAAAGCATTTTGAAAATGTGTGATTCTAGGGGATCATAGCTCAAACCCAAGTGGCTACTGTATGACCCAACTATCCCCACATGCATTTCTACAATTTATGACTGTTTTTGGCCAGTTTTTTGATTTAGAGATTTTATGAGTGAAAAAAAATAAAACTTTTTTTTTGGTGTGAAATGAATCAAACTTTGCTTTTACTTAATTTATTAAACTCTCGAGAATCCCTCCTTCCCAGAGATTGGAAACTCTTACAACTAACACGCGCTCACACACACACAAAGTGTCGAAAAACTCATAAATATCGATTTCATTGCCTGGACGCATACATTTCATGGTTATCCGCCTGATGAGGCGGGCAAGAGCACTTCCCTTCCATTCCCCCAAGTATCGTCGTCGTCGTCGTGTGCGAATCATCCACACGCCATGACTAAAAGTTACTAAATTTTCCGGCCGTTTGCGTCATTAATTTCCAAAAAAAAAGAAAGCACAGAAAGAAAGAAAAAGAGAGAAAACCAATCCAATGGAGAAAAAGCCAGTAGAAATAATGGGGCAAACGCAAAAGTTTCGCGCCGATGGCCGTGCTCTGATAAGGATAATGGATTTGGACTCCATTCGCAACGAGAGTCAAAGTAAATTTATTCATTGACAATTGAGTTGCGGCCTGCTGAAAATTGAGTTCGAGTTTCGTTTGGATCCCCCGCCCTGCCACCTCCCCCCAGTCCCCACCCAGTCCAGCTCATCGTCAAGTAATATCAAGTACTGCATATTTATTTGCACAAACGCTTTGCTTTATTATTACGTATTCCAATGCGCCCTGTTATTAGAGAAGGCACCGCAACAAAAAAGAGAAGAAAAAAAACCAAAAGTAAAACGAGAACTTCGACCACGAAGTTCTTCAGAGATCTCCTCCCCTCAAGTACTTTGCTGCGGCCGGCCGGGTTTCGTATTTGAAATATTTTCACGCAAAAAATACAAAAATTTGAAGAAAATGTCAAGTGGACTTTTTGGCTTACTAAAAGTATGCAAGCCAGAGAGAGAAGAAGTTGAGGTAGGAAAGTAAAAAGAGAGAGCGACCTTTTCATTTGAATGAGTTTTCTGAGCAGGCGGAGTGCAAAGCAACAAACAAGTTGGACCAAAGGTTGTGCGTCTGCTGAGTGTGCCCAAGCGGAAGAATCAGTTGACAAAATATATCAATTTAGAAGTTTCGAATTTGGTATTTTAAAAGGTTTCTTAAAAGATCATGATAATTAAAGCAATCAAGAGCCCTTTCTGATTTGTTACTTTGTGGTAATTGGATTGGAATGGATATCAATATGTTTATATATGCATATATTTGCCGATCAATACTCTTTATCTCAGAGTTGTTACGTTTTGAGCCTTGAAAACGATCCAAGAACATTGCTCTTGCAACATTTTGGAAGAGGTTGTTCTCTACGTCCAGCAGAATTCTGGTAGAAAGAAGCATTCGCTGGCTGTTAGAAATTGATAACGATTAATGATATCGATATATATCGTTGTCAATTCTAGCACAAACTCAGCGTTGCGTGAGCCTCATGCGAGCAGCAGATGTATTGATCCCTGAGCTAAAGCTACATTTTTTAACAAAGACTTTAAAAAACAGTATTTTATAAGCTTCGACGATATTGTACATTGGGGCTGCTCCGCGTTAACATGGAAATGGCATAAAAGTTATCAAACTTAAGCCTTAACATATTTTGTGTAGTAGGATTAAGGGTTATCTATGAATTACTTTACTCTACTTTATTTAATTATTAAATTGTCATATCTATAAGTATGCTAGTCTTTGCTATCGATATACATGCCAGCCGATAAGCACGGATTGTTATCGATAATTTCTAGCGCTTGTCAATAAACCCAAGCCGAGTCAGTCCTGTGATTAAGTTCTGCCCCATATGTCATTTGACTCCCACATTCGTTAGCTTATTCACATTATCGCCCATAAAAATCACTCTGATTTATATTAACTGCACAAAATGAATCAAGATACGTGTACCGGTATCGGAAAACCCATCTATCTATAATTAGTATTGATGTAGGCCGCAGTTTTACTTGAAAGATATATCATAATATCCTCTCTGATGATCCGTATCGTTGAAGTTTAGCAGAAAGATAGGTTATTAATCAGGTAGCAAGTTCTTCTGCTGAACGCGGCCAATAGAAATAGACTACAGTCAGGCCACAGAGCTCGGAGAATAAAGGTAAGGCACTAGAGGTATTTCGAAATGGTACAGAGAATATAATAGATCCATAAAAGATCAATTTTGGACTAGATATGTCTTTAATATGCTTTTATCATCCAAAAGTTGATCAATTTTCATCTTCTTTGAATGATTTTAAGCTCCTTTGAATGATTAAAAGGTTATTTCAGTCTATCTAGTCAAAATGAATATGGGAAATGATTCAATGAATAATTTATAACATTCTTTTCTCCCTCTGTGTATTTATGGAGTCGTGGGGCTTCCTCTTTTTCGAGTTTTTTGGTTTGACTAAGAATACTCTACGAAGCCGTAAGTGCATACACTTTGTGTTTGTGTTTCTTAAAGAGCCCGACCTTTTCAGATTTTTGGCATACTTCTTGGAGCAGTCGTGCCTATACTCATGTCCAACTTTTGAATAGCCAATCCTTCCCCAAGTTTTCATACTTATTGAAGCAGTAGTGCCTCTAGTCTGCTCTAATGCTTCCTCCTTCTTTGAAATACTCTACCTCTATTTTTGTGTACTTATGAGAAACAATTCATCTAAGAGTAGGTATTTTCAGCCCTACATCTAACCTTTGGGCACAGAGTAGCCTACCGACTCACAACAGTCAGACGGAAAGATATCGAAACCCAGCACATTTAGCACAGCTTCTAGATTTAAGACTATCCCCAGAGTTCGCTACAAAATATCTAACAAATTTTGTTAAAGATGTGTTATATTTTATAAGCATTTTCCCTGTAGTTTTAAAGGTTTCAAGATACTATCAGGCCTTACAAAGTGATGCATCACTTAGCGTTTGTCCTTCGTTAACGACAGGTAATCCATTACATTTCCAGTGTAATCCGTGAACAATAGTGTGCACTTAATACTACTTTAAGGACCGGTGATGTAACGTCCTACCGTTCGATACGTTTTGCGAACATTCCCATACCAAGTTCGTTAGGCAAATACTCAGCTGGTGGTGGGTCTGGTAGCAAGTGCTTAATAACTGGAGTTAGAGGACTCGTTAAGGCCGCACCGGTAAGCCCTACAAGAGGGTTATGACGAAGAGAAATATTCAAATCGAGGCAGTATTTTAAGTGATTCTTTCTGCAGTATCAAAAATTCACACTGAGCATACACTTTTGCTGGCATAGAGTTAACATTATCCTTCCGTCTGTCCGTTTTAAAGAGATCGTTCAATAAAAGGCAGAAATTTAAAGGTTATAAAACAGCGTAGCTTACTTTGCTTTTTGCTAACATAATGTTAATATGTTTACATTGATGTTAATAAGCTGTTAACTAACTTAAGGGAGGCGCTTAAACATTTATTTCCCTGACTAAAGGCAATATCCAAGTAACTTACGAAATTGTTGTTTGTATTTCAGAGCTTTGGATGAATTTGATGAAGAATTAAAAGAAATGACGGCATTTGCAAGTCGAAATGCTCAAAGGAAAGGCAATTCACTGAACATACACTTTCCCCATTTCATAAGTAGCCTTTCCCATCATCCATCTCTCAATTTGAACAGCAAAGTTGTACGAAGAAGTTGTGCCTAGTTTAAGGCAATCTCTAATAATAAGCTCTGACTTTCGGGCTTGCTAAGATTTCGATTCATTGGCTCAATTTCAAAGCAATTTGTTGGCCTGGCCAAAAGAAAAAGTACTCCCAGCCATTGGCTTAGTTAAAAATTCATACTCCACTGCCATAAATTAAGTTTCTATCAACTCAACTTGGTCCCTTACTCATTTGCATAAACTTGACTAAACTTTCTCTTCCCCTCCGCCCTTCCTCTTTTTCCTGTCTCTGTATACATTTCACATTCCTGCCGCAATACTTCACATGGCCTGCTCTATTTGCTGCCTAAGTCCTCATTTTATTTGGTTGTAGCACCGAAATGTGTTCTGCTCTCTTCTCGTCTCGTCTATTTTCTTTCCTTTCTTTTTTTGTTGTTGTGTTTTGCTGCATAAAATGCTCGATAGATGTTGTCGTCGACATTGTAGAAAATCTAGTTCCTGGCAAATGCCACAAAAAAGATTGATTTTTTCTTTGCTTATTGTTGTTATTGCAGCTGCCGTTGTTTCTTTCTGTGCTGGCAAACAGCCAGGCACAAATTTGTTTTGAGTGCCCCGGCGACGACAAGTCCAGGGAGGCGAAATGCCACCTAACCGAAAAATAATGCTTTAAGTAGAATTTTCGCCATATACAACACAAATTGCAAATAAAGTAATAATCCGGGCCGGCGATGATGATGATGAGGATGATGATAATCAACGCTTTATGCCGTCTTCTTCTCTGTTGGCCGCAAAACTTTTCGCCGACTCCACACAATGTCGCTGGTTTATTTTGTGTTGGCGCTGGAAACATTTTCGCAGCATTTATTCTTAATTATCCACAGAGTTTTTTCCCCAACCCCCTACCCCTCCCCCCATAAATCTAGTTGGCCGCAGTGTTGAAGCTGTTGCAGCTTTCATTACCAAGCCGCGCACTGCCCACACACTCGACATACTTTATCATGACACGCGGCGGCGTATTTCAACATATCTTCCTACACTGACAGATGAGCCAACAGCCAGACAGACAGGACACTCGTCCTGCCCCCACACAGTGGGGCGAGTGGAGCGTGGAGAGGACTGTCCATCGTCTGTTTTGAACATATGACAGTTTAATTTACTTTTATTTTGCTCTGTGGATTGCATTCCTTCCACTCACACACACAGAGAGAAAGACAGAATGTTGGTTATTCTGACTCTGTTTAAAGTTTATGTTGATGTCATTTAATTTCCATTATTTTGTATAGCCAGCTCAAGCTCTACCAATTTAATTATGCTCCAACCCCCCACCCCGCAGCCCGCCCCCCGCTGCTCTCTTACGCTGTGTAATTTATGTTAAACTGTGAGTTATTAGAATTTATGACCAACTGCTGGCAGAAATTACTTCGGGCTAATGGTAGGAAATTTTTGGTCTTTAAGTCCTGTTTACAAAAATGCCAACTAAATACACGAAAAAGCAATCAAGTCGGTTTTTTTTGGGGTAGTTAGGGCAAAGGAAATGTTTACCATATTGGTGTGGGAGAGAAGAAAACAAGATATACTTAGCTATAAACCTATACTCTAACTTACTCCGTTTTATAACAGGGGTCGGCAATGAGAGCAGAGAATGTTAGCAGTGCTTCAGCAAGGTTTTAAAGCAGCGGTGGGCATGCCCTTGTTTACATTGCTACTGACGTTTCGCGTACGCCTTACAATTTTGCCTCATTTCTTGGTCGGCAATGAGAGCAGAGAATGTAGGCGGGCTTCAGCGAGGCTTTAAAGCAGCGGTGGGCATGCCCTTGCTGTCACTGCTTCTGGCTTTACGAGTACGCCTTAAAATTTGACTTATTTTTTGGACAGCAATGGATGGTGGATGGCTTTAAAGCAGCGGTGGGCAAGCCCTTGCTTACATTGCAACTGGCGCCGCGCGGTCGCCTTACAATTTGCCTTACTTCTTGCTTGGCAATGAGAGTACAGTTGTTGGCAGAGCTTTAGCTAGACTTTAAAGCAGCGGTGGGCATGCTCTTGCTTCCTTTGCTCGTGCACGTCTCGCGGTCGCTTGTAAATAGCCTCAATTTTTGGAAGAGCAGAGAAAGCAGAGATGTTGGCAGTGCTCCAGCAAGGCTTTAAAGCAGCTGGGATAATATGTTGATCCGCCAAAGGATTGGTAAAATTCGGATGAAAGGGAGTCAAGTTATGAGCAAAAGAATGGTCGCAGCAGCGGCTTAGTAGCAGTGCTGCTTTTAGCTGCCACTGTAACATCAAAATTCATGCTGTGCATACACTTTCGCTGGTAAACAGTATATTAAAGTTGTGCTTAACCCACTTTCCTAATTGCTTTGCTTCCTATTGTTGTTATCAAGCTTAAATTTCATGCCCACCGCTGCTTTAATTTACATGCTTTGCAAATTTAAAGCTTTCTGCTAGTTTTCTGTAAATATATGTAAAAGAATACTTTCGCTGTGGCCAGTGGCAACTGTTATGCTCACTCTGCCGTTGCCTGACAGCCTAAAATGCCTAAAAAAAAATGTTCAAAAACAAATATTTCCAGTCCTTATTTCTACGATGTTTCAACAAACCCACTTTCCTTTCTCACCATTGTCCACATACCCCACACTTTCACTTAAGGGTATACAAAATGAGCAAAATGCTGGCCTGCCAAACAATGACAGCAAGAAATCAACGCGCCAAAAACTGACAAACGACAAATGAGTAAAAAGTCCAGGGAACCAGACAATGGATGACGCCATCGTCTAGTCGTCCGACTGACAGAAAGACACGACACAAGTGGGTGGAGTGAGGGACGGGACACAGCAGCACACCAAACTGTTTGGGTGGTATTCCAATATTTTTCCAATAAAATGACAAAAAAAAGTACGATATAACAAAAAATAACCAATATAAGCTTAAAAACAAGAACGAGAGAGGGAGAGTGAGCAGAGCAGTGACTCTCGTCTTGCCATGCAAATAGTCTGCTTGTTGGCACCACAATTGTGGCTGTGAGTTTTTCCTGCTGCCAAATACAAATTCCCTTTTTCTTAGCTCTCAAGAGATTTGTTTTGTTTTCGTGCACTTGTTTACTGCGTCTTTTGTAACAAATAGAAGAAGTAGCATCAACAATGCAGCATGCCCCATTCCACTCGCCCCTCCCCTCGCACACACACATGCGAGCAGCTTGCTTACTTTACAGCTCTGGGGGATTTTCCCTCTTTTTGTGCAGAAAAAAATAAGGAAGAAAAATGTAAATATACATTAGAAGCAAGTAAATTTAAATAATGCGCGTAAAATTTACTACTTTTCTGTGCCACAACAGAAAGCAGAAGAAGGCAGCATGCGGCAGCAGCAGCAGCAGGCAGCAGCACCAAGAAAGCTTTAGATAACAGTTATGGGTATCGCCTTTTGGTCCCAGCTCGAGCGCCATTTTGTTTGGTGAAGCTTAGAAAATATGTTGACAAGCTGAAAGCTGAAATGGTTCGGTTAAAGCAAGCACAAAATGTGACAAGTTATGAGGAGGAGAGCAGTTTTGAGATAACAAAATAAGTGAAAGAGTCTGACAGCATTTTTTAAGAAGCTTTAAGATTTGCCTTGCATGTTGAAAATTGTTTGCAATTTTTATTAAGGCTTTGTTGTGTGACAAGAATTGCATTGGAAGATAATGTCAAATACTTGGGAGTTATTCTGGAATGACAATAGAAACGAATGCCAAACAGCAGCGATAAACATCATGTCACTTTTTACCACTAGCCCTTATATCAATTTTCTATCATATCTATTCATATCTATCATTCTATTATATCTTAAGATCAGGAGAAACCCAGGGATAACATCACTTTGGGGATGCCTATGGCAACATAGAAGTTTCTCACCAAAGCTAAAACACTTCGTCTCGCCAAGGATCAGTGGAAAATCCTTTCCTTCTGTGCAACACATATCTCTTCTAGTGAAAACTATGACAGGCCACTGTCTTATCGGCGGAACATGATAACTGCTGAAGCTGCAGATACGAAACAGAGGAGGAATCAAAACCACATCTTCTTTGCCATGGCCTCGCCCTAAGTAGAGGGAACATCTTCTACTTATCCCCTAGGAGACATCAGAAATAGAGATACCAGCTCTACTTAAATTCTTTTTGTCCACAGAATGGTCAAAAAATGGATTAACAGAGAACACTTAAAGCATCGCTATGGACCAGAAGACAACTATGTGAGAGTCTCAGCCTTCGGAACCTAAACTAACCTATATTATTGGTAGATCGTTTCTAGTTTATCTGGGATTTCTTATAAAATATACACCTTAGGCTTTAAACCGGGGGTGCCTAACAGCACCGTAAGCTCACGCATTCACTAACACAAGTAAATTAGTGTGAGTGTGAGCTTGTGGCTGTCTGTTGCACCGGCAACAACAACATCAATGCTTCAGACAGCGCTCATATGTATTGTTGTGGCCTTAAATTTCGCAAAAGGCTTAGGAAAAAAGGAGAAGAAAGACACTGACGAAGTTGTTGCTGCAATTTCATTATGCGTAAGCCCTATACGCATGGCAATCGCTTTGCGCAAAACCACAACAAATGCGCATTAAGCGCATATAGCACGGGCAACCCTGCTTTAAAGCTCAAATACAGTAGAAAGCTTTAGAAAATAATATTTCATAGCTCTAGTTTAACTAAAAGATACATTTTAAAGTTGAGTAACGAAATGTGGAACGTAAGTGGATCCTGTATTCAATATTTCAAACCTAGTACATAAATTTTAAATTATATAAGTAAGAAGCATACTTTGAGCTGTGAAATGCAAAGAAACTGCCAGGATATTATTGTGGAAGGCAAGTGGAACCTAATTTTCATAATAAAAACTTATTTAAATATTGCAAACTTTAAAAAATTTGCATATTTCGGTTTGTGGAATGCATATTGAGAGAAAATATAAGTGATTTGTGCTTAGTCTATTTGGGAAACATCGTGTGGAACGTAACTTTATCATGAATTCTAACATAACCAAATTGAATAGAAGTCATTATAAGATTATTATGAGAAAATTTCAACATTTTAATGTTTATGAAAGGCAAGAGGGCCTTTAAAAATTCTGAAGCTAGCCATTTTTTGACTTCAAAAATGAATAATCATATGTGGAACATAAGCATAATCTCATTTGAAGCAAAATATACTGGAAATAGGGGTGATTATCTGCTTCAAAGCTTTAGAATCTTTGCATCCGCATATAATTTTATGTAGTCAAACAGAGACTTGAAGTTAAATACTATTTATAGATTGAATACTTCTAAGTACTTTCAATTCCTTATAGACTTATACCTTCTAAGTACTTCAAATTCTTCAACATTAAAGCCTTATAGATTTCTATATCCTATTTCTAGCTTTAATAACTTCAAGAACTTTCGATTTTCCAACTGTAATACCAGGCTGTACGATCTGAAATGTAAATGGGTTTCAATTTGTATTAGACAAGCCGATATTTGGCTTAACTTTTCAGAGTAAAAAAACATCCTAGAGAAGACCTAGTACCCTGGTATGAAAATCAGTGGAAAGACACTCTGTAGCTGTAACTATAATACAGAGGGCTAAAACTTCAATTCTAAATCCTATTTTTAGCTTTAATAGTTCCAAGAACTTTAGATATTCCAACTATTATACCTTGTTGTATGATGTAGAATGGAAATCGATTACAATTTATATTATACCAGCCGATATTTGGCTAAACTTTTCAGATGCAAAGTCTAAGCAAGCAAAGAAACATATCCTAAAGAGAAATACCCCTTCTATAAAATCAGTAAGAAGACACTCTGCAGTGTGGTTACAGATTCGAAACTACACATAAGTAGAATTTTTACATATTTAGAGGCAAGTTTTGTTGTTAAACATAATCAGTTAACATATAAAGAACTCTTGAGGTGAGAAATTTTATCTTCAAGTCCGTAGTAAGTGTATAGATTTACCTATCTAAGTAGCTATTAAGCATTTGCCTGGTTAAGGCGTCAGAGAAAAGAGAGAGGGTTAGAAACAGTCAACTATACAAAAGCTACATCAACAACACGCTCACTTATTCTTGCTGCCACTCACTTCAAACACCTGTAGCTCAATTTTTTTCTCTGGTTCTAAAGTGATTGTGCTCCCAACTGTGCCACCCTAAATACAGTAAAAAGCCCACCAAAATCCAGCGGAAAAACCGCATTTATTAGTCCTTGTCCCCTTCACGTCTATTTCTGTCGATGAGCCTCAGCCGCTGATCACAAAATCCACATGCATTTTTCATGCTTTGTCAAATAAACACAGCATCTACATACATTCATTGTACGTACGTAGGTACGTATGTACATATAGATGAGACACAGGCCCATACTCTGGAGACATTTTTTTCAACGGCTAGACTTGAGCCAAATCGTGCCTCGGTTATATTTTTTGTATACCCCAGGACAATGTTTTGCAACCAAACGCTTTTTCTTGTCAATTTTCAAAAGACACACGGAACTGCAAAAAATCAACAAGATGCTGAGGACGAGGACGAGGACACACACACACACAGAGACAGAGAGAGTGAGCGAGCGAAAAGCTTGTCTAATAAAAGTCTAGTCAACATTATTTTCCAACCCTCAGCGAATTATACACAGTTTGATCCGTTCCGTTTCGTTCTTTTCGCTTTTCTTCTTTCTATTTTTTTGGGCTACGGCGACCCGCTACAACCCCAGGACGTGGCCTTCTGGCAATGCAATTTTCGTGCATGACGCAAAAACGTGGCTTGAATAGCCAAGTAAGTCCCCACATTATAAATAAATAAGCAGCCCAGCCAGGCAAGACGATAAAACTACCCTCTCGATTCAGCCAAAAAAAAAAAATAGAAATGATATTAAGGCAGGCGAGGAAAACATTTTAACAAGTCAATAACATGTCAAGTGAAAACTTTTTTAATATTTTTAAATTGTACCAAAACTTTTGGCCGTCAACTGGTTTGCCCTTGTGCCACCCGGACAAAAACTTCCCGACTCGTGTCTGACAGCGCAATTAATCAAAAATTTACCATAATTTTTTATGAAATCTGTTGGATTTTATTCGTTCTTTTATTTTTTTTATGTATTTTTTGGTATTTTTTTTTGTTTGTCATGCGTTTGAGATTTGTTGTCTTTTGAGCTTGTAAATGCTTTTGTTGCTTGGCTTAAGGGATGAGGGAATTTGTCTATTAGAGTGACAACTTTACAAGCCAAAGTGCGTGCGGGTGTGGGTGGGTGTGTGTGTGTGTGGAACGTGAGTTGAGCAAAATGTTGACTCATACAAGTAAATTTTGCACAAATTAGGTACAAAATGTGCTGAAAACTTACACTTTAGTAAAACTGCAAGGCATGTTAATAAAACAAAACAATTTTGAAGATCCTGAGGGGTTAAGGTATATTTCGTAGGCTGAGAATCGTTGGCCCATTCAATCCCATGTCATAGGTTTCCAAACATGTACTTCTTCAACAACCTGTTACTTAAATTAGGCCTCAAAATCCCACAAGTGCCAAATTATCATTGTAAATACTATTCTCAATCTAAATACTAGATTTAAGTACTTTTTTTGATTGTGTTTTGCATTTTTTTAACGATTTTTATGACCCAAAGTCTTGGTCGTACTTTAAAGTAAGTGAGGCAAACAAATAATTTGCGCTAATTTTAACAAAATTGTTCTATTCTGTGTGCCTTAAGTGGGAGCACCAAATAGATTGCATGCATATGAAGCCAATTGGCCTTTTTTCTTTGTTTGTGCACCAAATATTTGCTTAGTGAAACCAAATAGAATCACCCGTATGCAAATTTGTTTGCGTGTTTGCTAGTTTGCAATTGCAGGCAAATTCTAAGGGAATACACGGCAAATAAATATGAGAGAATACAAAATGAATACAAAAACTAAACACCAAAAGAGATTTGCCACAACTTTTCTAGCTTTTAAAAGTTTATAATTAAGACAAATTTCTTTGGCCAAACTTTTTCTTTCCCTAATCGCAAAAGCATAATGAGCTTTCATTATTGAATAGAATATAAATCTAACGTTAAAGCTGTAAGAGACCTTTAGATCAGGAAGTTGGACAGAAAATTTTCCATTTGATCCGACTTTAAATCGAAAACCTATATAGTGAAACATTTATATTTGTGCCTTTGAAACAAATCAAATTGTTTGCTCCTACTTGATTTGTCAATGTTACTGTTTGGGCAAACAATTGATTGGAAGAATTTGGCTTTTAAGGTGTAAAAACTTAAGAAATTTGGGAAGAAGGAATATTTGTCAATTTACGGTCCTACACGCAAATAATTTGCGCAAATTTTTCTAAAAATTTGTCCATTTTGTTTGCTTTAAGTGGGAACACTAAATAGTTTACGCGCAAACAATTGCCAAGTAGCCTTTGCAATTGTTTGTGCACTAATATTGTGAAGCAAGTGGGAACACCCTTGCGTCAAATTGTTTGCGTGTTTGCAAGTTTGCTCTTACAGGCAAATTGTTAGAGCAAACAAGGCAAATATTACCTTAGCTTTAATGTGGCAAAGCCAAACTTGTTTTATACAAACATTTGCTGTACCTATTTGCAGTACCTGCTCAAATTTTAAGAAATAGAAGGCTTACAGGTAAGATGTTTCGGTTGTAATATACTCTGAAACAAGGAAAGTGAATGAGCAAACATTCTTTTGCTTATAGCTAGACTATCCTGCCTCCGATCTTTACCAATTCTAAATATATTTAGAAGGTACGAACCTGCTATCTATAAAACTGTGGAAGATATGAGCTTAATTCGAAATTTTGGGGGCGTGGCATAAATTGAAAACAAGCTGAATCTGCCTGTAGGTATAAAAAGCTTATGTCCAATCTTTTTTTTTTACCAACTCTAAGATTTATGCGTTTATAAGCACAGAGAGGACATCTCGAGCGTATTTGAAGATGCTGGATTGAGCTTGATTGTTGAAAGTAGAATACGAATACCGAGAGGGCAAGTTTTTTGTTTACTTTATGTCAAGGCTTGATTGATTCCCTTAACCTTTAACATTTATGCCATATCAAATCTTGCAGCAGTTTACTTAGCCCAATCAACTCATTTGTAAATCTTTAATCTTCCAAATGTTTTGCTCAATTTTGCTCAACATTTGATTCTTTAAATAAATAAACACTCAACTTGATTACATGCGGCTCTCAGCTATGCCTGCACATCGTTCATATTAATTTCAATAAATCAACAAGTGCAATTCTAAAAAATTACAAAACTTAAAGGAAACTTCGCTGCCTTCAAGAGAAAAAAAAGGGAACTTCATTTAGTTGCATGAATCAACACAAAAACTAGGCAATAATGCGCCATGAAGCATGCGGCAAGTTCTCATGAAAAGAAATATGGCCAAGTGTGTGTGTGTGTGTGTGTTTGTGTCTGCGAAATCAGGCAGAAAATATTTGCAAAACTTTTCGCATTCAAATACGTTTACTTAATGTATTAAAATGTTCCAATGATGATGATGATGATGTAGCCGGGGCAGGGGACATTATACAAATGTGGCCAGACTTTGATTTTATTAAAAAGCCAAAAAGTGTAGCAAAGTTCAACTGTCATTTTTTATTTTTGCACTGCAAAGTGCCGCGAACTTTTTGCTTATGAACTTTTACTTCTTGAGGCGCCGTTTAAAGTTTTCTGTAATATTTTTTATTTTTTTTTATATATTTTTTTACATACCCTCGGTGAACAAAAAATCAGCGCAAAAGTTTTAGCTTCCAAGTACATAACCGAAACCAATATGCGTGTGTGTGTGTCGGTCTGTCTGTCTGTGTGCAGTCAAAGTTCTCCTTGGGGTGCAAGACCCTTTTTTGTTTCTTATGCTCTGTAAGCAATTTTTTTGTTTTTTTTGTTTTTTTGGGGTTCCTGTGGCTTGCATTTCAAGCAAATATCATTACTCTTGTCGTTTTGCTGCTTTAAGCGATTTTCGTAAAGTCGTTTAAACTTGACTTGCATGAAATATGTTGGCACATAAATATTTAGTTTTTACGCAGTATTAAAAAATTCCTCTAAACTTACTGTGAGACAAAAAAGGGTCAAGGAGTTGCCAATGTTGAAATATATGGACGGGAGACTTACCTAGAAGGAGAAGGAGAAAATAAAATGGTCAGTCAATATGGTAAAAAGTTAAGTTAAGGGCTGTAGATTGCATGTGGAATGTAAGTAAGTGTAAGTAAGAGAAGTAGAAATATGTAAGTCCTTTAATTAAACATAGATCAATCTACTATCATTCCTTAACAAAAGTGTTAGAACCAGTTGGGAATTTGAAGTACAGATTCGCCTTAAGATATTTCGAATTTTTTAAAGCATACTTTTCTGGGCTAGTATTACAATTTTAGTCAGTTCTTTAGCTAGAGCTGTGGCCTGCATGTACCATCTACAGCTATGAAATCGAAGGCCAAGAAGAGCCTTTTTGATTCTGGTTTTAAATTGAAGACCTAAGAAAGCTCAACTTGGCTCTAGTTGGAAGTACTTTCTTTGATTTGCAAAAACACACAAAATCATTCACTTGTAGCACTTTCCATCAATAAATAAGAATGTTTTTCAGCTTTCAACTTTAATTTAAGTACCCTGCCAAAGTCAACCTCAAACAGTGTCCATTACAATTGCCACCCAATCCCCTCCTTTTCTACTCCACACACAACAACAAATTACGCTTGAAAACAATAACAATTGCTACCAACAATTATGTGCAGAACGCAATAACAATAACACTAACAACAACAACAGCAACGACATGCGTAAATTTATGCTAAACCAAATTGTTATTTAAAACACTAAAACGACGATTGCAAAAGTTGGATATCGGATGGACCGACCGGCCGACCGACCGAGAATGTGCGTGTGTGACTGTGTGAAATATTAATGCACAACATTTAAATGATTGCAGCAAATACGGGCTGAAGGGAGGAGGAGGTGGAGAAGCAGGAGGAGAGATGGACAGCCAGCCACACGCAATGATCTGATTAAACATGGTAATGAAGTAGTCAAAATGTGGTGCAACGTGGCGTATGCGTAATTTTATATATACATACGCAGAGAGGCCAGAGCCAGACGCAGTCCAGCTTGTGTGGTTGTGTGTAGTGTTGCTGCTAATTTAAATTTACGCGCGTCCACATCCAGAGGCAACTGAAAAGTAAATCCCCACCAACACACACACACACACACATCCACTGCTGGCAGCAATGGCTTCTGGCTACGGCCCTGGCTGGCTCTACGGGTTCTTGATGTGAATGTAAATACAGTAAACCACGGAACCGCCAACAACAAGCGAGAGGAACGGCCTTTGCCTGCGTTTTTGCTTACTGCATATTAAATTACGTCCGCCAAATTTTCCATTTTTTTTTCTCTCTGTTTGAGCGAAAGCTGCCTAGAGCAAAGAACTTGGTCTACAGCAGCAATGAGTCTCGTTTAACTCGTAATTAAAGATTTAGAAACTGATTTGGATGGTTTGGAGCACTCTCGTACTGAAATGTAAGCAACTTTTAATGTAGTTTTTCAGATTTGAAGTTTTTTAAACTAAATGAAATATGAAAAGCAGCAAGGAAAGTTCTACAAATACTCAATTTGCTTACAATATAGCAAAAATATTCAAAATTGTACACTAAAGCCTTGTATAAAGAAGGATTTACATAAAAAATACCACATAAATATTTAATAATCATACAAAATATTTCCAAAAATACCCTAAACTAAATACTAAAGCATCAAATATATAGAAAATAAAGTAAAAATCTGTGAAATGTGTGAAAGAAGTATAAAACTATTGTCATGGCAGAAGGCTAAGCTAAGTTCGATTGTGTCCAAGTTGTAATACCTCTCTTTGATACTACTGATTTCGACCTAACTTGGCTAAATCTGTTTCAAAGCAATAAGGGCCGAGTTAAAGCATGCTAACATTGAAATATAAATGGTTTCTTTAACTTAGAACCATTTTTCGACCGATTGGTCCTTTGGCAGCCATAAGATATAGTCGTCTGATATTACCCAAATTTTACAAATACTTTTTTCAACATAAAACCATTAAAATTGTAGAGTTTAGAAGTGCTAGCAGTAAAAACAAACCATATTTCTACCGATTGTTCGTATAATAGCTATACGCTATAGTCAACCGATTTTGATAAAATTTTGTGGGCATAGTTAAAAGTATACAAAATAAAAAGACTATACCCTTACAAACAAAAAAGTTTTTCATACTAATACTATTTTTTGGACCTATATTATGTAGGGCAGCTGTAGCTTATAATTACCCGATTCCCATCAAACTTGGTAGAATCATAAGAAAGCATAGAAAACCAATAAAAACCAAGTTTGGAGTCGTTTTCATTGAAACAAAAAAAAAATTTCTCACTAAAACTGGTTTTCTGACCGATGGTTCCTAAGGCAGCTATATGCTATAGTCGTTGGATCCGTTTGTTTCCGATATATTACAAGCATACAGTAGAAAGATGACTCTGTGCAAAATTTCAGCTCTATAGCTTTATAACTGAAAAAGTAGTTTGCGTAGAAATAGACAAAAGGAAGGACAAAGCTCAATCGAACCTGATCAGGAATATATATAATTTATGGGGTCATGGAGGAATATTTCCAAGGACCTTGAAATACCACAAACCAAAAAAAAAAATACTTTTTAAGCATATAAATACAAAAATACTACAAAAATACCATAAATTCTTCAGAATCCTCAAGTTACTGACAATATACCAAAAAAATATACCAAAAATTCAAAAAATATGCTACCTAGAGGTAAGAAACCTTAACAAAATCTATTCACAAATACCCAAAAGTTATTTAAAACACACATATTTAAGGCTTTAAATTTAAATCCAATAAACTATATTAAACTTAATAAGAAGATACCCAAAAATTTTAATAACACGACAAAAATGTTTGAAAAATATGCAAAATATATAAAAATGTCGAAAAATACAAGAATACTTAAAAAACCAACAGAAGTTTGCACATATATAGAATACTAGCTGGACCCGACTATGTTCGCGTGCATGTTATTATGCCCCAAGCTTTAAGTTTATTTTAATGAAATTTACAGTTTCCAATGTTTCCAAACAAATTTTTCACCAATTTTCATTTACTTCGAGATCGAATATCCCAGTTTCCTTTCTTATTACTCGCCTACATGACTAAGCAAAGGTCTATGATAGGTTTCAAATCCTTACAATAAGAAGCCTAGATACTATAAAAAAAATACCACACTTTCTGCTAATAAAAAAAAAATACCAAACATAAGACTGCGTAAAATACTTCAGAATATTGAAAGATTTCTCTGACCTTAAATGGCACCAATTAATTGGCACTTCTTTGTCAGGCGTTCTTACAAGTATGGCAGCAACTGGCATATAACCAGTTTATCTAAATGCAGACCTAGTACAATAATCACATCAAACTTCTGCTGGTTCTCACTTCGAGGCTTTATAAACACAGCACATGGCGTGCCACAGTACACAAAACTTAAATTCCCAATTTGAACACAATTAAATTTAATTTAAAATTGATCAAATCGAAAAATGCTTCCACTTTATTAATTTCTTTTCAACTGTTTTCATTTGCCAAACTACAATTTTAAAGCTGCATTATTTGACAATTTTATTTTTAACCACTTTCAATATTTATTAGCTCGAATGCATTTTGTTTGCATTTAGCATCCATATATACATATATGTATGTATATATACACCACGTTCCACATTCCTCTCGGATGGCACGTTATGCCATTATTTGTTTTCGCTGATTGCATTTGATTTTTGGCAAAAACGGCGGAAAAATAAAGTTGGCAGCTGCCTGCCTCAGTCCGTATGTTGCCTGCCCTGCCTCCCCACTGGTTTGTTAGCTAAACAAATAACCAAAAACCATATTGTTCTAGCACAGAAGGAGGTGCACGGGGGCGATCGAATGGAATTGAGTTATGCAATTTAAATGCGAATACAATCCACTAAGTTGTGACATTTAAACAGAACACCCCAAACTAATTAAGCCCATCTAACTTAATTTGGCTCTACCTAAATATGTTGACCCAAGTAGCCTGACCAAATGACCAGAAAGGTCAATATATGTAACAAGGCAAACTTTTGTTTGTGCTTCAACCTCAAACTAAACTAGAGAGTATTGAGTGAAGTGTTTGGGTTATTAAGTAAGGTTTCACATACACGTTAAATGGTAGGTTTTTGGGCTTTAAATGATAGAATTTCAGATAGTGCAAGCAATAATCTGAATTGAATTCACTGGAAATGTAGGCATGAGTTAACATCTTCAACTGTATTTTTGTATCGTGATCTATAAATTTCCACATATTTTGTACTGGAATTTATGGTATGGCGACCGTGCTGCTCATGGACTTAAAGCTGCAACTTAGGTAACAGATTCCCTCTTACGTAACTTTCCATTCAAGTATGAGTAATATCGGGTTTTGATTAAAAAATTCATACAAAATTTGACAATAATTTCTAAAGTGGCGACCGTGATCCACTTCTGCTATAAGAATATAAAATTCTGTTCAAGAGTTCGATATTTAACACTCGTATCACCCAGGTGTCTGTATAATTGGATTTTTGTTAACCGTTTAACCTATACCTAATATTTTAGAAAATTTCTGACGTCGATTGCTCGCCTGCTGCTGCATTTCTGCAGATCTTAACCTGGCCTGACGATGCATTAGCTCATCGATTCGGAATTAAGGTTGTTGTGCAGTCTCAGAAGCTGCGTAGGATGCGTTCGTGCATAGCAAATTGCTGACGTCGATTGCTCGCCTGCTGCTGCGAAACCTGGCTTTTTTACGATTCGTTCATTTCATTTTCCAGGAAAGTTATACTTTAAAAGTTAAGTTTTATTAAGGTGTTCAAAATTGCATCCATTTCAGTCAAACAGTCAGATATTAAATCATACAATTCTCATATACTTTCACACTGATGGAAATGATAATCTAGTAGTCCTTCATGTAGTCATTTTCCAACAAAAGCGATATATCTAAGTTATGCTTTAGACATTGGAAACTTTACGAAGATGAAAATCTAACATATTCTCATCTCATTCGGAGACCATAAAAGACAGCAATTTGAAAATACTACACAATATATGGACATCTGGGTGATACGAGTACTAAGTATTGAACTTTTGAACGAAGTCTTACAATCTAGAACAAGATATAGGCTATATTTCTGCATCATTAAAATGACAGTGTGGAAGTAAGTGTGCGATATGTAAGTCTTTACTAAGGTGGCGACCGTGATGTACATTTTTTAGTATTCTAATCAGTTATATCATAAAATATATCTTATGATCTAAAACTCATAAGCACACCATATTTACTATGGTTTTTTATAATATTATTAAAACTTATAAGGTTTTCTTTAAATTGACTTCAGATTTTCGACATGGCGACCGTGCGAAAAAAGATTTTTTATGACTCCATAAGCATGAAAGTGTGTAAAATTAAACAATTCTACTGACACTTGGCAGAAACTGGCTTTTTATATGGCATACCTTTTCTAACTTTCATATCAGATTGACTACAATAGAAACACCTTTTCGCCCCTTGTTATTAACATTATTATCGCAAAATGAAAATCACAAAAAGCTACCCAACAAGCGACAAATGCTCATATATCATTGTGTGTGTGTGTGTGAGTGTGTGTGTTTTATTTGACTTTTTTTGACAATAAAAACTTTTCCAGCCAGTTGCCATATTGTTCCACACACACACACACACACACACATAGAAACCATATGCCTCTTTTCCTCTCTTTCTGCATATCAAACTGAAAATTAACACAATAATAGCCAGAACAAAGTCATATCAGAGACAAAAGGGTAAGGGACAGGAGACACAGAGAGAGGGAGAGGAAGAGGGAGATATGCAAATGGCATAGAAATGCGGTCGAGTCCGGCTACAGTTCCATTTTTGGAGTGTAGCTAGCATATAAATTATAACACCGGCGTGTCTATTAAAATGATTGTATCCGCTCGATTATGCACACAAAGGGAGAGGGAGAAAGGTAGTGCAAAACTTTTTGACTTCATCATGCAGCGCTACATTTCTCTGTCTGTGTGTGTGCCTGTGTGTGTGTGTGTGTGTTGATTTTGCTTCCATTTTAGTTTATTTTGTGTGTGTTTGCCAGTTGATATTATGCTATTTTGACAGCTAATTAGTTGCATATCAAATAGACACTGCATTTGTTGTGTTTTCCACAGTTTTTAAGTGCTCCACCGCAAGCCCAAAAGTAGGCAACACAACTTGCTGCAACTGCTGCTGCTGTCACTCAAACCAAATGAGCTGACTACATAAACTAAGCCAGAGCGAGACTGCCGAGAGTGTCTGCGGCATTTGTTTTAACTATCAATTAAAGCGCCTCGATGCTAATTATGTTTCACCCTTTCCCTTTTGGCACTGCACTTTGTGTGATTGCCTGCCTGTGTGTGTGTGTCTTATCTCCGTGTCAGCAACAGAGGCCATAACTTTCTGCTGCTGCATTTTGTTAGCATTTCTAGTTCTCATTGTTGTCTTGAAATTAGTCAAATATTTGTTTTTGCCATTGTCTGTGCGTGACTGTGCGTGTCACTGCTTTGCTGATTTATGTTGTTTTTGTTGATATTGCTATTGATGTGCATAAATCACGACCAAGCGACAGAGACAACGATACGAGAGCCTTTTGCATATGTCAAAATGCCCAGCAACAGGATAATGACTTTAAGTCAATAATTACAATGGAGGGACGGGGGACATGGGCAGTAGCCACACATTTTGCAATTAATCGTGAAAGAGTCGTCGATTGTGCATGGAAAATGTGGTGTAAAATTATTCAATTTGAATTAAAAAAAAAAACTCCACTTTGAATACGAATTTTTCAAAACCTTGTTCTTAGTTTTGACTTTAGTCCTTCTGGTTGCTGGGTTCATATTCGGCTCGAAGGACCTTGACTGTACCTCCAAAATGAGTGAAAAACGGTTGTTTAAGGTTTGCAAGAGACAATTATACAGACGATTTGTAAATAAATTTAGAAAACCTGCTTATTTTTAGATAGATATTTCATATCCGGCTCGAAGGACCATGAAAATGTTCATTGCTGATGCTCAAAAATTCACTTAATGTGGGGAATGATAGGTAGACGGTTCATATCCGCCTCGAACGACCATAAAAAAATTGTAAGGTACTACAGACTTTGTAGTAGATGCTCACAAATTCACTTATTTAGGTGAAAATGGTGGGTAAACGGTTCATATCCGGCTCGAAGGACCATGAAAAATAAAATAAATTGTAGACAAAGCAGGTGTAACTGGTGCTGGTGCTCAAAACATCACTTGGGGTGGGAATACTAGAAGATGTTTCATATCCGGCTCGAAGGACCATGAAAATGTTAAACAATTACTGATGCTTTAAAATGCACTTAGGGGGATAAAAGTAGGCTGATGGTTTATTTCCGGCTTGAAGGACCATGAACATATACTTTATTCTGGTAAAGTTGTATAACTTTTGGAATAGGTAGTTGTTAGAGGTGCTCAAAACTACATTTGGGATGTATTGGATTGGAAGATGGTTCATATCCGGCTCGAAGGGCCTTGAAATCATTTTACGATAGTAAAAACTTTGGTGTAGGGATTGCTGGTGTTCACAAATACATTTAAGATGGGTATATGGTTCATATCCGGCTCAAAGGACCATGAAAATATATCTAATTCTAATGAAAAAGAAGAAACTTTGGAGGTAGGTAGGTGTTTGAGGTGCTTAAATCTGCACTAGGGGTGGGAAAGTTAGGAGATGGTTCATATCCGCCGCGAAGGACCATGAAAATATACTTTATACTAATAAAATAGAGCAATCTGTATAGGTGTTAAGCTAGGTAAGTGTCGCTGGTGCTCAAAACAACACTCGGGGTGGGAAAGTTAGGAGATGGTTCATATCCGGAACGAAGGGCCATGAAAATATTCTAAGGTACTAAAACCTTTGGGGTACTTGGGGATTGCTGATGCTTAAAAATACACTTAGGGTGGATTTTTGGTTTATATCCAGTTTGAAGGACCATGAAAATATATTTTACTCAAATAAAATTGAATAAACTTTGGAGTAGGTAGTTGTTGGAGACGCTTAAAGCTATTTTTGGAGTAAGGAAAGTATTAAAAAAAGGTAAGTAAGGAAGTTTATTATATCCGGCTCGAAGGACCATAAAAATATATCTTATTCAAACAAAGTAGAATCAACTTTGGAGTAGTTAGGTGTTGGAGAAGCTCAAAGCTACACTTGGAGTGGGGAAAGTTAAGAGAAGGTTTATATCCGGCTCGAAGGACCATGGCAATATACTTAATTCTTATAAAGTAGACTAAACTTTGGAGTAGGTAGGTGTTGGAGGTGCCTTAAGCTACACTTGGCTCGAAGAGACTTGGAAATCTACTTTATGCTGATAAAGCTGAGTACAGTTTGGAGTAGATAGAGATTGCTGATGCTAAAACTTACACTTGGGGACTGGGAAAGAGATTGAAGAGGAGATAGAACGCACTTTCATTGATTCACTCGTCTAGGTCAAGAGATCCATTAAATTTTTGAACTTTCATCTATTAAACTAAATGTTATCGACAAAACAAATCAAGTAAGACAGGCTATCTCAGAAACTCGGACTAATTCTATACAAAACATAAATCCTTTAAAAAGAAAAAACGCACATAAATAAATTTTGACTTCTGCGCCGCGGCGGCTACTTAAAATTACTTCCATTTCCACAACAATTAAAATACTGATTAAATAAATGTACCAAAATACAAAAAAAAAAAATACCCAAACTGTCGCTCTGCAGGAGCCATATAATTTAATTAACAATATCTGGCCAGTAAAAAATGAATGTTCAATGTGAAAACGATGAGCCAGACGTAAACAATATTAAACAGACAACAATAAAAGCGAAATTAAGTTATGACAACACAGCAAAAATCAGGGGGATGGAAATAAAGTAAACAGTTTTGAAGCAAATGCTCAAAATGCAGCAAAAAGGATGGACAGGACCGGCAGCATGCATTATTATTATATGGCAGGATGCCCGCCACCACCCGAAGAGAAAGCACAGGCAATGAGAGATAAATATCAGCGATTAATTTGAAATTTATTGCTTGCATTTAATAATTTATTAGTGCGAGCGTCAGAGAGAGACAACCATTTCTTGCCACACACCGCATTGTTCCGCCCGGCGAGCAAAATGTTAATCGCCTCATTCGACCTCTACCGCTCGCCGCCGCCTCCTGCCTCCTGGCCTTTGGCCTCTCATGGCGCAGCGTAAAGACTTGAACATGTCAGGGGGCGGGAGGGGTTGGTATGGAGGTGGGGCGGGGGGTGTGGGGGGCGAAACAATTGCATTTAAATTGCATGCATCGTTGTTTGACTTTCGGGGCTATTTGTGTGCAAGTTTTCGCAGCGATGGCCCATAAATAAAATGCAAACAACTCAATTTGCGATGCTTGTGTGTGTATGAGACAGAGAGAGACAGAGCGAGAGAGACAGACACTGGAAGTGGTTAAACGGGGGGCGAGGTAGATAGGCGGGGGGATGACAGGCTGAAACAACCTGTGCATATTTTAAAGTCAAGCTTAATGTTTAATGGGCTCTTAGCCTGGGGTTGTGCAATGAAGGTCAAAGTATTAAAAAATAATATTGCGAAAAATTCAAGAGACTGCAAAAGTGACTGGGCAAATGATGCTGCATTTAAGTATATAGGGTATACTTGAGTCGTGCAACAGGCAGAAGAGCTAGTGGAACTAAACGTCATATGTGTAGACTCATATTCTCAGCATGCTGATCAGGTATCTTTCTTATTTTTGCCCCTGCAATACAAATCATCGAAGGACTCCTATTAACAAAAACGTAGCCTACCCTTCGGCGTTTCATCAGGAGTGTTCAATCTATTCAAATTTTCTGTTTAATTGAATGTTAATGGATCTCAATACTGACTTATGAAAAGGGGGTAATATCCACATAAAGAATCTAATGGGGTATCGTTTCATAGGTTTTAAGGTGCTCTTATATAATTTCTGGCCATATTTCTTTTATAGAAGGGAAGGGGTCTAAACTATGGAGAGGGGAAGGGAGTAATATCTAAGAAAAAATCAACTGGGGTATCATTTTATATGTTTTTGTGCCCTCTGATTTGATTTCTGATAATCTTTTTTCGATCAGAGGCGAGGGGGCTGACTTATGGAGGGGGAGGTGTGGTAAAATTAATCAAAATGTCATTTGAGGTATCGTTTTATAGGTTTTTGGGTGCTGCGAAATCATTTCTGACAATATTTTTTCCATCAGGGGGGAGAGGGCTGATTTAGAGAGGGGTGATAAGGGGTAGAATCTAAAAAAAATGAAATAGGGCATCGTTTTATAGGTTTTTCGGTGTTCTTATTTCATTTTAGGAAACACTTTTCTGCTAAACAGTTGAATAAGCTATCCAAGGAAGAGAAGGAAGGGAGATTTTCATGCAATTTCTCACCAAAAAAGTACTATAGGGGGTCTTCTTAAACTAGTCCGTTTTGGACAGTTTTAGGTACACAGCAGTCTAACATCTGACCGAGTTTTGATAAAAATCAGTCAAAAATGCAAAATTCTAA
Organism: Lordiphosa fenestrarum; assembly: GCA_035044985.1. Lineage (NCBI taxonomy): Eukaryota > Metazoa > Arthropoda > Insecta > Diptera > Drosophilidae > Lordiphosa > Lordiphosa fenestrarum. Next base: position 826,137 of record JAWNNO010000495.1, read on the forward strand.
CTTAACAATCACATTTATAGATAAAACTCAAAAATAAGCCTCTTTACAGGTGCGCAATAGTGCTCCACTTTGAAACTACGTTCATGGCACCTGCAAAAGTATAAATTTCTGAGCTCAGGGGTTAAAAACCATTCAGGTTGTGACATTTTCTCATACAATAGCAGTACAAACTATTCAGACACTCAAAGACTAAGTGGTACAATATCATATGCAAAGAAACCCCCCTTAATTGAACATCAAGGACAGCCCTCGCACTAAAACAGTCTTAAGCCTTTTTACTGCACTCACTCAAGCTCGGTACCTTAACCAACCTCAACCCTTTTCTTAATCCCCCCCTAAATCCACCAAAATGTTCACTTAAAAACTCACCTAAATTACTTGGGATGCTCGCCCCCCTCTGCCCACCAAAACAAATCTCTCTTCATCAGTTTGCTAATCTTGGCTAATTATTGAAACGCAGCTGCAAGATTTCACTTCTGTCAGTTGCCTCTGCTCCCGCCTTTCCCTTTTCACAACCTAAAGTCCTGACCAACTCTTTTTTTTTTCTTGTGTTTTGCCCACCATTTCCATAGATTTAAACAAAACTTTTTAATTAAAAACTTTTTTTCCGGCACTTCACTTCGTTTTGTGTTGCGTTTTTGTGTGATTTTTCTCCGTTTGTTGTTGGTATTTATTTTTTATGCGTCTTTTGGCTGGCGCTTGTCTGACGTTGTTACTCCCAAATGCCTTTGGGGGGGAGTGGGAAAGCGGTAGCCACAAAAAAACAGCAGCAACTGCGGCGGCAACAATTAAAAGTGCGCCACTGAGCGCCACTTGCGGGTAGGTGGGGGTGGGGGCGTGGCTACAACATCAGCACTTAATGTCACATTTCATTAGGCGCACAAAAAGAAGCATCCAATGGGAATACTGGCGCACACAACAAATGCTTGAAAGTGTTTTTTGTGGCTAATAAAGAAAATGTGTAGCATACCTTGTGGCTGGAGAATGGAATGCACAGAGGATTGAGAGAGAAAAGGGCAGGCAAATTTTGTCAGAAAGCAAAAGGAAGTTGATGGAATCGAACGTAGTCATTGAAAAATCTTGGAGCTTGTTTACTTTCTATTTCAAACCAAGGACCGCTGGGGTGAACTTACATTTCACCATTTTGAAGTCAAGTTCAGAATGTAATTGAAAGGAAAACACGTTAAGTCATCCTTTTAGTTTGATTTGCAGCGTCAATTACTAGTTATTATTGTAATTATACAATTTATAAACGAAATTGTTTACTACTTTGTTTATAAGGATTGAAAATATCATGATAAATGCCCTCTAAAGTATGCTACATTTTTGATGCAGCTAATTCGTAGTCAGCTATCGTTGTCTAGAGCACAATTCGCTCTTTGCATGAACTCAGGCTATCGAAGAAATAAAATTTTATAAACATAGCATACTTTTTTGGGCATTTATCTATAAATTTATTTTTGGAGCATATAAAGAGGTTACGAAAAATACCAAAATTTATAAAACCAAATTAAAACAATTCTCAAAACAGCTAAAAAGTTATTAACCATGTATTTACTTTAGTTTTTGTACACTTAGACACAGCAGCTAGCACGATCGTGTGCAAAAACTCTTTATTACAACGAGAAAAAGAGGGTGATGACGCATTTGGGCTGTATATTCTACAAATAAATACACTTTTCTGTATATAAAAATATGCAGTTAATGTGAAATTGATCTTATAATGTCATCCAATGGAGCTGAGAATCGTCAAAAGGATATTATAACGTTTAAGAAAGATATAGCAAAGCCAGTCAGAGATATTCATTGGTAGAAATGCAATTTATATATAAAAACAGATTTTCTTGATTTAAATAAGAAGTTCTGGTTGGCAGTTATTACTTCTGAATCAAGAGAACCTTTCCAAACACACTAAAGCAAGCCTTTACTGTTCTTTAACTAAGCAAAGTATCTGTTCCATCATTTATCATTCAGGTTTTCCCCCCTTCCCTACCAGAATTGCAAAATTAAATTACTCACTAATTACGCATAAATCCATCAGAATTAACCACAATTAACTAAAAAACTTTGTTGCCACCAAATTGGGATTTTTTCTCTCCCTCTTTCTCTCTCGCTTGTTCTGTCCTTCCACAGAAACTTCTATTCTGGCTCTGACTCGCTTCATTTCAATTATTCAATTTTACACCTTGTGGCATTTCACACCGAGGCACAACGAAGTTGACGACGACAAAAAGGAAGAAAGAAAAAAAAACATGCCAAGAAATTCTAGAGAATTTGGCAGAGTCTCGTGCTGCTACGCATTAATCGCCCAGGATGCCGAAGGACCAAGTTTTTGCCACTTTGGAATTCAGTTGTGCAAAAGTACGCGTAATGCGAAACAGCAGAAAGAAAGCGGGAAAGCAGTTGAGCAGCTGGAATTTACAGCTAAACGGGCTCTCTAAATGAAAAATCGCAAAATCCTTAAGGAAAATGAAAGAAAAAGGGAGGATGGGGGGAAAAACTATGTGCGCCGCTGTTGCTTGTGGGCAACTCGTAATGACAATTGGAATTTTGGAGCGATGAGTTACACAGCTAAAAGAAGTGAAAGGAGAGCAGTATTTTAATTTTAGCATTTACCATTTGTTATTAAGGAGAACCCAGTTTTCATGGCAGATAAACTCTTCTTAAGATTCTTGAATGTTATGCGAAGATGCAAAAGTTTCAAGAGCTGTAAAGCTGAATAAACTGTACACTGCACGGTCGCCACATGATTCTTAAAATGGGCTACCAGTACAGCATTTTAACAGTTCATAACTTGAGCAACTATTTATGAAGAATAGACTTATAATCATTAAAAAATCGCCTTTATATAAACAAGAGAGAGGATCTTAAGAAAACTTTTTTTTTGCAGTAGTAACAAATATTTCCAAAATGCTCCAAAACTATGTAGACTCCTTAAACCGCTAGCTTAAATTCCTTTTAAGCGATATGTGAAGATCTGAAGGTGCTAGGTGCTGTAAAGTTAAAAAAAGTACACACTGCACGGTCGCCACGTGACCCTAAAATGGGCTACTAGTACAGCAATTAACCCAAATTTGAAATCTAGCAACTATTTTCTATTCTAAAAATTTAAGCATATACTTAATATAACTTAATTGACTCATTAATCCGCCCTCCTCAACTCTTCTTAAATGATTTGTGAAGATGCGGAAGTGCCAGAAGAAATTTCACATTCGCGGTGGCCAAAACTGTAAAAACCCACCGAAACTATGTTTATATCTATATGTAAAAGTCCGAAGGTGCCAAAAGCTGTAAGGCTGAAAAGAGTTCATGAGGCACGGTCGCCACATGTCCTTAAAATGGGCTAATAGTACAGCATTTAAGTCAGAATTTAACTCTAGCGACTATTCGACTGCTCTGAAAGTTAAAGCATAGACTTATTATCACTTAACTGACTCATTAATCCGCCCTTTTCAGTTCTTCTTAAATGATTTGTGAAGACTCGTAAGTGACAGAGGCTGTAAAGTCGAAAAATGTTTACACTGCACGGTCGCCAAAATTGCAAAATCTTATAGAAACTATGCAGACTACTCAAATCGCCCTAGTTAATTTGTTTTAAAAGATATGTAAGTATACGAAGTTGATAAAACTAGGAAAAGGTCACACTGCACGGTCGCCACATGTGCTTAAAATGGACTATTATAGGTAGTACAGCGTTTAATTCAGTATGTTGACTTATCAAACCGCACTAGTTTATTTATTTTAAACGATATGTAAATATACGAAGTTGCTAGAAGCTGGTATAACTGAAAAAAGGTCACACTACACGGTCGCCACATGCCATTAAAATGGCCTATTATGGGTAGTAAAGTATATTGACTCATCAAACCGCCCTCGCCCATTTGCCACATTTGTTTTTCGTGTAAATGTCTTTATTTTCGTTAGGAAAGCGTATTTATATTTAATTTGTGGCACTCAGCCAAGATATTTGACTTGAAATAGTATTGCCGAGAACTATAATTTGACACGAATTTGTTTAAACATATCTTGTGCGTGTGTGTGTGTGTGTGTGTGGGTTTGTTGTCTGTACGCAAATGTTTATGAAAATTGACAGACCAACCGCAAACGTACAAATTGCAATGTAAGCATTTTGTAATTGAATTTTACAGCCGCGACAACGGAATGGAAAATTTAAATTTTTCGTTACGGTTCGAGAGTAAAATTAACTCATTATAAAATTAATTAAACAATTGGCGGAAATTGCACTTAAATAAGCGGCGCCGCCAAAGGCAAAGGGATCCAGCAGCAGCAGCAGTAGGAGAGGCAGGCGCACAGGGAATATGTTTGCAATCAGTTTTCAAATCGCCTGCAAACAAAACAAAAGATAGGCTGTAGGCGGGGGTGGGGGGAATGGGATTAAAAACAATAATAAAATCAATTTGTAATAAACCACAAGAGACGCACTACGTGGGAGAGAGAGAACGTGTGAGAGAGAGAGATGGCAGGGTCAGTGTTGTGTTGTGGCCAAAGCACCAACCGCAGCAGAGCTTTAAATTGTTGCATACTTTTCTGCGTAAGCGAATATTACTGGCAGGCTAATGCCAAAAGCCCTTTAAGTGACAATTAAATTGTTGAAATATTTATGGAAAATTGATTTTTGTATACTTTTCCTTTTGCCATTTCTTCTACAAACATTTTAAACATTCAAGAAACAAACTAAATGCATAAAATGCAATTGTTGCCACAGTTGAACAACATGCACTGGCTCTGTGTTGCTTGTCCAAAGCCGACGTAGATCCAAAAAAAAAAGAAACAGAAAAGCTAAAAAGAATGTTGACAAACTCTGTTTTGTTATATTTTATTTTTTAAACAAGTCTAAGGGGAAAAAAAAGTGGCAAGCACAAAGTCGTTGACATAGACATAAAGCTGACTCCTTACACAACATACGCGCAAACACACACACACACATAACTCCTGGGAAAACTTTGTACACAAACGTGACAGCAAAGCAAAAAAAAAAAGTACAAAAAAGAGGAGAGAAAATTTATGAAATTATATGAAAATGCGCGTCGCTCGATTGTCTGCTGCCTGGGCACCTGGCGCACATGTGGGCAGAGGGGGAACAAAGCTTCTCATTTCAAGCACACTTAAGTCACACACTTACGCTTGTCGCGCTACCACACACACACACACACACCCATGTGTGTCTGCTTGTATATACCTTTGTCTATAATTTTCATTTTGTCAGCGCATTTTGTAACTTAATTAGCATTTTTATAAATTGCTTTTTTTCAGCCCTTTTCATTGCCGCAGGCTGTCAAAAAAGTGTCAACATTATTTTGGTTTGTTGTTTTTGTTGCTGTTAATTAAGTGAAAATTAATAAGAGACAGCAAAAAAGTATAAGGAAGGCGCTGAGATTCTAAGGACATTTAAATACACTTACGAAAATTTCTTGCTAAGAATTTAAATTCCAGTTCTGAAACAAAACGAAACGCTAATTCCAGCTGATAAACAGATAAACCGAACCTCTGTCCCTTCGAAAATGCTGCACCAAACCGAAAACACCAAATCAAGCGGTTCGTCTGGATTCAGTTCACTGACGAGCTTAAGACATACCAATTTTGGGAATTTTAATCACTCTCCTATGACTTATATAAGTCCTTATCGTAGCCGGTTATATGTAGCTCCGAACCGTTTAAGAACTTGTGATCCTTTGAAGCTTCTATAATTGTCTACCGAATTCTTAATATGCCTGCCATTAGTTAAAGTTTCTTCTTTGGAAGTTGTACAAGTTGCTTTTCAGGGCTAGTTACTTTACAGCTGGCGCCAATAGCTAGCAAAGGTGACCGGTTGAACCTGTCTACTGTACCTGTGTCTACATACAGTGGCCGTTACTCTAAGAAACAGTCATATGCCCAGATGATATCAAATCCACAACCTCTTGCACAGCTTTCACACACACTACCAGCTGCACCACGGACACCTACATTTGCATAAACTTAATATAAACAAAATCAAAAGGATTCTCTGGCAAACTACTATGTTCTTAGTTCCACTTTCACAAAAATAGTGTGATCTAAAAATGGTTTTTGGACTTGAGATCTGATCTACAAATCAGGGCTGTATAGGTTAAGTATTTCAGGGTTTAGCTAGACCCATAAGAGTTTAAACAACTGGGGCTTAATACCTCCTTTAACCAGAATTCATACTTTATAATGTGTTCGAATCCAAAGAACCCAACGATATCTCACATCAAATGGTTTAGGACACCTATATATATAGCTTTTCAAACTTTCGCACCTTCAAAAGTCAAAAACAATAAAGTTTTCAAACAGATTTAAACACATTTTTGAGTGTTAGACTTAAGAACGGTCTTGAAGAGCTAAGATTCGGTGGAAAGAAGAACAGAAAGAAGTTTTTAACATAATTTCGAAAGAGCCGCAAGCTTTAAAAGAGCGAGAATATGAATTTCTGAGCAGATTTAAAGGTGAGTCGAAAAAATATACTTAGGAAAGAGCTATAAAAGTTCAGAATAGGATGAAATGAAGGACGATCCAAGAACAGAAATGACTTATGAGACGTTTGGCTTACTGTGTCACCTAAGAAAGTAAAGTACCTTTAAGCGCAGATTTAAGGGATAATCGGGGCTTTATACTCAAGAAAGGTTTTAAGGCTTAAGACTCCTGGAACAGAAATCCCAACGATTTTTCAAGCTTTTCGAACTGCCTTATCTTCATTAGCCTGAAAATAAATAACTTTCCAAACAGATGTAAGCTAAATTCGAGTCGGTATCATTAAGCATTAAAATACGGCAATATTAAGAGCGATTCTGGTATAGAAATGAGTTTTTGACAGTTTTTTTAACTTGAAAAATAACTTTCTGTCTGTAAGAATCTATTCTTAACTTAAGAATGGATTTTAAGTATTGAAGTTTGATAGAATTTCAGCCATTTCAATCGAGTTTTTGACAGTTTTGGGAGTGCTTTAACCTCGAAAGTTTGAAACAAATTCAAGTCTGGATTTGCTGAGTATATGAAAAGGGTTTCTCGTTAAATATATGTATTCCAAATAGGCAGTGAACCACTGCTGCGGTTTTATAACTCTGTGAGCCGGCATCCATATATTTGAAGGTTTGGACTTTATTTGTTGAAATTGAACATGTTTTTGCACTGCTTCTCTCAACTTGAGGCTGGTGAACATGTCTTAACAACACACACACACACAAACCCACGCACACTGGTCTTTCAACTTGTCTTGCAATTTTGTTTTCTGCTATGTTTCGGGTTAGGGGCGAATGATGGGGCGTTGCATCCTGACACTTGTCCGTCCTGTTTACTGTGTTTTGCTGTTGCTGCTGCTGCTGATGTTGCCTGCCATTGCATAAATGCCTTTTAAGTCGCTTTAATCTCCTTACATTTCAAGTTGTTTGCTGTTACTGCATAATTAATTAGTGAATCATGGCACAGAGAATAAAAGTGAAGACGATGATAATGACAAAGTTGGAGAGCATTTGAGGAGTGTTGAAAGTGTTGCACAGCCGCCTGTTTACAGCACGCAAACACTTACACACACACACATATACAAGAAGGACAAACTCACGTTTTGCCTTTTTGTTGTCACTCTCTGGCACTTCATTCATCAGCATTTCCTACCGCACTTTTAATGAAGCCCAAAAGGAACTGGTAAGTTCTTTAAACCCTTCTACAATTTGATGTAATTTTATAAAAGAAGAACGAAATCCAGTTTAATTTATCTAGAAAATTAAGGCAAATCTTGTATCTGTGTACAAATAAGCAAAGCAAATAAAGGAAAATGATGCTATTGAATATTGTAAGGCTATTTGAAAATTAAAACAAGTTAATAATAATTTATATAGCCGAGCTAACTAACATTTCGAATGACCGCCTACTGCGCCACGTTGTAAGCTGCATTGATTAAAAACATTGTTTTAGCTCTGTCTTCTACCAGAAACGTTGCAATACTGTAGACAATTTCAAATTAACAAATTGCATGACCACCTACTGCGCCACGTTTTAAGCTGCAATTCAACTAAAGACATTGATTTAGCTCTGTCTCTTCTACCGGAGATGCTGCAATACTGTTAAAAGTTTCGCATTAACAAATGGAATGACCACCTACTGCGCCACGTTTTAAGCTGGAATTCAAAATAAAAACATTGTTTTAGCTCTCGCATCTACCGAAATTGCTGCAATATTGTAGGAAATTTCGAATTAACAAATAGAATGTCCACCTACTGCGCCACGTTTTAAGCTGCAGTTCAACTAAAAACCTTTGTTTTAGCTCTGTCTTCTACTGGAAATGCTGAAATACTGTAGGAAGTTTCAAATTATTAAATGGCATGACCACCTACTGCGCCACGTTTTGAGCTGGAACTCAACTAATAACATTGTTTTAGCTCTGTCTTTTACCAGAAATGCTGAAATACTGTCGGAAGTTTCGAATTAACACATATATCGACCACCTACTGCGCCACGTTTTAAGCTGCATTTCAACTTAAAACATTGTTTTAGCTCTTTCTTCTACCGGAAAAGCTGCAATACTGTAGGAATTTTTCAGTTAACAACTGGTTTTGAACCAATTTCGAAGATTTTAATTGCCAGTATCGATTTACAGACAGTTAAAAATTTCTTCTTCCTATAATCATATTCTAATACAGCTTGAAAACTATAAACATCACCAAGGCTTTTTTAATCTTTCAACACTTTAAAGAATTAGCCAACGGAAATGAAATCAAGTAAGAGCGCTGCAGTTTCTACAAAATAGGCTTTACACTCAGAAAAACGACTGGCAGAGTTCTAGAATGATAAGATAACTTATACATTCATTTTTAAGTGTGTTTTGTTTCTGGATGTACATAAATTAGGCACAAATCATTATAGAATCAAAAATCCAGCAATAATCATATTGAACCAAAAACAAACGTTCTTGAAACAAGAACTTTCCCTAAGCAGACAATTTTAAGCAGACTCATTCTGTATTCAAGTACAAAATATGTAAGATAAAGAACAAAACAGACTTACAATTCAAGCTGCTAACAGTATGCAAAGGAAAATGCTAATTTTGTTTACAATTCCCAAGTGGTTCTAGCACTTTGATCAGGGAGTCATGGCATTCTAGGCTTGAAAACAAATTGGGAATGGGAATTTGTACCCTTTTTAATAAACTCCTAATATATTTCAAGAATTTATTATATTTTGTTTGACTATTTTGTTATTATTCCTAGAAATTCAGTTTTAATTTTAGAAAATAATTCTTAAATCAAGTATTTCGGGTCTAGACTGAGTCAAATATGGCTTAGCTAGCCTGCAATTCGTTAAGTTTCTCCCTGATTTACTTTCAACCAGAGCTCTTATACATTTTTTTTATCAAGAAACTGCCGTACTTACGATTTGAACATAAAATTGAAGTCAACTCAGTGGAACTTTACATACCTGCAAATATAAGAGATAAATAGAATGAAAAATTAGAGAAAAGTCGGTTTAGTTTATACAAATTAAGCAAAACTTAAGCTATTCTACAGTTTAACCTGAATCAAACATACATTTCTTAAAATCTAATTTTATTTCTTTCCCCCCCCCCAATTCTTTTCCAGCATAAACTTAAATTAACAACTTTCCCTCTGTAGGTTTTTCTAATGGCCAACCTCAACAAGCGTGCACAAATGACAAGGCAGATTATACACTTTCTTGTGCGCTTTTGTCCTTTCCACTGCTCCTTGCTGTCATCAGCTTCTGCCTTTTGCAGGCAGAGCTTAAGCTGCACTTAAACACAAACTGGGACACAGTCGCTCAGTTGCCCGCATCCTCAGTCGCGGCACTTTAAAATGTAGCAAGAAAATTGGTAATTGCTGCAGGTCACACGCACACACACACGCACACAAAAGGACCTCAGAAGCCGCAACAACATCTTTCCCAGCACAATTACAACCGGATGCCAGGTTGAGTAGAAATGCTGGCTCATCACACTGAGATTGGCAGCTGGCGTGTGTTGGGTAAAGTGAATTTTGATATTGTCTAGCAGCAGCACAGCACTAGTTTTTATTGCCGCTCTTGCCCTGCTCTAGGTGTCAATCACATAAAATTTGATGCAACGCCACGCCTTCGAATCTGAACTGGAACTGTCATAAAACCAAATGGGCAACCGAGGAGCAAAGCAAAAAACTTTTGCCACACAAACACTTTAAAACCCATTTTCCGAGGCCACAAAATGGCAATCCCCCTCCCACCCCCTACCACCGCCTTATTGTCTTAATGTTTCCGTCAGTAAAAACAGAAAAAAAAGTCAGGGAATTCATGCGAAATTTTCAACTTGGGAGCCACTTAAGCAACCAGAGCAGCAAAGCAGAGAGTGTCCGAAACTCTAATTTAGTTTGATGGGCGTGTCACAGACACACAATTTTCACATGTTGCATTTTCCCCATTTTGACCACGCCCCCATCCCCACCAGCCCACCAACCCAACTAACCACCCTCCTGCTGCTGGAGTTTTATGTGTTTGTAATTAGTTTTCCAAACTGGCGGAAATGAAATTGCTTGCAATCATTTTTCAAAAAATAGTAAATGGTATATTTTGTAATTTGAAATTAGCGCCAAGCCAACAGAGATAATAATAAACAACAGCAGGCGATCCGCCCCTTGCCGGCCCTCTCACAGCCCCTGCCTGCTTGGTTGGCAATTTACAAAATGTGCGTTAAGCTCACTTTTTGCTGAAGCAAGAAAATTTTAATGAATTTTTTGGGTTTGGGGCGGGGTGGGGACGAGTTGTGGGGGGAGGGGACTGGCATATTTGTAGTACAACTTGGCCAGCAGAAAGTGTTGCCTACTTATTTGAGAACGGTTAAGAAGGAAATTAAGTGTTGCAGCAGGCTAAATGAGGTAAGGATTTTCGTTTTTGAGGCTAAACGCAAAAAAGGAAAGCTTGAAATTTATGCGAACAATTTCTGGAGTGAAGAATCTTTGAAGATGGTAGATAATAGTTAAAGGTTGGATAATTTTTCTGTATAAATAAAAAGAAATTGAGGATTTTTATGACAGAATTTATATGCATTGCTACAAATTCATATGTATCCGGCTCGAAGGACCTTTTATCAATGTCGGAATGCTCAACTTCCACCATTTTTTGGCGAATTCCTCAAAACAATTAAAAAACACGATCAAGTCTAACTGTAAGACAGAAAAGTGTATGCCCAGCTTGAGTTTTGATGCAGCAGTGCAGTGCTGCTTCAGCGATCTTTCTATTGCTCATAACTCGACTTCCTTTTGTCCGATTTTTATCACTCCTTTGGCCAATCGATAAATAATTTGGATTTCTATATGAGTTCAGAAGGTACAAACTTTCTATCTCTAAAACTGTGGAAGATATGACGTTTTTTCTCAACTAAGGGGGCGTGGCAAAAAACTGAAAGCTTGCTTGAAATGCATGCAAGTATAAGAAACATATCTTCCATACAAATAGAATCTCTTAACATAGAGTTATGCTTGATGTTATCTACATACATGGACTTATTAATGGGGAAATCGACTCATCAGAGTTGGTTTGCCAAATTAATCTTAATGTTCCTAGTAGATTGTCCCGTTATTTTAACCCCTTATCTCCAAATCGTTGTACTACTATGCTTTGCATGGTCCGTTTAGAGTCCTCTATGTTGTTTACAATAAACTCTTCCGCTTAATCAAACTTCTATTCCTTCCGGCTTTCGTGTCTCACGTTGACGGCTCGGTGGGTCGGGCGGGAGGTGGGCTGCTATTTTGCCTGGGGTACGCGCTTAACAAGCTTCGGCTTGTACGACAACGTCCCTGATATCTGTTTGCTCATATGAACAGCCAGAAGGCTTTATTGACTATATTCTAGTTTTCGGTGCATCCGACTAGTAGGATCCATATCAACGAACTTTGAACATTCTTCCGCGTTGTCTATCCGGCTCGAAGGACCAAAAAACCACCTTGAAATGCTGAACTTTCAATATTTTTTGTCAAATTCTTAACATAAAAGGACCTAGGTACATTTCTATTATTCTTCAAATTGATGTAGATCCGGCTCGAAGGATTAAAATCCATATTTGAATGCCTTTAATAACTTTATAGCAAATTTCTTACCATTCAATTTATGTAAGATTTCTTCTTTTACAAATTGATGTGGTAGGATCGCTAGGTTGAATACACCCACAAGAAAACCTTCCCCTTCTTAACTCCTTAGTTACTTACTAAATCACTGAACAAGACAATAAAAAACTCACTGAACAACTCAATAAGCAAGAGTGAGTGAACAAAAAACAAGAATTGAAGAAGAGTATGTTCACTTGAGGCAACTCAAGGATACCACAGCCATCTAGTTTGGGTATATATCATCGCAGTTCTGGCTTCGAAAAGACTTTAGGTCTTAGTGATTGGTCTGGGAAGTAGTTAAACTACTACTGATTCAGTTTAAGTGGTTTGTAGTTGTCATTTTTGGCCATATCTGCCTGCTGCATCTATTATTGTTGGTAGCATTTGCACATATCAATGTATATCCGGCTCGAAGGACCAAACTGAATAATAATTGCTTCACTTTCATAACTACCTCCTGTTTCTTTCACAGTATTCCAAAAAACAAAGCTTAAGTAACTGATTTAAGTATAAGAAGACTCAAAACTAATCAAGTACACACTCCTTTAAATGAAAACCGCCAATCAAGCTTATAAACAAGTTAAAGGCATACCAGAAGTCTACTTTTAAACGCATTGATTCACCTTGTTATTAATTTACAAAAGGAAAAACTCATTATGGCTGATAATCTGCCTTGGAATTGACATAACCCCCACGCCACCACCTATATCAATTCCCTGGGCTGGCATATGCCTGGTTCTATTTACTTTGTCTGCCAACATTATCATCATCATTAAATGTCATTATGTAAATAAAAACCAAACAACAAGGAAAATGGAAAATGCTGCTGATTTGGCCAAACTTTTCAATGGAATTACATGGAGGGAAAGAAGCTAAAAACTCTTAAGCCCAGTTGCCCCGACAACGTGTGGAGCCTAATAAACTTGGGCATGCTCCATAAATATGCGTCGACAATTCCCTTAGGCACAGCGACGGGATAAAGCGTGAAGTTTGCCAAACACACGCACACTCTCACACACACAAAAACACAGGCCAAGCAAATACGAAATTAGAATCAGGCTTTGGTGACACTTTTTCTTAGCTGCCACTGCCTCTTAAATGCCTCGCTGCGCGCAATGAATTTGTTATGAATTTATATTCTCCACAGGAGCAGGAGAATTTGGCAGGCAAATGAAAGTAATAAGTTCCATGTGGCTGCATCCTCCTCCCAGCAGGAAGTAGGCGGTAGACAAACGTGCGACAAACGACAATGATTACGCTTTGAGTAAGACAACAGGCAGGCAGGCAGGGGGGCTGGGCAGACATTCCCTGTTTCCCACCCAGGTTAACTCCAATTCGGAAGGCACATAATGCCCGAGACAATGCTGACAATGTCGTTTGGCCCGCGAAGGGCGCGAGAGAACATTTCTATTTGGCATTGCTTTCGTTTTCAATTTGGCTGCCATCGCCGCATCATCTTCAACGCCAACGGCAAAACTGGCCAACAAAATGGCTGAGTGGGAAAACCGTGGGAGCGGCGGAGTGGGTCGGAAAAACAATAAATATTAAAATAAAATTTGTTATGGGCGACAAAACTGACACAGACATTGTTGGTTAAATGCTTTAAACGGGCAGAAGGAAATTTGTACTTGTAATTTGCATGTTGCTAGGAGCTTAGGGAGTGGAGATTTAAAGAGTTGAGCTCTCACGTTGGGCGCCAAATTTGAAGTTAACCGTATTGATACAATTTTAGGGTTGATTTTGGAAGTAGTAAAGGAGTAAATCAAATGTGAAGCTTCTGTTTCTTCTTATTTTCGTTCAGGAGTAAGTGAAACTTCAGTTAAAAGCTCTTTGTCAATTTTAGACTAAGGTAAAATTTTGATCTTTTTTGTACTTAAGTTATATGTTGGTATAGATTAAGCTTAAAAGGCATTTTATTAGTTTTTATGGCAGAAAATTAGGGCTTTAGTCTTTATATAACTTCGTTAGTAACATTTTGAGCCTCACGTAGCGCGCCAATAATAGTATCTACAGCTTGAAAAGCTAATAACCGGGCTTAAAATGTTTGAAATCAGTTTGAGAAATCATTTCAAACGTTTGAGTCTTAGGACTATTTATTCGGAATGAAAATTCTCCAGGATTTTCTTCCAATCGAATTTCATCTTTGCACTTCACATATAACGCCATCCAAGTGTGGTTTAATGTGAAATCCATTCAATGAAATCAACTAGAGAATTCTGGGAAACCCCTGAAGCTATTTTAAAGCCATTTAGAGCTTCACGTTGGGCGCCAAGTTGAAATATAACGTGCTTAAATGCTGGAAAACTAAAATTTATGGGTAAACTAACCATTTGGGTTGTTTTCTATAATATATATTCATGTTGGGCGCCAAAAAATGCTTAAACTACTTGTAAGAAAGCATAATACATTCGTACAAGTCATTTAAAACAATTAAAGCCTAATTTTAGGCGTTTTTAATATGAAAAATATGAAATATCTAAAAAAATACTTAAATTTTAAGTGAATTATTAAGTTTCAAAGAACAAAAAACCAATATTTACTTTCCCTTCGCCACCGAATTCTCAATTACATTTGCACCATTCTGCACACAGAACCCCAGTACAGCCGCCGCCCATTCAATTAGAGTCCATGACAGACACGCCAAATACACAGACAGTTACATCTATCTACGCTACTCCAGCATTACCACTTGCTGTTTATAATTTTATCAACTTGTATAAATATGACAAATCGCTTTATGACTTCTCACGCAGCTGGAGACAGAGGAATGTGCACAGGAGGGACACAGATACGAGGCGAGCACGCCTCAGGCAACAGCAGCAGCCACAACAAGCATAACTAAAATCATCAAGAAAAATGTTTTGCACTAAATCAGCAAGCAGCAGCAGAACCGACGCCCAAGTTGAAAGGTTGTCCCGTATCAGGGGTGCAAAAAAAAGAAGGAAATGAAAACCGCAGGCAGCAACCGGCAAGGAGTACGACGACGACAATCTCCGAGGCTGAGAGGCCAAGTTATGGTCCGCCCTTTTTTTTTGTGTGTAACGTGCAGCTTATGCGCTTTTCCGCCTCACGCGCTTTTCCGACAGCTGCAACGAATGTTGATGTTATCGAAGAGTCCATGTTTTTATTCGTGAGCTTCTTCCACTCGCAAGTAATTTGCATAATTATGTTTCTTTCTTTCCTTACGCTGCCGCCTTGTTAAATTGAGCATTAAATTCGCTGCTTAAATATTTGAGACCAACTTAATTAGTGGCGGGTGCAAGAAAAAAAAAGCTCAGAATAATTGCCTCGCATATCAGAAAGGTAGTTGCTAATGTGATGAAAGGTAAGTATAAAATTCTTTCAAAACCTGCTTAGCAAAGTTTAGCACAAAATAAAGTCATAAAATTAGGGAAAAAGTTGGAAAATCTATGCTATGGTATGCTTAGGTTTTAAGAATGAAAGATAAAAAATGTTGTCTCTATGGCTGTTTATAGACAGAAAATATTCCTTAATCGCAGGCCTTTTAAGAAGAATGTATTAAGTATTAGTAAGAAAACGTGACTATATTAATTCTTCAAATTTACACTTCGAAGAGAAGAAGAAAAGCGAATGAATGAGAATGACCATCAGCTTGTAAACAGTTTAGTCGGTTTATGCTATTTGGTTATACAGTATACATTTTTCGACTTTTTAAGCGTTTTTCTTATCGGGTGGCAACGCCAAAAATGCTCAGTAAGTTTTGCCATGCAAATTTTCTGTTTTATTGTTAAGATTTCAAAAAATAAGCGCTTAAGAAATTATCGTTTTAACAGTATTTGGTTTTAGACACCTCTGTTGTGTTAACATACTGTTAATGTTATGTTATTTGATTTAAGGTCTTATCAAAAAAACTTCTCTTTTTGAGTTTTGAATACAGAATTTAAGCTCAACGTCAAGGTAGTACTTGAAAGCTGAATTTGTGCGCTCAATCACGGTGGGCAGCTTTTAAAATCTAGCTTTAAGTATGTAATTCAGCTATACAAAGGATTTGCTTTGATTAAAGTAACTAAATAAGTAGACAACTCACTTCTATAAAACACTTCTCTATAGAAAATACTTCTCTTTTTGAGTTTTGAATACAGAATTTAAGCTCAACGTCAAGGTAGTACTGGAAAGCTGAGTTCATGCGCTCCATCACGGTCGCCAGCTTTGTAAAATCTAACTTTAAACATGTATTTGATTCTTATAAAGGACTTTCTTTGAGCGGGGTAGCTAAATAAGTAGACAACTCACTTCTGAATGATCTAAGAAGTTTTGAGTTATATTGAACTGCATTTAGAGCAAAATACGGGATTTTTTGGCTTATTATCAATTTCCTTGTTTTTTTACAAATATGCAAGGAAGAATCCTGGAGTAAGGTAGCTTAATAAGTACACAAAGCTCATCTGTGAGCATTTTAATTAGGTGTTTGGAAATGTTAAGCTGCATTAAGTGCGAAATTCCAGCTCTTTTTGGCTGGAAGCACGGTCGCCAACTTGGGTCACTTTATGTAATGCATCTTTCCAATGCCAATTTCCATGTATAGGAAATATTTCAAGAACAATGGTATAAAATAGCTAAATAAGTAGACAGTGCTCATCCCTGATCATTTCAAAGAACTGTTGGGACACACTGAACTGCGAAGGGATCATTTTTTGCTAAATTCACGGTCGCCACCTTAGGCAAATTTAAGTAATGCATCTATTTAACTATCAATAGTAGAGTTTAAGTTCATAAACTGATTTAATAAGCAGGCAACTCACATGTGTGACCATTTTAAAGCAGTATTTAATAACAGTTTCATCTAATCTAAACTGAATGGCTGAATGGCCAAAAGGTGATAATCTTGAAAATAAATTGATTTTCGCTGCCATAAAATAACATTTTTTCGTATTACTCTGCAATCCCTCTGCTCCCCCCTGACACTGAACACAATTGCCGCCGGTTTGTCTTTTATGTAACATCTTGTTTTGTTTGCTTTCTCCTCCGAAAACAGCGCTCCCCTCCGTCCTCTCCATTGGGTATGCTACATAATTTTGTCACTAATCCGGGGCAATAAGATTGTTTAATTTTGCGCTAAACTTAACGCTTTCTTTGCTCTTTTCTTTGTACCTCCGCCCCTCCTCCTAGTCATTTGCTGTTATTGTGCTGGCGTGGCTTGTTTTTGTTTGCCCACTCAGGCCCATTCCTGTTCACCTTCATCTCCTGGGCTTTCTGCAAAGCTATGCAAATTGAGGCACACACAGAGACAGAGACACTGAGGCAGACACACACCTGGCCCAGGACCAGAACCAAAAAAGGGAAACGAAGTCGAGAAGGTCTCATGTGCATTGGCATACATTACCCTCTAGTAAATGTTACAATCTAGCCCCCCCATCTACTCCGCCCCCTCAGTCGCAGTGCTTTATTTGCACAAAAGCGCGCGCCAGGACACAAGGAGACTCTTCGTCTTCTGCTTGCCTCATTTCGTTTGATTTTGTGCTGCTGCTGCTGCTGCTGTTGCCGTTGCTGCTACTTTTTATAGATTGCTGCCTCCTTTTGCCTTTTTGTGTGATAATAAATTTGCTTTGGTCTAAGGCAACAACACTGGGGGATTGCAGCAGCAGGAGTAGGCCCTTGCCTTGCCCTGCCTTGCCTTTCTTTCTGGTATTTTTATGCAAACAATGCTCGAGTGTATGCAAATATTTGAGTTTTAAGTGTGTTTTCCCCACACACACACATGGCAGGACGAAAGCAAAATTAAAAACCGACACAAATGAAGCAAAAAAGAAATCCACAAGGAGCCAGTCTGAAGGGGATTCTGCCCACAGACTCTCACACACACACACACGCACACTTGTTCATTTTGTTTCAATAAATGTGAAAATTATTAAATTAAGTGACTGCCTCTCCCTGGCACAGTCAAACATATGAAGCAAAAGTGGGTTTATGTTTATAAGCAAATAAATTACTGTGTAAATAGGTTAAATTCTCTCGCATGAGCTTGGTAAATGTACGCCGAAGGGCCTACCCCACCCCATTCCTTACACACATACACACACAGTCACATCTCCGGGGTAGGAGCAGGGAAAATTGGGAATGGGAAAAGGAAAAGCAACAGTAAGTGCGTGCAGAGGTTGTCTTGAGGGACCTGTCTTCTAAATTCTGGCAAAGTGTCGCGTGGCATTTAATGTGACAATTAAATTTCATTTAAAATGCACAAAGACGGCGGCCTCCTTGGGAGAACCTTGAGGCATATGTAAGTGAATTTTACGAACATTTTCAAACGGAAGGAGTGGAAGCAGTGGAAAGAGCTAATCAATAAATGGCTTAGCTGTTTCCGTTTTAAAGTCATTTAAAGTTCTTGCAGTTTGCTTTCCTTTAAACTCAAAATCAAATCAAATTTCATCTACTCTCTCCCCTTCGTTCTCATCTTCAATAAACACATTCCTAATCAGAGAATTTTCACGCTATGTGTGTGTCTGCGCGAGATGGAAGGAAAGCAATAATTGTGGCGAAAAAATGTTGTGGCAATACAGCAAAAGTTACGCAAAATGAAAGGAAAGTAATTAAAAAGTGCGATGAGCAAATAAAAAATCAAGAAATAAGTGGAAATTAAAACGAAACGAAGTTGCGAGCAAAAAATTTGTTGACGCTTGCCATTAAGCTCCAAGCCGCTGCCGTTGCTGCCGTTGCTGCTGCTACTGCCGGCTGTCAACGGCCACGTTGGAAAGGATTTAAGCCAAAAATAATGATAATAATAATCATAATAATGAGTGAGAGACAGATTGTCACAAGTTGTCATAATGAATGTGCCAAGAGGCGTGATAAGTAGGGGAGGTGGAGAAAAGTGAATGAAAGGGGAAAGTGTGGGGGGAAGAGTTATTAATTTGACCTTAGAAGGTCGAAAAGCTTGAAAACAGCTGGAGAAGATCATTGTGAAATGTGAAAATAGTTTACAATCATTCAAAAAGGGTGGATGAAACAAATGGAATGGAATACTAATAAAACAAATGGTTGAGAGGGCAGAAAGTAAATCATTTTCATTTTATTTATGGCCTAATTAGCAATGGAACGACTGGAATTAAACAATGAATCTTAAAAGTCCCTCAAAAAATGGTATAACATGCCAATTAGCTGCTCAGAGTACTTTTTTAGGGTAAAAGAATTGTCATAAATATAAGTCATAGGTTAAAAAAATGTGAAACAACTGAGAAGGAACACCAAATTGAAAGTTATTATTAAGAAATCGTCTCAAATCTTATAAAACTGATCAGCATACCTGCACTAGTTTTAAACCACACTGAAACAAAACACTTTGCCGTTATAAAACAAATGGAATGGAACGCCGAATGCTTATAGGTTAAAATAAAGACTAAAAACATATCTCCAGCAGAGATTTTGCTTTAAAACATTATAATATTTGAAAAGGTATCTTAAATGCAGCCTTTTGTCTTGAAAGAACTGAAATGAACCGCTTAAAATGCTTAAAAATATAGGAAATGGTAAGAAACATGATTTGATTGACAGCTCTAAAGCTTTATAACACGTTTAGTGCAGAAAATACTTTGAAAACTGATTTAAATTATTGAATTCTTCAACCTTCTGCATCCTTTAATCATTTGTAAGGTTCAGTAGTGCCGACACAGCAAGATTAAAAAGTGGAATGGTGGAATGAAACACTTTAGTTATAGTAACATGTCAAATCTTTATGATTAAGGCGGTTTTTAACATCACTTCGTAAGTCTATATTCTCCGAAACAATGGAATTGAAACACACAAATCAGATAAGCTCATAATATAAAAGCAAATTGATAAAACTTAGTTTTATAAGACTGTAACACCTGGAATGGAACACTTAGGGTTCAAAAACATCAAGTTAAGACTTTTAAAGTGGTTCCCTGAAGCAACACCAAAGCTTGGAACGTAATTGAACCATGGGTACACCCATTTTCCAACGCATCTTCATTAATTTATGAAAGACATTTTATTTAAGTCCCACTTAGATTCAGCTGCTGACATTTATACGCTCTCTGTCTATCCCCTGTCTCTGTCTCTTCTCTTCTTTCTCTCCTGCCACACACTTGAAATATTACTCATACGCCGCATAGGCCAAATTGTTTTCAATGGGCAGGTCTTTCCGTTCATCTTCCACCCAGCACTTCAAGCTGTCTGTGTATCTTCCCTCTCCCTGTGTGTGTGTTTTTATGCCGCTCAAGTGTAAGGTAAACAAACACAGACACCAAGGAAAGGTAAGACAAGTCAGAACACATTTCGCCTTCTGGGTGAGCTCTTGAAACTATTATAAATGTTGACAATAATGGCTTTTTAAGCCTATTCCCCTAGCATCGCCTCGCTCCACCTCTTCCTTTCCTTTGACAATAAATGTCATTTAAATGGAATGCCTAATAAGTCACCTTGATGTATGTGTGTAAGGCAGAAGGAAAACCTGAGCAGGAAATCATTTTGTTTGGCACTCATATTTATTAAGTAAGCTGACACTATGATTAGTGAGCCATTTGAATGCACTGCCCAAAAAAAAAGCCTGCTTTTAATTGCCAGCCAAGGCTTACAAGCGTATTAAGGAAGCAGAAAAAGAGCGAAATCAGGCTCAGGCGCTTTGATCAGACGATGGAAAAACAAGAAAAAAACGAAACTGAGATTGCCAAGTTAATCCATAATCTGTGACAGCATATGCAAATCATGTTTGACAGCGTCAAATGGTAAAATGGGTGGGCAAAAAAAGGAGAGGAAAACACACTCACATGATACATGACTTTGCTAGGAGAGATTATAATGCCCGCTGATTGTTTAATCGCTTGGAAAGTGATGGAAAAGTTGGCTATAAGTCGACCCACCATTTTGCGAGCGCAAGAAAAGTGGGAAGCGGAAAAGCATTCGAGTGAGTGTGCCCTTGGTTTTTTTTGTTTTGGGGTAACAAGTTAACATTTCCATATGCCAGCGAGAGATAATTTGATTAAAGAATGAAGAGTGAGAGAAATGAAAACTTTGAATAATGTAAGAGGGCAGGTTGATAAGTTTCAATGAAACATGGAGAGAGAGACCAAGGTACAGTCAAAGCAGTGGTCTTCGCCATATAAATGAGCAGTATTCCATTTGATTACCTTAAAAAGTGTAAAACAAACACCTAAGCATATGATATTAAGATCTCTTTGACTCATTTGATATTTATTTGAAACAAAATCGAACGAATACCATGAAAAAGAATACATCTGTTCGCAAATCACGGTCGCAATGCCTCAAAAAAACACCCAATTTAGCATGTTTTCGAACCGGAAAAGGCTAGACAATAAGAGGTTTATGTCGAATGAAATCGTAAATATTTTAATATTTTTTAAGGTATACAAAATGTTAGAAGCTTCCGCTTAAGCACGGTCGCCACGTCAAAAATGCATAAAAATATTGCATATATATTTAAGCCTGAAGCTGTAGGATAACTCAAAAGGTAAATATTTTCATTTATGACACCAAAATGTAAGCATTTTTTACTATAGCACGGTCGCCATGTCAAAAATCCTTACAAGTTCTGCATATATTTCAGCCTGAGGTAGGAAAAGATTTAGATTGATTGAGAAGGTAAATAAGTTCATCGTTGATAGAAGATTTGGATTGAGTGAAAAGGTCTATACATAGATTTTTAAAAGGAATACAATAAAGTAGGAATATTCCACTGAAGCACGGTCGCCATGTCAAAAAACCCATAAAAATTCAGCATTTATATCAGCCTGATAAAGGCCAATGTTTTGATTTGGGATACCAAAATATAAGGATCTTTCACAGAACCAAGCTATATCACATTTTCCAGCCTGTAGAATCGGCTAGATAATAAGATATTAAGGACAATATTTTGATTACTGGAAATGCATCGAAAAACGCAAAAAAAAATATCAAAATGTCATTGACTTATTAAGCTGCCCCGCGCTACCGTTTCAAGTGTCCAGTTTCCTACCAAAACGAAGCTAACAAAAACACTCCAAAAGCTAACTGCTACAATAGCTTATTGATGCAACACTTGAACAATCAATAAGCCAGCATTTTAAGTAAACTTCTTTCATTTCACAATGGCCTGACTAATGCTTTTCCTGCTGCCCCTTCCCGTTCCCTCCGCCCAAGGCGTATCATCAACACTGAGTGATAATAAATATGCGACCATTTTCAAATGGAGGACAACGTGGCGCCAATGTTGATAGCTGCACACACACACACACACACACACATAGATAGATATAAATGGCGAGGGGTTGGCTGGAATAGTTATAAACAGTAAAAATGTCTAAAACGTCTGCCAATCCGAAGGGATAAAAATCTCTGGCCCCGCAACAATAACAACAGCAACAACAACAACAAACGGCAGTAAATCATTTTCAGCTGCGAGACGACTAGTTCCATTTGGAATTTTATTGTTGTCGCCAAGTTTTGTCCCCAAACCCTAATACTTTGTGCTGCGGCAGTAAACATACCGAAATGCTTTTTGAATTGTACTTTTTTCTGCTCCTTGCTCCTGCCACCGCCGCCGCTGCTGCTGCTGCTGCTGCTGACGTTTCTCCTCGTTCAGTCTGATAAGCGTGATTGAATTGATTTTCTATTTTTCTACTTTCTTTTTTTTCTGCGCCACTTTGCTGATGGATATCAATTGAAATGCTTAAACAGGCGCTTTGCGCATTTTCAATTCTATTTTTTTTTCTCCTATATTTGTTGATTTTAGCCAGCAACTTAAATTGTGCTGTCAGAGAGCTTAGGCTTTCAATATTGATTTCGTAGGAAAATTGTTGCTGCCATGTTTCATGTTCGACCCGTCTAGGCCTGGGCAAGCATAGGCGGAAGTAATCCATTGATTGCACGTCTCAGTCTCAGTCCTTTGGACAGGAAGATGCTTTTTGGGATTCTTGTGACACGTGTTGGGCCATGGATTGAGTATGTCATTGTGTGTGTGTGTGTGAGATAAATATGCATGTTTAGATGGGGCGGTTTGATTAGGTAATTAAATTGGCAGCGGGAACGTTGGGAATGGAACATTAAGAAAGAAAAAACCAGATTTAATTGAACTTAATTCGTTCTACATTTTATTAGTTTAAGTTTAGTCATGGAACAGGTGGAATGGAACACCTGAAGCGAAAAAAATCCAGTTTTAATCAACTTTAATCTAACTTTTTAATACCTGAAGTTGTTCTAAACGTATTGAAACGAGGGGATGGTGCTATAAATTACTCAAAAAAAATAAATAAAACTTGGAACAGTTCAGATTACAAAAATTTACTTTAAAATAAAGTGAAATATCAATTATGAAACCCTTAAGAATTATTTAATTTAATAACGGAGTTGAGTTTAAGAAATAATCGCCAAAAAACCTAACCAAAGCTATTGGTACAGTGGAATGGAACACGAAAAAGTCTCTTAAGTTTAGTAAAACACATATTAAATGTTGTTTAACTAGTTAGAATAAAATAAAAGCAATTTAAAGTGTTGGTACGTTGGAATGGAACATTAAAAAGACTCTTAATTTTAGTTAAAAGTAAAATGCAACTTTAAAGTTGAAAACTCAGATAGTAGGCAGGGAAAGTAATCCTTCCAGTTTGTTTAACCAAATGAAACCATGTTAAAACTATATAAAATAGTAGGAACGCTGAAGTGGAACATGCAGAAATTAAGAAAAGGGCCTTAAAGAAATTCACTCAAAGATCTAGTTCCTACATTTTCACTTTAATCGTCGCAAAACATTAAATTTAAATAAATGTAATGGTGACCCCGACGTTCCAAAACTAATTAAAGTTATAATCCCCTCTCCATTTCAAATAAGCTTTTCCTTTCAACCTCCCCCCCCCCATCCGCACTTCAACTAAAAAGTTTCATTTCATTTCCAACTCCCAGTTCAATTTTCTCATAATATGCAAATCAATGTCTCTAAAGCGACAATTTCCCCTGTGTTCCTTTAAACAAAAGGCAAACATTTGGGCAACAAACATCTATCGATTTCATTGTTGATTAGCATTTTTCAGATTTTCATTAGAATCAAATAATGCCAAAGGTAATTTGAGGCGCCCCACACCCCTCGTGTTCCCTAAACTATTAAGTAAATTGAATATCTTTCTGGTTCATCATTTTTTTTTTTGTATTTTTTAGTCTCACACAGAAAGTTGTGAGACTGAACTGAACTCCTCCACTTCTAAATTACACTAATGGACACCGAAATGTAACCGAGCAAACTTTTCAGATGAACTGCAAGGCAGGCAGCAAAGTGCAGCTGGAGTGGGTGGTGGCCGAGGGACGACTCTGGATGAATTCTGGCGGCAGTCATCATCATCAAATGACCAGCAGAGCAGGGCTCACTAAATAGCCAGCGCTTTCCAAGTGTTTGCCACAAAATGTGTGCACAAGCAAACTTTCAACCATAAATTATGGCATTTATTCAAAAGGCAAACCCAAGGACCTGCAGGATGTTGATCCTTTTCAGTATCTCCGAGCGTATGTGGGCGTCTGTGTGTGTCCATTTAACTCCCAATTGACAGGCCAACTCGAATTTCTGACCGACCTCTGGAGCGCTGTAAAGTGTAGAGAAATTGAATTTCTCGTTAGACCAAAAGCAGCTGCCATGTAAAGCTCATTTAACAATGGCAACCAAGGCCTCAATATGTCGCCTCCACCAACCCATCGTCGTCGTCGTCCTCGTCATCATCATCATCTGAGGAGCAGAGAGCCGGGTACGGTACAACAACAAAAGCATAAAAAGCGCAAGTTGCGCCAATGGCGCGTGCAACTTGAAGGCGCCTGCCGCATGCCGCAGCTTCATTAAAATTGCAGCAGAAATGAAAGAGGCATGTTGGTGAGGGGATGTGGGCGGACGGTTGGGGAGCAGGAAGCGCTGGAGCAAGATGGCCTAACGACGTCAGCATACAATGGAGCATACACAATATGGATGTGTAGGAGGAAAGAAAGGCAATAGAACATTCCACAGAGTGGAAAAGAAATATGGAAAGAGCGGAACCGAGAGCGAGAGTCAAACAGGCTCACTGCTGCTTGCAAAGCACACCACCTCTGGCTCAAGGCGAAGGAACAGTCACATGACATACAGTGGAACCAAAAGATGCCACAGAAGGTACGTAACAAAAATCAAGTCAAAAAAAATGGTTAATATTACTAATAAAATCTAATATTTGCCTGCATGGCCTTTCTTAGACTTGAGAACCGACTATTTTTACAGAAAATGTGCCTAAAACAAGACACATTTTCGGATTTGAATCAAGAAAAGTTGCAACTGTGACTAAAGGATATTTTCTAGAACTTTTAGAACTACCCAAAATTTTGAAATGTGAGGTTTTCCCCGGTTCTTCAATAAAGATGAGTTCTAACTTATTTTAGTTTTACTAACTGCACATAAAATATTAAAAAATAACACTCAAAAATGTCAAAATTTCCAAATTAATAATAAAATCTGGTCACACTAGAATTTGGCAATATGTACTAGACAGTTTTTGGCTTTTTTTAGACTTGAGAACAGGAAATTTTTAAAGAAAAATTGGTTAAAAAGCCACATTTTCATTTTTGAAACAAGAAAAGTTGTAACTGTATCTAGAAAATTTTTCTAGAATATTAAATTATTTAAAAAAAATTTTCAAAATTTCGAAACGTTAGTTTTTCCCCGGTTTTTAGTAAAGATGAGTTCTAACTTATTCAAGTTTTACTAACTGCACTTAAAATATTTAAAAATAGCACTCAAAAATGTCAGAATTTCCAAATTAATAATAAAAATCTGGTCACACTTCTATTTGCTAATTTTCTATAGTTTTTGGAATATCTTAGATTTGAGAACTAAACATTTTTAAAAAAGAATTGTTTAAAACAGAGACACATTACCGTTTTTGAAACAGAAAAAGTTTTAACTGTAGTTGGAAATAATTTCAAGAATTTTTAAAACTACCCAAAATGTAGAAATATGTTTGAAAAGTGAGTTTTTTCCGGGTTTTTCCCCGGTTTTTAATATAGATGAGTTCGGACTAATTCGAGTTTTACTAACTCTACTTAAAGTCTTTAGAATAACGCTTCAAAATTTCCTAATGAAAGTCTGTTCACACTAAGATTTGTCATTTTTCAATAGTGTTTGGCATTTCTTAGACTTGAGAGCTGAACATTTTTAAAGAAAACATGTTATCAAATACACATTTTCGTTTATGAATCAAGAAAATTAGCAACTGTTCTTAGAAAATATTTTCTAGAACTTTTGGAACTACCCAAAATATAGAAATGTGTTTGAAAAGTGAATTTTTTTACGGATTGTTAAAAATCGGACTTCTAATTTTAGCTAATGCCCTTTCGATGATGTGCTTCAAATAAGACAGAACATGTTTGCACAGGAGTAAATTTCTTTTACGATTCATCACTCTGGCCCCACTGTACGTTGCTCAGGACCTCCAAGACAACGACGACGACATCTCGCGTGACCTGAATTATTGGTGGCATATTGCCACTCATTGACTTTGCCGCAATGCCAGTGGCAACGACGAGAGCAAAAACGTAGTGGAATCTTACAAGGATGCGGGGCGCTGCCATCCACCATGGACTTTAAGTTAGTTGACTTGGCAAACAATTTGTGCAGTGCTGCGTCCGCCGTCGCTTTAATCAATTTCTGCTCAAAAATTCAACAGTCAAGACAATGGCTGTGACAACAAGCGACAAGGCTGACAATGGTTGGTGCTGGCAAGGAGAAATGCAACAGGATTGCGCTGGAGCTGCAATCGCATTCGCAGTGTTGTTCGCCGCCGCCGCCTGCTCACAAATCCTTACAAATGTGACGGTGCCATTCTGTGGGCTTTTGTTTGTTTGTCTCGCTTTATTTCTCGACGACATTGCGGTTTAATAATGTGTAAAGTCAAAGTTATTTGATATAGCCAAACACACCCTACACACACATCCTACACACACACACATGTCCCGACTGCAGTTTGTCATTGTTGCTACCACACACTTTTCTTACGCTCGCTTTTCTTCTTTAAATTTATTGGGTTTTCTGTCTGCCATTATTTGTTAGGCACTCGCTCCTTTAGAGCTTCAGTCCTTCTCAAGCCTTGCCCTGCCCTGCCCTGCCCCACCCTGCCACGTCTCATTTCGCGCTTCTTTCCGCTCAGCAAAAAAAATCCGGAAAAAAAATTGAAAATAAATTGAATGACGTTTTTATTGATCCCGATTTTTGTACGCCGCGCGTCCCTTTCTCTGCTTCAGCTGACGCTTAGCTGTCGTTTGGGGAGCAGCAGGCTGACAGATAGACAGACAGGCCATGAGTTGTTGCGGTTAAGGCAAAGGGTTTATGCCTGTAGAGCTTTAACTTTGATTAGTTATCGAAAAAACAATAGTTCAGTGAAACTGTACTACAAATTTTTAGTTTACACTTTCGCAAAGTATTTGCGGAAAATATTCGCAGAATTTACAGTGTTTTAGTTGGAGATTGTTTCAAAATATTTGTTTGGAAACTGTATTCAGTTTAAGTTTTCACTTTCGCCAAATATTTGCGGAAATTTTTTCGCATATTATAGGTTACTCTGTGTTTTAGCTTGCCTTTTTTCCAAATATTGGTTTTAAGCGGTTTTTAATTTTGTGGTTTGAGTTTTCACATTCGCCAAATATTTGCGGAAATTGTTCGCATATTTTTTTTTTATGATATAAGTTACTCTCTGTTTAAGCTTGCCTTTTTTCTAAATATTTGCTTAAAACTGTAATCAATTCTAATGTTTGAGGTTTTACATTCGCCAAATATTTGCGGAAATTGTTCGGATATGTGAAAATGTAGTTTAATTTTAATAAAACTAGAGGATACACAAACTAAGTTTTGCCAAATTTAATTGAATTTTGATATATGACTTATAACATTTACTTTCGCAAAATATTTGCGAAATTATTAGGAAGTGCGGAATTGTGGGAAGTTTTTTTTTAGGTCCGATGTTTTGTTTTTCGTTTTTGCTTAAGTTTCGTTAAACAAAATTAGATTTAAAGTTTGAATTTGCACTTTCGCATAATATTTGCGGAAATTTTAAGCGGAAGAGAGGCGAAGCTAACCTTGATTCTGTTATAATTTTGTTTCTGCTTAAGTTTTGTGAAACTGTATTCAAATATGAGGTTTGAACTTGCAATTTCGCAAAATATTTACGGAAATTTAAATATGCTGTTTGAATTCACACTTTCGCAAGATATTTACAGAACTTTTTCGCAAATGTGCAAATTAATTAAGTTTGTTTATAAGCCAAAAATTTCAAAACAACTTAGTTCATGTTCGTTTCTAAAAAAGTTTTATACAAAAAGCATTCCCTTTGGTAGATGGAATTTAGACTTTCGCTCAATATTTGCGGAAACTTTACGCAAATATGAATATGTTGTAAATTTACCAAGCTAAAGAAAGGTATTTATCCGCTGATAAAACTAAAAACATAAAATATAGCCTGCTTCCTTTCATTCCTTTTTGGCACTGCCTTCAAATGTTTTGAGTGTTCTCATGAAGCAATCCAACTTGCCATACAACGTGTAGGAAATTATTTCACAGAAACAAATTAATTTTGCATTGCTTTTTGTGTGCAGAGGACCCCAAGTGCTTAGCTTGCTTTCCTCATCAATCCAATTTCAATTAAAAAGAATCCATCAAAGTGAATTCAGTTTTCAGCATTCAATCAAAGGGACTCCCATATGAATATCCTAATACTACTACTACTACTTCCATTCGTGAATTTTTCAACCTTTTTTCACATGCACTTTTTGGCATTTGTCAGCGACTGCATTAGCCAAAGACAATGGCAAACTTGTGACATTTTTCTTTCGCCCCGTCAAGGAGCATTTATATTCATTCTGGCCGGGCATTAGTTTTTATTTCCCTGCACCCATATGAAAAAGAGGGAAAATTTTGTTTGTTGGTCCGGCAAAGGGGCGGTTCACTCGCTCTGTGTAAGTCTGGCTGCAATTTGTCAGGCTCGTGACTCGCAGACTCCTCCGACTCTGAATCGGACTCCGCTTCATTTGTTGGCTTAAGTAACTTAACAACTTTACGCTTGCAACTCGCGTACGCGCGACTCCTCCCGGCGACGTTCTCTTGTTTATATTGATAATGTGCCATTTATTTTATTTAAGACATGCGCCCGCTCGATTTGCAGTCACGTTCAAGCAGGAGCCGGAGAGAGCAGGACGAATGAATTGTGTAGGTTTCAGCAACTGTGGAATGACTGCACATGTGTGTGTGTGAGCGCGCGGGAAGTGTGCAAGGACATGCCACAACTTGCTGTTGCATAATGCATTAAGTGCTGGCATCAGTGACGCAGAGGGAAGGGTGCACGGGTTGGGGCTATGGATTGGGTGTATGGGGTTGAGTTATTGACTTGAAGTTTGTTGCGGAATTTCAAAGTGCAACGTGTGTAAGGCATAACAAATTAGGCGTGGAGAAGTGTGAGCGAAGTGGCTGCACCAGCTCCCTGGAACAGATTTTCGTAAAGTTTAAAGTGAGCTAATTGCTATAACACTCGCGCTGCTGCATAAAACTTCTGGAAATTTTATGGCAGAGCTGAAAGTTAGATTTTTGACAGTAAGCTCTCCTTTTGCTTTAATTTTAAATACAAAATATTGATCAATATCTCATAAAAGGGAGCAGAAACTACGAGTTTTTTGACTATATTCTACAGCATATATATAATAATGTGACAAAAGAACATATTTAGTAAATCAAACTGTTTTCCATGAAGTAATTTGTCATTTCGGTTGTTGTTCACACTTAAATATTACTGTTTTTTATTATAACCGCAAACGGTCACACTTTTTTACTGTTTTTTTTTTGCTAGAAAATTTCAAATAACGACCCTTTTATGACTATTTCTTCAATATTGTGGAACAGAAGCCACCTGATATGTATACAAGTCCATAAAATACAATGGCACATTGTTTCAGTCAGCTTTTTAGCTTTAAAGCTAAATAAAAGCTAACTGTTGAGACACGAAAAACTCTCAGTATAGTTTTTAACAATTTGAGAGCAGCTAAAAACGCCGTTTTAGGCTAACGAGCACACTTTTATACTTGTATTTTGTGTTTATACCATAAAAAACTAGGAAAATTTAAAAAAAATAACCCCTATAATCTCAGTTTTTCGTTTAACAGCAGATTAAAAGCTAATTGTTAGGGCACGAAATACTCATAATATAGTTTTCTACAATATCAGAACAGCTAAAAAACCCATTTTAGGCTTTCCTTGGTTCTGAACTTCACTGGCACACTATATCAGTCAGCTTATATGCTTTACAGCTAATTAAAAGCTAATTGTTATGGCACGGAAAACTCTCAGTACAGTTTTTTACATAGGCTTTCCTAGTATCTGTACTTCACTGGCACACTGTAACAGTCAGCTTTTTTGTTTTCACTTAATTAAGAGCTAATTGTAATGTAATGTAACGCTCTTAGTATGGTTTTTTACAATTTGAGTATAGCTAGAAACCCTATTTAAGGCTTTCCTTGTAACTTTACTTCACTGGCACAATGGAACACTGCATCAGTCAGCTTTTGTTAAAGCTAACTAAAAGCTAGTTGTTCTTGCACGACAAACTCTCAGAATTGTTTGAGTACAACTAGAAACCCCATTTTAGGCTTTTCTTGTAACTGTACTTCACAGGCACTCTTTATCTGTCAGCTTTTGAGGTTTACAGCTAATTAAAGGCTAGTTGTTCTGGCACGACAAACTCTCAGAATTGTTAGAGTACAGCTAGAAACCCTATTTTAGGCTTTTCTCATAACTGTACTTCACTGGCACTCTGTATCAGTCAGCTAATTAAAAGCTAATTGTTAGGGCTTGAAAAACTCTCAGAATAGTTTTAAACAATTTGAGAGCAACGATTTAGGCTATCCTTTTCAACCTTTACTTCACCGCTACAAAAAAAAACTAACTGTTATAGTTCTCATATTAGTTCTCAGGTTAAATGTTAATATATCAACATATTCCTTGTCACTAGCTGCCAGATTTACATTAAACACAAACCATTTATGACTGAATAGTCTCTTCAACTATCACAAATAGTTGACGATTCAATGCCCAGCTACAAACGAATCTCAGTAATTGATTTTATTCCTAAAAATAAATTTCAAGTGTCATGGCAGCCAGAGCTTGCCTTACATTAAATTCAAATTGAGTTTCCCATTGGATAATAACTTTTCTTCCATTTGACTCGTTAGTTGTGCCGAGCGCCACACAATTTGCAATTTCTTTTGATTTGATGACAACCGCAAAAGTTTTCTTTTTGCCAATTCCTTTTGCGCTCTCTTTCACTTTCTCCACCCACTTCTTGTCATTCAAAATGAAGAACATTTTGTATTCCAAACGCTATTGATGGGGGCCCACAGCACAGCACAGCACATTCTATCGCTCTCGATGGCCATTGTTGTGTGCGCTCTATTTCGCCAAACTATTTTGCAGCTTTTATTCTTTCTCTTTTCTGGATAAACAAATAATTTATTTTAAATTGGAATAGAAAGAAAATCAAAATAACCACGACAATGTAAATTGAATGGCCATTTGTTTTTGTTGTGCTTAAAAATTTAATTACCCCCGCATTTCCGTGGCGCCTTTGGGCGGCCGGAAATTCGAGCGTCAACTACACAAAATGGTCGAAGCAAGGGCAAAGAAAATGCGTCAAAGTGGCGGGAGCCCTTGTTTTCTCGGGGCTCTTTTGTGGTAGAAAAGAGTTTTCCCTTTTTTCTCATAATTTGCCTGGCATGGCAACTTGACTTTTGTTGCCCAAAGAAAAGAAATGAAAGGGAAGGATGGAGAGAGCGAGGCAGGGTGGGATGGGACAACAGAAATATGTTGCAGCGGCAGTGTTGAGAATATAATAGAAAAATAAGGTGCCACACAATATGGCCGAGAGCTTTACAGTTGGTTAAGTAGCAAAAAAGCGCGCAGCTCAGCTAGGACCTCCTCCATACCCGGGAGGGATACACAGAGCAGCAGAAGCGTTAGCGCCAGAGCATGGCGTGAAAATTGTGTTGACAAGAAAATTATATACCGGAAAATGTTTTATGTTGTGGCCAGGCGATTTGGCTCTAAAGCTTTGTCGTGTGGCTTTTTAAGTTTTTTAGCTGTGGCAGTGAACTGATGTTCAATTTGTTAGAGAGTTGTCAACAACAATAAATAGAATCAAAGGTATGGAATCATCGCGTCGGGGTCACCAGATGACTAATTATCTAATTACTTAAACTAAATAGAAAGGGCTAAAACCTTTGTGAATTGGTAAACGACACAAACGATTGGGACAGTTCTTTACATTTTTATGATTAGGGAAATTACAAAATTTGACCACGTTGGGGTCACCAAAATTTGTGGTTATAAATCATTATATTCTTAAACTTCGGCCAGAGCATTTTGTAACACGCTAATCGGCAGATCTTACACACAAAATGTAGTAGGAGCTCTAGGTTTGAAACAATTTCTTACTGCTGATTAGCGAAAGTGCAAAATTTGCAAACGTCGGGGTCACCAAATGTTAATTTTAAGTGTTGTTTCAGTGTTTTGAACTTGGACCTACAAATTTTAGCTACATTTCCCACCCCCATTTCCCAGAAATTCTAAACTGTTAACAATGAAATACATTCAAATTTAATTTTAACCCATTTTTTTTTAGCCGTGTGCTAATCTGCTACATAGAGCTCACCTAGAAGATGAGAAATCGGCCCTTAATCTTGAAAGCAAAACAACTAAGCTAGTCGGGGTCACCAATTTTTTAATAATATGACTCCAAACTACTAATATTTCTGTTGAAATTGGATTGACTCTTATTATTATTTTAAATTTGTATTATCGCATCTATTTGTTGTTCCACGACTTATGTACTTACTATTCAATAACACGTCAGGGTCACCATGCCCTACTTATAGCACGTCGGGGTCACCAAATAAAAAATCTTCTTATTCTTAACTAAAACACATTAAAACAAGTTTTACCTCAACACAACTTTTCTCTAGACTTTAAGCCCTTTACTCATATAAAACTCTAAACAACTTTTGCCCATTGCCATTGACCCAATTTTCCACATATGCTTGCTGCTACTTCTACTCCTAACCTAGGCTATTAAAACTTAAATATAAATTAGAACAAAAAAATTACAATTTAAATAAACAAAACTTAACATACAAACTCTCTCAAACACAGACCCGCACCCATGGTTGTAGTAGGCCTGTTGTCCTCGAACTGGTTGGCACAGCCCGTTTATATATTACATATGCTGGTTACTTGCACGTTTAAGTTCACTTTGTGTGTCAAGCGCACACACACTTGTACACGCACATACTCGTAGGGAAAAAGAGGTGCAAATGTGTACAAACACACACTCGGCTACAATTGCAACACTCTCGAAAGGCAGAAAAAGCGGAGAGAGAGAGAAAAAAAACTCAAATTGCTGGGCAACTTTACTGCATAGTTAATTAATAGGATAACACAATTAATTTGTGGGCAATGAATGTCTGAGCTTTATTTGCGAGCAAGCAAGAAAAAAAAGCGAGTGGCCCAAGGGCTTCAACATGGCTGCCCAGTTATGTGGGTTTTTGCATGGCCAGAACTTGCTTATCATGCAGCTGTGGCTTTGAGTAATTGGCTACAAAGGATATAGTAGATCTTCCACGGTTGTTTTTGTACGGATATTAACTCGGACAGTTCTTTTTTTAAAGCAGACACAAGAGTAACTTCTATTCATTGGATAGATTAGATAAAAGGCAAAATTACAGTTAGAGGTTAAGTTAGTGAAGGTTATCGGGGTCACCAAAGTCCAAGTTTAACATTTGGAATTGAAAAAGTTACACCAAAACTAATACAGCTAAGCTGATAAAGCTCTTAGTTCATTTGTTTTTCAAGAATATGAGATAAATTTGCAGAATTTTGGCATAACAAAGACAAATTGTAAGATTATGGTACAGTCCCTACAACGTTGGGGTCACCAAATGTAAGTTAAGCCTTAAATGGTTCCATATGTTTAAATTTTAAATGTGTAAAATAACAAATTAAGACTAAAGAGGTAATAATAAACTTGGTAGAGATCTTAGAGGTATAATAATATAAATATAAGGCTAAGATGGAGGTTTTATAATTCATAGTCGGGGTCACCAAGTGAAAATAAAGACTTCTTTGAAAAAAAAAAGAAAGCATTTAACTTTAATCAGTTAAAACTTCATAGGAAGTGTTTAAATCCTAGTCGACGTCCAATTCTGAAGGTCTTAGCTAACAAATAAAACCTATTTAGTCACCAAACTAGTGGACTGTATAAATTCCAGCCTTGACGTCGGGGTCATCAAGTACTGAAAATCAAAGTATGATTTCAAACAGCTTTTGCAAGTTTAAAGTCTGCAAATTTAAATACTTTCAAAATATTTCGAATAATTTCTAACACAGCAACTATAATATTTCGCCTTAGCAACTTTGTTGTAGCATTTCGCCGTCTTCAGTCGCCTTCAATGATCAATTTAAAAGCGTCCAGTGTTCCTCTCGAATACATTCATTAAAGCTTTCGGAGCCCAAACAAACAAACAAACAAAAGAGCCGAAGGACGAGGTCCTGCATTTCAGGAGGCAGTGGCTCAATTAACGATGCCTCCGCCTCGGCGACAGGCGTGAAAAGTACAAAAAAAAAAAGAGAAACAAAAGAGACCACTCCAATGGCAACGAGCTACTTACAAACATCAGTTTTAACTATTGTTTGCACACTCGAGTGGGTGGCGGTGGCTATGGCCAAGTGTGAGTGGGTCGAACTATGCCCAACTTTAAGGCTTGACTCGAGCTTCTGTGTTAAAATAACAAAGGCTCTGCCGCAGCCGTTAACCAAACAAGCGGCGCACCAACGCCTAAAAAGCGGCTACGAAAATTTTCAAACGTAATTTTTTATGCTGTCACAAATTTGATGATGATGATGATGGGTGGTGTTTGGTGTGTGTGTGCGGCAAGGTCTTTTTATATAAAATATTTTACTTTATGTGGGCATTTTCCAAAAAGAGAGAAATAAGGGAAAACAAAAGCCTTAATAAAGCAAACAACAACTCAAACTGGGCAACTCAATTTGTTGTTGTAAATATGGTTTTAAAAAAAAAACACACAGTGCTGTTATTTGGCCAATTTTACGGGAGAGGAAAGTTTCATTAATAAAAATTCGATTAAAAGAGTGAAAAAAAATCTGATAGCAAGCCAATTACTTGCAAAGCCCACGCGCTTCACGTCGCGGTCACGGTCACCACAACTGATTTTCAGCTGGTGAAAGAAGATGTTAAGAATAAATTTCGAACAAATGTATTAAATTAGCTAAATATTGTATTGATTGATTAATTCTTCAGATGAAATAGTCAAAATTAAACGCTCTGCTTACACTTTAAGCCACAGAACGTCGGGGTCACCACTTGCAGAACTTTAAGAAAAGAGGTCCAAAATCTAGTGGAACTATTCGGAAAAGTATGAATTAAGAGGAGACAAACTAAAGCTTATTCAAAACCAGCGGGTTATTCCTTCAAACTCTCCCCTATGATAACAATAAGGCAATTAATATGAAGCTTGGTCGGGATCAACAATAGAAAAAGTTTAAGCCACAAAACGTCGGGGTCACCACTTGCAGAACTTTGAAAAAGGAGGTGCAAAATGAAGTGGAATAGTTCGGAAAAGGATGAACTAAGAAGAGACATACTAAAGCTGATTTGAAAATTAAATAAAAAATATAAAAAACTGCGGGTTATTTCAACAGACTCTCCTTTGAAAACTAAAACGCAGTTTATAAAAGGCTTGGTCGGGGTCACCAATAGAAAAAGGGTTCTTGGTTCTAAGTCGACCCCTTAACTCAAAGTACAGTTACGGATTTTAAAAAACCACACGCTGGGGTCACCAAATCAAAGAAAATAGCAGCTGTATTTAGTTTGTAACGCAATAGTACTGTTTAAAAAGGAATAGAAAGTCAAACACTTAAAATGTAAATGAATATTGGAATTATAGATAAAGTTAAGTCGTCGGGGTCACCAATTGAAAATGTTAAATTAAAGCTTAACCATAACTTAGTTGATAAAGTGACAAATATGGGGCTTCGATTCTTGATTGATAAGGTCGGAGCGTTAACCAGTCTTTTTCTTAACTTAAACGCTATTTATTATTTTAAAAGTTGATAAGAAAATGTCATGTTTGATTTTACCTGAAAGTTTTCCATGTCTAAAAGTTGCGTGGCCTAAAAATCACTCCGTTTAATTATTGATAAACTTTTTATGTTGATTTATTATAGTTGGTGGAACTCTCTTTTTGGTTTTTTTGTGGTAAAGCTTTATCTACATATCAGGGACTAACGCAAGACTCGTTGCTTAAGCATTTCATTATATTTTTTGGTGGGGGGAGAGACATAAAGCTTCTCACACTCCTAGGCTTAAAAGCACTATTTTTCCATCATCAGCAGAGCAGAGGCAGAGGCGTTAAGCTTTTCTACTTAGACATACATATAAATATATTTTATAAAATACTATTACACACAAAAAACTATAAGGTAGAGATCAAAGCACAAAAGCATAAAACACAATCAAAAGCGAGACAAGATCAGTTTTGGCCCTAGATAAAAGCTTACAGACTACATTCACAAGAAGCAAAGGTTGATTGGTTGGTTGGTTTGGTTTTGGGGGGAGGGTATTCTCTTTTCTTATGGGGTGGGGGGGATACTGACCTTAATGCTGTCGTAACAAGCAGTGACCTTGCCATTCTGCACCTCCACATTGGCCGGGGGATGGGCAAACTTGCATTCGGTATCCTGACGCGAGCATTTGTTGCGCTGAAACTCACGGCAGACCTCCAATTGCAGCCAGCGCGAGTCCTTGCCATTGAGCAGGCTGTTCATATTGACAACGTTGGCCATTGTATATGTAGATAGATATATATATATATATATGTGTGTGGGGATATAGAACTTTCTATAGCTTGTTTTTCTTTAGCTTTTTTTTTTTTAGCTTTTAGCGGCTGGCGGACTAGAACAAAGTTTCGCGTTTTCACACCTATATATAGGATATATATATAGCATAGATTATAATATATAGAGATGGTATGAGTTTGTTTTTTTTTTTGTTTTTTTGTTATTTAGCGTTTTACTTGGGAATAGAGACCAGCGGGTTGGGTGTGTAGTACTTCAAAGCCGTTTTTTTAGGACTCAGTTTTTTAATTTTGATTCAAACGTATGTGTTTTTTTTTTTATATAGATAAAGATAGACGCAGCTTTGTGTTTTTGTTTAGCGATTTTACATTATCTGAAATGAGAGTAAGAAGAGAAATAGAACTTTAAGATCATACCAAAAAGGCGGGCAACGGGGGGGCATTGGGGGGTGGGGGCTTACGAGGCGTTTAGACAAGACAGAAAACTGGGTGTGATGTTCATTAACTGATCATGTTTTCTTTTTTTTTATCGGGGATAGGAACCAGGAGGTGGGGAGTGTGTTAGTAGTGCGCATTTTTAGAGCTTTTGTTAGTTAGGTGTATGTTGTGTGAGTTGGAGGAGGGTGGTGGGGGGGATGCAAAATGCCAGGCTTTAAATTATAAGACACAAAATTCAGCCCTAATCCAGTAATGATATGAGTGATGTAAGGACTTATAAAATATGTGTATAGATTTGGACCTGTTCTCAATTCCACTTACGCAAAATATAAGCAATTTTATTTACGCATCAAGAATTTGCGTTTTGACTGTTTGGCTTTGGCAAAAAATTTGCGAAATTATTTCCGCATAGATTTTGCGATTTCACTTTCGCAAAAAATTTGCGATTTTATTTACGCATCAAGAATTTGCGTTTTAAGTGTTTAGCTTTCGGAAAAAATTTTGCGTAAATACTTCCGCAAAGATTTTGCGATTTCACTTTCGCAAAAGATTTGCGAATTTACATCAAATTTTGTGTTTAAGTAGAATTGAAAACAGTACCGACTAGACTTAAGCACTAGACTTTTCAGTTTTGGTGTTGCTATATATATATTTATATATATATATATATATATATATAGAAATAGATAGAGAGAGCGTGAGCAGCCACAGCATCCAGAGTTTTTGCAGCCAAAATATTTTGCGCCAGGCACATTGATACAAAAATTAAGAATTAAAAGAACATACGAGTACACTACATTTTTTTGTTTTGTTTTCCCTTAATTATTACCAAGCAAAAGACAGAGAGAGAGAGTGAGAGAGAGAGCCACACTTGATGATTGCATTGAATTCTCGATTCGAGCTTTGTTTAGAATTATAATTAAACGCACTTACCGCTCAATATATATTTATATAAATATTTTTTGTGTGTTTATTTATATACTGTAAGAACAAAATATGCATTAAGAAACTTGTTGAGTTAAGAAATTCGTACACAATTCAAATGATTTAATCATCGATGACGCCACACCAAAGTATTGCTGTGTATATATAATAATATTTGCTTAGATATTTGTTGTTGTTGTACGTTTGATTGGTTTATCTATGTATATATTTTTTGTTGAGCTGTACGTTGATATTTTTTTAAATTTTTTTGCTAATCTTAAATATTCCTCGAGTTAAGGTAATCAAAAGGAAGAGCCTAGTTAATTGAATGATAAGTTTAATTAAACTATGGGCAGGCACTTCAGGCACCGATTTGAATACCATCTATATACTTGGTGCGCAGCAACTTAAATGATTTGTCAACATTTTTCAACTGATTGTTAATGGCCATGCAAATTTATTTGTGGTTTAGAGACCTAAACGCTTAACGCTTGTAGCCTCATTCTAAAGAACGGTGCCTAAAAAGCTCAATTGAAGTCGGGAAATGTTTATTTTGAATCAAATAAACTCAATTTAATCTAACCTACGTCGAGCTGTTTGTCTTGTTGCGCGTAATACAAGTGGTTGAACTTGGTTCTCTAAAAAGTAATATGGGCAGGCAAGTCAAATGCATGTAATTGTATCTCAGGGGTTACAAATGCTCAATTTGCCAATTCGGTGGCTAACCTAGGTCGATCTGCTTGTCTTGATAAGCGGAATTCAACTCTGCAGGACTTCGGCAAGCAAGTGAAATGAATCTTATGCAGATACAAATGCTAAATTTGCCCAAAAATTATGAAATTTTGAAGCTAACAGACTTCGAACTGTTTGTCTTGTTAAGCGGAATACAAGTGGATGAACTTTGTGCTCTAAAAAACAATGAATAGCAACTTCTGCTAGCAAGGGAAATGAAAGTAACTGGACCTCAGGGCACACGAATGCTCAATTCGGTAGCTAACCGACGTCGATCTGTTTATCTTGATAAGCGGAATACAAGTAAGATGAAATCTCAAACAAGCAGTGTGGCAGTACTTCTACAATTAAGCGAGTTGTCATATGTTTTTTAACCTTAAGAAGAGGGTAGGCTGCTGAATTGCTGCTGCCTAGTGTTGATAATGCTTAATAAAAACAATTTCTTCTTCCTAACTTAAGTTACATAATCTCATTTCCCAATTGCAAACTCACTTTTGACCCCTTATATCACTTGTCAGTCCGTTCAATATCAATTCTTTATCTTGGCCTGCTGGCATTTGGGTAAGATATGATTTCAAACACATGGGCCAATACTTTATCTGCGTTTCATTTTAAAATAAATAAAAAAAAGAAATACCTAATAAATAAACTAAATATATTTAGTTGAATTTCGTTTAACTTGTAGCCACAGTTTTGCAGTGGCATGATGTCAGCTGCAAATTGCTTTTCCGTATTTCAACTTGATTTCCAAAGATATAAATTGTGCGCCTGTGTGTGTGTGTGGGTTAATGTATTAAAATAATTTTGGTGTTTTAGACGAAAAAGAAGAACTTTTAAACAAGTCGCCCACACACAAGCGGACGTGGTTGTATATATACTAGAATAGATAGTGCGCCATAGGGGAAGGGAAGCGAGGCACATCTCTAGATATCGAAACAGAAATTAGCGTCGTGTCATTGACGCAGTATGAGAAATTTATGGCCAGGCGAGTGTTGTGAGTGTGGAAAACGCTTACAAAAATAAACTTGAATAGTGTTTTTTTTTTTGTATTCGTTTTTCAAAATTGGGCCAAGAATTATCGAAGGTTTGGTTGGTCGATGCACTGGCACATCCGCTGACCTATAACTAACCTTCAGCTTAACAAGGATATGGAAATTATGCGGACAATTAAAAACTCATCAAAAGCAAAAAGCAAAACAAAGAAGCTGAAGACAAAAACCAATCGAGAAGATGTTAAACAAGTTCAACAAGTTTTTCGATTTCATATCACAAATTTTGTGTTTGAAGGTTAAAGTTGCCGAAACCAGCATCGACACACGGGGAGAGAGAGCGAAAAGAAGGCACTGCTGGCTGGCTGACAGAGAGACAGAGAGAGAGAAAACTGATGTTAATTTTTGTAGCTTTTAACGCAATCTCACTAAATATTTATACACATTTCGCATTTTATGTTTTTTTTTTTGATATTTATGTAAGCTGAATCAACACCAGACATCTGGAGGCTGAGAGGAGAAAAAAAAGCAGACACGAGACAATTTTTTGTTGTACTTTTGGTATGAAATGCATGCGAATGTCAACATGTGAATTGAGCGTACAATGTTAGGGGAATATTTTAGTTGAGATAACACTAAAGAAATACAAATTGAGTTAACAAATAAGCTGAGGTATGATCATGATTAACAAAATCTTGCACCACCAACGTCACCTATCGAACTTACGCAGGCGGCACGAGATCTGTTTGATAGCTCAATTGACTCAATTTGAACAGAATGATTATACAAAAGTGAAGTTCAATTTGTCAGTTTATATTATCTATTATTTCTGTGATCTTGTATCGATAGCACTTAGATGCTTAAATAAACATCCAAAAGTCGGGAAATGCGTCAGAGCATATTATAAAGGAATTGTAATCAGATGCTGGTCCCGAAACTTAAGTTTTGATTCGATATTCGGTTACATTGGTTTGTGTTTCAGTATACCGGCTAAAACTGGATATAAAGAAAGCTCCAAAACTAAAACAAAAATGTTAAATTAACTTTTATCACTGAAACATTCCTTAATGAAAGCAATAAACCTCAACATAACACTTTTGGTTGAGAGTTTAAATCGGTTGTTTTAGGTTTACAGTTTTGGTTCAAATCCTTGTTCAAGTTCACCCAAAGTGCAAAAGTTTCTTACAGAACAAAGTCCCAGCTAATGCTTAAAATCTGCATCTATTGCAGTTCGACTTGAACCACATATTCTCATCTCTCCAGTACTGGGAAGGACACCTAATTCGCTGCTTCCTTGACAACAATATACAAGCAACGCTACTCTGCGACGGAATTGAGGGCAAGTTGAGGAATGAGTGCAAGAACTGGTTAACCCTTCCGCAAGACTTTGTGGCCCACCCATGATGACCTAAGTCTGCCTTTAACTTCTACAAATATCGACCTAGGTGCATAAAAATGGGCGTTATGTATAAGTTTTAACCTGTATCATACTACTAGAAACTATTTTTGTTGGAGATATCCTATACTATCCTATATTCTAATAAAAGAAAACGACATTGTTCAAAAAGTTGGAGATATGGTACCATTTCCTATCCCTAAGACGAATAACCATACAAAAAAAACACCAATTTCGGCTATATGACCTAAGTTTACCATTATCTTATACAAATATTGGCCTAGGTGGACAAAAATGGGCGTTATGGATTTTTTTTTAACCTGCATTATACTTCTAATAAGCGAATTTTTTCGTAATTGATATATAAGGTACAATTTCGTTGCCTTGTACCTTCCAAAAACCACATAATCTGCCCTTAGCTTCTGCATATATCGACCTAGGTCTATGAAAATGGGCGATATGGATTACTTTTAACCTGTTTAATACTTCTAGATATCGACTCATCTCAAAAATTGGAAAGTAAGGTCACATTTCTCAACCTTAGGGTTTATCATTATCAAACAGACACACTTTGACTATAAGACCTAAAACTGCCCTTAACTTCTGCAAATATCGTACTAGGTGTATGAAAATGGGCGTTATGGATTATTTTTAAACTGTTTAATACTTCTAGACATCGACTCATTTCAAAAATTGTAAAGAAAGGTCACATTTTCAAGTCTTAAAAAGGTTTATCATCAAAAAACAAACACATTTCGACTATAAGACCAAAATCTGTCTTTAACTTTTGCAAATATCCAAAATAGGTGTATGAAAATGGGCGTTATGTATTTGTTTTAACCTAAAAACCGACTTTTTCTTTAAAAATGGGAAAGTTCAGTTCTTTGGACTAGTTGTAAAAAATAGTTATAAGGTTTCAGTTCGGTCTTAGGGCGGTTTATAATTTAGAAGGTGTGTTTTGTGATATGATTCAAGGAATTTAAAAATCCATAGTCTATATATTTCCATAATTTTAATCTAATTGGCAGGGTTTGTTTTGAAAATATTCCAATTATCCAAAAAATACGCTGACTACGTTAATTGAGAGCAGCGAAGGCTTTGACTCTTCTCTAGGAGCCAAAAAAACTTCGCAATTCTCTCATACTGGAGCCGGGCTTGACCCAAGAGTGCAAACTTGAGCCGAGCCCATGCCGAGGCTTGGCTTAAGAGAGCAAACAGCACTCTATCTGCTTTCAGTCGGAGGCCAGCAATCGATGAGGGCAGGTCAGAGCTAGTTTGTGTCGCTTTATCACTTATAGGCCTCTTGTTTCTTGACAAACTTTGATTTAGAGCCCATAATAAGGGCAAGTTTGAAAAAGAAAATCTCTAGAAATTGTTAGAACACCAATGTCAAGTGTACTGTATATTTTTTTTACATTGAGGAGCTTTACTTTTGTGTTTAATATATAACTTAGGAATTGTATGTTAGCTGCTATCGATATTTTTTGTGGAAATACCATCCCATATAAAGTTTTCTTGCGTTCTTATTGATCAATGATACAGATAACTTGTACAGTCGGTTTCTCATCTTCTGCATTATCATAAACTGTCACATAAACTTACAAACCATAGAGTTAAGAACGATTTCTTAACTTCTCAAGAGTTGCTATGTGTCACACAGCTATTTGTAATTTTATTTGACATATTATCTATATCTCTTTGTAGAAGATAAGATATCCGAATTAAATTGCGAGTTTATCTAGCAATTTAAGGGATCAGAAATCAGCCCTTAGTTGGAAGTCTAAACGACACACTGCTGCTAAGTTGTAGGTATATACGTCGAAGTTGACAAACTGTATTAAACTCCCTATTCAATTATTGATTATTCAAACCCATATGCCCCACATATTCTGTACACAAAAACCCACCGAATTGAGAGCATTTTACGGGGAGGGCGCTGTGTTTACTGATAAGACGTATACGACGAGTTGTAGAGCGACCACTTCGCGGCTTGCTGTGAAAACACATTGTTGCTCATATATTTTGTATTTTGTATAGTTTGTCGTTTCGTTTCTTCATTTATATTTGTATTTTTTTTTTCTGTTTTTAGATATGCGAGTCATAAACCAGAAATATGTAGACTTTTGTTCTCTTTGACGCCGCGGCGTTTGATTAGTTAGTGTGAGAGTCACGGGTCTTTGGCATTTAAAAAAGAGTTGCTGCGTTTTGCATTTCGCTTTCTTTTGAAAGCCATACATAAGACCTCCCAGCGACAAGTTAATGCATTGAAATTTACGCAACACCTCGCCCCGAAGCCGTAGCAAACCCTGTCGACACTCTTGGGCCGGTCGGTCGGTCACTAACCGCTTTGTGCAACATTATACAACTTAAGCTGCCGGGGGCCCACCCTAAACAGAAAAAAGCACAGAAACAAGAGCATGACACATATATTTAACGATGCGCCCATAATACAAAAAAAAATAAAGTAAAACAAACTCAAATATGAAAATAAAATAAAAGTGAAAAGCGGAAGAGTGAAGGGTAGGTGATACCACACTCGGGCTATCAATGACGGCTCGATTAGATAAAGAAACCCAGCCAAATGGCTCTGATAAGCAATTGCAATTGCTGGCAACCTCATCATCTTGTGTCGATGACAACTTTCCAAGCCATAAACGAACCATAACAAAGCTCCACCCAAGTGTGGAGATGTTTGGCTTATGTCATTCAATCGAGTGGGCGATCTTAGCACCAAACTCCTCTCCTGCTTCGACTTGGCTAATTAATTCTCA
Organism: Lordiphosa fenestrarum; assembly: GCA_035044985.1. Lineage (NCBI taxonomy): Eukaryota > Metazoa > Arthropoda > Insecta > Diptera > Drosophilidae > Lordiphosa > Lordiphosa fenestrarum. Next base: position 870,364 of record JAWNNO010000495.1, read on the forward strand.
TTGTCATTAGCTTTAAACTAAACACAATGTCTTGCATGTCGTGAAATCTTTTCGAAAGTTGCCAAATTCAATTTCAGAGCTTTTAGGATGGATGAGTGTTAAATTACTAACAAAAGATGTGCTTATAAGGTCTGATGGCTAATGGAGAGAAGCGTGCCCAAAATGTAAACAAAGCCAAGAAGAAAAAACAAACGGAAAAATATGCGGGGGAGAATTTAGTAAATGGTTTGATGATTCAACCGAAACTAAGAGCTGGCTGGGAAACCGTTTGGCAAAATGAAGCTATTTGAATTCCAAACGGTACCAAATAAATCGAATCGAAAGCGAAACTTAAATGTTGTTGGTTGGCTCCAAAGAACATATAATCAATAGATGTGATGTTGTTGCAACACCCTTTGCTTACAGGGAGAGAGGAGGAAACCTTCCTAAAAGGCCCGGGGACCGTAAATAATGATTGTTTGTAGATTTTTCATTCTCAAATATCATCAGTTTGGAAAACATTTCTGGGAACCGTTCGGATACGGAAAAGAAGCGTCAGAAAAGTAGTCTTAGTGAGAAAAACTTTTTTGTTTTTAATGGCAGCGCCTCCAAACTTTGTATTTCTTAGTTTGCTATGCTTTGAAATGTTTTTACCAAGTTTGGTCAGAATCAGACATTTATATGGTATAACTGACATAGAACAGTAGAGTATGAAAAGTAGTCCTAGTGAGAAAAACTTTTTTGTTTAAAATGGAATGGACTCCAAAATTCTTACATGTTTGTTTGTTGGGCTATTGCATGATTCCACTTAGTTTAATCGAAATCGCACATCTATAAAGTATAGCTCCCATAGAAAAGTTAGATCCGCAAAGTAGTCTTAATGAGAAGAACTTTTTTGTTTTCAATGGAAATGTCCTTAAAATTGGCAATTATTTATTTAATACGCTTTTACGCAATTCTACAATGTTTTGTCAAAATCGGTTGACTGTAGGTTATAGCTGCCATGGAAATGATCGGTCGAAAAACTAGTTTTAGTGAGAAAAACTTTTTTAAAATTGGCATCTAATTGTTTGATATGCCTTCGCACAATTCTACAAAGTTTTGTCAATATCGGATGACTATAGCATATAGCTGCAGTACGAATGATCGGTCGAAAAGAAGTTCTATTGAGAAAAACTTTTTTGTTTTTAATGAAATCAACTCCAAATTTTGTACAGGTTCGTTTGGTAGGCTTTTACATAATTCCACTAAGTTTGATTGAAATCGGTCATCTATATAGTATAGCTCTATTAGAAAACTTAGGTCCAAAAAGTAGTCTTAGTGAGAACGAGAGCTTAAGTTAAAGTCGGCCCTGCCCGACTTCGATATACCCGTTACTAAGGAGTATAAGTGGGAGGAGGCGTGGCCAAAATTTGAACTAAACTTGATCTGCGTATAGACAATGCTAGTCTAAATTCAAAATCTTGGTTGCTCTAGCTCTTCTAGTCTTTGAGATCTAGGTGTTCAGACAGACAGACGGACAAGGCTATATCGACTCGTCTGTTGATGCTGATCAAGAGTATATATAGTTTAGGGGGTCAGAGATGCTTCCTTCTGCCTGTTGCATACATTTGCACGACTTTAATGACCAATTTCAGAATCGAAATCCGATTCAAAAACCAGAACAATACTGACTATTCTGTGGAAACTCTTTGATTTCTCCTTTAAAGACCTCTCCATTTTACCGGTCCTCTTTTGAACCAAAGCTTTGGTGTATAGAACTGTTAATGAATCACATTTTGGTTCGGTATCGTAAACAATCTAAAAACAGAGCATGTCTATTGAATACTCAGCTATCAGAAGTATCACTTTTAATAGAAATACTAACCCAACTTACCGAACCGATATCTCTAGCGGTTTTCGGTTTGGTTCACGGCTCGGTTTGGTTCGCTTCACCATTCCAAATCACTTTTCATTTAAAACTCTCACTCCAAATTTGTAAATTTTTCTGGCTAAACCTTGCCCCAGTCTTGACTATTGTCTGCCCTTTGAACTAAATTTTTTTAAACATCTTTTTTTAGTTGCTTTTAATATAAACAAATCAATTTTCTTTAGCGTGCGGCCAAAAATTACGTCAGAGTTCGAAAATCTAACACAAAGCAGAAGTCGTAAAAACAAAATTCATAAATTTTGTGAGAGCCAAAGAGAGAATGTGAGGGAGCACCGAGCAGCAGATGATTTGACTTTTGGTGTTATTTTGTTTTAATTTCGGCATATTCATAAATGTGATCGTTGTTGTTGTTGTTGTTTTTTTGCCGCTTATCTTAAAAATACAATATAACCCAAAAGAAGAAGAACTTAATGTTTGAAATTTTCGTTGCTTTGGTTAATTAATTTATGTTTCTAATATGCGGTTAAAAATAGCAACCAGAGAGGGCAACACTCAATAGAGAGAGAGTGAGAGAGAGAGAGTGGAAGAGTAACAGACACGGAAAAATTATAATTAAAAAATTTCTCAAGAGAAATGAAATTAATCTTTGAACTAATTTGTGTAAGCCCAGCAGCAGCTCCCGCTCACTTCAACAAACAGAAGAACCGAAGAAGGTTAAACAATCAATTTCGCTTTCAATTGATCTCAATTGAGCATGGAGGGCCGTCCAAGGGTTAAAGATGTGTTGCATTATGCAAATGAGAATGGTTTCTCTGTTGGTTTTATGTGCGGCTGCTGCTGCCAAAAACAAAAAGGAAAAAAAAAACTTATTTTTGGGTTGCCATGTTTCCAAAATGTGGCCAGGCGGCTAACAAAAGCTGTGGCGTGGGGGGAGCCAGGCGGTGGGGGGATGCACAGCTGCAGATACATCCAAAATGTATAGCAGCTGTCGCTATATAAGAGACAACCCAGAGAGTGTGAAACAGAGCAGGAGAAAAATTTCTTTGCTTTTGGATTTTGTTTAGATTTTTGTTTGGTAGGGTGTGTCAGAAGGTGAGAGAAAGGGGCAAAGAGTATTGGATTAAGCTTATGTAAGTGGGTTTGAAAGGAGTTTACAATTTTTTTTGGTAACACTGAATCGCAGTTAAGCGAATGTGGAATGTTTATATTTACATAAATTTGTTGTCCTACATGTAAGAAATTCGATCAAGCCTGACTATAATATACTCTGTCTCTAACGAAGTTTGCTTTAAGTGCTGCCCATCAAGGCCCATGCTGCCCAGCATAATTGCTTGATAACTAAATATTTCTTGAAGTTATGAACCTTCTATCTGCAAAACTGTAGGAGTTATGACTTTTGTTACAGATTTCGAAGGCGCCAGGCCATTTCTTCAACTGCTTGAAAGAACAAAACTCTGATGTTTCATACATGTCTCTCTCTGAATTCTGTGCTTTTCTACACACGGATATGGCTATATCGACTCGGCTGTTGATGCTAGGGCCTGAGTTGCTTCCTTCTGCTTGTTGCATACATTTGTATATTGCATATTGGTATTTTTCGATCATTACTTTTCGTATTTAACTACTATTATAACAGTAAACCCGCCTATTTACGGTATTTTTTCGTAACTTGTAATTAAAACTAGCAATTGGAAATTTGGCAGAAATTAATTTCCCGCAGTTTATTTACGATCATTAAAACTTGATTAGTTTGGTGTTAAAAAAGAAAACATTTTAAGTAAACGTATAAAAATCAAGGTAATAAGCCGAAGTTGCATTCACTTCTCTTTGCATAAACAAAAACTCATAAAACCTATTTTAAGGACTATGCCAACTTTAATTTGCAACCAAATGTTCAATTTGCTGTTACTCATACATTCAAGTTAACGAAATCTCGCCTGGCGCTCTGCCTCTTTTCACCTCTCGCTCAGAGCCAAGAGCCGCTGTTCGTGAGCCGGCAGCAATAAATGTCTTACAGCGCGTGAGCCACAGCTTGGGAGCTGTAAGCCAGCTCTCAGCTCGTGAGTCACAGCACTCAGCTCTGAAAAATTGGCTTTTACATCATAATTGTACGAGTTTTTGGCCAAAAACTACAATTAAATAATGCCGCACTCACAGAATGTTGCCCAGGGGACCATCCTGTGACCTTTTGTTTCTTCCTTAAACTAAGGACGTTGCATCAAAGGAGGAACTAAGCAAAGTCACAACAATGTCTTTTTTAAGTGCTTAGAGTATTGTAAGAAAATTACTTTTTTGAAGTGCTAAGACCAATTGTAGGCAAAAGATCTCGAAAATGATTCAAGGAAACTAATGTCATTGATAAAAAAGCTTAAGAAATTGGCTTTTCAGGGCAGATCAAAGCAACTTCTAATGGGATGCCCATTTAAGCAGTAAAGGAACTTATCTTTATTTTAATATTGAAAAGCGTATTGAAAACCAAGCGATGGCAAAATCCCTCCTGAATTTCTCAAAATTTCTCGAAGTATCAAAATCGATAACTTCAAAAATTTCTATTTTTCATATCGATATTTGATATATCGAGTATAAAGAACATCAATATATCGATAATATCCTAGTTTTCTATAGCTTACGCCAAAATTAGTTTCTAGTGAATCCGCATTTGCGGTGTTCTTCAAGCTACAATATAGATTTTGTACTGGAGTGCCTATTATTTTCATCAGAGTCTGGCAGTCTATGGCCCGATGTTCCCGGCCCCTCATTCTGCCTAAAGCGGTCTTGGTATGCCATGGGAGTTGAAATTTTCGCTCGTCTGAGGGATTTTGTGCCCACCACTGATTTATATTGTGCTTTTTTAGTTCTTAGTTGCGCTTTTAGGTTGGTTATATTATATTACTTATCATTTGCCCTTGGAATAGTTCATTTTTTCATTAGATTGAAACTATAAAAAGCACCAAACGCCCGATTTCAGTCTGACCATAGTCATTTTTTCTGATATACAGCTTCTAAAAATATCTATAAATCGGCACGAAAAAATTCGAAATAAACCTTAAGCTGTATTTATACTTGTCGGTGAAAAATACCTCAGTTTACAGTAAAATGGCTATCAAAAAACTCATAAGAGAACTCAGATAGCCAACTTTTCATGCACTTTCTCGTGTATTTTTGAATATTGTAGGACTAGATTTACACAGTGAAGAAAACTTTATGAAGGTCTCTTTGTAGGCGGAATTCTCATGGCAGAATGAATACTTTTTATAAAGAAAAGTTTTAGAATCTCACCTGACTCCCTCGCCTACTAAGAGAACTCCATGAAGTTTGCTTCACCCTGTAAATTCAGTCTTAGATATCAGACAAGTGAAAGTACAGCTTTATGGTTAAACAAATATATCGGTATTTGGTTATAATAATGAAAACCCTAATGAGAACCTATTATGAGAATTTCTTATTAATTATTGCCAAATCTGGGAGGATTGTCTGGAGACAAACTTGAATTTTAAAAGTCTGTTTCTGTTGAAGACAGAGATCCAAGGCATTTGTTTTAAGGTCTCAAAGAGATCTTTAACTAATAGATTAGCTAAGAAACGACTTAGATAATCAGTTAGCTGCTGATATATTTCTTCATTTCTTCTATCTTTCTTTTGTAATTTGAAAGAAAAATTGCCTGTTGAAATTCTAAAAGATTTCATATACTCCAGTCCAAAGAAAATCCGCATAATAATCTCAAAAATCGGCCAAATTATATTCTGTTTCTTGTTCTTTTGGCGCGCAAGTCAAAGAGAATTTTGGTTTATTTTTAGAAAAATGTGCGCACATGTTTGAAAATATCAAAAACTAAATGGCAGCAGAAATGTGTTTATACTTAGTTGTAGCAAACAACAAAAACAACAAGATATATGGAAATGTTATAAAACTTTAACCTATGGACCACCTTTTCTTCCCCCCATGACTTATAACTTTGATGAAGTCTAGAGCTGCCGCTGCTGCTGCTGCCGAGCTCTATCGATATTTACGACTGTTTTAAGAGCAAAGCAACACGAAAGCGAGAGCAAGAGCCATATTTCTCGTTTTCGACATGACTTTTGGCGAAAAATCGAATCGATTAGTCATGCCAAGTCCCTTCTCCTTACCCTACCCTACTCCCAGCTCTGCTCCCCCTGCTCTTTGTAGCTTTCATGGCATTTCAGTTGGAGTTTTGAGAGTTTTTTTTTTGTGTGTGTGCAAGTGAATGACTTGTCAGACAATTGGACAAATGGCACAGAAACGACAATTCATGTGGCATTTTCCAAACATTTACTTTCAGTTCATTTTTCACACATTTTTGACACAACTTTTGCTTTTATTTGACTTGAGGGGGGGCCCTCAACTAAATCAATTTGCATCAACCAGAAACAAAAAGCGAAAACCTTTCTGTAATCTCAAATTGATAGAAGTACACAACTTGAAATATACATTAAGTTAATGTTTACGACGGCTGGCGGCTGGGCTGAGGTGAGGCCGGGTGGCGGCGGGGGTAGGAAAGACATAAAAAACGTGACTTTTCATAAAAACCAAATAACAACAAAAAATATCTGGCTTTTGAAATCTTTGTGTGCTGTAGAGAGCTCTGGTAGCCTAGGCCTTGCCCGTTATTAGAATAAAAATTGCTACATTTGCATGAAATTTTAGCACGATTTGTTGTGTGTGGGTGTGTGTGTGTGCGTATGTGGGTGTGGAAGTAGAAGTGTGCGTAGAACCAAAGTTCAAATGATTTGTAGATCATCAACTAGAAGAAGCAATAATTTCATATTTATTCAGAAATAAACGAACAAATTGTATACAACAATTGAACATTCGAATAGCTCAAAAGGGGAAATTTGGGTTTTTATGAAATTTCTTTAATATACAAAGTACTGAGAAAAAGAACTAGTATTTTGTTTGATTTTTCTTACTTTCGAAAGTAGTACCTCCCCTAAATTCAAGTTACACGGTGAAGCAAACTTCTCATAGTTTTTAAAAAAGCTTTCTTTTGTCGGACGAATATCTCTGTTTACTTTCCAGCTCCTTTCTCATTTATTTAACATGTCAAATCTCTTGTCAAATCCAACACTAAATGCCAAATTTTATATTTCCGTTGTGGCCAACCAGCAATACCGTTTTTCAATTTTTGCTGACCATTTGCAATTGCATTTTATGCATTTTAATTGTTATTTCACAGTTCATTAGCCCTAAATGAAAATTGATTTCGGCTATAATGTTGAAATTGAAATAAATTCACTGCACAAATAATGTTTTAATTCTGATTTCAGGGTGGGAGTAATTGAGGGGAGTGTGTTTAAAACTGCATTACAAATTAAATTCTAAACATTTTATAATTGTGTCATAATCAAAACTTTAAGCCAAAAACATATTAGCTGTGAAAAGCAAAATTTATAAATTTGCTAAGGTTTGGATCTTGTTCCATTACAATTCAGTGAATCTTGGGAACATTCAAGGACTCTAACGGAAAGATATTTATACTATCTATAGTCAATAGTTCTTCAAATTTTAATGTTTCATCTTCAAAAAGGTAAGCAAGCGTTTAACCAAAGGTTTATAGATATTATATATATTATATCAATAAATCTTTGTTTTTACCAAACCATTTTTGGACCAGAAAAAATGTCAAAAATTTACTTTTTAATATAAATGAAAAAAGGATATGCGGAACTAAATCCGCTTACAATTTTTTAGTATTTTTGCGAATTTCATAACTTCATAATTTCATAAACTTATCAAAAAGGGCTCGTTTACTGCTTAACTTTACCGTAAGGATGCCAGATATCATATCAAAATATCAATATTTTTCTTCAAAAAGACCTTATATAATTTTTGGCATATTTTTTTGAGGCGTAGTTTTAGATTTGAAATATTTTACGGTCATTTTTTCGGCCATATTTTTTGATTTTAGCTTTTCGAATGCTTCAAATTGAGCTTCTATTTAAGTTTTGAGGATTTTGTGAGCTACATTCAAACAGAACGACTTATATTTAGATATTTTAGATATTTTTTTATAAATGTTTTCTATTCAATATTAATATTCGCTCTGAAAATAAATTTATGGATTTAGTATGTACTAAGAAAGTGAGGCTATTGGCTATCTATTTTGATAACTATTCAGTTTTTGCAAGCTCTAAAAGAGGTCCTATGAATGAATGATATCTAAACTCAATGAGGTCTTATCGGGTATAAATGTATCTTATTCATAGCTTTCTCAGCTGACTGCTTCTTTCTTATCAAAAATATGTCTAATTTTTGACCAAAAAAAACTTTTAAGGATCTAAGATTACACAAAAGAAGCGTTCATAAGGATTAATAGTAAAAGAACCCGAACAGAGGTTTTCGGTCTCTTGATTAGAACGTTTAGACTAGAAAGTAATGACATCTACATTTTCTTAATACTATTCTAAGAGATATACATTTGGGTACTTTTTGAATTATATTTAAGGTTCTGAGACCTTCTAAAAGTAGAAAAATATTGTTTTAGATAAGTTTTTAATGGGAACTTGGAAAGTTTTTTTAAAGGTTACAAAGTAGTATTTTCTCTTGCCTTAGTTCTTATGAAATGCCAGAAAAATACCTCAATTTTCTGTCAAAACATTCATAACAGACCTAAGATAGGGTTCTACGCATATATTTTTGTGTTATTCAAATTGAGAATTAAACTTATCTGATTTATTTCACAGGAAGCTCGTATGAAAGACAGTTAATCAAAATAAAAAGCAAAAATATATAAAGAAACTTAAAACTTTGAATATGGTATCGAAAATCACATTTGTTTAAGTAGTGCCAAATTCTGTTTTTCTACTTTCGTTTATAAAAATTTGGGAACGTTTATATTCCTCATGGAACGGTCTGAAAGTCTCTATAGTTCAAAGACCACTTTTGAATTGGCTAAATCAACTAAATTCGTCTAAATTTTGCTGAAATATTTAGCAGTTTTTAAACTTATGAAGGTAAAAGAATGTTTATGTAACAATTTGGGAGAAGTTAGACTTTTAGTTCTTGATTAGATAAAGTATAAGTCGGGGAGTGCTTTGCACAGATAAGGAATGACACATATTTATCAAAAATTAAGTGAAAACAATGGCAAAATTAATGCAGTCCTAGAAATAAAAGTGTGTTCTGCAGCTAATTTCAAACATAACCAAAGGAATCGAGACAGTAGGGTAGAGAGACATTCATCAGCAAAGAAAAGAAAATAGTCTATTCTCTTACTTTCAACAGCAGACATTAAAAATATTCTATTGAAGTTTACTTCAGCATGAAAATCCATTCAAAGAATATGAATATAGATGAGAATCAAAGGACGCCTGTCATATGTGGAGGAAAAAACGAGATGTCTAAAATCAGAACCAAATAAACCATTATAAGACATGTCATACCATTTTTGTGTAAGAATTTGACCATAATTGAGTCCTAGAAATACCCTGAAATAAGCAGAAACGGTGGACTAGGTAAGTTTTTTTTTTGCATCGGAAATTGTGCCTGTGTGAACATAGCTTAAGTGCCTCGCTAGCCTGGAAATTATTTTTTTCGCGAATATTATGGACTTTAAAATAGAAAATCGAAGGATAAGTGCCTATATTTCCTGTTTCTATGGACTTGATTCGTTCCAAACAATTCTTCTCTAGTTTACACTAGAATTTTCAATGAATTTGCTTAGTAGATAACTGCTCACCATTAAATAAAGATAAACGTTTAAAGTTTTTATATATTTTTATACTTTTTTGTGCCAGACTTTACAGCCCTAAAGGGCCAAAGCTTTTAAGCAGAAGAGAAATGGACACACAGTTTAACGGCAAGCTTTTTCAAGGCCTAAGTACTTCGCAGCTGTCAAAGGTGACCGTGGGTGTAAGTTTTGTATGACGAAAAAACACTTTGGTTAGATCTCCCGAAGCGGGACTCGATTCCAAGACGCTTTTTCATATTAAGCACACACACTACCTGCTGATCCACAATTACGACCACAAGTCCTTACATATTTATATTAAAAATTTGTGATTATTTTAAAAGATTTCTTATTCAATTTTTTTATCCGAAAAAATACTATCAAAACAAAGAAACAGGCAGCGCAAAGGAATCAAAAACCGTTACAAATATTTTACAGTTTCTTTTTTCTCCTCATTTGCCTTGTCGCTGACTCTGGCAACTCTTGCAACTTCACAACAGCGCTAATGCTTCCTATTGCTTCTCGAGCCAAATATCAACTAAGTATATAACTTTTTTTTGGATGTATTTTAGCCCTGAACATAAAGTCTAAAACAGTCAGAAATTGGTTTTCCCTACATTTTCTGCCCAACCAAATTCAACACAAACAAACCGCAAGAAAACGTGTTAAGAGAGGGGGAGAGGGGAGAACTGCTGCTCCACAAGAAAAAGTACTGGGGAAAAAAACCAACGAAAAAAAATTATGTAAATAAACACCTTGGAGAGTCGAGGTCCAGCTGATGAGACGAAGTCGTTGTTGTTGTTGTTGTTGCGGTTGCTGTAGTTGTTGTATTTTTAATGTATTTTTAACTTTTTTCCTTCTTGGCGTGGTTGTTGTAGTTGTTGCTTGTTTATTTTGTTGTTGCTTCCGAAAAGAAACGCAAACACGCGCGTTTTCAGCAGCACCAGCACCAGCAGCAGCAGCAGAGACGAAGACGTGACGTCATTAAAATGCCGGTAAAAATCCACGAAACGAGATTTTTCTTTGGCTTGCACTTTTTTTTCTTTTTCTTTTCTTTTGCACGGCTTTCGACTTGACTTTTCTTCTTTTTTATACAATTTTTTTTCTTCTTGTGACACACACACACACTCACTTGCACATGCACAGACACACACACGCACGCGATACGTCAAAAAAGCGGCAAGAGGGCACAAGCTTGCTTTGTTGTTGATGTTGGGTACAAAAATTTTTGACAAATTTTATTAAATAAATTTCCTTAATGTGTGTGTTGTGGTTTTTTTTTGCGATTTTGGATTTTCCGGGGGGGGGCTGACAGGGCTTCTTCTGCTTGCAGGGCTAAAGGCAACTCTGCACAATTCGACGCTCGCAAACAAACTGAAACCAAAAACGGTACAAAAATTCCAACCAAAAGCAACGACAGCCGACCGCTGTCGGCTCTTGCCTCGCTCTCTAACACACTCTCTCTCTCTTCCTCTATGTTGGTTACTCACGCGCTCTCTCTTTCTGGTGCTCTCTTGCTCGCGCTGGTTCGTGGGTGCTTGGGCTTATTGGATTATTTCAGCTGGAGTTGGTTTTGTTGTTATATTTGAATTTTGGAAGAGACACAGACACAGAGAGAGAGAGAGAGTGAGACAGAGTGAGAGCAGCAAGACTTTTGTTTAGCGCTGAGCGAGCGAGCATAAAATGAGTTCGAGTGATTTTGGTGGCTCGTGCAGGGGGGTTGTGTGGGGTGGGCAGGCTTGCAGTGTTGTGACGTTAGTTTAATGAAGGCAAGTTGACAAACTAACTAAAAGGTTAACTAGCCATATGTAGCAGACAGCTGGTTTTTTTTTTTGTCTTTGAATTTAATTTTTGTGTGGGTTGAGGAACATGAAACAACGTTAAAAGCGTGTTTTTGGCAAGTTTCGTACATTTTAGCAGACTTTGAAGATTTATGTAGTTACCGGAGATGGGTTGGCTTTGACACAAGATGAAGTTTACTAAATTTAAGGATTTTTTTGCAGTAGCGAAAGTAAAGCGTGATGCGTGCTCATCTCTAGTAGGTACTAGTGTTGGGTAAGGGCTGTTGATTTTGTCTGTGACTGTTCACTGGCTCTTGAAATTGAGTCAAGTCACACAAAATGCTCAGTTTTAGAATTGTTCAGTTGTTCTGTTGCCCAACGGCAGAGTTTTCGTAGTTGTTGGTCTATCGAACAACCGCTGAAAAGTCACAGAACTAAGTAAACAGTCAATGGTCATGTCACTGAACAGTTCACTGAACTAGTTACCGAACTAGTTACTGAAAAATTCACTGAACTAGTGACAGAACTCTACCAACCAACCTTTTCCTCTCGGGAAACTAGATTCTATACTTATCTGATCAAGATAATTCGGAGTTTTGCTATTTTAAATCAGGTTTTCTGCCAAATTTGCTCTTCAAATCGCGAAAGTAAAAATGTGAGCTTAGGTGTAAATGCTGAATCATTTGTAAGCAAGCTTTAAGGACGAGACAGCTAAAAATTAAAAAGACTTTCCTACTAAAGCTTATTTCAAACCGATAATTTTCATAACCCAGTCCTCCAATTTCCCTCAGGACTAACTGATCTAAATGGAATTAGCTGATATGCATAACTTTTCAGACTGAAGATGCTAACATTGAACTTCAAAAGGGGTTTCTTTATACAAAAGCGAATTAAAACAATCGTTTCAATGATTAGTATCCATATTTATCCCTAGCTGAGAGCTTTACAGAGGAGTTTGTTTAGTTTCTTAAAATATTACATAATTTCCTGGTACACAAGAATGAGCTATGGCACGTCTATGCATTATATGTTTATTCTAGTTGACAAAAAAAAATACTTACACAAAAAAGAAAGATCAAATCTGCAAAAAGATCAATTAATATATCAAATTTCAGCCCATACTATAACTATTTCATATCAAAAGGATACTATTTAGTCCCAAATATATGCAACTGATCATATCTTCTTGATATTTTTTCAGATGAAGGCTGATATGATACTAAATATCGTGATCTTTTTTTTCGGTGCATTAATTAAGTTCCAACGGTATCTATAGGCACATTTTTATAGCCTTGGAGAGGGTAAATTCAAATATTTGTAGCGCTCCGAAGGAAGCACATAAGGTATAGTACAATAGTACAAAGTCTTGCCAAAATCGGTTGACCATAGCATCTAGCTGACATAGAAATAATCGGTCACTATAACTAGAGTGAGAAGAACTTTTTTGAATACATTTTTTGGTGTCTGTTATTAATATTATATACATTAGTCTGCGTTCTAATGGAAACGAAATCATTCGACGCACATAAGCCAATGTTACTTGTACAATTGTACTCAATTCTGCAAGAGGCATTTGAGAGAGGGCGAAGAGTAACACAAAAGAAAGTTATTGTTACCATTTTGCTATGCGCAAGCCGCTAAAAAGAGCATATAGCTTGCGGACAACCCTTCCTTTTGCAAAAAATTTGTCTAATTTGCTATACATTTCAAACATTTCCTATATGCTTTTAGAACTTATACCAATACCAATTGTACCAATATGAATATCAATATCCATATCTGATGAAATAGTTCATAATTCTTTGCTACATCGTTGATTGTGCATTTTGTCAAAGGATCTGTCAACTTGGCAGGCACTTAGAAATGATGGTTAAAGGTTAGATAAATGACTATCAGAGGTTCTAAGTTTTCCAAATGACTCCAAATTGAAAATATATGAATTTGTAAACAAGTAAGAAAATCGTTGAATCCCAACTATAATTTACTTTGAACCTCCAAAAGTCGGTAAACATCTGATTAATTTCAAGAAACAGGCCATATAAAGTGTCAAGGTGTGTAAAGTGCTGCCCATCGCCCTTGCGAACAATGCTGCCCTTTCATAAATGTTGGTTTTTCTGATAACTCTACCTTGATTCATCCAATCTTTAACATTGCCTTGGCATTTCGCATCAATAATGCTGATTACTAAATATGCCCAGAAGGTACAAAACTTCTATCTATGAAATTGTAGTTTCTTACAAGCTGAAAACAACCTTGATTTGACTGCAAGTATAAGCATCTATCAAAATATCCACAATAATATCCCCAAATCATTCGCTCCACTTAAACCCAGCATCGTGGCAGCAGCATATTTTTGTCCCTCAAAGTCACCTTCAGAAATGGTTCAATATTTCTAAATCATTTTACGTAAATGCAAGCTATATATAGGCAATGCAATCTAAGAGATCCAACAGATATATATATATATATAGATACGTATATAAACTCGTAAATGCACCGAAATAGAAATGTAAAGTGTCTTTATGGCGTTTTGACATTTCTATGTCATAAATATGTTTTCTTGACTTTTTTTCGACTGAACCACACACCGAGCCAGACGAAAATTGAATTGTTAATAATAATAAAAAAAAAGTGAATGTAAATTTAATAACAAACCAGAACCAGGAACAATGTGAAAGCAGGTCTAGAGGGGGAGAGCGCGAGACAGAGAGATGGAGAGAGTGAGAGCACGATCTAGTTACGCCCCCGCAATGCTGTGTGTCGGAGTGTGTATTATTAGAAAGAAGTTTAGAGTGCTCCGCCACCTGGTGGAAAGAATTGAGTGCTCCGGGGCTAGTGAAAGGCCTTTTCTTTGGAACACACCCACCACTGGGCGCATCTTGATTTGAGCATTGAACAACTCATTTGCCGGCTGGCTGCTGCAGAAAGATGCCCAGATACACTTCGAGGTACAAATGGAGAGCGACTCTCGGCCAAACCGGTTTCAGGCAAAATCAAAAGTGGCGCAGACATCGGTTTTCTCAGCTGCTGCTGACCAAGCTGAAGTTGGAAGCTGGAGTAACCACGGCAACACACAAAGGCAAAGTTTGTGCTGTTGTTTCTGTGTGCTTCTTGAGATCACTGGAAGCTGTGTGTGTACATATACTACATATACCTGGGAGACGCAGATTTTTTGACCAGGGAAAAACGGGTTTACCTCTCGTTTTTGCTACACCTTTTGCTCTGCCGCCGCTGCCGCCGCCGCCAAGAACGTGTTCAAGGCTCCAGCAGGGTGTGTGCTGTGTGGCAAGGCAAGGAAAAGGAGGTCGCTTTACCACCGGATTGGTTCAATTTAACTTCTCCCAGCAGAAACAAAAACATGGTACCGACCCACTGTCTAATTAGAAATAGCGGCAGGCAAATTAGCAGCAGCCGATTTTGGCCAGGCAAACCAGTTTCAACTTCAACCGCAAAGAAACGCATTTTTAACCCGATGACGTCGTCGCCTCCGTCTGAGTCAGCCCAGAGATCTTGGCGCTGTGCTTGCCTGCTCTTCGTCTAGTCGTAAGAGAGTCGGCTGCGGCGTGGGAGTTCTGGACCAGCAGTTGACTCACTCCTCTAATAGATCGGCCGATAACAACTGGCCAACAGACTCGACCCTCAAAATGCCACTCAAACGCTGAACGAGTGCCACAGAATGAACCAATGCCAGGCTGTTTGGTTGAAAAGGGGGCGGCTGCTCTTGAGTGAGTTGCAAACAGCTTTTGAGTGAGCGCTGCTTTGAATGAATAGTGGGAACAGTTTTGGGGTTCAAGATTTGAGTGCCACAACAGAGTGAATATTAACTACAGGTCAATTCACGTATTAAATGTAAATGTAAATTTCAAAATATTATATTAAGAATATTTGTAAATATCCATAAATAATACTTTCCGACTTTTGGATATTAAAACTGGTTCGGTTCGGAGCGGTTCATGGCAGACTTAAGTCATTGGTTTGGTTTATAAACAAATCTAACCGCTGCTTCGAACATAATACGTACTAATAATAAGAAAATTTGAACTATTTTTCGGCTCGGCCGTAGTTTGTACACCCTTGCTGAGCGTTTGTCTAACTAAGGGCTGATTTCTCATCTTCTACATTACTGCTATGTGTCAGATAAACTTAGATTTTGCTCTGTCTTCTGGATTATGTAACAGATCTATGTAGTGGATCAAAAAGCGGCCCTAAGACTACTTTTCAGACTCTACTTTTCTACGATAGTTATACTATATAGATGTCCGATTTCGACCAAACTTGGTAGAATCACGTAAAAGCCTAATGAACTCATCTGTAAGAAATTTGGAGTCGATTTCATTGAAAACAAAAAAGTTTTTCTCAATAGAACTGCATTTTGGACCGAACATTCGTACTGCAGCTATATGTTATAGTCTTCCGATTTTGATAAAGCTTTGTAGAATTGAGTGAAAACATTTGAAATAAATAATTGCCAATTTTAAGGACATTCCCATTGAAAACCAAAAAGTTTTTCTCACTAAGACTACTTTTCAGACCCAACTTTTCTAAGACAGCTGTACTATATAGATGTCCGATTTCGACAAAACTTGGTAGAATTATGCAAAAGCAAAGCAAACTAAGAAATACAAAGCTTGGAGGCGTTTCCATTGAAAACAAAAATGTTTTTCTCACTAAAACTTGTTTTAAGACCGATCATTCCTATGGCAGCTATAACCTATAGTCAACCGATTGTGACAAAACTTTTATGAACTGTGTGAAAGCTTATAAAATAGATATATGCCAATTTTAAAGAGGTTAACATTTGAAACAAAAAAGTTTTTCTCACTAAGACTACTTTTCAGACCCAACTTTTCTATGACAGCTATACTATATAGATGTCCGATTTCGACCAAACTTGGCAGAATCATGGAGAAGCATTGAAAACTAGTAAAAACGGAGTTTGGAGAAGTTTGCATTAAAATAAAAAAAGTTTTTTTCACTGAGACTACTTATCAGATTCTACTTTTCTATGACAGCTATACCATATAGATGTCCGATTTCGACCAAACTTGGTAAAATCATGGGAAAGCATAGCGAACTAAGAAATACAAAGTTTGGAGACGTTTTCATTGAAAACAAAAAAGTTTTAACTACTAAAACTAGTTTTTCGACCGATCGTTCCTATGGCAGCTATATGTAATAGTCAACCGATCCGGCCGGTTCCGACACATGTGCAGCGTATTTGTACCAGAAGACTTAGTGGTCACTATAGCTTTAAAACTGACAGAGGAGATGGCATATAAACCAGGGCTGCAAACCCAAAAAATTACGTGGATCTCCTGCTCGCGGGTTCGAACCAAAATTTACCAATGGTTCAGGTTCAGAATTTTGAGATTCAAGGTTTTTGGGCCAAGGTTTTGGTTCGAACCTTGGTTCAGCCAAGCTTTATACATGTTTATATAGTAATCGACCTATAACCGACATAAAATGTTAGGGAATTGTGTCGATTTTGGGTTGAGATGGGATTTCACAATACTTTATATAAATAGAAACACCTTCATTCAGCTCATGCGTTTCTACTTAAATAAAGTATTGTGACGAAATAAAAATTTCGAAGTTCTGGATACAGCCCTTAAAGTAAAATGCAATTTCGTAGTCCACATACGAAAAATGTTTTCACAGTAATGTGGATAATTCCATCAGGACTGGGAAATAGTTCAAATCTATCATTTTTGTTGAACCGAACCGGAATTTTTGGTTCGGAGCGGGTTCAGGTTCTGCTTTAATGCCTTAAGAGGTTCGGTTTAATTTTCGGTTCACACTAATCTGAAATTCGAAATTCCGGGTTCGAACCGGTTCGGTTCAAAACCGGTTTGCAGCTCTGATATAAACAGAGGGACACAGGGACGGGCAGACGGACGGTCATACGGACATACGGACATGGCTATATCGACTTAGCTCGCCATGCTGATCAAGAATATATATACTTTATGTGGTTGGAAGTGCTTTCTTCTACGCGTTACAAACATCTGCACAATATCAATATACCCTCTGCAAGGGTATAAAAAGTATTTTGGGGTTTATTTGGGATTACATAAAGTCATTACTTTCTTAAGCCTTTCTATAAAGTGTGACACGAAGGTCTGCTACCCTGTCACGCCCCAACTGTACTTGCTAGTCAAGAGCCTCGTGACGTGCTGAAACCATTCCAGAGTACCGTGTATTGGTCTCTACGCTATACTCCATATTCTCCTATGAATTGACCAGAACCAGCAGCATTTGGCTCGAAACCCTAAAAAAACCCCCTGCTTATCGCATCATTTGCAGAAGAATGGGCCATACTTGCCACAGATGCCCTCCAGGAGTACCTGAAGTACCTGAGTACGGACATTGGAATCCCGCCAGGGAGTATTATTGAGCGGTCGGCTTATGTAGCATAAAGCAGCTCACTAATATATGGAGATTATACCTCAGGCAGTGGCTACCAAAGCTCGTCGCTTAAGTTCTCTCCTGAACTCCAAGAACAAACGGTCACACTCAGGCGGAACAAGGTCTTGAATCAGGACTGTTGATAAACCACATAATTCTGGCTGCGGTTATGGAGCTATGAACTACAAAAATGACTCAACTAGGCAAAATTAAGGTGGTCCAGGCCAAAATCATCAAATTATACCAAAGGACCCTAATGGGTTCTGTGACATAATGGGACCCGTGACATCGAATGGGACCTTGCTGATTCTAAGGTTGGAGATAACTTGATAAGTTGCCTTATTTGAAGAGAATATATCTTAAATATCCTTCTAATCATTCCGCATAGCTGCAAAATCATCCAAATAATCATTATTTTTTGTATCCTTTGGATCATTTTTAGCTCTGTTGGATGTTTAAAAGGATATTTAAGACATACTATGCTTACCAAATGGATGCCGGAAATAATCTAATAGATATTTTTGAACATTCTTTTTCTTTTCTCTGAGAGTCCTACCCAAGTCACTAGAAGAAAAAGATGAGTATGGGCCATAATGTGTACCTTCGATTCTACAAAAGTGTGCTGTTTGTGTGCAAGGTTTGTACGGCTCACTCACAGCATAATAATGCAAAATAGAAGGTCCACATCAAAAATCTACCCTTGCCTTACATTTGCCAGGCCGTTACTCATTTGGTGGTTAAAGGATCTTCAGAGGAAGTTGTTGCGGCACCTCTTTTCTTTCTTTTTTACATATATTTCATCTCAAATACGGCCACACTATTGTTGAGAACTAAAGTCCTTCCTGCTGCACCCGCACACTCCAAAACGATTTCAATTACAGCCAATTAAGCGAAAAGGACTAAGAAAAACTGCAAACTTTGGGAACTGCAACAATGCCAAAGTCAAAAAAGGATTCACCCACCTCAGACCGTGCTGCCAGCCAAATCTGCAGACAGACACATTGAATCTTCTTCTTGGACTTTGCACTCTTACCCCACCCACACACTCCCACACACACACACACACACACGCCACTCATTCATTGGCTAAAGGCGTTTTGCACCTTGGCAGCCAAGGAGAAGGAAAAGTTTTATCCACTTGGCGTGTAAACCCACACCCCCCACCCCGGCCAAGCCCGTCTATCGTATTCCCATTTTAATGCGCCAAATGTTAAAACAAACAAACAAATAAATTAGTGTTCAATCAGCGTAATTTCTTCAACTGCGCGCGTACACTTACTTCGCTGGGGGTTTGCCTTTGTCTGACTGTGTGTGATATGCGAGTGTAACAACTTTGGTTTCAATTGCAATCGAGGAACGAGGCGGTATCCAAACTTTGGCACAACCAACCCAACCCCCCCACCCCCCTGAGGAGACAAGCGGCAGTTAGTTGTAAGTAATTAAGGCAATGCGAAGGAAAGAAACAAAGCAGGAAGCAGGGAGATGGCAAAGCCAGGAACAACCAGGCAAGCGAAATTTTTCGGTAATTTGGTTAATTTGAATTCAAAGTTGGTAGGTGGCTTTTGTTGTAAGAAAGGATTCTGATTGTTTTTTTTCTGAACCGAACCGGTTTTGAACCGAACCGAACTGCTTAATCCAGCTGGTAAACCGCATACCGTAACGGCTTCCTTTAAGAATTGCTGAACCAAACCGAAAACCACAAATAAAAACGGTTTGGTTCGGTTCAGCTTTCGGGAGTCGCTTTCCTTTAGCCAATGATACTTATTCATTTGGGAATTTGAATCGTTTCCCTAAGACAATTTTTCTACATATCATTCGACCGGAACTTTTAAGGAAGGTTTGACGAAAATTTAAGAACAAGTAATTCTGAAAGTCTTCTGTAATTGCCCACCGAACTCAATCTACATTCTTTCCTCTCTAGTGGACAATATTTGGAATTTTCTGTAATATCTTCAACTTTATTCAATCCTAACTATACTAATCTTTTCTAGCCGACATTCTCTGTTTTCGAAGATCATTGCTCTAGAAACTAACAGACGAATCCTTTGAATGCGGCATATAAAAAAGATATTCAAATGGATTATAGTAATTCAATTTGAAAGTGTGCAAAAGTCACATGACAATAAAAATCATTATGTACCTTGGTGAACCACTAAACTTAACCGGAACCGCTCCGGTTCAGCCAGCTCTAAAAAACCATGAAACTGTCTGAACCACTGAACCGAACCAGTAATTATATATTCGATTGGTTTGCAACCCTGGATTCTTTGTGTGAATCACTCAAGCCTCTGGTCACACTAAACACTCAAATCAATTTCACATTTCAACTACAAATCCATTTTCCAAATTATAAAACGGGGGGGCAGTAGCTTTCGGGGATTCTGTCTGTTGCTTTGAGCCGCATTGAAGAGAGAGCTGCTTCAAGTTGAGGCCTTACCAAACAACAAAAAAAGAGGCTCACTCCATGTGTG
The DNA here is from genome assembly GCA_035044985.1 of Lordiphosa fenestrarum. Classification (NCBI taxonomy): domain Eukaryota; kingdom Metazoa; phylum Arthropoda; class Insecta; order Diptera; family Drosophilidae; genus Lordiphosa; species Lordiphosa fenestrarum. The sequence continues at coordinate 890,557 of JAWNNO010000495.1, forward strand.
ACCGTTCAGTTCCACCGCACACACACACTCGTACACTCGCACACATATCATTTGCTCTGTCACACAACATTTTTTTCTTCTTGCCTTGTTTGTTCAAAATTCTGATATATTCACGTTTTTGGCTTTTGGGCCACTTTTTTTTTTACCAGCGACGACCTTTTAACGAACGTTTTCGCCATTTGCAGTTTTTCGCCTCTGGCACGGCAGTTTTCCCTTTTTGCTGGTGTTGTTTTTCTTGCGTCCTTCTCCCCTGTTTGTGTTTTCCGAGTACTTGGTTATGGTAATCGAATTTCAAATTATTGCCCTAAGCTATATGCATGTCTGGCCTAGAAGTGCGGGGGCGGCGCACAGGAATATGTCGCCTTCCCGGCTTTTTTTTTATTTTGGTGCACAGAAGATGAATTTGTTTCGGGTCCTTTTTTTTCTGTTGGTTGCTCTTCACTTTTCATGTTTATGTTAGTAGTTTGTAGACTTGTGTGTGTGTGTGTTGTGTGTTTTGAGGTTTTCCTGTTGGTTGTTTGTTGTTGTTGTTGCTGTTGTTGCTTTCTTTTATATTTTGTTGTTTACATCCTGTTTTTGGCGCGTTTTGAATATTTTGCGGTGCATGTTTTGTCATGCAATAATTTAATTGTCGGATTTGGCAGCTTAAAAGCGGCCGCCCCCCCCCCCCCCCGCGCTCCACTCTGTGTGGGTTAGATTGGTGGGGGGTAGCAGGCTGACAGGTGTGGGTTGTTATTGTTTGTTTGTTTTGTTAGCCTGACACTTTGTGCCTTATTTATGTTTTGGATTTGGCTTGTCCAACAAATTGCTAAAAATAGTTGGCTGGCTTATAAAGTTGCTGGAGTTTCGAGGTGAGTTACAAGTATTTAAGTGAGGTCCGAGGATGCGGTTCATGTGGGAGATGGGGTAGTTATCAGGGCTGCGAACCAATATCTGCCATTGCAATGGCTTAAGTTGGAAAGTAAAGTATTTGGTTCGAACCCTCACAATTTAGTTCTCTCTTCGAACTTTAGAACTGTTTTAAAATCTGAATGCTTTTTGGTATCTCATCTGAAATCTAGCCCTGAAATAGAAACCGCATTAACCAATTAATAATATTCCTTAAATATAATAAATAGTTCTTTTAATTTGAAATTAGGTTCCCTTAGATTTGAGTCAATGATCATCTAGAAGTTTCTTAGTCCCCGATAATAAAACTTTAGTTAGAGTTGAAAGCATATTTAAGAAATCTAGCTATGTATCCCTTAGTTTCTTGGTTTTTTTTAATACTCAGTAGACTATGAAGTTTGTAAATACTGAGTTTAAGTACAGAATACTTGATTTGTTCTCTCTGTGTAATATTTTAAATAAGATGATATTGTTGTAGCCTGACGATTTTAAGACTCTCTCGCACTGTCACAACCAGATAACAAATAAATCAGCTCAGATTTCAAAACGGTTAGCTCAACCAAACCGATATTCGGTTCAAATTCAACTTAAAGTAGAAATTACAAATAGAATAAAGTTGTTGTCGAAGTAAGACTACCACTCGGACCTTACTTTTCTATGACAGCTATACTATATAGATATCCGATTTCGACCAAACTTAGTAAAAACATGCAAAAGCCTAAGAAACGCACATATAAAAAATTTAGAATCGATTCCATTTAAAACAAAAAAGTTTTTCTTAATAGAACTTCATTTTCGACCCATCATTCGTACTGCAGCTATATGCTATAGTCAACCGATTTTGACAAAACTTTGTAGAATTGTGTGAAAGCATATCAAAACACTAAATGCCAAGTTAAATGACATTTTCATTAAAAACAAAAAAGTTTTTCTCACTAAGACTACTTTCCAGACCCTACTTTTCTATGACAGCTATACTATATAGATATCCGATTTCGACCAAAGCATAAAAAACTAAGAAATTTAAAGTTTGGAGACGTTTTCTTTGAAAACAAAAAAGTTTTTCTCACTAGAACTAGTTTTTCGAGCGATTGTTCCTATGACAGCTGTATGCTATAGTCATCCGATTTTCACCAAACTTTGTAAAATTGTGTGAGAGTGCATAAAAAAAGTAGATGCAAATATTGAACACTCTACCATTGAAAACAAAAAAGTTTTTCCTACTATAACAATTTGTAAGAGCTTACTTTTCTATGGGAGCTATACTATTTAGTTGTGCGATTTCGACCAAACGTAGTGAAATCAAAGAAAAGCCTAGCAAACTAAGAAATACAAAGTTTGAAGGCGTGTCCATTGAAAACAAAAAAGTTTTTCTCACCAGAACTAGTTTTTCGACCGATGGGTCCTATGACAGCTATATGCTATAGTCTTCCTATCCGGCCGGTTCCGACAAATGTACCGAGTATTGGTACTAGAAGACTTTGTGCAAAGTTTGGTGTAGATAGCTTTCAAACTGACCGAGTAGATAGCTTAGAAGCAGTCGGATATGGCCAAATCAACTCAGCTTGCCGTGCTGATCACTAATATATATACTTTACATGGTCGAAGTTGCTTCCTTCTATGCATTACAAACGTTTGGACAATTTTGGTTTACTCAAGGGCAAACAAAGATTCATAGTATTAAGCACAATTTTACTTCAATTTTTAGTGTACGGTCACTCTGTCTATTGCTTTGCCACTCTGCAGGAAAAACCTCTATGGATGTAAGCTTTCTCATGCCTGTAACATACAATTGCACTACTTAAATATAACCTTTTTACTCTTCGACGTATTCCAAAGGCAATTCGATAAATTACATTTTACAAAAGGAAGATTTCAACTATTTTGAAACATTTTCCAAGATCTGGCAACTTCTTAGTTCAAAATTGTAAAAATTTTAATCAAATCAGATGCAACAGTCTGGCCACTTTGATTACCGACCAATTTTTACGCTCTAAGCGAATGCCAAGTGAACCCAAAAGCATTTTTTATTTATCTAAATTTTCAGATATACAGATATACACATTTTGAAGAGTTTCTAAACGAATCAAAAGAAAATAATATCCTTATTTTCCAAATTTCAATGATCTGGTAGCCCAATTTATAGTATATAGCAACTAAAACTGAATACATCAATTTATACAAATATGGCAATATTTTAAATGATCATCTCCGTTTTGAAAACCCAAAGGCGTTTTTCCGCACAATTCATTTCCGCTGATTTCTACATAATTTGGAATGTTTCACCTATCCAAACTCTTCATGTTAGGGTTAAAAAGTAGTTTGTAGTTCATCATCAGTTCATCTTTCCCTCACACACACACACACACTATAATTAATAAAGGGACCGCCGCTTTAAGATTTTAATTAAAAGCCACATTAGTTTGTGTATTCCTCCTCCTCCTCTGCTCTCTCTCTCTCTCTCTTCTTTTTATCATCTTCTCTTCCTTAGATATTGTCAACGTTAGTCCCCACAGTTTTCTCTACTTCGATTTCTTTTAATTTAGCCGCAATGACCTGCATCGAAATGCTTTTGTATCCTTACCCATATCCTGCACGGTTTGCAGTTCGTTTCGTTGGCAACTTTTGCCAAGTTTCAGTTTCAGTTGCAATTACTTGGCGCACCTGAAGTGGATGACAACAAGGATGGAGGGGTCAAAGGTTAGTTGCTTTGTTTGTATTTGTTGCTGCTGCTGCTGTTGCTGTTGTCGTTGTGGTGTTTGTGTGCGAGTAGTGAGCGAATTTTTTCTCCACCGCTTTTCTGTTGACTTTGCGCTTTCTATTTACGCTTTGCCGTTGTTTGTTGAATTCCAACTGCAATTATGTGAATTTTTACCGTGCACAGCATAAAACATTTTCTCCCCATTTTAAAGACAGAAATAGAAGTTGGCGGAACGAAGTTTTGGCCAAGCTAAAAGTTAAATAGCGTACGGGAGAGTAAACCGAGCTTGAAAGTCAATAAGCGGGTGAGGGGTGGGCGGTGGGTTGTTAAAAAAAACAAACTTGGCAATAAATTAATACAATTTGCAGCAAAATTTATAATGATCTGGCAACTCTGTTGAATATAAAATGATGTGAAACAACAGGTAATGCCTTTTGGCTTTTAGAAATGTAAGGAAACTATGTTTTTTACTTTTTGTAATATTTTCAACGATCTGGCAGCACCTTATTAACAAATTTGGTGGCCTGTGAAGCAATCCAAATGCTATTTGGTTAGTCAAAATTTCTAGAAATGCATATTTACATTTGCTTTTATCTTTTTCCAAAGATATGGCAGCATCTTATTTTGAGATTGGTACGAAATTCTTTAGAATTGTGACGAATTAAAGCAAGCAGCAATAAATTCTTACATTTTAACAATCTGGCAGCTCCTTCTATGCCAGTTTTCTAGCTCTCAAGGTATTCCAAATAATTTCAAAAGCATTTTGACTTAGTTTTTAAATAAGAATTGAAAGTAGAAATTCTTAAAATAAAATTCTAATAACACCTCTTGTTAAAATTGGTCGAAGTTAGATGACTTGCAAGCAAAACCAACAGATATTTGGCTACTGATACGGCAACTCCGTCAGCCCTTCCTTAGACAAATCTAAAAGCAATATGATCTATTCAAAATGTACGAATAAAATACTAAAATATTTCCAAAAATATGGAAACTCTTGCTTACGACTTACAAGCACTTCAAACCAAAGCAAAATAAATGTTTTCTAAAAACTGCATAATGGAAATTTTGACAGAACAACATATTCTCGACAGTTTGGTTGCTTAAACTTAAAAAGCCAGTCTGATTGGATTAGGATTAGGATATATTAGATATTAGCTTTGACATCCGTTTGAACTGACAGATAGAAAGATGGACATCATGGCTTTATCAACTCGGCTGTTAATGCTTATCAATAAAATATAACTTTATATGGTCGTAGATGCTTTATTCTGGCTTTTGCACAAACCTAACCAACTCTCAGTGCCTTTGGCCCTTACAAATATGGAACGATTCGCAATATGTTCTTCAAAGGAGGTCTCCAAATGGTTTTACTGGGTGTCAGAAAACTACAAAGGCGTCAGAACAAGTTGAGAATTTTAAGAACCGATTCGCATAACAACAATTCCCATTTTCTGTTGCATACTTTTAGCACTGAATACAATATATTTTGTACTTGAACTAAGATCCAGGGTATCCAGCCGTGACGGTTTTTGGTATGGGTTGAGCTGCTTAAATCGGGCAACTGATATAGATTGTTCTTTCAATATAATAATTCAATATAATATAATTCAATATAATATTTAAATTATATTGACTGAAACCCTATTTCTTTAAGATTGGATGTCTAAGCCTTGGTTTTGGCTAGATTCCAGAACGAATGATCTTATTTTAATCATTTTTAGTGGCAGTTTTCAGATTCTAGAATGTTCCGTACTTATTCTACGTACTTCCAATAACAAACCATATCTAAAATCGATCCAATGCAAAACCGACCGATCCAAGATTCAGCCAGCTGCTGTAGGCCAAGTGTTTAGAGTCTGCGTTTTGATTATTCATAAGCTGGAGTTCTTAAGCCACCACCTTCCTATTAGGAACATTACTGTAGAAAAATCTAAGAATTATCTTCGCCTCTTCAAGGGAAATATGCGACATCAATAGGGGGGAAAGTCTATGTGGCATGTTCCAGAGTGGAGAAAACATACGCACACTTTATTTACGCTCTGTAGCAGAAACCAAGAGGAGGACTAAAAGGGTAGCAGCATATTTCAGAACTAATAAAAAATTCTATTTATTTTGTCCATCGGTTAATGCAGATTACTAAATAAGTTCAGAAGGTACAAACTATTTATGTACAGGGTGCGCCATATAAAGTGTCGGTATGGCAACACTGAATAACTTTGACATTTACCAACCGATTGCTTTTGTTAGACATGTTTTGGAAACATCAATCTAGTACAATTTTGACCATGGAACGCTTCACACCAAAACAACGTGCCGAAATAGTGACGCTGTTCATCGAAAATAATCGTTCAATTGTGCTAACAAATTTTGATGACCGATGAGGCCCATTTCACGCATATGGGGCACGGAAAATCCACACCGCATCCATGAAATACCTTTGCACGACCAAAAAGTGACTGTTTGGGCCGGTATCAAAAAGAGGCGGTATTGACTGGCCACCCAGATTTACAGATTTGACCGCCCCACACTTCTTTTTGTGGGGCTATTTAAAAAGCAAGGTTTACGCCAGCGATCCACAGACCATTGAAGAGCTTAAGTCCAACATGCGTGCCGAAATCGCCACTTTATCGACTGAGACGTTGGAAAAAGTGATGGAAAATGCCGCTAAAAGGGCACATTTTGTTGTGGCCAATAAAGGCGTTCACTTGATTGATGTTGTGTTCAAAAAGTAGTCGAAATAAATTGTACAGGACCAAATTATAGGAACAAGATCTCCATATAGCAATCGGTTGTTTGTTTTAATATTTATTCAGTGTTGCCATACCGACACTTTATATGGCGCACCCTGTACAAGACTGTGCTATGATGCTTCAGGAAATTTTCAGTATAGCTTTTCTATTACGAACTTCTGTATAACGAAGATTTCTTTATAACGAAGTGTAGTCAACAGAACACTGCAACTTCGTTCAATATTCAAACAATTTTATAAAACGAAGTTCACTTTTGTCCCCTTGAGATTCGCTATATAGAAGTTCGACTGTTCAATAACTACAAGGTATCGCACTGTGCAGCTTAAATATTCTTAGACTAGATTTACACGGTGAAGCAAACATCATAAAGTTCACTTAGAAGTCGGAATATTCATGGCAGAATGAATACTTTTTGTAAAGGAAAGTTTTAGAATTTCACCTGATTCTCTCGCCTACCAAGAGAACTCCATGAAGCTTGCTTCACCGTGTAGATCCAGTCTTAGTCGTTCTTGGTTCGATAGGTGTTATTCATAATAAAGAACTGGCATGTTCGCTTTCGATTTCCGGCTAAAGCAAGTAGCTATTAACGAAAGCTGTCAAAAACACAAGCAACAACAGTGTGACCCTGCTTTTTTGTGCTTGTTTCAGCCCTGGGGTTCAATAAGTTGTTGAATTATGGTTGAGAATTGTAAAGCTGTTTCGTGTTTCTCTGCCCAAAAGTTTCCTTAGCTGGAATGTTGGCATAGATCTGAATCTATAGCTGTTAAGAATGTGTGCTTATAGACTTGTACAGGACCTACACACAAGAGTAAAATGCAAGCGAGCGAACACAGTGGCAGGAAACCTTCAAGAACTTGGGCAATCCCACCATCTACCAAAAGTCTTTACTGTCCTTATAAAACTATACAAATCAATTTATCGTATTTTCCTCACTGGGGCCATGGGCTGGTGTCAAAAGAAGCCTAATCCCGACGTGATGGACTGCGTTTTGGCGTTGCTGTCTTTGAGCGACGTTTTGGCACTAGACGTTTGCTATCTGCCAGAGACGCGGCACCCAATTGACGTGTACTTCGAGGAGCAACATGACACGTGCATTCACTTGAGGCGCCTACATTGATGGAGCCCTCTGCGTGGGCTGCCATACGCTTGGGACTACGTTTCACCTTCGGTGGAACGGAACGCTTAGACTTGCCACCAAAAGCAGGACGTTGTCCCAATAGGCAGACATTGCACTGCGATGCCTTGCAGTGATCAGTGATCAGACCATAATGTGAGTTCTTGTACATGAGCTCGGCATCACCAGGAGATTGGCCGGAGGGCCTGTTTGAGGGCACACGGCAAATGCGACGAATGACGCTGGGTTTCAGGGCATGACGTCGTAGATAACGTGGCTTGCGTGGTTTTTTGCCAGCATTCTTCTTGGCGGACTGCAACCGTAACACAATTAGTTGAGGGTTAGGAGTCTCAAGGGTTGCGTTCTTAGACTTACCCGCTTTGGTTTTTGTGGCGCCATGAGGCTTACAAACAAATTTCTTGGCTGAGAATAAAATCTACTAAAAAAAAATGTACTTTTGTTGTGTCTCAAGTGATGGAAAATTTGAAAATGTAGCGAGAGTAGTGAAAAATTGAGTATCTAGTTGTGAACTTGATCGCAAGGCCTGCCTAACAACCTTGATTTCCTTCCCATTTGCCTGCTCCTTTTGGTCACGTTGCAGCTTTTGGCGTTTCCTTTGAGTTTTCAGTTACAAGATTTTCGGCTGGCTAAGCAATCATCAAACTAAAAACCCTTCGCCATTTTGGACAGTTACTGAGCTGAGTTTCAATTTTCACTTAAAGCAAAAGTTGGCACCCAAAAAAAAAACAAAAAACCGAAAAGAAACCAAGTGCTAGCACATCCATGCCCATTCCCATTCCCCGCTGCTGTGTTGGGTTTGTAATCAGAGCAAAGTAGACGCTGCCTTCCTGGCTTACGTGATTTGACCAACAGCAACAACCCAGCCGAACAACGAAAAAATTGGCAAAAAGGGGTAGCCCCATGTGATGAACCAAAGAGTGTGGCAAAAATAAAGAAACGGAAAAAGTTTTTGTGGCTCACGTGACATTTGTTTTGGCAAGTGCTTCCTTTCATTGTTGTCGACAAATCAGCGAAACGTACCTGCAAAAAAAAAAAAAACCAGGCAAGAAGAAGGGTAAGAAGTGTGGGATTAATAGAGACTACGCCATTTAATTTTAAAGCGTATTCGTTTCACAATTTGCGACGCTTACGTAAGACGTAATGCTATATCACAGGCTTACATAACTCTTATATGGATACAACAGCTTCAACATTTTAGTTTACTTTTTAATATTGACAGAGAAAATGCTGAGAAAACTTTGGTGCTTGCTCTTGATTCTACTGCTAAGCGATTCGATGGAGTGCAAGAGACAGCGAACACGTAAGACTTGCGGAGTTGGTTTCCGACTGATTGAACATAGTAATCGATGCGCTCGCACTGCCTACAGGGGCTGAAAACTGAATAAAGCGGTTACTGATCAACAATAACACTCATTTTATTGATTTCATTTCATTTCAACAAATATTTAGAGCTAGATTCATTCATAACAATCGATATTGCTGAACGATCTAGTTAAACAAGGCAGCAGTAGCTCAGCAGTCGTTGGGTTTGCGCTTGGGTTGCACATATAAGGCATCATCTGCGAGCTGCTTTTAGTAAAAACTACAATATGGATGCCTAGTAAGTAAGTAAGTAAGTCTCAGTGCTGTAGGTTCAATCTAAGTGTACAAAGAAGACAAGACATATCGATTCTGAGAGATCTACCAACCGGTCACATAGATCGTATTGACAGAAGCTAAGATCAGACGAAAGGTACAAGAAGTCCAAGGACAATGGTTCTTTGGGAAGGTAACTTCTACACTCTACACAGTGAAAAAAAAGGATATTCAAAAGTATCCACTGCATGATTTCCGGTATCCATTTATAAGGAATATGTCTTAAATATCCAACGAAGCTGAAAATCATCCAAAGGATAAGAAAAATGTTGATCATTTGGATGATTTTGCAGCTCCACTGCATGATTCAAAGATATTTAAGACATAGCCCTTCCAAATCAATCTTTTTTGAATCTTTTGTTTTTCTTTATAGTATATATTATATATATATATATATATATATATTCTTGATTAGCACGACGAGCTGACTAAATTTAGCCATACCCGTCAGTTTCTTTGCCATTTCCTCCGTCAGTTTGAAAGCTATCTTCATCAAACTTTGCACAAAGTCGTTTGGTACACATACGCTGCACATTTGTCAGAACCAGACGGATTGGATGACTATAGCATATAGCTGTCATAGGAACGACTGGTCTAAAAACTAGTTTTAGTGAGAAAAACTTTTTAGTTTTCAATGGAAACGCCTCCAAACTTTGCATTTCTTATTTTGCTATGCTTTCCCATGATTTTACAAAATTTGGTCGAAATCGGACATCTATATGGTATAGCTGTCATAGCAAAGTACATGAAAAGTCATGAAAAGTAGTCTTAGTGAGAAAAACTTTTTATTTTTCAATGCCTGCAAACTTTGTATTTCTTAGTTTGCTATGTATACCCACGACTCCACTAAGTTTGGTCGAGATCGGAAGTCTATATAGTATAGCGGTCATAGAAAAGTACTGTCTGAAAAGTAGTCTTAGTGGGCAAAACTTTGTTGTTTTTAATAAACACACCTCCCAACTTTGCAAGTCTTAGTTTGCAATGTTTTTCCACGATTTTACTAAGTTTGGTTGAAATTGGACATCTATATAGTATAGCTCCCATAGGAAAGTTGAGTCTGAAAACTAGTTTTAGTGAGAAAAACTTTGTTCTTTTCAATGGAAACGCCTCCAAACTTTATATTTCTTAGTTAACAAACAGCTTTGCCATGATTATACCAAATTTAATCGATATCGGACATCTATATAGTATAGCTGTCATAGAAAAGTAAGGTCCGAAAACTAGTCTTAGTAAGAAAAACTTTTTTGTTTTCCATGGAAATGTGCTTTAAATTGGCATTTAGGTTTTTGATAAGATCTCGCAAAATTCTACAACATTTTGTTCAAATCGGATGACAATAGCATATAGCTGCAGTACGAATGATGGGTCGAAAAAGAAGTTCTATTGAGAAAAACTTTTTTGTTTTAAATGGAATCGATTCTAAATGTTTTTATAAGTGCATTTCTTAGCCTTACGCATGATTCCAATAAGTTTGGTCGAAATCGGACATCTATATAGTATAGCTCCCATAGAAAAGTAAGGTCCCAAAAGTAGTCTTAGTTAGAAAAACGTGCTGCAAACAAATCTAGGCCTACCCGAAGTTAACTTTTCTCTATTTTTTTCAAATTCAAAATCTAGAAAAAGTTTTCATACACTTAGAAAACATTTCTAGGAAATAGTAAATATTTTCTTTATTTCAGAAAGTCTTTGTCCTAGTATAAGTATTAACTTTTTTAAAATTTATGTTAAAACACCTTTAACCCCTTTTTTAAGGCAAATTTTCTAGTTTTAGGGCGACTTCGCCTGTGGTTTTTTTGAGTGTATATTTGGCATTTCGGGGACATCGCTTTCCCACCTTAGCTATGGACCTTGACTTTATAATGAAACCCTAAGTAAACCAAATCAAACCAAATGTGAATCAAAGTCTCGCTGTTTCCTTAAGATACATCTACAAATGCTGCTGAGCTGCTGTTGCCTCATACAGGCATTGTGTTAAATACTTCAGCAGCAATATTTCCTACCTCTGTCAGTTGCTCACATATGTATGGAAGCAGCTGACTCCGAAGAATACAGACAGTCTGTCACTATGTGTGTGAAAAAGGACTAAGCTAGCCCTGCTGTCTTGATTTTTATTTGGTATTCAAAAATCGAAATATGACAATGGATACATATATTCCTTTAGGTCGGTACAACACCCCTTCCAAAACCACTATTATAGCCCCACCAGCCTCCATCGTACTCCGTTGTCGGTTTGTTGTATGGTGGAAGTAAGTACGTCTTCTTTGGCTTTTCTGTGGGTTTACGCCAATTCTCCCACCAATTGGAAATTCGACCAGGTTTCTGCTCCGGATGATACTTAATCCGCATGCATTGCTTATGATGGGCATGCATTTTATAGCCATATGGACAGGGTCCCTTGGCCACGCTGCCACGCCCACGTGGCTCCAGAACGGGTTGACATTGATTCATTTCCGTGTTCCAGGCATAACCCACTGCACAGGGCGCCACTTCGGCGCTGGACAAGGGGGAAAAAATTGAACTATCCAATAGCTCCATTCTGGGTAAACTGCTGGAAATGGTAAAACTTCAAGGCTTTGATCAAACTAAACGACTTTGACATGCTGCTTGCATAACACAGAGACCGTGACTTTATTGATCAGCCTGAATAATGTTTAACAACTTTACGCTTCTTGGATTTCTTTTTTGGATTACTGTGGGGAACAAAGAAATTATCACCTTTAGGGGGTTGTGGCCGGGATGGTGGCGGCGCTTCTTTTTGTCTCACAGCTTCGATGGCCGCATGATTGATGGTCCATTGGCCAAAGCTTTCGTCTGGTTTATTTGCGGCCCTATTGCCCGTATAAGGACCAGGGCCTTCACCCGGCAAATCTGGCCTAAATGACCAGGGATCAGCAGCCAGAGTCGGCCGGGGAGTTGTTTTGTATTTTGGTCTTGCAACCGTTGTATACGGATCAAACCACTCGACCAACTTTCGTAAGTTACCCGGCTCCTGTATACTATTGTAAACATCTCGTGTGCACTTCAGTTTATTCCGATCGATCCAGCGAAAACCAATGGCACATCTTTTCTGAGGCGCACGCATGTCTAAGGGAGTAATCACATCTGGTGGTACCAAATCTTGGTCGCAGTTGACGTGCTTAAGAAACGGCAAGACAAATAGCAGCAACAGCGTTTCCCGCATGTTGTCTCTCAAGCAACTGAAGTTCAGCTGAAGAGCGGTAGATGAATTTGAAAGACGTGTCAAATTTGCTGGTGCCAAAGTGTACACTGAGAGAAATCGCAGAGAAATGAACACGGAATAGCTGATTTGGTTGCATAGGAACTGGTTCAAAAGCTTGTCAAAATGGCACAAAAGTGGTTCAGCGCTTAAACTCAGAAACTATGAACCCGAAATTTTGACATGTGGGCTGGTAGTTTGTAGTTAGATTCTTGTTTTCACTTCAGAAACAGTCGTAGGAACCGGTTTAAAAGTGGTTCAGAGCCATAACTACGAAATTATTTCAGTTATTAACTGGAAATTTGGTTTGAAGGTTAATGATTTGAAGTAATATATATTTTTTCTGGTTCCGAACCAGCCGGCTGAACCGGTTCAAAGGTGGTTCAAAGCCATAACTTGGAAATTATGTCAGCCATTTACTAAAAATTTGCTGTGTAGGTTGATAGATTGAGGTTAAATAGTTTTATTGGTTCCGAACCACCATCTAAAACGGTTCAAAAGTGGTTCAGAGCCATAACCTTGAAGTTATGTTAACTGTTACATGGAAATTTGGTTTGTAGGTTGACAGTTTGAAGTAATATATATTTTTCCTGGTTCCGAACCAATCAGCTGAACCGGTTCAAAAGTGGTTCAGAGCCATAACTCAAAAACTATGTCCTCTATTAGGCGGAAATTTGCTGTTTTGGTTCATAATTTGAAGTTAAATATATTTCTGGTTCCGAACCAGCCAACTGAACCGGTTCAAAAGTGGTTCAGAGCCATAACTCCGCAATTATGTCAGCTATTGACTGGAAATTTGGTGTTTTGGTTAATAGTTTGAGGTTAAATACTTTCCCTGGTTCCGAACCACCCACTGAACCGGTACAAAAGTGGTTCAGAGCCATAAATCCGGAGTTAATTTAGCTTTAATCTTGAAATTTTGTGTGTAGCGTGATGGTTTGATGTTAAATCTCGTTTTCCATTCCCGAACCAATCAGCTGAACCGGTTCAAAAGTGGTTCAGAGCCATAACTCCGCAATTATGTCAGCTATTGACTGGAAATTTGGTGTTTTGGTTAATAGTTTGAGGTTAAATACTTTCCCATTCTCCGAACCAATCAGCTGAACCGGTTCAAAAGTGGTTCAGAGCCATAACATCCGCGAAGTTATATTTAGCTATTAATCTGGTGAAATTTTGGTGTTATGTAGCGCTGAAATGGTTTGATGTAGTTAAATACTTTCCCTGGTTCCGAACCAACCACTGAACCGGTACAAAAGTGGTTCAGAGCCATAACTCCGGTGTTAATTGAGCTATAAGCTTGAAATTTTGTGTGTATCGTGATGGTTTGATGTTAAATCTAGTTTTCCATTCCCGAACCAATCAGCTGAACCGGTTCAAAAGTGGTTCAGAGCCATAACTCCGCAATTATGTCAGCTATTGACTGAACACTTGGTGTTTTGGTTGATAGTTTGAGGTTAAATACTTTCCCTGGTTCCGAACCACCCACTGAACCGGTACAAAAGTGGTTCACAGCCATAACTCCGGAGTTAATTGAGCTTTAACCTTGAAATTTTGTGTGTAGCGTGATGGTTTGATGTTAAATCTCGTTTTCCATTCCCGGACCAATCAGCTGAACCGGTTCAAAAGTGGTTCAGAGCCATAACTCCGCAATTATGTCAGCTATTGACTGGAAATTTGGTGTTTTGGTTAATAGTTTGAGGTTAAATACTTTCCCTGGTTCCGAACCACCCACTGAACCGGTACAAAAGTGGTTCAGAGCCATAAATCCGGAGTTAATTTAGCTTTAATCTTGAAATTTTGTGTGTAGCGTGATGGTTTGATGTTAAATCTCGTTTTCCATTCCCGAACCAATCAGCTGAACCGGTTCAAAAGTGGTTCAGAGCCATAACTCCTAAATTATATCAGCTATGGACTGGAATTTTTCCTCTATGGTTATGAAATAAAGAGTTGGTTTTATAAGTTAAATAAACTTACACATCTCAGCTTAAAGAAACTTGATGTATTCCCTTGCATACTTTAAGGGGCCAAAAGCAATGCAAATGCAACCAACTTAAAATATTTCATAATAAAAGAAGAAGAAAATCTTATCCTTTATAACTTCTACAGAAAAGTATCGGTGACACCAAAACCCTACTGAGGTCATTCAGTATCAGATCTCGTTACCTTGAGGTCTCTCCTCTTCCGGAAAAGCATTTTCATGGCTGTATGCAAATGTGTAAGTAGAAGCTATAATAAATTCAATTTTCTGCCTAAATAATCGCTGTAATTAAGAGATGCCCTCGAACAGATACAAACCCATCTTCTCACCCCCCCCCCATCAAGATGCCATTAGAGGTTGTGTGCCCTGCACCTGGCGAAAATGGCAAGAAAAAAAAACAACCAGAGCAGGGCCAAAATGTGCGCATTTCCCTCCATTAAATTGGGCAAAACACACGCGTTAATGGGCTGCTGGGGTGAATGTTGGTTAGCTGATTGTGCTGGCATTTCAATCATTGCCTTTGTACGCTTCCTGTGTGCGCTTTTAATGAGTGAAATGAAGTAGTCTACTTGAGCGCAGCCACCACTATTGTGTCTCAGCTAGAGCTCGATCAATCGAACGGAACTTTGCTGCAAAACTTGTGGGACAAAGTCATTTTCAGTTTGCTTATTTTTGGCCACAGCACTTTAAACAGTGTCGACTTACAGCAGCTGACTCGGAAAGATTATCACACGGCGGGCGATGTTGTTGTTGCAGTTCGCGTTCGCCACTGGCCACTGTTTCAGCTGGCTGACTAAGTTGGCATCAAGTTGCCACCAACTTGACTTGGTTTGACTTGACTTTCATCAGCATCAGCGTCCAAGTGAACTTTCGCATTTAATTATTAGAAAAAATACGCAATGGCGTTTTGAATTACAAAGTTGGCGCCTCAATTTATCTTTCTTTGTTTTGCTTGGGCAAAAAGTGGAGGAAGAAATGGACAGGAAGGAAATATGAAGAAGTGAAAGTGACTGAGGAAAGGCATGAGAGTAGGTTGATAAATAAAAACTACAGTAGGAATAGAACCGGTTTGTTAAAGTGCGGCTGCTACAGACTTTATCTCACAAGTTCACAAAGCTGTAAACTGGGTTAGAAACTAGGTTAAAACGGACTTAGATTAGACTCATAGGAATTAGGAGCAAAATTTTAGCGACTCAATCTACATCAGCCACTTAGCCCTCTCCAATTGTCATCTACTTAAACTTCTTCGTAATCAAAGACATTTGCTCTGGACTCCTTTCGATTTCCACTATTAGCCTATATACCCCTCATCTCACAATCAGTCAAGTTTATATATAATTCTAGCAAATATCGCAACTTTGTTTGTATAGTTAGGTCCTGCTATATGTGACTGTCTTTGAGCATCTGCTTCCATTACTGTCTCAGCAGCTCTCTGGCATGCGTTGTTTATAACAAATTGCTGGTGTCGATTGCTCGCCTTCTCTGCCGTTTCTGCAGCTCTCAAACTGACCTGCCGCTTAACTAGTTTATCGCTCCCTAATTAAGATTATTGCGCACTATCGGAAGCTCTCTGCCATAGTACTGCTGCCGTCGATTGCTCGCCTGTTCTGATTTGTGGAAAGCTCTCAACCTGACCTGCCGCTTAACTAGTTCATCGTGCCTCAATTGAGATTGTGGCCCAGTCTCAGCTGCTCTCTGTGATATTCAGCGTATTGCTGCCGTCGATAGTTCGCCTGTTCGAATCTTTCTGTAGCTCTCAACCTGACCTGCCGCTTTATTTGCGATTTACTTGCGCCTCTCTTGCGATTAAGCCAGACACACGCTGTAATGCAATGTGATTAATAAATTGATGCCATCGATGGCTCGCCTGCTCTGACGTTTCCATAGCTCTCTGCTCCGCTTGCCTGTTGCATTCTTCTGAGCTCCGCTTGACACATAGTCGCTATTTAGAAGATGAGATATCGGTCCTTAGAGCGATTCCGTTTGTTCTCCCCCCTCGCCTCCTTTGCTTCCATATAAACCTAAAAATTTGGTATATTTCGTGGTATTTTGACCATTAAAAGAGAGTTATATGGGCTATAGACTATTTCAGGCTATCATCTTCAGTTCCAATGGTATTATTATTTCAAAGACCGAGAGCAAGTCACGAGAAAAGGTCTAAAAATTGGAGGTCAGTCTGGATTGGGTTGGGTAAGTTAAGTATAAAGGTTAGGATAGGTCACAGAACAACAGCAACAGAACAAGAATGTCTGAAAATTAAGAGTTCATAGATAAGAGTCAGTAAAAAAGGGTGACTTAACAAGAGTCAATGAATAAGAGTTACTAAATACCTAAAGTCCCTGAGCAAGCGTCACTGAGCAAGAGTCAATGAACAGTAGTCACTCAATAAGTCAGATTATGATAGGTTAGGTAAGGTTAGGTTGGCTTAGGTAAGTTTATGTTAGAAAAGGTTGAGTAATGTTAGTTTAGGCTAATTTAGGTTAGGTTAGGATAGGTTAGGTTAGGTTAGGTTAGGTTAGGTTAGGTTAGGTTAGGTTAGGTTAGGTTAGGTTAGGTTAGGTTAGGTTAGGTTAGGTTAGGTTAGGTTAGGTTAGGTTAGGTTAGGTTAGGTTAGGTTAGGTTAGGTTAGGTTAGGTTAGGTTAGGTTAGGTTAGGTTTGGTTAGGTGACTGATGCTTGATCTCAAACCATCTCCCACTTGGATTTTGAGCTTAAGTTTAAGATTTAAAATGATCTTCGAATGTGGAAGAAGCAAAGATTTGCTTTTTCATCGGTTCAATGTGAAGTTTGTAGAGAATCTTGTCCTGATGTGGCACAGCATTGGACAGTCTCTTGTCCAAATGTTTGAGTAAGTCGAGCCACCTATCGAGTATAAAAGTAAAAGGCCTACAGGCAGAGTCTCTTACAAATAATAGGCTAACTCCAGTATTTTCTTCTCACTTCAGGGGAAAGTGATATCTGCATTACCAGTTGCTGCCGCTCACAGTTCAACTTTCCGTATGCTAATTAAACTGACTGCACAAGCTCTCGCTTACCCCAAGTCAATAAATTAAACGCACGTAGGACGCACCAACAAAAAAAAAAACAACAACAACAAAAACAAACGGGGAAAACCAAAAAGTTCATAAATTAAATTCCCTAGCAGCTAGCGTACAAAAACAATTATAAGGGCCAGAGAAAGCGAACAAATCGAGCATAATTTACCAAGCCGGAAGTTGACGCGGATGCCGAGAGTTTAAATGCGGCAACTGCCCCATTCCCGGCAGCGGCAGCTCCCATAAGTAGGCTACACCAGCGGCGGCAGCGGGAATGCTCCTTTTGTTTTGCTCTCATATTCTGTATCTGCTTTTGTATATTTCTTCTTTTTTTTCTCATCACACACACACACAAAATAAAAAGGAGGAAAAATTTTATTGTTACACAAAGTTTCCAATTGCACAATGGAAATAGGCAGTGCCGACGCTGCTGCAGTTGGGCCAAAAGTTTACGGCCACGCCCAGTGCCTTAAAAGTTTCGGCTTGCACAATTGCAAATGCATTAAAACAATGAAAATTTGTTTTTGTATTCTGGCAGCAACGCGTTGCCTTTTGTTGCCTTTTAAATCTGTTTGGGCATAAAGTGGAGGAAGGGAAGGAAAGCGAGGGGAAGGGCAGTGCAAGACTGAACAATAAAGTTAATTTTAATTTGATTTTCATATTCCAAGTTGGAAATTTTACAAAATTTAAAAAAGGTGTCAATGGAGCATTAATCGCGAGGGGGTTCTTTTTTGCTTTTTTGGTAATTAAATCTAAGGCCTAAGCTTTACATTCTGGGCAGGCACAGGAATAATGTTGATGACACTAATTCTGCGCACAACAACACACACTTACACACCCACAGGCAGACTGAGGGACTTATCAAACGCCAATGTGTTAATGACTCGACGGCATTGCATAAAACGCGGCGCTAATTTACATTGTTGTGGGGTTCTCTCGCCTGTGTGTGTGTGTGTGTGAAGTGGTCGCTGTCAACACTCTGTTGTGTTCCCATACAGTGTGTGAGTGTGCTGTGTGTAATGATTTGTGCCAGTTTGCCAGCTTATGTCATTCAATTTATAAAACTTTTTATGCGCAATTATGAAGGAAAAAAGGAACGCAAACACTTTGTCACACGTTGACCCTAATTACTCGCCTCTTCAGCAGAAAAGTTCTCCCTGTATAAAGCCATGAATTTTGCATTAGAAAGTATACATTTTTCAGGGCTTAATGCCAAAATCAATTCTGGGTTAAGGGTACAATCGAAATAAACGCCTACGCCAGAGTGAGACATGAACATTTGTAGACTGAAAAACTTACCTAAGAATTCTTCTACTTTCGAATGAGTTTGGTTACCCACTTAGTCCTATTGACGCCTACTCAAATTGCTCAGTTACTTTGAGCAGTTCTTCAGTTGATTATCAACTATCCTCAAGGCACTTTTGTCCATTGACTTGGCTAGCAAAGACCACAGTCACTGAGTCTATGATAAGCTCTACACTTATAGTGAGTCAATGACATGATTCATTACAAAAATCACTGAATAAAAGTCACGTAACCAAAAAAAAGAGTAACAATACCAAAGTGACAGAACGAAACTCAATAATCAAGAGTCACTGAACTCAATTAAGTATAAAAGAGTCACTGAATAACAGTAACTGAACAAAAGTAGCTGTACAAAAGTAACTGAGCAAGAGGCACTGCAGAAAGTACCAAACCAAGAGTATCTGTACAAATGTGAGTAAGCAAAAGTTTCTGAAAATGAGTAACTGTACAAAAGTCACTGAATAATAGTTATTGAACAAGAGTTAATAAAAGATTCACAGCATGAATCACCGAACAGGAGTCAATGACATGATTCACTACAATAATTACTTAATTAGAGTCACGGAACTAAAGAATCAAGTCACTGGATAGGAGTAACCATTTAAAAGTAACAGAACGAAACTCATAGAATAAGATTCACTGAATAAACTTACTCTACAAGAGTCACAGAAACTGATTTAGGGTTTCTAAACAAGAGTTACAGAAACACAGCTAATGAACAAGAAGTCACTTAACAAAGGTTCACAAGAGTTAAACAAGAGTCTCTGAGAATTAGTCACTAAAATAAGTCACTGAGCAACAGGAACTGTACATAAATGACTGAACGAGAGGCGAAGCAAAAGAATCATGGAACTAGAGTCAATAAACAAGAGTCACTGACATAGGAGACCAAAAGAGAGTCAAAGAACAAGAATTTGTGAATATTAGTAACTGAACAAGTGTAGTAACTGAGTAATAGTAACCGAACCAGAGTCAATAAACAAGAAACACTGAATAAAATTCACTTAACAAGACTCATTGAACAAAAGTCGCGGAACCTAAATCAATTAACAAGAGTCTAAGCTTCCATATGAACATTAGTCACTAGAAACAAGAAAGAAAGTCGGTCAAGCCCGACTATAACATACTCTGTACCAAGAAATTTTGTCTTTTGATCATAACTCGAAAACCATTCATCCGATCTTCTTCATTCCTTCGGCGGATCGATAAGTTATTCTAATAACTAAATATGTCCAGAAGGAACAAGCCATCTATCTTCAAAACTGTGGAAGATATGACGTTTTTTCTAAATTGCGGGGGCAGGAGGGGGCGTGGCCAAAATTGAAAATAAACTTGATCTGCCTGCAGACATAAGAAGCATATGTCCCATACACGTCAAACCTCTATCTCTTACCATCTCTGAGATCTGTGCGTTCATACGGACAGACGGACAGACGGACAGACGGACGGACAGACGGACAGACGGACAGCCGGACAGACGGACATGGCTATATCGACTCGGCTGTTGATGCTGATCAAGAATATATATACTTTATGGGGTCGGAGATGCTTCCTTCTGGATGTTACATACTGTTGCACAAACTTATAATGCTCTATGTACCTACGGTACAGAGTATAAAAATCACCTGGATGAGTCTTTTTCGAGCTCTTTTGATGCTTAAAAAGAGATTACTTATTCAGTCAGAGATTTATATTAAAAGAAGATACAATTAGATTTACAATTAGATTACAATTACAAATTAGTTCTGATTGTGTAGAAAAACAGGCTCATGAAGTGTATCGGCTTGGGTAGCATTTTCTCCCGACTAAGGTATCATTTACGATCAGAAAACAAGCGTATTTATGACTAATTTTAATCAGACCGAGGACTCGAATGTGATAAAATATTGAATCATTATAAAACAACGACTGAAGTCAAAAGAAATGAACAAGAGTCACTGAACAAGAGTCAATAAAAGAAAAAGAACATTTAAAACTACTCATTTTTGTTCACTCACCCATCAAACAACCAACATCTATTGATAAGTACAGTGTTCGAAATGTATAACAAAGGTTGTTACAGCCAATTCACGAAATGTAGAATTGTTGTTGTAAAGCACACGGAAATCACTGGATCTGTTACTTCTTCTGCAACTGTTTCCTTAAGGTGAGGCATTGGAGTACTTAATTGAAGCTCGATTCGCATTTAAAAAGTTCATAAGTGTGCTAAGAGCTTATAAAGCATTGGTCGCAGCAATTTGAGGAGTTTCAACTGCATTCCCAATACTCTTTCTACTTCTTGGTCGATACAAAAATTGACAATTCTTTCTTTCAATTCTCTTGCTGAAATCGAAACTGTGTTTATGTGTACATTGTGTACACTATTGTCTATATATATAGTATATATATATATATATGCGTGCCATGTGACTCTGGTTCTGCTGACTACAATTCCTACGTCTTTTTATATGCCATTTGCCGATTTTACAACTTTGCTGGCGCCTGGCTTATGCCTGGCCCCAAACCAACTGTGGCGCTTGGCGCCATGTTGGCCAGGCAGACTATAGCAAATCCCAACTGTTGTTGTTGTTGTTGCCATTGCTGTTCCGGGGGACATCGCGTGCTGGGGCCATTTTCATTTTCATGGCATTCGTCGCCAAAATGGCGTTGCGTGCTGCCGCGAAATGTTTGTTAAAAATTGCTTCAGAGGAGCACGAAACCAAAAAAAAAAACCAACGTCGAAGTTGAGACACACTAGCCAAATATTTTCTCAAATAACAATATTCCCATTGAGCTTGACAACCATATCAGCCACACAAACCCACATTTAAGGGTTAAGGGGGGTGGCTTGCATTAGGGGTCTGGCTGGAGGAGGTATTAGTAAAAACACATAGAAATTTGTATGCGTCACAGAATCAAGTCATTTGGCTTGTGGAAACAAAAAAAAAATCATAAAAAGATTTATGACTACTTTCAAAGCAAAGCAAAGTCCGCAAGCGGGGTGGGTGGGGAGGGGTGTGGTGGAACATAAAAGCGAGAAAACTGCGTGAGAAAATTGAAGCAGAAATAGTTTATTACCTCAAATCATATTTTGATTCTTATTGCAGTGGGGGGGTGCTTCGATCAGTGCAATGTCTTGTTTGAGTTGGTATAAAGCGTGTAATGGCAATTGCTTAACGTTTTAAGCAATTTGTGGACAATATTTTGTAGGTTTTGGTATTTTTTGTTGGTATTTTTTAGGTAAGTAAATAAAAAGACTTTACTGCAGGTAAAGCCTTCATCAGTAGACTTTGCTTTCATCTGCAGGCAAGTTAAGTGCTTGCTATACTCCACTTAGTGAAAGAGCTGTATCCACAGCTCTTCAACAAAGGTTTTGTTTTATTTTAGGTATTTTTTTTTGGTATTTTTTGGTATTTTCTTTAATTTTAATTAGAAAACACGGCACCATTAGTTCCCAAAGTAAGTAGAAATTCTATACAGCAAATAAAGCCATCATCAGTAGACTTTACTTTCATCTGCAGGCAAGTTAAGTGCTTGCTATAGTCCATTTAGTGGAAGAGCTGTGTACTCCGCTTCTACAAAGGTTTCATTTTGTTTGTTGGTATTTTTTTTGGTATTTTTTTGGTATCTTTTGGTAATTTCGTTAATTTTAATTAGCCAGCCTTAACTTTTGCTATAGAAAACCAGGCACCAACCATCCTGCGCTTCTACAAAGGTTTTGTGTTTTATTTTGTATATATTTTTTGGTATTTTTTGTTATTTTCTTTAATTTTAATTAGCCAGCTTTAACTTTTGCTATATAAAACAAGGCACCAACCATCCTCCGCTTCTACAAAGGATTTGTGTTTTTTTTGTATAGTTTTTTGGTATTTTTTGTTGGTATTTTTTTGGTATTTCTTTAATTTTAATTAGACAGCTTTAACTTTTGCTATAGAAAAACAAGGCACCATTAAATCCCAAAGCAAGTAGAAAGTTTATACTGCAGTTAAAGCCATCATCAGTAGACTTTACTTTCATCTACAGGCAAGTTAAGTGCTTAAGTTAAGTGTCCTTCGCTTTTAAACAGCGTTCGAAGCTGTGAATGCCTCGTTTTGTAAGCACTCTAGCTGTTTTTTTCCTTCTGAGCTTGAAATATGAGAAATAAATGTAAAAAAAATCCTTGAATATTACTGCTTCTCCTTCTAAGGCCCTTTCTGGTTTCTAATTATTCCCTAGAGACTTAAAACTCACTCTTAAATTGTTTGGTAAACGAATTAACTTTGCCTTTTCCTATAAAGTCACATATTACCCTGAATATTTCAAGAATTTCTTATAAAACTTCTTGATGTTTACAAACTTTTCTAAGGCCTAAGAGTCAGAAGTAATATATTGACCTAGACAGAAGCTTGATTTGGTTAGATATCTTGCTATTTATATTGATTGATTGAGTAGATTGAGCTTTTCCAAGAACTTCATAAAGCTTGCTTCAGCGTGTAAGTCCAGTCTTGAAAGGTAAAGAATCTCAGCTGACGCTTCATCTCACTTCATCATATAACTTCTCGACTAACTTCTAAAGTAACAGCTAAAGTAATTCGGAAGCGTAATTCGGTTCTGGAGATCAATTTCGTTTCAAAAAAATTCGCCCTGCCTGCAATGTTCATCAAAATTTCGCACAGCCAGGCAACATGTTGCAGTTTCATGTACCCACACTGTTGGTTGAGTTCAGCCGTCTGTGTCTGCCTGACAACATCATCTGACAGTTTGGCTAACATTGAAAGCGGCAAAATGTTGCGGCGTTGGCCTGCCAAATGACATGATTTCTCAGTTGTGATTCTTCGGCTCTGCCAACACTTCAGGCATCAACTTCAAGCCAAAAAACTCAAGAATGAAAACTTTTGCTTATCTGCATTACAGCCGCATAGACCGACTCCCCAACTCCCGACCGACTCCAGCCAACCACATCGCCAACGTCTTGGGGCGTGGAGGAGCTTGGTTTTTGTCTGGCTGCCTTGGGTGGGTCCTGTTATTTCTACACATGGTTATGCAGGACTCGTCAGGAGTTGTTCCCTGTTTGTGCGTGTTTCATTTTATTTGTTGGCACAAAATTGGGTTTTAGTGGATTTTGTGGCAAATGATTTTTGCTGCTGCTGCTGTCGTTACGCTTGCATAAACTTTAATTTAATTTTTCGCCAGCAACCGGGCAAAAGTTGCCCCGAGTGCACCAGGCACCAGCACAATACAACAAGACCCGAAAATAGAAAAAAAGATTTAAGAAAATAGCAAGCAAATTGTAAAAAGCCAACGCACAGAGAAGAAAACATGTTTAATATGGTTCTACAATTCTTGAAGTTTTCTTAGTTAAACAGTTGCTCCTTATTGTTCAGTTGCTCATTTAAATGAGCAACTTTAGCACAAAAGTGCAATTGAGTAGAAAGATTTGCTCAGGGCCATAAAAATGGCAGCTAAACGTCAGCCAAAGGTAAAAGATTCGCCGCACAGGTGAAAAATTATGGCGTAAAATTCATATTTGATGACTTTTTGATTGCCAGCCCGAAAGCTGTCGCCTGTGACACAAACCTCAACAGCGGCAGCGGCAGCAGCAGCTCTTCAGCTTCACCTACGGCCACATAATGCAACGAAAAGTGCTTTCAATGGCGTCATTGTCAACGTGCTTGCTCCTCGTTCTCGTCCTCGTCATCATCATCATCATCAAGCATCAAGCATCAGCATCAACAACATCAACTGTAGGGATTATGTTGAAGCTGTGGATTTGGATTTTGGATTTGGATTTGGAGCACCAACTACTCTCACATCTCACATTGTGCATCTCCTGATGCTGTTGCCTCTGCTCTTGATGATGTGCTAGAATTTCAATGGTTACCTCACAGACGGGGGAATAAGTTTGTCAGGTGAACGCAAAACTATCTAAAGGCAGACGATTAATCCCTCGATAAGTTATGAAATGCATTATACAGGGAGAAAACTTTGAAAATATGACAATAGGTGACAACGTTCAGTTTTTACCTATACTATGTCTCTATTTCAACTGATTACAGCTTACAGTTTCTTTAAACTTCAATTTTGACCCTTTTCAGACACGTTTCTTGAGACAGCTTTACTCATGCTTGGACTCACTTGGATAGTGTGATACTAATACTATTTCTTAGCTTTCATGTAAGCTAAGCTAAACATTTCTGTGATTTTTTACGCTTAGAATATACATGCATACTTCTAGGCAGTAGACAATTGAATGTTTTGAACGTGGCAAGACTTTGCTTAAGAAATAGTAGAATGAGTGAGAATACTTTATTTTAAAGCTGAGAAAAACTACCTTACAATAGTTCAAAAAAAAGTCACAATTGAATTCACAATTCCCCAAAAATCCAGACAAGATTAACCATTTCCCATTACTGATTCGTGTTGAGTACACTAATATCTAGATTAACAAGACTCAAAACCCCCAAATAAGTAAGAAGACTGACTACAACATACTCTTAAGTACAGAGTCTTTACCTACCAAAGTTTGTAAGTGCTGCCCATCACATCATTAGACGGTGCTGCCCAACACAAATGTTGGTTTTCCCTATAACTCGACCATCGATTATCCAATCCTCATCATTTCTTTGGCGGATAAATAAATAATACTAAAACTACGAACCTTCTATCTTCAAAATTGTGGTAGCTATGAGGTTTTTTTCAAATTGCGGGGGCGGGTGAGGGCGTGGCCAATATTGAAAAGAAACTTGATCTACCTGCAGGCTTAACAAGCAGATGTCGCATACATGGCAAACCTCTATTTCTTACTATCTCTGACATCTGTTTGTTTCTAAGGACAGACAGACGGAAATGGCTATATCAACTCGGCTGTTGTTGCTGAACAAGAATATATATACTTTGCTTCCTTCTGGCTGTTATTTACACTTGCACAAACTTAATATAGTCTGTCTACCTCTGGTATTGAGTATAAAAAGTAACATTTTGCTGTCTTGTGTCTTGACATTCTTCGTTCGTCGTTTCGACGACGCTTGTTTTCTATCATCTTGATTGTTAAATTAATTTTTGCCGAAAACAACAACACTGGACAACAAAATTTGACTTTTTTGAGTATATTGAAGACTTGTTGTTGGATTGTAGATGATTTTTGTGTGCTGCACACATATCTGTTTCCATTCCGCCTAGATTTATGTTAATTTGAGCTTAGAAAGCATACTTCGGACTGCTATGGGTAACCTATACTATTATTGTAACTCTCCTGTAAAAATTGCAAAGTATTACATCTTATCTTCAAATTAATCCCTTGCAGACAATTCTGCGATTTTGTTAGGCGAAGATATACCATATTTAATACATGTCTTTAGAATTATTGAATTCTCCGATGCCCGAAAGTATGTTATACAAAATCAGTATAGAATCCATTGGATACATCATAAATATCCTTTTAAACATCCAACGGAGCTGAAAATCTATCAAATGATATTGAAAATAATCATCCTTTGGATAGCTTTCAGCACCGTTTGTTGATTAAAAAGATATTAAAGACATATTCAGTCAAAATTAATCTTTTTTGGATCTTTTATTTGTCTGTGTGCAGCTTAATTAAGTCTTTCGCTATTATATATAGTCCACGATTCTGTGCTTTACTGTCTAGAACATTGCGATTTTCAAATGAAGCCGCTGGCCCACCACCGCAGTGCGCTTTTCAGGGTGCCTTGGTAGCTCTTGAACTGTCTTTAGGTACCAAAATTGAAGGCCATTTGTCACTCAAAAAGTGAATCTTTCTTCAACTTTTCAAAGGACACCAGCAGCAACTGTTTTTTGTTTGTTTTCATTCCAAGTTCCTTATCTAAAATCTTTTAGTTGGTCGACTAACATAAGATCAATTGTTGAAAACGATGATGAATTGACTTATAGCCATCTTCATTGACAACAGCAGTATTTTTGTCTGAACGCACCCGAGATGTTTGATTAATAAGCGAAATTTGATCGTAATAGCTTAAATAGCCTGATTCTGGGCCCAAAAAAAGAACGTAATTGGCGAAAACCCATACCTTCGTGTATTCATGGTGAAATGGCAAACCTTACTGCCACATGTAACGAATCTAAAAATGTACACTGCAACGTCCAATGGCTTAAAAATCAGCCTTTCTAAGTAGTTTTTTAATGTGAATTGGCAAACCTTACTGAGCATTTTTGAGATTGCCACATGTAACGAATCCAAAAATGTACACTGCAACGTCCAATGGCTTAAGAATCAACCTTTCTAAGTAGTTTTTAAATGTGAATTGGCAAACCTTACTGAGCATTTTTGAGATTGCCACATGAAACGAAACCAAAAATGTACACTCCAACGTTCAATGTCTTAAGAATCAATCTTTCTAAGTTGTTTTTAGTGCCACATCAGACTTCTGAGCAATCTGACTATGTAGATATTGCACAAATATCAAGTCTAAAATCACCACACTTTTCATTTAAAGGCTTAAAGTTTGCTAATGAAAGCAGCTTAATGTAAGTACTCTGCCTAAGAAGTGAACAGAAAAGAAGGAATCAAGTTGTGATTGAGCGAAGTCAAGTGAAATAAAGCAATGCAATGCAAAGCAGTCTATGCAAATCTGCGAAGGAGTAAAAGGGCATACATATGCGCATGAAATTAACACCATCAAAACACACAGACACACAGAGACACAGGAGGAAATGCAAATTGCATTTGTTTGTGTTGTGTCACTTGTCGGTCCCTCTCAAACCCCCCCCCTCCACCCCTCGGCGGGTTACAAAATTCATAAACTTGTGCAATATAAATCACACACACACAGCAGACACTGCACTTGCAGGCCAAATCTAAATCGATTTACAGTCCTCCACCCAGCAAGCTGTTTAGTTGAACTTGTCTAAACCCATGCCAGGCCTACTAAATATGATGATTCTCAGCGACGGTGGAACAAATGCCTACATTTCCTTGACAAAATCCGGAAAAAAATCATTCTTACCCAAGGTTTCTTAGCAAACTTGGCAGGTACCAAAGTTGTACAGCTTAAATAGGGCAAGCAAGGCCGCTTGAAGTTAAATCTGTTCAAATTTAAGAGTCCCACTTTTCTGTTCAGCAGCTTCAACGTTTGTGCCCATTGTACTTACTGGCATATTCTTTTTTTCGGCCAACTCAGCAGGCCGGAAAATCCAAATTTTTGGACTAGCCCCAGCCAAGCCCAAATATTATCATTCACATACAACCAATCGAAGAGTAAACAACTCCAATCATCATAAATATATATATATATTCCCATACAAGTCTACAGGTAAGTGAGAAGAAAAAAAAAAACAAGGAGGAAACCAACTTGGAACAGGACCAAACGGCGTAAAGAACTAATATATCCCTCCTTTGGACCACAGATTATATAAAACATTCCAACATGAGTGATGCATCTGGCTCTGAATCTGGCTCTGGCTCTGGCTCCGATGCAGGAGCAGCACCACCACCACCACCACCACCAACAGCAGCGCCACCACCACCACCACCACCCCCACCACCACCACCACCACCACCGCCGCCACCGGCTACTCCGGCACCAACTGTTGCGCCCACTTCGTCAACCACAGCAGGAGCTGGCATGATATCGTCGAGCGCCTGGCTGACTGCAGCTGCCGTGGCCATCTATACCACACGCGCCTTGTGGGTGAAGCTAAGGAAGAGCAACACCAAGAAGCGTCTGCAGTTGGAGGAGGCCAAGCTGCGTGCCCAGCGTGCCCAGCTGGAAGATTTGCAGGAGGAAGACGAGGATGAGGAGGAAGACGAAGAAGACGACGACGATGAAGAGGAGGAAGAGGACAACGTAGAAGCCGTCCAGGCTCCGTTGGAAGCTCCTACAACCGCTGTGATGGAGAGCGGTGTGAAGAACCTGCTGTAGCCTGGTGCAGCCAAACAACCATTGTCAAATACATCGGAATTCCACAAAGGGCTAGCAAAAAAGAAAAACGTTCCAACACGCATTTCCTCACACTTGCACAAACACACACGCACACCTACACACCTACACTTACACACCTACACTTACTCGACTTAGTTCAGGCGCTGTTCTAAAGCCGTAATGCTTGGAACTTGGGGGAGTTATCAAGCACTTTGTCACACTTTTCTGATGGAGCAAATCCATCTTCATTTTGTGTTCCACTTTATCAAAATTCATTTTGTGTAAACTTTTAATCTAAATTTTA
The DNA here is from genome assembly GCA_035044985.1 of Lordiphosa fenestrarum. Lineage (NCBI taxonomy): Eukaryota > Metazoa > Arthropoda > Insecta > Diptera > Drosophilidae > Lordiphosa > Lordiphosa fenestrarum. The sequence continues at coordinate 919,361 of JAWNNO010000495.1, forward strand.
AGTTAATGCTGCGATGGCAACAAGTTGTAAACACCAAAAATTGAAGTTAATTAAAATGTAACGAGTGAAAAGAAAAGCATGGTGAACCATTTTTCTATTTAACTGGGGGAAACGCTGCAGCAACCAGACGGTAATCCGGCGGTCTATGCCAGCCGTCCCGGGGAAAGACACATTGCAGATATCAACTGAAGCACGCCAGGCCATTCATTCTACCACAACATTTCCCACTTGGAGTAACATTTCCACAGCGAGCTTATTTTGAACCATGTCGGCGATCTCTGGTGCTACTTCGTCGGACTTGGCGCAGAAACCGCTACCAACAAGTAGAGCACAAGTGCTAAGGAAACTTTTGGGTAGAGCTTTACAATCCCCAACCATAATTCAAGAACTTATTGAGCCCCAGGGCTGAAACAAGCACAAAAAGCAGGGTCACACTGTTTTTGCTTGCATTTTTGACAGCTTTCGTTAATAGCTACTTGCTTTACCCGGAAATCGAAAGCGAACATGCCAGTTCTTTCTTATGAATAACACCTATCGAACCAAGGACGACTAAGACTGGATTTACACGGTGAAGCAAGCTTCATGGAGTTCTCTTAGTAGGCGAAAGACTCGGGTGAGATTGTATACATTGCTCAGATAGCATTAGTTTAAGTGTCACAATCGGGGACTCGTATTGTGTGGACTAAACACGAAAGAAAGTCGGTCAAGCTCGACCATAACATACTCTGTACCAACGAAATTATACGCTCAGCATAAAATTTGATGCTGCAGCGCTGCTACTGCGCTGCAGCAGCGAACAATCTTTTGATCACAACTCGACAACCGTTCATCCGATCTTTAACATTCCTTTGGCGGATCGATAAGTTATACTAATTACTAAATATGTCCAGAAGGAACGAACTATCTATCTTTAAAACTGTGGGAGATATGACGTTTTTTCTAAATTGCGGGGGCGGTAGGGGGCGTGGCCAAAATGGAAAGTAAACTTGATCTACCTGCAGACATAAGAAGTTTTTCTACCATACATGTCAAACCTATATCTCTTACCATCTCTGAGATCTGTGCGTTTATACGGACAGACAGACGGACATGGCTATATCGACTCCGGCTGTTCATGCTGATCAAGAATATATATATTTTAGGGGGTTGCAGATGATTCCTTCTGGCACTTTTGCACAAACTTATAATACTCTATGTATCTACGGCCCTGCCCAACTTCGATATACTCATTACTCACGGAAATTAGTGTTGAATAACCTCTCACTATGTTAATTAACAGAGCGTTAACATAAACTTTAATACTCAATGTACCTACGGCCCTGCCCAACTTGGATATACCCATTACTCAGGGAAATTAGTGTTGAATAACCTCTCACTATGTTAATTAACAGAGCATTAGCATTAATTTGTATATTTCAACATTATGTAAGCAGACAGCGCATGCAGCTCAGATAAGTATGCAACGATTTTGATAACCGTTATAGCTTTGCTGTTTATTATGCGATCCTGTTGAGAATTTCAGAGATTGTAGATATAAGACTACACTGCCAAATATGAGCTTGATATCTTGATGGAAGTTATTAGGGTTTTATATTATGGACGCAATTTTGATGAAAATTTCATATCTCCCACAATTTTATATATAGAAGTTTCATACCTTCTAGACATATTTAGTAGTGATTATTATTTATCAATGCCCCAAAAGAACGGTGAAGATTGGATGCAAGATAGTTGATTTATGAGGAATTTAAACATTTATGCTGGGCAGCACCGTCTGATGGGCATCACTTTTAACACTTTAGATAGTATGTTATGTTCGAACTGGACCGCTTCTCTTACTTGCTTACATCTAGGCCATATTTCTTGATTTCTTCTTTGCTTTTTAGCATTCAAAGGCCTCTAAAGCAAAACCAAGCACCTTCGATTCGAGAAGCTTGAAGATTTCAGGCTAAAGATCAATCAAATTGCTCTTTCTAGAAGAACTTAGTTGGCACAGCTTATGAACTTGAAGCCAGTTCCATTCTGCACATCCAACAGACCTACAAACTGTAATTTTCCAACTTCCATATCAGCCGACTGGCCAGCCCTTTATTAAGCCAAAATTCCCATAAAAGTTAAGGGCTAATAAAAATGTTATATTACTCTTGGGAAGGTCGTAGATAGATACACAACTAATTTCATCTAATGACTAAGCAAACAAAGATGAAAACCCTTTGAAAATAAATCCCAGCTAACACCATCAAATCCTCAGTCAATCGGCGGCAGTCATGAGGTGTATTCCTGTTACTCTCTGCCTAATGGCATTCACCTACGGTCAGCTCAAATCCTTGGAAGAATCCGATAAGGACAATCAACACTTGATACCAGTATTCAACTATCTGAGTCGTAGTTTCAACTTCAAGCAAGCTATTTGCTATTTTGGTGATCAAGAATTTGCGAATCAGGACGCCGAGCTGCAACGAAATATTACAGAGATATTGCAATGTCCTGTGATTGTGGCAGGTTTGCATACAGAACCCTTGAATCGCTTCATTACTACACACAGTTTGGCCTTGATTTTGTTTACTGGCCTCGACGATCCCATGGTTAAGGCAGTGGAATCAAGTCTAGTTGGACTAAGCCAAATGATGCTGATTTTTGTTTACAAATCAAGGATCATGGAGAAAGAACCCTCAACTGAGCTTATCGAGGGTATAATGAACTGGTGCTGGCAGCGTAGCTTCTATAATGCTTTGCTAATGTGGAAAAATGGTACGGCTTATGAGCAGTGGGTGCTGGGCACTTTGAACCAAATGACCATAATGAAGCTGTCTAAAAGTGTGTGGCAGCGTGCGTTACCAGATTCTAGGCGCTGGATACGTCACTTGAGAAACTACAAGTTTTTGGTGCCGGTTTTTGAGAATGTGCCTGAAGTGTTTGTGGTGAGTGAAAGTACATTAAGTGGTACAGGAAATGTTTAATAATTGGTCTAATCCTTGCAGTACAATTCAACCGAAGGTAAACCAACTTTGGCCGGCATAACAGGCACCATTATTAGGGAATTCCTACGCTATGCCAATGGCTCTGTGGAAGTTCTTTGCCTGCCGGGCAAAGAAAACTATGCGGAAAATTTGCATCGTTTGGCTGGCACTCGTCGCATTGATCTGGCTGCCAATTTGGTGGTGAACAACAGTCTGGCCGAGTTTAGTCCACAGATATTCAATGCCAGATACTGTCTTATAGTACCCCATCGAAGACCTTCACCCACATATGTTTATTTGGCTGAAATCATGCATTCATCTGCACAATTTGTGGCCATCTTTTCCATTGTCTGGTATACGGTCATCAAACGTCTGGCCAATCCGCGCCAGTGGTTCTTTCGAAGCCTAGAAATTAGTTTGAGATCTACATTGGGTATACCGCCTACCTGGCAGGAGTTTAATCGTCTACATTTGGCTGAAAAGTTTGTGGAAATCTCCCTGCAGTTGTATGTGGTGTGTCTGTGTAGCATCATTGGTGGCTATATGGCCACACGTCTCACCTCGGGTGTCTACGAGCCCGAATTGGATGATGTGGCCACCTTGCTGGCCAGTGGCTTGCCCATAATGATTGCCGACAATGCCAGTCAGCGACTGTTCGAGGAAAATCATCTGCCGTATGAACTAAGGGAACGGCTACTTATGGTGAGCCCTGCACAGCTGGAGCTTAACTTGAATAGCCTGAATACCAGCTATGTGTATGTTTTGGATCAACTGCAGTTCACCAGACTGGGCTATATACAAGAGTTTTTGAAGTATCCCAAGCTGAAGCTGGCCCCTGGGAAGCTGTGCACCGTTTCACGTTATTTGCGTTTGCCCTTGGCCATGGGTTCGCCCTACAGGGATGCACTCTTCTATTTCCACAAACAGGTATTCGAAGCGGGCTTGGTAAGGAAATTCATGAATATGGGACTGGAGCAGGGACATCTTAAGGGACGCTATAAACGTCTGCGTGAAGTTCCTGTTCAATTTCAAGGACTGTCTGTGGGGTTTTTTCGTAGCGCCTTTCAGATTTATATGGTGGGCATGTTAATGGCTTTTGTGGCTTTGTTAATTGAGTTGCTGTGGAAACGCAGGTAAATGTTTGGCAAGAATTTAATAAATTTGGTTGGGAAAATACTTGAAATGTTGTACAATCATTTTAGAATCTCGAATTCTTAATGCAATAAACTACACGTCTTTTAGCTAGGTGAGTGGCAAACTGCTAAGTGCTGTATTCTTAATGATATCTCTAGCGAGCGCTTGATGGTCCAGTGCGCTAAGATGCAGACGTAAGCCAGTTCAGTCTTCACAATAATACACAGAGATGAAAAAGAATACTAAAAAATAGAGGAAAGTTGACTTTTATACCCCTGCAGCAGATTTTTCTAAGACTACTTTCGGAACCGTAATTTTCTATGGGAGCTATACTATATAGCTGTCCGATTTCGACCAAACTTAGTGGAATCGTGGAAAACCATAACAAACTAAGAAATATATAGTTTGGAGGCGTTTTCTTTGACAACAAAAAAGTTTTTCTCACCGAAACTAGTTTCTCGACCAATAGTTCCTATGGCAGCTATAACCTATAGTCATCCGATTTTGACAAAACTTAGTAGAATTGTGTGTAAGCTTATAAAATAGATATATGCCAAGTTTAAAGAGGTTTGCATTGAAAACAAAAAGGTTTTTCTTACTAAAACTATTTTTCTAAACTTACTTTTCTATGGCAGCTATACCATATAGATGTCTGATTTCTACCAAACTTGGCTGAATCATGGAGAAGTATAGAAAACTGATAAATACGGAGTTTGGATACGTTTGCATTGAAAACAAAAAAAATTTTCTCACTAGAACTAGTTTTTCGACCGATCGTTTCTATGTCAGCTATATGCTATAGTCATCTAATTTTTGACAAATCTTTAAAGAATTGTGTAAAAGCTTATTAAATAAATATATGCCAATTTTAAGCAGGTTTACATGGAAAACAAAAAAGTTTTTCTTTCTAAGGATATTTTTATAACCTTACTTTTCTTTGGCAGCTATTCTAAATAGATGTCTGATTTCGACATTTTCTAATATTTGTATTATTCTTAGAATTAATAGTACGAATTCTTATAGATATTCCATTGTTTCCAGAATATCCGGCTCGAAGGACCAGTTCATTTAAGACTAAGAGATGCCACTTATGAATCAAGTGTCAACCTTAGCGAGTGTTGTATTTTAAAGATTGGTCTCTTAAAGTTGGTTAAGAGGTGTGTATTCATACTCCTTGTTGAGTGGATGGCTTAGGTTTACAATCTAATTGATATGGCCTCATTTTTGAGATACTTTTAGCAGAGATTTTGATTGATATTTAAGGCCCTATTCTCCTTCAGCTTGCTGTTTTTGGACCTTTTTTGAAAAAATTCTCATTTGAAAACGCAAAAAGATATTTGAATTTTGTTTTTTTTATTGAATTAGTAATGAATGAAAGAAAATAAAAAAAATTTTTTTCGCCGCGATATAGGGGCTGTCCATAGATGATGGCACCGTCAAAGTTGGCCCTCAAAAAAAAGGCATGGTGCTGGCGGCCACGATTCCGCCAGTTCTACTGAACCGATTTGGATAAAACAAAGTTTAATCGACGTAGAATTGTCACCATTCTGGCCCGTAGAAAAATAATTTTGCGATTTTTTTTGACAAAATGGCGGCCACTTGAAATTGACAAATCGAATTTGGACCCATTTTTTTGTAGTTTAGTGTAAAAAAAAAATAGTAAAAAAAATCGCAAAATTATTTTACTACGGGCCAGAATGGTGACAATTCTACTTCGATTAAACTTTGTTTCATCCAAATCGGTTCAGTAGAACTGGCGGAATCGTGGCCGCCAGCTCGAAAAACGTGGTTTCGAGATAAACGCGTTCAAAGTTTGAAGCAACATAAAAACTACTCATTTTAGCGAAGACATGACCCCACAAAAATGGCCATATCTTCTAAAGTATTTCGAATTTCAAAAAACCCTTTTAGGGTTATATTCTTAAATGTCCAAGCTATAAAAAAATGCAAAAAAAAAGTCGAAAAAAATTTTTTGCTGAAAGAGAATAGGGCCTTAAGGCTTGTCCTTAGTAATAAGGCTTACGTATAGATCAGCCAAGTCAAGTTATAAGCAAAAGAATACTCGCTGCTGCTGAGCATACACTTTGGTTGATACAAAGTTGAATATAGTCTGGCTTGAGCAACTTTCTCACAAGTTGTTTCATTCATCTATGCCTCTTTTGAAAGGCAGTGAGATTTTGATTTATGTATCCAAAAAACAAGCATTGAAATTGAGCAGTTTTTATATATCAATATATATTTTTGTAATATTTTGTGGATTTGGATATTTTACCATGTCTGATGTTTCCTGGGATAGTTCGGGTTCGGATTTTTTAAGTGGCGACTACGACAGCAGCAGCGACGGCAACAGCAGCGACGGCAACAGCAGCGACACTTACACCAATAATATAACCACCGGCCCTGTTCCCGGCATGTGGGTAAATTCGGGTGCCACAATGCTTGCATTTAGCACCTGGCTTACTGCAATCGCTGTGATCCTCTACAGTCTGTACCTTGTCATAAACATACGTCAAATGGCCACAAAGTTGAGGAAAAATCAAATACCTCAGCCAACATCAAGATGATCTTTCGAATAAATTGCACTTTCCTTTCCCCCCCATTTTGCTGGTGGCAAACAACCATTTTACATAATCGGTTTTTAATCTGTTTGTTTACCAAACTCCGAAATCTTGTTTCGAACGCTAACTCTGCCAAAAAGAAACGCAAACCCGGCCAAATGCAACAAATGACTTGAGCAAATGTGCAAAGATCAACAACATCTCGATGGCGATGGAGATGATGAGGATGATGATGATGACAGGGCAAATACGCCGCGGCAAATCTGCAAACAGCAGAACCAGGTCTCTCAAACATTCGCTTTTGGTATGTACGTAAATATTTTGTTGCATTGATTTGTAACACATTTGGCAACTGGGTGACACCTCATCAATTCTGGTCGGCGGCGCGCGGCTTCTGATCCATCAATCAAAACGTAAACTACGCGCGTCACGTCATTATGTCACGCTGTGCCGGCAGAAAATAAGAAAAAAAAAAAGTGGAAAAACTTTGAAACGAGGAAATTCATCGCGGCCAACGGCCACGGAAACTGGAGCACATGCAACCAGGCGCGCACAATGTTTGCGTTAGCCAATCCTTCTCCTGTTTGTCGGCCGCCTCCCGTTTGCGTGTTTGTCAATCTGTGTCGGTGACTGGAGCGGGGTGGGTGTATGGAGTTGAGGTGGTAAGCTAATGAATGCAGCTGTCAATTAGCAATGTGCGTTGGTCTATCAGCGCTTAAATCAAGCGTGAGTTTGTGCCAAAGTGTTATATCAACTGTTAGACCTTAGGTCAGAGGTCAGTGTTACCATTTAATGTGCGAAGTATTGCATAAGCGTATGGCTAAAAGTGTTATACCAAGTGTTATAAGTAGTAACTGAACAGGGTGGCCTTTTGTTGTTGAGGGTTGTTTCCTCGATTGTCATCTGCATAAGCAAAACAAGAAAGAAAGTCGGTCAAGCCCGACTATAACATACTCTGTACCAAGAAAATTTATCTTTTGATCATAACTCGAAAACCGTTCATCCGATCTTCTTCATTTATTTGGCGGATCGATAAGTTATCCTAATAACTAAATATGTCCAGAAGGAACAAGCCATCTATCTTCAAAACTGTGGGAGATATGACGTTTTTTCTAAATTGCGGGGGCGGGAGGGGGCGTGGCCAAAATTGAAAATAAACTTGATCTGCCTGCAGACATAAGAAGCATATGTCCCATACATGTCAAACCTCTATCTCTTACCATCTCTGAGATCTGTGCGTTCATACGGACAGACAGACGGACGGACAGACGGACATGGCTATATCGACTCGGCTGTTGATGCTGATCAAGAATATATATACTTTATGGGGTCGGAGATGCTTCCTTCTGCCTGTTACATACTTTTGCACAAACTTATAATACTCTATGTACCTTCGGTACAGAGTATAATTACTGTATTGCTATTGCACTACGTTTATGCTTTTACCGTCTACACCACAGGGCTTTCTGCTAGCTGAGAGCTTAACATAAAAGTGGAATCTCTGTTTGGATTAATAGAGCTTATGGTCCTTGGCTTTGAACGATTAAAAAGTTAGAAATATAACAATTTCTAAAAGTTTTTCAGAGACAAGAATTTAGTGAAAAACACCACAAAAGACATTCTATTCTAGTTAGAACACAAGGAGTAGCTAGTGAATGCAGGAACTGAATGAATCAGTTTTTATACCCTTACAGAGGGTATAGAAGAAAGCATTTTCGACCACATAAAGTATATATATTCTTGATCAGCATGACGAGCTGAGTTGATTTAACCATGTCCGTCTGTTTCCATGCTATCTCCTCCGTCTTTTTGAAAGCGATATTTACCAAACTTTGCTTTTTGGATCGGATGACTCTAACATATAGCTGTCATAGGAACGATAGGTCGAAAAACTAGTTCTAGTGAGAAAAACTTTTTTGGTTTTCAATGTAAACCTCTTTAAAATTGGCATATATCTATTTTATAAGCTTTCACACAATTCTTCAAAGTCTTGTCCAAATCGGATGACTATAGGTTATAGCTGCCATAGGAATAATCGGTCAAAAATTAGTTTTAGTAGAAAAAACTTTTTTGTTTTCAATTCAACCGCCTCCAAACTTTGTATTTCTTAGTTAACTGTGCTTTCCCATGCTTTCACAAAGTTTGTTCGAAATCGGACATCTATATGATATAGCGGCCATAGAAAAGTAAGGTGAGAAAAAGAGTCTTAGTAGGAAAAACTTTTTTGTTTTCAATGTAAACCTCTTTAAAATTGGCATATATCTATTTTATAAGCTTTTACACAATTCTTCAAAGTCTTGTCAAAATCGGATGACTATAGGTTATAGCTGCCATAGGAATAATCGGTCGAAAAATTAGTTTTTGTAGAAAAAACTTTTTTGTTTTCAATTCAAACGCCTCCAATCTATGTATTTCTTAGTTTACTATGCTTTCCGATGATTCCATTAAGTTTGCTCAAAATCGGACATCTATATAGTATAGCTGTCATAGAAAAGTAGAGTCAGAAAAGTAGTCTTAGTGAGAAAAACTTGTTTGTTTTCAGTGGAAATGTCTTTTTAATTAGTTAGAAAAACGTGCCGAAGCTAACTTTCCTCACAAAATTAAACGAACCGAACCGAACTGTACGGTTCAGCAGCGTGGTAAGAACTCTGCTTTGGTTCACGGCTTCAGAATGTGAATGGTAAGTCTACTTTAGACATAGCTTAACCTCTGCAGCTCATTAAATTTGCTCACCGATTCTCCCATTCATAAAATCGGCTTGCTTCTGTGAGAATAACACGAATAACATCGACCACTTCATCTAACTTATGTTTGTAGAACTAACCCTAACCCAACTTGCTGCATTAACACTTAAATTATGACATAAGTAATGAGACAACTTGCCTGTTTTAAGGTTTCTTTACACCAGATCAATGGCACTTACCTGCAAGAAAATGTAAAAGAAAGTTATTCAGTTATTATGTAAATTAGCCGCCTTCTTTTAGATAAGAGGAAACCCATTCCCCCTTGTGACCTTTAAATCAGTCCTTTGCCCTAAAGTTAGCTAATTGCATCTTTTTTTTAAGCTCCAATTGCTGCCAATATTCAATTAGCTCCGACCAACGTAATCTTTATTATTGTACATTGCATTAACAAATAATTTCGTATTATTTAATTACCACTTTAAAATGGCACAATTATCACTGAGTTTCATTTCCACCGGGTTTTTTTTTGTATGTTTCTTAGTATTTCTCTTTGGATAATTATGCCACCAGACGATGATTTCATAACACGCCACAAAAAAAAAAACAAAAAGCATGCCTCAACGCTGAACGCTCTAAATAAGTAAACAAGTAAGGGCGCTGTAGTCGAGTTTCCCGACCACAAAATACCCTGTTCATTTGTTTTCATTTATTTCTTTGTGACAAAATGTCATCCTAAATGTAGGCAACACTTTTGGTAGTCCTGGCCAACAACTGGGTGGGGGTTGTGCTCTTACTGTTTCGCTTATAACTCCGGTGTTTTTTGTCCGATCTGATTGTACTTTTCAGAATAGATAGATATTGGGCCTAGCTTGATGCATACTAAACCACGAGGCTCTAACTTGAAAATTGTGGATCTGACGGTTGTTTAGGTGTAGAATTTCTAGAGGAGGTCTTGGTTTTTTGGGGATAAAAGGGGGACGGGTGGGAATTTTCCAAATCTGAAACAAACTTGATCTGCGTACAGCATAAATCTACCTTCGTGCAAAAATTTGTGGCTCTATCTCTTATAGTCTCTGAGATCGACGCGTTCATACAGACAGACAGACGGACAGACGGACGGACGGACAGACGGACAGACGGACAGACGGACAGACGGACAGACGGACAGACGGACAGACGGACAGACGGACAGACGGACAGTCGGACAGACGGACAGACGGACAGACGGACAGACGGACATGGCTATATCGACTCGGCTGTTCATGCTGATCAAGAATATATATACTTTATGGGGTCGGAAAATTTTCCTTCTCCCTGTTACATACATTCGCACAACTTCATGATCCCCCTTTTCCCATTTTCAATGGGAACAGGGTATAAAAAGAAAAAAAAAGGTAACTAACCACCAACAACATTATACACACACATTTTTTCTTTTACTTGCCGATCGATTTCCTTGACGGCTTTTCCTCAAGTTTTTCATTTTGATACCATATTTCTACCATGGCTTTGGTTTCCACATCATAAACGCGCTTTTGGCATAATTGCTCTCAACGCGAAGGCGAAGGAGTTGGCGGTGGTAAGGGGAGGGAGGGAAGGGAAGGGGTGGGGAGGTCGCTGAACAATCGATAATTATGATGTTGCATTGTTGTTGTCGTGATAATATGCCTTTCGATACCAAGTCAGTGAGAGAAATAGAGAGCGAGCGAGTGAGAGAGAGAGAGGGGCTTAACCACCCGCGGAGCCAAGACTGAGCTTTCATGTAATATTTGCTCACAATTATTGCGAGACCACGCAGCCAGCTTGTTGTTACTTGTGGTGCGGTTGCATGTTGCATGTTGCAATAACAATTTCGCTTTTGCTTTCCAGTTAAGTTTTTGGTTTACCCATTGCAGTTGATGCTGATGGAGAGTATACGGGTTTAAGCATTAGTTTGGAAGAGAGAGAGGTGGTTCAGTTGAAGAACATTGCAGTTTCTTCTATATACTCAGATGATTGAATGATGTTGATGTATACCACATAGTAGTTGCCCAATCTACACATACTATATGTATAAAAGTTCTCACAATTCTCACAGCATGTTTCTGTCGATCGGGGAAGATTCATAGGCTATGTGTCATATCTGTGAACCCTTTCGAAAGCGGCTTAGATCGGTTCAAAAGTGGTTCAGAGCCAGATGTACAAAGTTATTTAGACAATGAACTTAAAGTTTGGTTTGTAGTTTGGTAATATCTTACTGGTTCAGCACCGGTTTCTAACCGGTTCAAAAGTGAATCAGAATCATATATCAGAAGTTACTTATGCCTTAAACTTGAATGATTTTGTTGATAAACTTGAATGATTTTGTTGATATGAAATTACAGTTACTCACACACTACCCTCTGCACTACACCTGGAAACCATTTTTTTACAATTGCCCTCTATGAAGTCTTCTTGATAATGTTAACTCTTTATAAACTTCGATCTTTACCATCCTAACCACCTGGATGTATTCATAACAATAAGTACTCATAGGAAAGTGCTTTATATATTCAATCCACAACTCCTATTCACCCTTCTACAGTTGACTACTACTATATCTTTATCCTAAACCAAACTTATGAGAATATGTCAAATTATTACCTTTTACTTCATGATTTTAAAAAACACAAACACAATTTTGCCACATTTACACCTCTGCTCACTGCTGTCTCAGCAGCTCTCTGGGCTCCGACGTGCATAGCAAATTGCTGGCGTCGATTGCTCGCCTGCTCCAGTTTTTCTGTAGTTATTAAGCTGGCATTCCGCTCAACCTTTTCAATGCAACGCTATTGACAGTTTTGTTATAATGTAACGCTATATACAGGCAAATTGCGGGCATCGATTGCTCGCCTGCTATGGTTTTCTGCAAATCTTAAGGTTTCCTGCTGTTCAACTTGAAAATCGCTTCTCGATTGAGATTGTTAAGCAGTCTAAGCAGCTTTCAGGAAAGTTCAGCGTATTGAAGCCGTCGATTGCTCGCCTGTTATAATGTTTTGGCAGCTCTCAGCTTGGCCTGCCGGGTTATTTGTTCATTGCGCAACGCTTTGCGCTGGGAAGCAAAATGCTTAGCAAATTACTAGTATAGTAAAAAGCTGGCGTCGATTGCTCGCCTGTCCCGGTTTTTCTGCAAATCTCAAGCTGGCCCGCCGCTCAACTTGTATTTTGCTCGTCGGTTGAGATTGTTAAGCAGTCTAAGCAGCTTTCAGGAATGTTCAGCCTATTTAAGCCGTCGATTGCTCGCATGTTCTAATGTTAATACAAAGTGTTCAGCAATTTACTGCCATCGATTGCTCGCCCTAAACATCCTAAACACCGCATTTCCAAATCTTTTTATATTCGTAGAGTAAAAGGGTGAAATATGTTAACATTAATGTTAAAGCTCTGTTAATTAACATGCGGAAAGGCTATTAAGTCGAGCAGGGATGACTTTAACTGATGCTCGGGTTAATTTTTCAAATGAAAACTCTAACAGGGTATCTTAGTAGTCTATCTATATCTATTTCCCACATTGTATGTCGATCGCATTTGAATGTGAGTAATTTTGCACGGACAGCGGATGGCATATACAGCAGAGGAGGAGGTAAGAGCCAACGGGAAGCTGATTACAGTGGCATCTGGTTCAACTGGCCCAAAATCATTGGCAACAAATTGTCATTGGCATTACCCGCAAGTGTTGCCGTACCATTCTATGGCTTCATTCGCAGATCATAAATTGCCTTAAGCTGGGAAGTGGTTTGTACAACTTGTACACTACGCACTGAAGTTTTTCACTTAAAGTTTACAATCCTTCCATGAAACAAAGCAAAAAAAAAAGAAGAAAAGGATTAACAAACTTTCTGTTTTGCCTTCTTCTCTCACTCACTGACTCCTCCGCCTTCTGCCTTTGCTGAATTCAATTTAAATTTAATTACTTCAAAATGCCAACTTCTGACACATCCCAGTCGGCGGTGGGTTGCGGGGATGCGCAAAATTAATGACTCTGCGTCGAGTTTTGCTCATTTCGTCTGGCAAATCGGTCTGTTTAATGCATTGCATTATGATGTTTAGTCTCTGTTGTTCCCAGTTAAATTGTTGTAGTTGTCATTTAATCAGATTACGGATTTATATTATTAGCTAAAGCAACAGGAAAAACAATGTGTGCAATCCTGTAGCTGTCTCATATTGACATTTGCTCCTCCTCCGCCTGCTCCGCCTCCACTCAATTGTTTTGCTCGTTAATAATAAGCGGATTGTCGTTGATAATATCTTCAACTGAGTGCGTGTATATGAACTATAATGAGTATAATGAGTAGAAGAGGCAAAACTGAAGGACACTTGTTGCACAGGAACTGTTTCAAGTGGGAGCTCAGGCTATTATGTAAGACTTTTCTGCGAATTGTCAACGGGAAATGTCTAAGCGAAGATTCATCATGTTGTATTTTATTTGGCTCACGTTAGCCAGCAGCTAGGCGAAAGCTTTAAGCAGTAAGCCAGGCTGCTTACCTAAATACACAAACACAGGAGAGTTTCCTGCCCTCTTAAGAAGAGTCAGTCAGTCAGTTTAAATGCAGGCATTTTCTTAAGATTTTCATTGAGTTTTCCTACTTTTTTCACGTAACCAAAAACCGTACCTTTCCATTGCATTGTCTGGAAACTTAGAAAGAAGCGACATAAAACTTTTAGCTGCACAGCTGAGCGGAGTTTTGGCATTTAAATGCTACACCTATGGGATTTTCATTTGTTGTTCATATTTAAGTAGCTCGCGATTTGAATTTTCCCTCTCAGTTGTGTGTGTGTGTGTGTTTGGTGTTTGGTTGTGGGGGCAGGGGGGGGCAAAATGCGGTAGTAAATTTACACATTGAAATCTTAAGCGCTCCCCAGGGTGAACGTGGCAGCAGTAGAAGGAAAAAGTTTTCCACGTAAAATTTGTAGGAACTTGCAATACCTTGACTTGGCGGCACTTGGAACAATGCGGCGTTTATATATACGTACTTACATGGCATATGTTATGAGGGAGTTGGCTGGGTACGAAGGGTGGTCGCTCGCCATTTGACCGGAAGTTCGACAAAAGTTCAAATTACACACACACATACACACACACAGACACGCACAGGACGAAGGCTGCTGTTATTCATTCGTTTTTGCAAATAAATGAACCGTATACTAAAACAAACAAATTCAATTGAATCACTCTCCTGGGCATTACAATTGAATGTCTGCCCTCTCAGTCTCTATGGCTCAACGGCTCTTTGTGTGCGTGCGTAGTTTTTTCCCGAAAGAAAATCTAATGAAAATGTTCAATTTGTTGCAAACAAACAAGGAACATGAGAAAAACAAAAAAAAAACAAAAAAAATATACCGAAATCTTTCAAAAAACACACACAAAAGTTCACAGCTTTTGTTGTTGCTGCTGCTGCTGCTGCTGCGGCTGCTGCACTCGGCTGATTGGAAGTTTCTGGCCATTTTGTTAGTTCAAGGGCAAACAACTTAACAGCTTAAAATCCTGCAAAAGGTTCGAAGAATCTGTGGCATAAGTTGCACAAATAGTATCAACTTGAAGTTGAAGTTTTACAGCATTAAAAAGAGGCTTCATCGAAATCATTCCAGCTTTGGGTAGCTTATCTTCTGTATAGTTTCATGATACGCACCCATTACATTGTCTATCTTAAATTGGCTTACAGTAGTAACAAACATTCGAGTTAGTCGAATTAAAATTGATATATGTGCAAAATGTTTATGGTATCTTTGTTTTAAAAACCTTTATATAGTTTGAAACTCTCCTTTACTTTACTTCCGCATCTATCTTTTCCATCTTCGCTGTAATAAGCCAACCAGTCTTGATTATCATAGAAAGTTGATATATGTGCAATACATATATATACTTTCCAACTCTTCTTTACTTTACTTCTGCATCTATCGTAACTATGCCGTGAAATAAGCGAACCAGTTGTGATTTTCTTAGAAAATTGATAAATGTGCAAGCCAAGGTATTGACCTTTTGCGGTTAGCAGCGTCAAAAAACCAAGTATTGAAGAGATGTTTTTTTTAGTATTTCTAAGGATCGCAAGTTATCCTAATCCTTAATAGTTAAAAGCCTTATTTTATTTAAAAATTTCAGGATTTTCGTGGATTACAAATTTTTCTGTGGTGCGAGCTGTGTTTCCCAAATCTGTTAAGTCATTATTCAGAGGACTTCTCCGTCTCTTCTCATACATAACCACATAAAGTATATATATTCTTGATCGGCACGACGAGCTGAGTTGATTTAGCCATATCCATCCGACCGTTTGTTTCTGTGCTATCCTCTCCGTTAGTTTGAAAGCTATCTTCACCAAACTTTGTACGAAGTCGTTTAGTACAACTGCGCTTCACATTTGTTGGAACCGGCCGGATCAGTTGAATATAGCATATAGCTGTCATAAGAACGATTTGTCGAAAAACTTGTTTTAGTGAGAAAATCTTTTTTTGCTTTCCAGGGAAACGCATCCAAATTTTGTATTTCTTAGTTTGCTATGTATTCCCATGATTCCACTAAGTTTGGTCGAAGTCGGACAACTATATGGTATAGCTTTCATAGAAATGTAAGGACCCAAAAGTAGTTTCAGTGAGAAAAACTTTTTTGTTTTCAATGGAAACGCCTCTTAACTTTGTATTTCTTAGTTTGCTATGTACTTCCATGATCCCACTAAGTTTGGTCGAGATCGTACATCTATATAGCATAGCTGTCAAAGAAAAGTAAGGACCGAAAAGAAGTCTTTGTGGGAAAGACTTTTTTGTTTTTAATGGAAATGTCCTTAAACTTGGCAATTATTTATGTGAGATGGTTTCACACAACTCTACAAAGTTTTGTCGAAATCGGAAGACTATAGCATATGGCTGCAGTACAAATGATAGGTCGGAAAAGAAGTTCTATAGAGAAAAACTTTTTTGTTTTAAATGGAATCGACTCCAAATTTTTTACATGTTAGTTTGTTAAGGTTTTGCATGATTCTACTAAGTTTGGTCGAAATCGGACATCTATATGGTATAGCTCCCATACAAAAGTAAGGTCAAAAAAGTAGTTTTAGTTAGTAAAACAAACTTCAGCCGGGCGGAAGTTAATTTCAATTTGAAAACTATGCATTTTTCTTTAAAACGCATTCAAAAAACTAACTAAAAATATTCGATTTCCGATATATATCCTCGGAAACATATTCGATAACGATATGTGGTATTTTTGAAAAAAAAAATTGATATATCGAAATTAATTTTGTCAACTCTAGTATATTATAGTCGACTTTTTTACCGGTTAAACATAGAAATTTGGTACTATTTCATACCGAGTTACAACAGATAACGAAAGTATACATTCCGGATCAGACTTATTCGTATTCTTAAGTATGCTCCACACAAATGATACATTTTAGCATAATCTATCACACCTCTTCTCTTTCCTGGTACAGCTACTGTGCACCCATGGACAATCTTCTTAAAGGCAAAATGCTAAATCCACATGGATATAATTGATTTGGCAACCCCAATTTAGCTCATCACCCGACATAAAAAAGGCTGTCCATGTAATAGCTAATCTTGACTCAATATTACCTAAGCCAAGGCACCCACCCATGTTGACCCTCGGTTCTGCCTCTGCCACGCCCTTTGCCTCCGATGTGTGTGACATGCAAGCGATTTGTTGTTTTATGTGACTCTTAGGTACGTCTGGGGCAATTGGCCCCCTTTGTAGGAGATCGTTAAAAGTTTTGTTTATGTCTCTTTATGGTAATTTTAGCAGTTTGGCAGTTTGGCATTTTGACCATTTCAGGTGTGTCTGGCCGGCAAACACACACACAAACTCTTGTTCAAAAATTGATATTAAAAGTGCAAGTAAATTTGGGGAGGGGATGTTGAGAAATTTTCCCCTAATTGATGGCCACCATAAAAAGCGACCACACAACTGCAACTGGCAAACATCTCCTGTATTTGTTTACTGCGTAAATCATCATTACACAAATTGCTCATAATTATCGCCCAAAACTCTGCTTGGCATTCAGCTATTTTGACTTATGCTCTTCCCTCTCTCCTGGGGGAAAGTGGGCGGCTTTTAGTCGTGCAATTTTCTGTCAAATTTTGTATGATTTTCATTTGATAAAGAGACCTGCAACTAGCTGGAGGAAATTTGTTTCCTGGTCTTAAAAACTGGCAGCTGTCCATCAAATCTTTTGCACGACTCCAGCGATGAGCTGCTCTTGCCAACATGAATAATCAAAAAAGAAAAAAAACAAAAAACTGGAAGGAGAAAACAATATGTAAAAACTCGCCTTTCCAAATTGGCGGCCAGCCATTGTTCATAAAACGCAGACAGTGGGCAATAAATGAGTGTGGGCGTGTCTCTAATCAAGGCGAAACGTTGAATCAGAAACGCTTGCACAATAACCAGGAAAACGGCGAAGACAGAAAAACACTCTAAAAGCGGAGCATGGCTTGAAGATGTTAGATTTCAAAGGTAGAAACTTCAATAGGCAATGGGGCACACAATTTTCAAAAATAAAAAAAATTTGGTCATGGCTCTGGCCAAAACTGTCTAAAGTTGTGAAAAGCTGTACAACTCCATTAAAGTGGCTAAGCGACTGATTGGAGAGTGTTTAAAGCGTTTATCTAAAGCGGCTACTGGCGAAAGGAGCCGATGGCAAACGCACACATGACATAATGATTGTGCTTCGAGTGGCAAACATTTGTTATAACATGTATGTCGATTACACTCAGCTACACAGCGGTACACTGCACAAGCACGTAAAGGATTTGGTATAATAAATTGAACAGACTGGGACGAAATTGCATCATATTTACTAAAAATTAAAGAGTTGAAGTGGAGTAGGGCCGCTTTTCCCGATAAGCTTAAGTGTTTGCCAAATCTTATTAAAGTTTGCTTTATCCTGTAAGTCCATAGGCAAACATATGGCCCAGTCTCCTGCGTTTTAAGCTGAACCAGCAACTTAATAGTTCAAAAAGATTTCTTAATTCCTGTAAACCCTTAGCTTTGGTTTCTTTCGGACGAAAGGCTACATTCAGTTTATTTGGTACTTTTTCCATATTTTCTCCTTTGCAAATTTTCAAATTGGCTCAGTGTGACCCTAGCTAATGGGCTTACTTGGAAAGTTATTACAAGTAAAGATTATTATGATTTGGGATGACAGGAATCTCATGCAGGCTTGGTCCATCAATACATTGATGTGCGTAAATAAAAAAACACAAATTAGCGCTGACCTGCGCGCATCGACCGCTGACCGGCGACTAAATGCCAACAGAGCGCTGTTTGCTCTCTTGTTTCAAGCTTTGCCCTGCACAAGTTAGGAATGACCATAGCTGATCTAATAACTTAGCTGAAGTTTTAGCACTTAAAGAGTTTTCAGGATCCAAAAAAAACCAAGAAAGTATCTACAAAAGTACTTGAAATCGATACTCACATTATATGGTTACACTAATGAAAGCTGCGCTGCTAACTCCTTTTCAGAATCATACTAACGTTACGCCTTAATGGAAGTACAGGAATCGACTGAACTTTGTATACCCTCGCAAAAGATTTTGTGATTTTAGAAAGAGTTTGCATGTCATAGAAATATCAATTTCCGACCCTGTTTACCATATATATTCCTGAACAGGACGACGAACTGAGACGATTGGGTTTTTTTTCTGATGGTTTGTCTTTTTCTCGCAGCTGAATATGATCACAGATTGGTTCAGTACTTTAAAAATATCAAAAGCACATAAACCTTGGCCCAGATAAAGTAAGCTTGGCCGTCTCCAACTCTTAAATGTCTCCAACTGATTTTATTTCTCTGTACCACAGATCTACAGGTGAATTAATCTAAAGGTTGAATCTTGTCTATTATATCATCTTCAATTAAAACGAACTTGTAAAAATTCGTACATGAACTACTTTGGCTTACAGAAGTACATAAAACCATTATGGATTTTAATCAGATTTTAGAAAATTGTTTCTCTGCTGTCTGCTCAACGAAATGACAGGTACAACTTAAGCATTCATGCTCACTCTCTCAACAAAACACTTGTTGCTGTTCCTCTGGTTGATAGGAGAAACACTTTAAGCTGTCCTACGAAATCCACTTAAAGGGGATATTCAAGCGATTTGTCGTTCGTTTCCCTGTAGCCTAAACTTGAGAAATTAGCCAAATGTCTTTTTTACTAATGTTAGCATTGGTTTTTGCTGTTTCTTGACTTCTACAGTAGCAATCAAGCACGCAGACACACTTGCAGTTTACTGAGGCACATGCGTAACACACATTTTTGCGAAAAAGTCTCTACCCAGCGAAATATAAAGAGCTTGCTAAGAAATTATAGAGGTGAAATGATATTACGTTTCTCTTTTTTCAATGGTATTCTAGGACAATTGTTTATTTTCTGGCTGACTGTATAAAGGGACCACCATATGCGAGCTCTGGTAGTTACAAGTTATTGGGTATCATTCTTAAGCAAACCCTTTCAAATTCACTTCAAATTATAGTAAAGAAATGGAGAAATACAAATATTTTGAGATTTATGATATTGGTAATACCGCTTTCCCTTTTGTAATATTTTGGAAGTCTTACAGTTCCATGTCCATGCAAGGTGTTAGAGTTTGATGTTTCATTCAAAACAAAATACAGATAAATAAGAAAGATTGTTGAAGGTGAGTCTTAAAACTGAACCTTGAATATTAGCTTCATTTTGTTTAACTTAAGAATACACCCAGGTTCAATATGAGCTAGCAAAATACATATTATACAGTTCCAGAACCACTTGGGAATCTTAAGTACCATTTTATAGTTACCAAAAAGAAGCTAAAGCAGTTGATTTCAAGATTTTCTTCAACAAAAGCTGTTTTGGAATGGACAGTTGCAAATCTTCAACTAAAACCAACCCTGCAATTGATTTTGCTTAGCCTGGAAATCGCTTTCAAGCGAGTCACCTGCGGTTATCATTGGTCAACAAGTGGCCACAGCTTACTGGCAACAATGTTGCCGCCACAATGAAAAACGAGCCTACATAAATCGTAAATTTTGAAAGTTTGCTTGGCAAGTGTAATGACTGTCTCATTTCAACGCAAAGGAAGGCCTGTCATTCATTAACAAGACCCAAAATTATGAATGTTGCTCTGCGATGGCGACAAGTGTCAAACAGGCTGCAACTGGCGACTGGACGGACTGTAGCTCTCTGGGCATTGATTGTTGTACAATTAAAGTTTTCACCTATAAAAAAAAAGCAACAGTCCAACAGGGAGTCGGCTTACATAATGCCAACAACAGCGACAACAACGACAAACACTCGCCTTATGATTAACACAAATTATTTTGTAATATGCGTTGGCAAATTGCTGCTTTAAGCCGGAGCTGAGGCCAACTCCTCAGCCCATCGAACGCGCGCCTCCAGCTCCAACTTTATCGCCGCCTGTCGCCGTGAGCCGTAAGTCAAACAAATCAGTCGTGCCAGAAGATTAATGGCGGCATTATTGTGTCGGTGTCGCCTGCATAGTCATTGTGGACAGACTATCCAGAGCAACTTCATCATCATGCAACTGGTCAGCGTAACCCGCTCTCGCCCGCCCACACTGGCCAAGGGTTCTGCTGATGGTCACGTGATACATACAAATGCACGGGGCTCCATTTAACTAAATGCTCACGCACCCATCGCCACCTGCCACTGGCCACTGGCCACTAGTGGATGCGATTTTTCTTGCAGTAAATAATTTTTCATGCCAGCTGGCCATGTGATGTCTGTCTGCCTTTTGGTCCTCCTCTGACTGTGACTGTGTGCAACTCTCTGCCTCTGTCCCTTCCTTAAGCCTGGTCGTCGTATTATAGCCCATTGATCAGTTTGTTTTACTAGCTCCTGCCCTGGTCGGGTCTGTTCTGGCCTGGCCAGGCCAGGCAATCTCCTTCTCACCCTCGGGCTGTTATCGTCGTTGTCTGGTTTTGTGTACATTTTGGATTATGAACTCTTTAAAGCATTTCGGTTTGATGTCTGCAACTGTGGATGCAGATGAGAATGCCGCTGCCTGCTGGTCAACCGACAGAGTGGGAGAGTAGGAACCGAGGAGTGGATTTGGCCAAATATGGAGCAATGCTTGAAAATGGGAAATAAAATTGATGGGGCTGCTGCTGCTGCTGATGATGATGAGGAGGATGATGATGATTTATTATGTGCGTACTTATTTTCATGTGGTATGTCTATTCGATTTGGCTGCTTATCGATATACATTTACTTATTCGAGTTCTAGATACCGATAACTGATGGATAAGGACCAGCGGTTCCAAGCTTTTGCTAGTTATATGCAGTGATACATGCTATTTTAAATGATCTGAAACTATCGATAGCTGATCGATAAACTTAAATGCTTATCGATATGCGGCCGATTATAGTTACTATATTAAATCCACATTTAATTTGAGTGTTCATAATATTTTCTACATTTTATGATTTGATATTATCGATAACAAATCGATTAATCGATTGATCGAAGTAGTTTATTGGTGAATATATAAAGTCAGCATTTCAAATTCTCCAGTTTATGTTATTATGAAAATTTTAATTATTAAATGTAGTTGGCCTATCGATAACTGATCGATTGTTGGTGTTATGACAACACTATATCTAAATGCTCATCATTTAATTAGCATTTATTTAGCATATATCACAGAAATTCGATATTTTCGATATAATGTTATCGATTAGTAATCGATTAATGCTTGGAAAACATCGATTAGATCGAACTTTTTTCGATTACTGAACTTTGAAAATTCTTCATAATTTTAGTAAGCAGTTAGTGTACTTTTACCACGGGTAAAATCTTAAGAAAATCAACAGCTAATCGATTTATTGAGACTCGATATCTGATTGTATCACCCCCCCGCAATAGCTTAGCAATTTTCGGAATAACTAAACGACAAATTACAAATTTTAAGCTTCATTTGAGCGTTCTATGTAATATCTCATTCAAGTCAGCATTTATTGCAACTGCAGTTTTCTGTTTTGATGTCTTGGTTCGATAAATGGTGTAGAGAATCGATAACTAGTTCATTAGGGGTTCGATTAAGCAGCTTAAGTATCGTTTAAAGAACATTTTTTTGTGTTAATCAATGACTCAGTTTGAACGCTTCCAACAATTATTCTTATAGGTAAGCATTTAATGTAGATCAAAACTATATTTTCCGTATTTGCATGATTTTTTCGATAAATGCATAATTTTTCCATTTATATTTTTGTATCTGCTTGTTGTCTCCGTTAATATCATACACTTGCTTAAAGCAGACTGCTTATTGTCTTATATTTATGAAATTTTCCATATATTTGCTGAGTTTCAATATCGATTATTCGATAACATTATTTTCGAAAGTTGATCAATTTAAATATCTTTAATGCTGTCTAAATTACTGTTCTTAATATAGAAACTATATCGATAATCGTTACATTTTTCAAGGTTTGTTATCGATAACTCAGAGAGTTGATCGAAAACTTGTCAAGTAAAGAAAATGTTAAGAGTATCATATCGATAGATCTCTGTTACCAATAATAAGTCAACACATTTGATAAGTTATCGATTTGTAGGTAAATATATAGAAAATGCATAAAGAAATTGGCCATTTCTAGTTATTGACTCCACAGTGCTTTCGCTAGTAACTTCCATATGCCTTTTCCTTTCGCCTCAAGTGGGGCAGTGGCTTTTCATTTCATTGCTTTCTTGGTGTGGGATTTTTCTTTCCTGGTTTTCTTTTTTTTTGTTCAGCCAAAGCGGCTTTCGTGTCTTGTTAGCAACCGCAGTCGCAGTCGCAATTGCCCGTAGGTCGACGAGGACTTTCCATGGCACAAGGCTATGCAAATTTGTCAAGTTTATTGAGCTGCTGCTGCTGCACTTGTGACTCGGGCTTAGAGTCCGAAGTGGGTACACAAGTACATGGTACTCGAACCACCGAAAAACCTGCCTAACAAATCCAAACAGCAAGCAACTGAATGCTTGCTGGTGCAGCCAGCGCCTGGAAAACTTTTTGCGCCCAACATTTAATTAAATTCCTTTGCACCTTTAGTGCTGCGCTAAAAATTCCGAAATGCCGACGAAAGGACTTCCTGGCCTCAGGACATGCCGCCGCTGCTGCTGCTGGCAATAACAAATTAATCTTTGCGGTTGCGTCCCGGTAAGCCCTACAAATGAGGCATTTGATTTTAAAACTAGCTTTGGCCAAAGTTTTGCCCGAGACAAAAGCGGCACCCGCTTTATGTTGAGAGCGAGAGGGTCGATTCAATCAACTTGCTGAATTATGTTGACACGGCACGCACAACTGCCAAACAAGGCGGTTGCATACTTTCCAGGGAACGACAAAGTTTTCAATTTACGTTTTGCCAAACGGAGGTCCGCAATTTGCTGCCACTTGCACTTCGTCTTCAATTTGGCAAATGCGCCTCAAGTCACAGGCCACGTAACAGGAAGGAAATGCATAACAAAGCGTTTCTTATGAGCGAGCGCAAGGGGTCTGCGCAGGAGGCTACTGGCTGTTTAATCGATAAGTTTTGAGTGTGTGCGTGTGTGAGTCTGTGTGTGTGGGTCCTGTGTGTGTGTGTGTATTCTAATAATGATAAAGATAATGCGATTATCGATTTAGTGGTATTATTGAGATTAATCTGCAATGAATCGAATCAAACTCAAATCAATTGCCAAACGCCAAGGGGCGTAGCAACTTTTCAATTTCTTCTGCATGCAGACAATCGACTACACTCAGAGAAAAAGTCATGCAGTTGGTGCTGGATCTTAGCACTAAAGTCTCTTTTTAAGTAAGACTTTAAGTCCTTAATTAAAGAAATCATTCCCATAAATTACTTTAATGAATGCTAATGACTTTTTATATCGATAATTTATGAACTAATCGCCCAAGGCAATCGATAAATCGGAGTAATTATTGAAACTTGATCTATAAACATTTTTATATTCAATCTATTCTTTTTTTACCTTTGTCTAAAGAAAATATATCGATAACTAGTCGCTTTATCGATGTACTGGCTTACTATAAATCAGTTTTTAGCGCTCACTCTGTTTTATCTGTAATTTTTCACCTTATATGGCTTGAGAATATCGATTACTTATCGGTTTTGGGCAGAATATATTAAAAAATAGTCGAAATATTCTGAAATAAATCGCGATATACTATCAAATCCTACTAATTGCGTAATGTAATCGATAAATCGAAGAATCGAATCGACCTAATGTTCTAGTTGCCTATTATAATCAATAAATCGGTGTAATTATTGAAACTTGATCCTTAAAGTACCTCTTTTTTAATTCATTCTGTATTTAACTTTGTTTAATGAAAAAAATTTCGATATGTAATCGATTTATCGATGTAATTGCTAATCCAAAATGAATTTTTATTACTTTTTTACTTTTATTAATGACTTGAGTATATCGATAACTTATCGATTTTGGGCCAAACTTATCGATAAATAATCGAAATCGTCTGTGATAAATCCCAATTTACTAACAAATAAGGTATTTTCTTGCCTAAAAATATAAAAAAAATTGTATTAAATTAATCGAATTTGTAGAATTATGCGAAAATTCTTGTTTCTAATGTTATGTTCTAAAGAAGCTGATAAAAAATTGTTCATACCTTATTTAAAATTTGCATAATACCATTTTTTTGGCAAAGTGTATGCCCACCTACCCATCATCTACTCTCCCTCTCCCTCCATTTCTCTCGCCATCCCCACACGCCCTGTTCTCGCCCAGAGCAACGCTTGGCGCTTGTCCTTTAAGCCACTTGCCGTCTTTTGTCCTTTGGGGCAATCAATCCGTGTTAATGGCTCCGCAGCTAAATCAAAAAGATTGCCACAGCATATAAAAAAGAAAAGAAAGGGAAAGCCAATGCCAAAGCTGCGCCCCCAGAAGTTGAGAATGTGTCCAGAGAAAACAAAAGGAAAAAGGAAAAATTCGAAAACTTTACACAAATATTTTGCCACTTTGCTTTGGAAATCTTTGCCAAAGATGGAGGCAAGTTAAATTTTGTTGTTGGCCTGCATGTGGCATGCTTAAGCTATTTAATTATGGCCAAGTAAAACTTGTCTGCCCTGCAGTAAGAACAACTTGCACACTAGTCCTGCACACACACACACACGAGCACACGCACACTCACTTGACAAAGCTCAGGCACAGCTGAGGCTTAAAAGGGGGGGGGGGGGGGGGATGGTGGAGAAGCCAAATGCAATTTGTATGCCCGTCAAATGTGCCTCGTTATTGCGAAATTTAGAACTGCTCGAAATAATTCCAACAAATTTTCGTGCAAACGAGGCAGACGAAGTTACAACAACAGCAACAACAATAAGGCTCACACACACACACACACACCCAGCATCGACAACAAACTATGCACTAAGTATGGAAGAACTGTACACCCCACAAAGGTGACACACAGAAGTTTACCTTTAGCTCGTTTAAGTTGCAGGCTAAGTTAGAGCCTTTGAACCAATTCAGAACTGATTAAGCTGAGATTGGACAACATTTCATTTCAAGTTGGACACATTTGTCGCCTGTACCTGGCAACAGGAAAGTCAGTCTTTGGCCGGGTACGTGCATTAAAAGTTTAGCGCCAAAGTTGCTGCCAATCTCCCTCCCTTTCCAAAAAGCCAACCCAAAAGCCGGAAGTGGCCTGAGCCCATGGGCTTGTTGGGGGGGGGAGGTGGAAAGGTAGTTTAATTATGTAGAAATCGAGACACGCACTTTTGCAGCAGCTCCTGTTGCAGGTCGTTGGATTGGTGCGATGCAATCGACACGCCCACTCAGTGACACTCGCAACATTTGTGGGATCATTTTTCCCAGCAGCCAGGACGAAACTGTATGCGTTTATAAATTCTGTTGCATGTCAGTGGTTTTCATAGTTAGCAGGAGCCAGGCTGTCTGGCCCGGTGGGTTGGCTGTCTGTCTGTCTGCCCACCTGTCTGGCAGGTGAGAATAAATGTCTTGCATTGCATTAGCCAAGTAAATGTTGCTTGGCCAAAAAACACTTAAAGGTGAAAGGGAGTTAAAAAATCCAGCTGGAGGCGACGCATAAATTTTAATCAAAATAAAAACCGTAAAGTCAGTTGCCAGTTGCCCGTTGCTGTATTCGCCACCTTTCGTTTCGTAGGAGACACTCGTTTATATCAATTAGTCGACGCGTCTGGCCACAGGACAACACTTGGTGCCGCTGAGCTCAGTTGAAATGGATCTGGGATTTGGTGGCAATTTTTTGCGAGAAAAGGTTAATTGATTTATTTGTGTAAAATTTGAAAAACATCTAAACCATCTCAGTGATTATTCACTTCATCCATTCATTGAGTTGTTGATGCATTCATTTCTTTATTGAATTCACTCACTGTTCCACCCATTGAACCCTCCGACAGGGCGAGAGAGAGAGCAAAAAAAAAAACAATTCGCGTTGCCAACGCAATTTCACACTTTACCAGCTACAAATTGCAACATCATAGCCCCGGATACCTTTCCCGCCGCCCCCCTCCGCCAGCCATTCATCGAACCACCAGCCAAACGTGGCTAAGATTATAAAGATGACGATGGGGCAGGGAATTTTATGATTTATGAGTGCGTTCCAACGGCCTCCTCAATGGTTGGGGAATTTTTCTTCTTCTGCTTCTTGGTTTTTATGACCGGCTTCTATCGAAAGTGTTGCCCCAGAAATTGTGGCCTTTTTCTCCTTCGTTTTTTTTTTTTAGTTGTATCCTGACGTCTGCTGCACGTCCAAGACCCTGGGAAAGGCTTTGGCCATTTGATAAATGAGTTTTGCACTCTTCTATCGACCACAGAGCTGGGAGGGAGTATGGAAAAAGAGTTGAGCAATGCGACAATGTCATTGCTTTTAGTTCAATCTGTCAGTGGATAGCAAATTGAGCTGACATCTGTGGTTCGGCCTAACCAGAAGCCTATCAGTCCGGAGTACTTTGCGTAGAGCATGTGAAAATGGAAATCAGAGCGAGAATTGTAAAAGAACTGGCATATTTTGTATAGGCTACTTTTTAGTACTGGTTCTTTAAGTAGATTCAACTGTAACATGTGAACTGTAACCAAGGGCTTTCAGAAATATAACAAGGCTACTTCATTACCAAAAGAACTACAAGACTAATCAGAGTTTTCTCTAAATAACTACGAACCATCTACAATTGCATAATTCACAAACTTTAAGGTGCTTCTTAAAGTCCCTGAAAGGAGGTAAGTATGATAAGTAGACAGCGGATTTTGCATATTTTCAAACAGATTTTCATCCAAGTAAGCCATACTAAATGTGCACAACACTATATAATGCGCTGACTTTTTACGTTAATAAAATTCCCAAAATTCTGCACTCAATTCCAAGATGACTTATGTAACTATTTCATGAACTGGAACGCCGGCAAAAGACTAAATAATGTGAAAAAATTTGTTAAATACACATTTTTCCGAATCTACTAGGATTAAAGTCGGTTTAAAAATATGCAAAATCCGCTGTCTAATGATAAGCTGCCTTTATACGTGTCATAATCCATTTTATAAAATATTTGCTCAAATTCGAGTCATTTTCGAATCCTTGGTCTGACAAGGTCTTTAGAAAATGTTAACCTAGCAGTGACTCTTCTTGTAATCTTCTTTTTAATCCGTTCTCTGTTCGGTTTTGACTCATTTTCGAGTCACTTGCGAGTCTTTTTCGAGTCGTTTTGCAATAAATCACAATTTAAGCATATGCATGAGTCATTTTTGAGTCTTCTTTTAAACGCATATGAGAGTAATCTGTTTTTAAAAAGTCCATAGTCAAAAACCTTATCATATAGAACCCGTCCCAGTTCATCTAATTCTTAATTTTCTAAATATCTGTTGATACCAAAGGCATATGACTTGAAATTAAACTGTTTTCGTATATCAGTATTGAATCAGTATACACAGAAAAGGTTTGGCTTCTTAAGAAACATCCATTAGTTGATTTTGGTATCCATTTGGAAAGGATAGTTCTGATTAAGAACTTCTCAATATCCATTTTTGGTTAATAAACTAACCATTTTATGTTAATGGGATCTTAGATTATCAACCAACAAAGCTTTAAATCAACCAATAGATATGAAAAACATATATTCTGAAATAGAGGAAACTTAACTACGGCTCGGCCCGAGTTTTGTATACCCAGGCAGCATGCTTTTCTAACTATGACCAACTCTCAGACCTTACTTTTCTATGGGAGCTATACTATATATATATAGTTGTCCGATTTCAACCAAACTTTGTGAAATCCTGCAAAAGCCTTACCAACGAATACGTAACAAATTTGGAGTCGATTCCATTTAAAACAAAAAAGTTTTTCTCAATATAACTTCTTTTTCGACCGATCGTACGTACTGCAGCTATATGCTATATTCATCCGATTTTGACAAAACTTTGTGGAATTGTGGAAATGCATATCAAATAAATAAAAGCCAATTTTAAGCACATTTCCATTAAAAACAAAAAAGTTTTTCTCACTAAGTCCACTTTTCAGACTCTACTTTTCTATGACAGCTATACTATATAAATGTCCGATTTCGAGCAAACTTGGTAAAATCATGGCTAAGCACAGTAATTTAAGATATACAAAGTTTGAAGGCGTTAACATTGAAAACAAAAAAGTTTTTCTAACTAGAACTAGTTTTTCGACCGATCGTTCCTATGACAGCTATATGCTATAGTCATCCGATTTGGTCAAATCCTTGTAGAATTGTGTGAAAGTACATAGAGTAAGTAACTGCAAATACAGAACACGCTGCCATTGAAAACAAAAAAGTTTTCCCTACTAAGACTTAACTTTTCTATGGCAGCTTTACTATATAGTTGTCCGACTTCGACCAAACTTAGTAAAATCATAGAAAAGCTTTGCAAACTTATGAATACGTAGTTTAGAGAAACAAAAAAGTTTTTCTCACTAGAACTTGTTTTTCTGACGATTGTTCCTATGAGAGCTATATGCCATAGACATTCGATTCAGTCGATTCCGGCAAATGTGCATCGTATTTGTAGTAGAAGACTTTTGTGTGAAATTTGGTGAAGATAGCTTAGAAACAGACGGACATGGCTAAATCTACTCAGCTCGTCGTGCTGATCAAGAATATATATGCTTTAGGTGGTCAGAGATGCTTCTTTCAATGCGTTACAAACATCCGGACAATTTTTCAATAGCCTCTGCAAGGATATAACTATTGGGTGGGTACGTCTTTTTGTACTCGTAGGTACACAGAGTATTATAGGTTTGTGCAAAAGTATGTAACATCGAGAAGGAAGCATCTCCGACCCCATAAAGTATATATATTCTTGATCAGCATCAACAGACGAGTCGATATAGCCATGTCCGTCTGTCCGTCTGTCTGTCTGTCCGTCTGTCCGTCCGTCTGTCTGTCCGTATGAACGCACAGATCTCAGAGATGGTAAGAGATAGAGGTTTGACGTGTATGGGACATATGCTTCTTATGTCTGCAGGCAGATCAAGTTTATTTTCAATTTTGGCCACGCCCCCTCCCGCCCCAGCAATTTAGAAAAAACGTCATATCTCCCACAGTTTTAAAGGTCGATGGCTTGTTCCTTCTGGACATATTTAGTTATTAGAATAACTTATCGATCAGCCAAAGGAATGAAGCAGATCGGATGAACGGTTTTCGAGTTATGATGATGATTTTGCACAAACTTATAATACTCTATGTACCTACGGTACAGAGTATAAAAACTGGGCACATTCAGCAGTTAATTCTGATTTACATTTGCTGATCTATGATTTGCGATTGCTGATGGTTCTCTGCTGAATACAACTGATTGCTAAGTTTTTGGTTATTTGATGGCTTTAGTTTATTTGGATAAAACTACAGTCACACTTAAAAAAGAATGTTGGCCACATTATTGAGGGCTTTTATTTTATATATTTTATTTTCAGTTTTGGGGTTAACTGATTTTTCTTACTTGTAGAACTTGTAGAACCGTTGAAGAACTTATTTTTAAAAACTCTAAGACCTGATTTGAGTGGAAGTAAGTTCAAAATATGATGGAGGTTGGTAAAAGGTTATAAGCTGAGTGGCGAATTCTGATATAATTAATAATGAATTCTCATATAATTGAATCGGAAAGTCAATATTATTATTAAAAGCGCTGAAGACGTACTGAAACAGCGATATCGCTTGTAAGTAAAACAACTTTAGCGACAACAACACATGCACCTTACCTACCTTGGTGCATTTTAGAAAGAAACAAACAGTTTTGACGCGCTTGTCTGAGAGTCAATGACGGCGACATCTTAGCTCACTGCGCCATTGCACATATATGTAGATGCACTTCCAAATGGCAACATAAACTTTTCTCTGCTTTGCTGAGTTAAATTGTGTCCACTTTCAAACCATTTGGAACATTTGTTCTTCAAGCTTTGAGAGAACAGCTAGCTTCTATTTTGAACAGGTTATTATTTTGTACAGCTTTTGACACGGCCTATATGTGGCATGTTCCCGAGTTGGGAAACCAGTTGAACTTTTCATTTAAGCCACGGAATTTTTGTTTTCTATTTCATTCCAGAAGCTAATTTTCGTTTAATAACACAAAGTAAAGGCCATATCAATTGACAAATCAAATGTTACCAAACAATTTTCGTATAATTCTGCTGATGGAGCTGAAATTGCCATGACTTTTCTCCAATTAACTCAATATAGTGACCATTATTGCACCTAAAAGTTGAATGCATCATTCCAGCCTATAAAAGTTGCTTAGACTTTTTTCTGTTTGCCAAAAAATTGCACACACACACACACAGAGGCAGACAGACAGGCCGTGTTGCACTCCCAAAAAGTGCGCCGAAATTTTCAACTAAATTATTCATTGGTCGCGCAATTGAGCTGGAAATGTGCACAGCGTTATGTGAGTATGCGGTCTGTGGATGTCTCGTTGGCACTGCCACCAGTCTGGCACGTAGAGCCGTCGGCCAGCGTATCCCCCAATGCAACAGAGAGGGAACAAAAAGGAACTAAAGGAGCAGCAGCAGCGGCAGCAGCAGCAGAACCGTAACTCTACTCGTGCATGCCACTCAACCACTTGACACTTAGCTGGTGATAGCAGCACAATCAGGGAACGGGCCGGAGTTACTAGAGACAATAAACGGAAGTGTTTTGGCAGCTGCAGCGACGGAAAAAAAGAAAAAGAAGTGAAGGGGAAAAAAGTAGGAAATGTACAAGTTGGGCCTTAAATTTAAGCTTACGGCTTTTTAATAGCCCCAAGTTGTATGCGAATTTGTTTGAAATACAATTGCAGAAATTGCTGAAAAAGTTATCAACTCTGCCTCAAAATCCTTTTGAACAATGATCAAGGATCAAGTTGAAGAAACCTCTTAACTGTGTGCTTCTGAAATTCCAAGTTAAGTTAGTTTATAATTCATTATTCTAAGAACAAACTCAAATCCAGAAATGTGCACACACACACACACAGCGAGAGAGAGAGGAGAGAGATAGCTGGCGAGGGTGGGGGGTGAGTTTATCTTCTTAATTAGTGGCCAAGTTTTGAAAGGAAACTGCCTTTGTCTGCACGTCCCCTTCCGCCCCACAGCCAGCCGCGTGTTTGCTTTGTGTGGATTATGGATTATTATATGACAATTATTATGCGTTTTGTCTTCTGTCAATTTTGTAGTAAGTGAGACAGAGAGGATGGCCTTAAGTAAATTTCGGGACACTGGCATTTGTCTCAATTTGTAAATGACGCCACGAAGCATTTAACATTTGTCGTATTTGCGTTGGGCACTCCATTTGCATTTGGGGGCGGCCCATCCCTGGGATCGATAATTATCTTCTGGCATTGTTTTCCTGCTGGCCACTAACAATATGCCGCAAATTTGGTGGGACGAGACTCACCTTCAATGGCCAAATTAACATTTCGACAAAGGCAACCTAATCAAATGTCACAATCACGCATGCGGCTGTCCTTGGCAGCTACCAACCAAGGCCTGGCCTGCCACTTTTTGCCGGCCCTCGCATAACTTTCACTCTTGTCAGTTGCAAATTACATCGCACACGTCTGCAGTCAGCAGCAGCAGCAGCAGGAGCAGCAGCAGCAGGTCCTGGGGTTGGTGTCGTAATTTAAAGCTTATTTTGACACTCTCTACGGCTGGTCCAGGACTCCAGTTCCAGGCACAAAACAACAGCACCCAATTTGCATCTTTCAAAATCGTGTTTTGTTACATTTTGTGCATGCGCAAAAATTTGCATACGACAATTAACACTCCAAAAGGCGGGACGAGCATCCTAGCTGCTGTGTGTGTCGGGGGCTTATCCTTATGCACTTTGCAGTACAATGTGGCGTATGCGTAATTTCTTCTTGTCTGTCTTGCAGGGGGGAGGGAGGGGGCGGTTCTGGTTGACAAATGCAAAATAAGTTAATACCAACAAGAACTGAGATATGCAAATGCATTTGAAACAATCTAATAAGAATCTGCAAATATTTGCCTAGGCCAAAGGTCAAAAGTAATCGCACAATATCAAAGGTTAAAGCTATCTCAAAAGTTTGAGCCCACGCGAGTAGGAGGGCCGTTTGATAAGTCTGTAAGATTAAGTTCAATGCAAGCTACAAAATATCCGCCTGAAGACTATTTTCACAACACAAATCGTCAATCAAAAACAAGAAAGAAAGTCAGTCAAGCCCGACTATAACATACTCTGTACTAAGAAATTTTGTCTTTTGATCATAACTCGAAAACCGTTCATCCGATCTTCTTCATTCCTTTGGCGGATCGATAAGTTATTCTAATAACTAAATATGTCCAGAAGGAACAAGCCATCTATCTTCAAAACTGTGGGAGATATGACGTTTTTTCTAAAATGCGGGGGCGGGAGGGGGCGTGGCCAAAATTGAAAATAAACTTGATCTGCCTGCAGACATAAGAAGCATATGTCCCATACACGTCAAACCTCTATCTCTTACCATCTCTGAGATCTGTGCGTTCATACGGACAGACGGACAGACGGACATGGCTATATCGACTCGGCTGTTGATGCTGATCAAGAATATATATACTTTATGGGGTCGAAGATGCTTCCTTCTGGATGTTACATACTTTTGCACAAACTTATAATACTCTATGTACCTACGGTACAGAGTATAAACATGGAATGATATTGAACTATCAAAGAAGTTTTATCTAAAGATTTCCACTTAGAAAGGCCAACTGCTCGATTGGTGCCTCTAGGCCTTACACTCAACCATAAGCGCAAAGTTCTTGCAACGTTTCATTTGTACTTGGATTCTACTTGGATTTGAAGTTAAAATGAAGTTAAGTGAAAAGCACGGTCGCCATGTCAAAATTGCTAAACTTGGGCTAGGAATTTCTGCTTTTTCCGTACATTTCTGAGGCAGTTTTGTGTTTTCAAATCTAAAAAAGAGAGTGCCGCAAAATAGCCGCTGTTTTTCACTATCTTAGCCAATGTTTGTTCGCTGTGTTGATCACTATTTTGGTCACCGTTTTGTTCACTGTTCTGGTCACTGTTGGGTCACCTTTTGTTCACTGTTTGGTATCTGTTTGATCACTGTTTTGGTCTCTGTTTTGTCACTGTTTTTGTCTCTGTTTTGTCACTGTTTGGTCACTATTTGGTCACTGTTTTGTCATTGTTTTAGTGCTGTTATGTCACTGTTTAGTCACAGCTTTGGTCACTGATTTGGTCAATTTTGGTCACTGTCTTAGTCACAGTTTGGTCACTGTTTGGTCACTGTTGTGTAGCTGTTTGGTCACTTCTTTGATTACTGTTTTAGTCATTGATTTCTCACTGTTTTATCACTGTTTGGTAACTGTTTTGTCACTGTATGGGTACTGTTTGGTCACGGGTTTGGTCACTGCTTGGTCACTGTTGTGTGACTGTTTGGGAACAGGTTGGACAGTGTTTTGTCACTCTATGAGTACTGTTTTTTCACTGTTTGGTCACTGTGTGGTCACTGCTTTGTCACAGCTTGATCACTGATTTGTCACTGTTTGGTCACTGTTTTGTTATGTTTGGTCACTGTATGAGTACTGTTTCTTCACTGTTTGGTAACTGCTTTGTCAAAGCTTGATCACTGCTTTGTCAAAGCTTGGTCACTGTTTTGTCACTGTTTTGGTCATTGTTTTAGTCATTCTTTTGGTCCCTGTCTTGGTAACTGTTTTGGTCACTGTTTTGATTCTCTACCTCTTTCCCTTACACCCCACACACTCACAATCCAAATGCTGCAGTGGCAAAATTGCAAGGATCAAAGCGGCTGACTTTGCTAAGTCAAAGAAAACTGGCCCAAATATAAAATTTTTCTCGTTTTGTTCCGCCAGTCAAAAGTTCAAAATTTAAAAATAATATTTACAGAAAGTTAAAAGAGTTTTTCTTTCAAAAAGTCACCGACTTACCGCTCTACCCTCGCAACTTAAAGCAAATTAAGAACCGCAATCAGCCGCAAACATTTTACACACCCGAAATCGACATTGAAACGACATAAAATCATCCTCCACAATTTTGCCTGCGAAAAAGGGGGTAAAAGCTGTAAGGGTGGTTGGGGTGGTTGGGAAACCGTTTGTTGTTTGATGGCAATGCCAAGAAATGTCATGATAAGCGCGATGCACACTCCATACACACACTCCACACACACACACACACACACTCACACTCAAACACACTCTCCACACAGTCACACTTAATACGCTTAATTGACTTTCATGTATGCACGAGTGAATGCCGCTACATGATGGCAGGGCCTGGACCTGCCGAAGTAGTGGGGGTGGGCGGAATGGGGAGGGGGGTGAGGGGATGCATGTTGGCCAGACTGCTGTTTCTGTTACCAACTGATGCGAACTGATGCGGCTGGTGGCGACATTAGCGTGCCCGAAAATTAGGCAAAATTTGGCTTGTAAATGTCTCGGCATTGGCGCAGCTTCTTCAGAATTATTGTCTGCATAGATACGCATTTTCAATGTGGTTTATGCAGATCCCGGGGGCATCCTTTGTGCGTGTGTTCCCTTTTTTTTTCTTGTGATGCATGCTTCGCATAATTCTTAAGTGCATTAACAGATCCTTTTTGTTTCAGCTTCAAACAACAGCTTCCTTCTGTTTCTGTTTCGTTTTAAAGGCAACGCTTTTGTACACAAAAAAGTCAATGTCAGGCAGGGGCTGGCACTGAAACTCAATTACACACAGACACTGGCACACACACGTGCACTCATACTTATGTACCTGCATATATGGAATCTCCTTCTTTCTAGAAAAAGTGCGACAATGAGGCGTACATCACTGCTATTTGTTTATATTTGGATAAAGTCAGCTGAAGTTTGTATACCCTTTTAGGTCAGTGCTTGCTTGTTGTTCCGGCTGAGGAAAGTTTAAAAATGATTCTAAATTACTGTATTTTAAGGTATTGTGCCTTGATAACTGTAGATATTGCTTATATATAACTCGACTCGTGCCAGCCATAACTTGTTATTATTGTAAAGAACTTTCACTTGAAGTCCAATAGAATTTAACGCTATTTCGAACCATTGGACCAAACTTCTAAGTTCTTAAAGCTTCTAAAAACGTTTGCTTTGATTGATATTCTTAAAAAACCGCTACTTTTTGGTTGATTTTTCTTTGAAAAGCTTTTAGAATTGCTTTTCCAAAGCAGCGCTGCTACTGCGATGCAGCAGGGAACAGTCTTTTGAGCATAGCTCGACAACCGTTTATCCGATTTTCATTATTCCTTTGGCCGATCGATAGGTTATCCTGATTACTAAATATATTTAGAAGGTACCAACCATCTATCTTTAAAACTGTGGCAGATATGACGATTTTTCTGAATTGCGGGGGCGGAAAGGGGCGTGGCCAAAATTGAAAATAAACTTGATCTGCCTGCAGATATAAGAAGTTTTTCACTCAAACAAGTCAAACCTCTATCTCTTACCATCTCTGAGATCTGACTATATCGACTCGACTGTTGATGCTGATCAGGTATATATATACTCTATGCTTCCTTCTGGCAGTTACATACTTTTGCACAAACTTAAAATACTCTATGAACCTACGATAAAGAGTATAAAAATGTACCTTGTAGTGCCTTTGCTCATGGCTTGGCTCAAAAGGTTTAATTGATCAGTTTAACTTACAATTTACTCCAAGTTCCCTCATGCTTTTCCCACTTTTTGAGAGAGAAGCACAGAAAAGCGTCAAAATCGACTGATTTCGTTAGTGCTCACCAACACAAGCATATTTTTTTGTGCTCTTCGTTGGGTCGAAGACTCAAGACTCCGTCTCAAGTGGCTTGATCCTGGCCGTATACCCCGTATTCAAATGTGTGAGCTCCTTTTATATGTACATTCTTAGATGTAGCAGAAAGAGTGGCAATATGTTGCTGCTGCTTTCATTTTGTTCCTTTAACTTGATGTGTGTTTATGCCCAGGGAGTAACAAAGGACACAGACAACATACAGCAGCATGCTGCATGTCTCTCGCTCTCTCTCTATCTGCCTGTATATGCAGCTGGCGCATAATGAGCGCAAAAACATCCTGTGTTGATTGTCTGGGCCAGGGACTCACTCGACGTACGTCGTGGGGCTTCATATTTTGCAACGTTTGCCAAGATTTGCGCACTTTTAGCGAGGTTCAAAGTTTCTTTCTGCCTGCCTGTGTGTGTGTGTGTCTGTGTGTGTGTTTTTTGTGACTTTTTAACGGGCAGGACCTGAATGCGAATGTCCCACTCCTCATTCTTAAGAGTGCAGTCGGCATGTCGCCAGTTTTGTTGACGCCGTCAAACCGCTTCGCCCTCCCGCTGCGTTTTTGCGACATGTGTCGCATTCTTCGCATCCTGCCAAAGTTAAATGGATCTCGTAATTGTTGTCATGGCCTCCGCCTGACTGCTGCCACTGCTGCTGCTGCTGCTGCTCCTGCTTGTTGCCTTAATTGTTTTCTTTCACATTTGGAGGCGTATTTTATAGAAATTGCGGTTTAATTGCTGCATTTTAAAGCCATTGAGGGAACATTGAGCATTGAGAGAATGTATGTTTGCCAGGTCCTTTCAATGAACCAACCTGAAAGGGATGTTATGAAGGGATTCCTGCTGGGTATTTGGTGTCAGCATGGTGTCACCTTTCATTTGCTTGGTGGAAATGCATTGCTGCATTTAGAAAAAGTGCGAAAGGTACGAAAGTTTATTAAAAAATTTAGGTTTGCTTAAGTTTTTCAAGTAGGTTTTTGGTAAAGAAGCTTGGAAGGTCTGTAGAACTTAGTTTATCATGTGATGGGATTATTTCACCTCACTGATAAACCCTCTCTCCCTTTTCTTGCCACCATTTGACAACAATTGCCGGTGTAATCAATTGAAATTCAATGGCAACTTTGTCCAAGCATTAAAAACCAAATCGTTGCACACTGAAATTCCTACAAATATCCTTCCATCCTCGGCGAGTAGTTGTGCAGCAATTTTCCATGCAGTTGCAGTTGCAAAATTTCCATTTTTCCACCCCGTTTACGACTGGGATGCTCGGTGGAGGCACTGGGACTGGTAATGAAACGTCTATAAAACTCAAACGAATGCACACAAATCGCAAATCATTTATCATAAAAGCGCACAAAGTGCAATGGCATTCCTCTCCATTTCTGTTCCATTTTTTTTTCTCCATCCATTCTATTTTTCCCCCAGGAGTAGTGAATGCTTCTTTCTAGGCTCACACACTCACACACACACACACAATTCCAGCCCATTGCTAATCAGTGGCTTTTGTTATCTACCCAACTTACCTGCAGAGAGAGACGTCAGTGTTGAAGGGGGGTGTCTGTGGAGTGGGGGGGATGTGTAGCGCACCGAACGTAACGTGGAGACTGGCAAATGGAAGCTGCAAGTAAGAGGCAGGAATTGAAAAAAAGTGGGCTCCAAATTGCCGTCAAACGGCAGCCGAAATGAATTACCAACTCAAAATGCATAACATAACACGCCGAGCGGGAATTAATTATTTCCCTATTAGATGTCCGAGCTGAGTGAATGAAAATGAAAGCAAAGTAAGCCAGAAAATTCGCGGCAATTGGCCAAAAAAAAACCCGTTGACAGATTGTCAGTCATAAATTAAGCAGTGGCAAGAGGCGGGGAACTAAGTGAGAAATAAACTGTTTAAATTGAGAAATAGTTTAAATTTCATCACAATTTATAATTTTAGGGTGGGGTTTCAAACGTCGATCGTTTTTAAATTATAAGGAAAGAGAAAGCTTAAGGCATTCATTGAATTTTAACAAATTTTAAAGCCATCTAACAATTGGAAAACGCAAAGACTCCTGCAAATACAATAAAACGTCGACCTAAACTGCTCCAGCCGGTGTTATCTTCAGGCAGTTTGATTTGAGGTAGTACATTTACAAAGCACTTAGGAGGGCATTCTGGTTGTAAAAACCAAGTTGTTTTTCTTCTATTTCTATAATCTATGTACATATATTTAAGTAAATATACAGAAAAACCAAGTTGTTTTTCTTCTATTTTTATAATCTACATATATTTAAGTACATATACAGAAAATATCAAGTCAATCCGGCAATTATTTCAAAGTTACATGCACTTTTGAACAGTTCTGTTGAAACTTTAAGCCAGTTCTTATCGAAATTACGTTTTTCCTACACATTTGACACGATATCTCAAGTTCTACTGGGCCTTTCTAGGGGCCTTTCTTATAAATACATCCCATTGCGAAATCTAAGCCTAGATTATGTGAAAAATTTGAGTATTTTAATAAGATTTATAAAAACTTTAAAAGAACTTCGAAGGAAATCAATTTCCTTTAAGTCAAGCAATTTTTTTATTTTTTTTATGCTATTTCGGGCTATAGCAACATTGATTCTTGCTAAGAATCTATTTTGGTTTTTATTTTTCGATGACTAGAATGGCCGAAATGGTGTCCAAATGGAGGCACCCTGTTTCTAGTTTTCTGTGCTTTTTATAAGCTTGCAAACGTTATTATAATTTTGCCCAGAAGTTTGCAACGCATAAAAATATTCATTTCCGACCCAATAAACTATAGATATATATTTTGGATCAGGGTGACGAGCTGAGTCGATTGTCTGTCTGTTTCTACGCCAACTAGTCTCACAGTTTTGAAGCTAACGATCTGAAATGTTGCACAGAGTCTTCTTGTTGCTTCACTTTACTAATATGCCGAAACCGACCAGTTCAGATGACTATATCTCATAGCTCCCATAGGAACAATCGGTGGGAAAACTAGTTTTAGTAAGAAAATCATTTTTGTTTTTAATGGAAAGTCTCCAAACTTTGTATTTCTTAGTTTGCTATGCTTAACCTTGATTCCACCAAGTTAGGTCGAAATCGCACATCTATTTGGTATTGCTGTCATAGAAAGGTAGAGTCTGAAAAAGAGGCTTGGTGAGAAAAACTTTTTTCTTTTCAATGGAAACGTCTCCAAATTTTGCAATCATAGATTTTCTATGCTTTTTTATAATTCTGTCAAATAAGATAAAAATCGGGCAATTATATCTTATAGCTGCCATACAAAAGCTAGAAAAGTTAGAAAAACCTTTTTGTTTTTCAGGGTAGCATCCAGAAATTTTGTTTACAAAGGTCTCACATGCTTTTACCTAGTTCTACAAATTTTGGTTCAAATCGGATGACTATATCATATAGCTCCCATACAAACAATCGGTCGGAAAATGGGTCGTGGTGGGGAAATAGATTATTTTTTGAAAATATTTAAGCAAGCACTTGCAAGGTTATTAAAACTTTGGCATAGTTAGCTTGGCTTTCTCATTTATTTTTGTTGAAGTTTTAATGAATTTTTAATTTAAAATATGAGCCAAAAATTCTTAGATAATTTAAATTTTATGACTAGAACACTCCCTCAAGCAAATAGACCAAATGCATTAAGTGCAAACCGTGTTAATAGTAAGTTAAATACAAAAATACTTAATTTTAATGGAAAATACTTATATTAAGTACGTTAAGTTTACTATTTGAGACTGTTTCGGAATATATTAAGTTCATTTCGAACTATTTAAACATCTTTTTAACCATAAAATATTTGTAGCTTATCATATTCTTAGGTCAAACTCGATTAACTCTTCAAGTAAGTAAAAAAAAACTGCTTCGCATTCATAGATATTTTATAAACTCCGCAATAATTACTTGCTTAGTATTAGACTAAGAAGGTGGCGATTAAAGCACATAGCCCCCAGCCTCTTGAAAAATTCGGGGCTACGCCAGTATATAGTGAGAATATAGTGAGAATATATTACCAGATTTTCAACATTGACATTGGTGTTACCAGTTCCAGACAT
The DNA here is from genome assembly GCA_035044985.1 of Lordiphosa fenestrarum. Lineage (NCBI taxonomy): Eukaryota > Metazoa > Arthropoda > Insecta > Diptera > Drosophilidae > Lordiphosa > Lordiphosa fenestrarum. Next base: position 959,977 of record JAWNNO010000495.1, read on the forward strand.
ATGAATACCCCACGTGCTCTTAGATTATATCAAAGTTAGCCTAATCAAATGAACAAGATGCCCACAAATCATGCCGAAAAAGATTCATTATATGCATTTTAAACAATCCTAGGCTCAAAATAACCAAAAATCTAGATGTAATGGACTAGATCTTATAACAGTTTCTGGTTCCGAGCACAATAATCATTAAGAATCACTACCCGTTGTTCAATATGGTGGTCCTTGTGTCCTAGTGTCATTAATAAAGAAAACACCACATTGTATGTAAGATCTAACAAATTTCAGCTATTTTCTCTTAGTTTTTGGCGGAGAAAATATATCTACCTGTAAGAAAACTACATTCCCAACTTAATCTTACCATTTCTTCGGATATTTATGCTATTCGTGCAAACTTAAACAAAATTTTCGGTTTAAAAATTTGGCAGCTTGTCAACATTTATTACCAAAGAAACTGTTTTTCGGGGTATGAATAAAATTTTGAAAAAATTTAAAAATGTCTCCTTTCACATACGAACTGCCTTCCAGTTATCCGCTGTCGTGATCAATAAACAAATCACCTGGAACTCAATACTTATGTCCGGAAGTTGTCACAGCAGTTTCGCGAAACTAAAGCGTTGCCTTCAGTTTATGCGTTGCAGACATGGAAAACAGTGTTTAAGCCTTTTGGCTGTGGGCAATAAGCCAGTTTTTTTTGTGTTTTTTTTTTGTTGGCTCCTGTTAATTACCCTAACGTTTGGCGGGCCAGTCCGAGTGTGGTTTTCTTTTCGTTATTTATGAGTTAAACGGCCAAGCGATTTACATAAGATGGTGATATAAACTGGACACTTGAGACGCAACGAGGATAAATGCAAATGATGTACAATGGACAAAGGAGAAGGAGGCGGAGCTGTGCATTAAATGTTGAACATTAACAAATGATTGATAATTAAATGTTCAATTTGACTTGGGACGTTTGTTTTGCCGTGCGCAAACTTTGATGTATTGAAATTTTACTGCTTGATTTTCAAGTCAATTGTATGCCAATGTCCGGAAATAGTTTGCACAGCTGGAGAAAACTGGGAGAACGGCATCAAAGGCAGCAAAATTCAAGTGGCAACATGCAGTCAATGGCAGCCCAACGGCAATGCGACTCTTGTTGAACAACAAAAACAGCAACAACTGCAACAAGAACAACTGTGGAGTGGGGAGCGGGAAGCGGGGTGGGGCATGTATAGCATGGGGGCATCTATTGAAATCTGCTTTGCTGATTGACGTCGAATGTTGTGGTTTCGGTTACGTTATTTGGTACCAAAATACCAGCAACGACCCAGGGAGCAGCAAATGATAATACCAATGCGAATGACGATGATGATGCTGACGATGATGCAGTTGATGCGGGAGACTTCCTTTTGCATTAAATGCAAACCGAAGGCAAATACAAATGTTTGTACAAAATTTGATAGATTTATTTAATCAAATAATACAATAAAGTAAAATTAACATAAACAGGCAATATTATACTAGTTAACAATGTATATAAAAATGAATACAGTATGTTTAATTATGTAGAGTGAGGTGATTTATATGACTGGCATGGACTTTAAAGCTATGACAGGGACAGAATCTTTCTTTGGAAATTTTATTTTAGAATTTTCGCATTATTTTATTAACTACACAAGCTGACGCATAAAAGTCTAGATAGAAATGAGGTTCTAAAGAAATTGAATCCTTGTTGGCTGACTTTTTTCGTAGAAAAGTAGTTTCAAAATGTATTGCCACTTCGAATGCCACTACAACCTAGAACCATCTGGAATGGACCTCCATAGAATGAACTCGATTGATATAGAACTTTGAAGCTTATATTTTTCACAACATGTCATCAGATTTAAGTTTCCTTGCTAACAGACAACTCCATGTATCACTCAAATAAGAATCTTGCTGGTGACGGTGTTACTCAAGGCTCAGTCTTATGTTGCCCTTATGATAAGTAATCAAATGCAGTTCGATATCGAATAGAAATACCCAATAAGCTTCGATTTTATAAGCATATAAGCAAAGCTTAAGATAATTTCAATAAGATCTTATGTACATTATATGTATCGGTACTTTAATCTGTTACTACCTAACATATTTACCATTTTTGTATACATTAGATTGTACGGTTAAGAAATTTCTGCATCAAAATAAGCCTCCAAAACCACCAAACCTAATCAAGTGATTTAGAATTTATCGTTTTTTAAGTCCTTAAGCCCTGTATCCAAAAAGCTTTTAAGCTGAGAAACTTAATTTCTGTGAAACAGACAGTCAGGTGGAAGGACAAGTAACCTGGCCAAAATGAGAAACTATTTAACAGCTATATACATAGTTATATGAAGTTAGGCGAACCCATCGAATTTGGTGTGATATTCAAATCAATCGACTCACAATTCAGACTCCATCGGCCAACTAAAAGCACAATTCCCTACCTTTCTTGATTTTTGCAATTTTGACTGCTTTTAAAATGTACTTCAGATTTTCTGGGAATTAATTTAATCCGTTGTACGTGTCGTATGATTAATTTTGTATTCACTTGCAATGCAAAACTTAGAAACATAAATTTAAACATTTTTTAGTCGCTCTAGCTAATCATTAAAAAATTTGAACATATTGAGTCAAAAGATGACTTCAAAAAGATCATGATAAATGCCCATTTAAGTATGCTATACTTATGAATATTAATAGTTTATTTTGAATACCATCAATTGGTTTAACAATCTTAGTGAATGCATAGTGTGGATTAAGTTTAGCGCTGATTTAACTGATTTTCAATTGAGTGATCATTTTAGAAGTAAATATAGTTGGCCTACTTTTAGGGGATTTTTTCGAGATATTTTTTCCTTGTATAAAAACAAGGTAATCGGGGGTGTCCCAGAGATCTCTAGAGATTTTCGTATAAACGGTTACATTTTGAGTTACAACTGCTTGCCTTTATGTGTGAAATGTCTCCAAAATGCTGGGCTACTAGATTAGTTGAAAAAGGTTGAGAGATTTGAAACTGACTGTTCAAGGCCTAGTAGGTTTGATGCGTACGGTTTTCTTTCTCTATAATCTAGTAGTCTACAGCGATTCTATCACTTTACATCTAAAGTTCTCCTAGTTTAGTTCAAAGTTCAATCGTTTATACGAAAATCTCTAGAAATTTCTGGGACACCCCCGAATATTTATTTTTTAACAGTTTGTATCGTTATGGAGGGGCAGTGGATGGTTTAAGTGATTACTGTGTGACATCTCATAGCAAATTTGTACACCAACGGTCACCTATACCAGCAATAAGCGCCACATCTGTAGTAATTTTCTGTGAAAAAACTTATCTAGTTGCCTTTTTCTTGTGCAAACAATTAAGACATTGGCTCAGCTATTAGAAGTAGCTCCGCTTGGCCTTTTCAGCTTTGTAAGGCAAATATTATTATTTTAGTTTTTTTTCACACACTTTTTGGAGCGTTTCTTGAAATATAGCTCCAAATTTAAATGGTTTCTAAACTAAGAAAAGTTATAAAATTCCTGTGTGTAAGAACAATCTTTGGAGAAGTAAATTGCACGCCCTCTAAATCAAAAACGGGTCTGGATGTTTTACAATAAGGAACGAAATTAACACAAGATAACAAAACTACATTTATTCAGAGTTTTGAAGAATTAGTGGTGATTCTGTATGATTTTTCGTATGCTTAGCACGTATCTGTCTTCAGTATAGTCTAGACTTAAAGTAATTTTAACTAAAAGTTGATTAAAACTGCTTATTTGACTCAATTCCAACACATTTTATGGGAAACCCGTACTTTTGTTTTAAACGTTTTTTGATATTTTCGTAAAGTATTGCCTCTTAGCTTGAAAACACACTAACCAAAATAATTTGGCCATTTTTTTAAGCGACGATATGTCGTTTTGAATCCTTGCGCTAAAAAACAACAAATTTTCTACTGCCCAAAAGTATGCTATGCAAAATTACTACAGTTGGATAGCTAGCTTGTATTGAGTCCTTATCAAAATTTTAGCCACATTTATTGCATACCAATGGGCGGTACAAAATATGGTCATTTTGAACACTTAGGCGTAACATGGTATAACTATGGTTAAAAAAATTGCAAAATTATTTGAAACAGTAGATTTTAAAGCTAAGAACTAGCAATTTACATTAATATCAAAGTGATCCAAAACAAGCCATTGACCATACCAAATCCCTATAAAACGAGCCCAAAAATGGGCAAAATATGTAATTTCAGCAGCTTTTAGCTCAAATTACCAATAGTATAGACGTGATGGATAATTTTCGAGAACTGATTCTTGTTCAGCAGATGCCTAGTGTTATCAAATCGAGTCAAAGAACAGAACTTGTCACCAAATAACGTGCAGTATGGACAAGAGAGTTAAGCTTTCATATCTGCGAGTACTTAATCCAAGTAATTCAAGCTACTGAAATCTGATTTAAAATTGGTTTGCCGTACATTTCTTCTATGAATTTGACAATTTTTAAGACCTTTATAATAAGTAAACTAGCAATTGTTTTAAATAATTTCAAGCTTAGAAGACTTTTAAGTTCGAAACTATAACATTTTCTATAAAACCCAACTCTTTGAATAAAATCATTTAAAATTATATAATTTTTCAGTTGTTGTTGTAGCTTCCTCAATACCTTTATGTTTTTTATTTATCAAAGTATGCGTTAGCTTCCTCAAACAATTGTGTAACACTTTCCGGTTCCGGTTCTGCCTCCAAATCTTTGGCCAGAGTTTAGTTTATTTGTGTTTTTTATTATTTTGTTGTTTTTTTTTTTAATAGTTTTAAGTTTTTTATGTTTAGCAAAAGATCGCGAGCTAAGGAAACGCGCGCGCAAGCGAAATGAAGGAACTGGTGGCGCTGGAGCAGCAGCTGCTTGAGGCTAGGCGATAAATTGAAAGCGCGACAACGGCAAAAACTACGAAGTTTTTGAACCTTAGACGACAAAACGAGAACCGCACTTAGACGAAGTCGGTTGGAGACTGAAGGCAATCGCCGATATTTGGTTGGGCAAGCGGCAGAAGCGGCACTTGCAGGCAGCAATTGCAATCAAAATGCGCTTCTTATGCGAATTGCGAATGCGAATTGCGAATTTGTTTGGGCCAAGAACGAGAACGAAGCCAAAAAGCCAGCCACAGCCACACATATACAGTTAGTTGCACTCGACGCCGACGCCAGCGCTGCAAGTTGCACTCAACGCGACGAGTCAGTGCAAATTCTGTTCTAGCTCAAACAAACAGTTACACGACGCCTGGCTTCGCCAGTAATGAGCCGCCCGAAGACGCTGGCCAGCCACAGGATGACTAAGCTTAACAGTGGCTGTTAACAGTTTGCCACTTAACAGTGAGCGAAAGCAGGAAATGCAACAACTGTAATGTGAGAGTTTGGGCTCAAGAGAGTGTGGGCTAAGAGAAACAGCGAGTGGCAGAGCGGGAGAGTGTTGCAAATGAAAGTGAAATGGTAAATGGAGGGGAGAGCCATCAACTCTCTGCTGAATCAGTTGACTCATTGAGTGTTAAGAGAAGTCTCTAAGCTTAAGTCCAGTCTCTTGAGTGTATGCGCTTAGGCCTAATGCAAGGAGAGCATTTCCCCTCAAATCAAACTCAAGCGCCCAACTGTTCCCAAGTATTATAGACTGTTCCCAACTTTTACAGTGGCGGCAAAAATATGAGTCACTGGTACTACTAAACAGGGGAAAATGGAAAAGCTAACAACAAAGATTGAAAGACAGAAACAACGCCATTCAGGAAATTCAGGAAAATTCTAAGAGAATCAATATTGAATAATATAATATTTAAACAACATATTAGAAAGTCGGTCAAGCCCTACTTAAAAAAAACTTTGTCCCTCCCAAAGTTTGTATTTATCACTGAAAGTGTTAAGGTTTGCAAAAGTGCTGCCCATCGCTGGCCATCCAGCCGGTGCTGCCCAGCATTAAGGTAAGAATTCCCTAAAACACAACTATCGTTCAGCCGCGGATTGATAAATAATACTAATAACTAAAAGTTTCCAGTTTAAACGTAACTTCTTTCTATAAAATAGTGGGATTTATTATAATTATGGGGGTGTGAGTTAAATTTTGTATTTAACTGAAATCTTGTTAAGAATTTGATCAAATCCTTACAAAATTATTGGAAAAGTGAGCAATAGAAGAGTTTTAAAATAAAAGAGACAAATATAAGTAGAATTTAACATATTAAAAAAGGAATGAAAAGAAAAGTCTGAAATAATTTGGGGAAATCTTTCTTTAGAACTCAAGCCTGACACTAAAAGTACCATCACAAATTCCCATACTACTTTTGGTTGATGAACTTACCAACTGCTTACTTGAATAATGGATAGAATGGGGCTTTAGCCCTTTGATAAAGCTTTTTTTTAACTATTTCAAGTAGAAAACCCTTAAAATTTTAACAAAAATCCTACTGAACCGCTTTTGAAACGGCTCCAAGAAAGTCTTATGCTAGCCTCTAGCCTAAAATGAAGTCTACTGATAATAAAACTAACAATAACTGCCACACTTGCCCATTTAACATACTAAATGAACAATGTTTGCAGTGCCAGAAGTGTCTGACTTAGACTTAGTGGGAGAAAAAAGGAACTAAGAACAAGTTAATGGTAATTCACAGTAAGTCTTCGAAATGGTTCAAGGTGTAAGAACAGACGGACGTAGCTGTTGATGCTATATCAAGACTATATACACTTTATGGGATTGGAGATGCTTCCTTCTGGCTGTTACCTACTTTTGCACAAACTAAATATACTCTGTGTACCTTTAATACGGAGCATATCTGTAATGTAATCATTACTTTCCTTATTTTACTACTTTAGTTTCATTTAGGCAACGAAAAAACCATTGCAGAGTCAGATTCTATAGTAATCGTAATTTAAGCTTAAAACTACGACCATTCACGGATTATTTCAAATTGTAATTACTTTATCAACTACTTGATTTCATTTAAAAGGGGAATTAGTGAGTAATTGTGCCTTAAAAATTGAATTATTCGTGTAATTGTCTGTGAAAGAATTTTAATTTTACTGTAATCGTTATTCCAGCTTAGAACTACGATTATTCAATGAATATCTCAAATTATAATTACTTGATTTAATTTAAAAGATGAATTATTGAGTAATTGAGCCTTAAAAGTTGAATTATTCATGTAATTGTCTGTGAAATATATGATATTTTGATGATATGATTAGATGCTGATCTTGGTAATATAATAATTAAGATAATCTATAACCAAAAGGGTGAAATCGGTCATTTAATTATGACTTCCTAGTCTTTACAAGGTGTGCAATAAACTTTTAAAGTCATATGTGTAAGAATGGGTCTTAATTATATAGTATACAGTTGGGTGTTTATTATTTGTATGAGCATTCAAACTAGCATATCATTTTAGTTTACAGCTAGAAATACTTAAATATTTCCAAATTTCAAGCACAAATGCTCAGTAATTCCCTTTTACAGGTACAATTAAGTAAGTAATTGTAAAAGTAATTGCTTTAAATTAGTTAAATTGTATAGTTACACCATTTCTTGTGGCATTGCGACTTAGAATAAATAAACTAAACTAAATTATGATTACTAAAAAATCGCAATAAGGAATTTTATATGAATATTTGAAAAATTGTAATGGTATTGGTAATGGTAGTTGTAGTTTCCAGGAAACTATCAAGAGAAATGCTAGCAAATACAGAAAACAGGTATACACGGTATACAACGGTATTCAAAACACAAGTACGTTAAATTTGTGGTGATTTATCGATTGACAAATGAAGTACGTTTTCTGAACGGCGTACAAAAAAAAATATTTTATATTTAGCAATATTTCATTTAGCTTGTAGATGCTTTTAGATATTTTAAGCAATTTAACTGTGACTCAAGAATCATTAAGTCGTGAAAACATTCCAAAGTGTATAAGAATTGTGTGTAAATTAATTCATGACATTTTAAATGCATTTGCTTAAAGGTTCTCAATGTTAATAAGATAGAATTTCAATCCCATGGTTTTGACCAGGTTAAACAGCTAATTGGAATGTACAAAGCCGTTTTACTAAGTCTGTCGAATATTTAAGTAGATAACCTAATAAATATGTAAAGAAATGTACAACAGGTTCACAATTTTCGCCTGAAAGTGAGCACAGAAATCTGCCAGATGCCAGACCCAAACAGAATTCCATTCTATAGTCCTCATTTTTCACTTCGGGAGGCTACTTTAGGTATGCTTTTAGCGTACGCTTCCTTATGGCCTTAAGTATAGTATGTGTAGCGAACTTGCTGTATGCAAGATCTGGCTTTAATCGGCATTTATACAAACTAAATCTACTCTGTGTACCTCTGCTACAGACTATAAATATTTATTTTATATTTATTAAAGCCTCAACAAGTCCCCAGCTTAGTTATTTCTCTTCTATCCAATTGTCTTTCTTTTAAATTCCAATTCCGTAGAGTTCATCTTTTGATATAAATAATGCATTTGATTGGGGAAATGTACTCTAGAAATTTCTGAAATCAAATTATCATCATTGAGTTATGCCATAAAATTTCTCTCACCTTTTTGGTAACCATTTAATTTAAGTGAGAACAGCAAAAACTCTGACCGGTCGAGTGGAAAATAGTTTTGCTTCTATTTTGGCCACCGCAACAATTTCCACAAGGCACTTGCTCATTTCCAGCTGCCAGTGAATTTGCATAGCCATTTAAATATTAATTTCAAATTGTCTCAGCGTCGGAAGTGGAAGAAGAAGTAGAAGCTGAGGCGGCGGTGGTATCCAACAAACAAATTAATGGTTTTGCAGCTCAACCACATTTTGCGGTATTTCCTGCCAACCCTGGCTCCAGCTTCAGCTTCAGTTTCAGCTACTGCTTCTGTCGCTGATAAGCTTGAGCACACACGCACAAGCACATTTGGGGCATTAAAAGCCAGGGTAGCGAAATGAATTCATATTTTTTTAAATACAAAACTAATTCTAAAGAAGTCCGCGCAGAAGTCCTCACCCAACGCACATTATAAATTTCAGTCAGGTTTCTAATAACTCTGAATTAATCATCTCTCTTCCTGCAGGATGTGGCTCTCCTTTGCTCTTTTGGCATTCCTGGTGCGTGTTTTTGAAACATAATCCATATGAAAATTGGCTGGTGACAAAAGTTACAAAAGCTGTACACAGCTCCTGTGGTCAACTTTGTATCCACAAAATGACACCTCCCGTTGCCGGAAGCTCTGGGAAGGAGCTGCCGCTGCAGACTCGGTTTGTGTGTTTGGTGCAAATGATTATTAAGTAAGCAGTCTAGACGACGGAAAAGCATCTCGTTTTGCTTAATTTTTGTGTGTTTCGTATTTTCATAATTTGAAACTTTTACTCAGTTTATACCTGGTGTGGGCGGGGGGAGGCAACACACAGTTTATCATCATTAGAGCAACTGTAAAGTGAGTCCTCGACAGTTTGGGTAAATTCGCAGTTTTTTTTTTGCCATATGCGCATTTTACTTAATTAGGCGAAGAACTCTCTCGCGCTCTCTGCGTTTACACTGCTAAAGCTTCTTCTTGCACTTCTGTGCTTCTTGTGTTGATTTTGTTCCCACTGAAATTCCCAACCAGTTCAAGCCTTTTGCTTATTTCATATTTGTAAACTTTTTACATAAACAAAACAACATTAAAAACTTTTGCGGCTGCCTTCCTTTTCTGGCCTCATCTTCCTCCACTTACGTGCCGCAACAGTTGTATAACCGAAAGTCCATTAACAAGTTTGTAAAAATACGCCGCAGGAATTGACAATTGTCAAAATGAGGTGGCTTAAAGCCATTCCTGAAACGTGCGGGGCTCCCAAAATGTTAAATAAATTATGATTGTTTGGGCAACAAGGTGTTAAGGGTCTTAAATTAAACACACCGAAAACAAAAAGTGGAAATGCCCTTGGCACGCGCCTAACATCTAAACCTTTAAAGGGGTTGAAGAGCCAAGTCAAAGGACTGCAAACTTGGCGGCTACTTAATCTATAAATGGAAGCACAATCAATTGGGGTTTATTTCTTGTTTTTTTTTTTGGCAAATTCAGCAAAAATGTCAAGTATAAATTCAAGTGGAAAATTGCATTTCGAAACGGCAAGGGATGAAGAAGCAATTGGTTGGACATTTAATTGAGTGCTGACCAAAAATGCCAGGTGACAGCTGGCCCATAAAAGTATGCTATGTTTTTGGCTCTACCAGCCAAATGCAAATATTATGCATGCATAGTGCGTATAATTTCTAATTAATTATGCTGTGTATGCCCACCGCACACATCTACATATATGCTTCGTCCCCCCGTTTTAGCCCCTCCCGCGCTCTACCCCTCCTGGGGGTAGACATTAAAGTCTTGTCTTGCAAATGGCAGCAGGTGGATTTTATTTTTATTGCAACTCAACTCTTTTCCCCGGGTCTTACTTGTGTTTTTTGTTGGTTTTTTTTTTTTGTATTCTAGCCAGAAGAAATTTTTTGCAAGAAATTCACATAAGTTGCAGCTGCCTTGCGATTTGGGCAAGACAGTGGTTGGCAGGCATTGAAATATGTGAGAGAGCCTGTAATTGCCGAATTCTTGTAAAACTTGATCAGAAATGGTTGTGCTTAGCAGACAACTGAGTGAGATCCATAGGGGCTTCAATTTAGATTCTAGACTAGAAGAAAGTATGAACAATTCTTAGACTAGAAGACTAGAAGAAAGTATGCACACATTTCTTACTACTTAGCAAGTCGCCCTATAGGTTAACCTTGCACATCACATTTACCACACTTTTATAGGTAGAAGATTCAAAGATCCTTCTGTACATATTTAGTATTTAGTAATCCTCCAAATAAAAATGGTAAAGATCGGCTGAGCGATGGTCGAGTTATAGGGAAAACTAACATTTCTTCGGGACAGCACCGTCTGAAACTGAAATGGGCAGCACTTTGCACACTCTTTGTGCTCTTTGTGTGACATATAAAAAAAATTACTATAATTATTCTGGCTTGACCTACTTTCTTACTTGTTAATTACTAAGGCCAAGAGGCCCCCCAAACCATTAATGGCATTCGCCAAAACGTCAAAGATCCTCTTGGATTTCTAAGTCATACGTACCCAAATGATCACCCGGCCTCATTAAGGACCTTAAGGTCTAGGTGTAACCCCATCTGGGGTCAGCCGGAGCTACCTGCCTGCCTTTGGGAGTCACTTGCGGCTCTTTCAGAAGCGAATGAATGTTTATACGGATGTTGCTCTCTTTTTATACATTTTGTGGTGGGACACAAGAAATGCATTACATTATTTTGCATGGCTGGGATGGTCTTATGTGCTAGGAAATGTGGGCCTCCTAATTTTGGGTCCAGTCTGAACGTTTTAAATATCTTAAAGCCACCTGAAACTTCAGCGATCTGTGATCAATGTTCTACAAAAAGTGGTCGGAACTAGAGGTGTGCGCGTGAGCCCATAATCTTTCACGTCACAAACGATTCAGGTAATAAAATGATCCCCAAGCAAGAATTAAGCATTTCCGGATCAAGCACATTATGAGTATGCGTCAGTACAACACAGTTATACACTTACACCTTATGGCCACATATCTTTTTTCACTAATTGCAGATTAAGAGAGAAGGAATATTCTTCCTATCTTTTTTTTGACAACGTTTTTGTGTTGATTTTTTGTTATTTGCTTGTGTAAGTCCCATTTTCCTTGTTTCTTGTTGAATGCACCGGTGTCACAGCGGTCAACCTGTGCCACGCTGAGAGGAACAGGCTCCAATTGACCAGCGCAAAGTTTTCAAAGTTATTGGAATGTAGTCAAAGTTGGTTGTTAGCCGTCCCAAGGTCGGGATTGATTATAATTCAATAAGCATTAAAATGTCTTTAACAGACTTACCCAATAAATTAGCTTCTAGTGCTTAAAAATTTCAAAAATATTAAAAAAAATTGCAGTTTTCCATGTTTTTTTTTGCCTTAAACATCTAAACTACTGGGCTTTAGTAAAATTATTCCAAAAAACAATATAAACTTCTCTCTGGTACATGCCAGCTTCTTAGGGAAATCCATTCATATCGTTTCTGTACCAGGAAAGTAGTCTTTTCTAGGAGACACTTTTTTTTCATCATTATACTCAAGATACTTGTTCCTTATTCAACCACAAATCACACACGGATCACGGATTTTCATGCACGAAACTCATGTCCACGGCCTGACACGTCGTGACACATTCAAATTCACGTCACGTGAACACCTCTAGTAGGAACAATTGAGGAATTGCTGAATAAGCTAGATTTTGCATTACGAAAGCAGTTATAAGCTCGTTTCTAAAAGAACTGGAACTCAATGAGCTACTTCGAAACATCAAAAAAGAACTTTCAGAATCAGTTAGTAATTAAGTCGGTTTTTAGCTGCACCCTTCGATGGGCATAATAGACTGGAAAATAGTCTTGCATATAAAGCGATTTACGGACAGATAAGGACAGAAATATAAGTCTGTCTGCTGACTCCTTTTTAATAGGAAAGATGAGGACGAATTCCTACTTCAACATCTCACCAAGACATAACAGTTTTAAATTGCCAAACTACCTAAAGTCCACTGTGCCTGGGGGCCATTGCATTTTGTTTGAGATTTTTGTTTTATACATATACTTTTCTTTCTTTTTTTTTGTTGGTCCCCGCATTTTGTTACTTTTTCCATCCGCCACCCACCTAATGAGCAGCCATTTGCTACAAATGGCAGGCAGCAACGGCAACGGCAACAGCGGCAGCGACGCCTTTAAGCCTTTTGCATTGCCTTGCATGAAGGTGGCGACTGACTCAAAGGGGCGACCAAGCATAAGAAAGTCATCAAAATTGTTGCAAAACTGCAGCCTCTCTGAGCACTGATTGAGGCATGATACCAAAAGTTCGAACAAACAACAACAAGAACGTTTGTGTCCGAGAGAGCAGTTTAGGGAGGGGGGGTGTGGTCCGCGGGACGTTATTAGTTCACGTTTTTTGGCCGTTTTTCTTTTCGTTTTTTGTATTTTTTTGGCATCGGAAGTTGGTCCTGGCCAGAAACCCGTTAACAGTTAAGTGGATAAGCCAATTTATGAGTTTCGAATTTAACTTTGTCACTTTTTGACCTTCTCGCTCGCTCTCGCTCTCTCTCTTTCAGTGGTCGCCCTGCTTGCTGGCTGTCGTCACTTGGCACATTTAAGTGGATTTGTTTTGCTTTATTGGTCCTCTGTCTGGCAATGCTGCTGACATTTTTAGGCTAAAAGTTTTACAAAAAAAAAATGTTTTATTTTTTCTGAATATATAGATATTACAACTTTTAGGCTGGTATGATGAATTTCGAGGGGGTTTATTTGGTGTTATTGGCACTGCATGCGGTGACTGAGAGGGTCCACATTTATTTTTAAAATTGATTTTAAACTGGTAATATTTTTTTGGGGGAGTCCCCCCTAGTATTTTTTCTATTTAATTGGCAAAATGACCCATTGATGGGTGGGTGAATTTGCTGATTTTTAATACAAAAATGCACAATCAGCTGTATTTGATGCTGCGTAGTAAATAGCTATATGTGCAAATCACTTGTGGTTGATCGTTTAGGCTGCTATGTGCGTTTCAATAAGTTTAGTCGGAATATATATATCACAATTGGCAAATGTTTTACAATTCATTAGATGAAATGCTTCGCGGAACTAATAATGGACCAGAAATTATAACAGGAATGCTTGAAACTGGTTCAAAACCCGGAGATATTGCAAAAAAGCCTTACCGACATGGGAAGTGTATTAACTGTACAGCTTAAAGAAAAAGAGTAGCAGACAAATACTACATCATTTGGGTCTTTAAGTTACAGGGACTCGAATAGTCCAAATTATTCACAAGAACTGTGTCTTTAGGCATCCCTCCAGTGTGCCTAGACCAAAACTTTTACAAAGGCAGACGAAGGGTCTTAAGGAGTTTGTAATCGATTACAGATTTTGGGGCAATGCTCATCTTCGTCGTCAGACCTATCCTTATCTTTGGTGCCCCATATCCCACCTCATTTTCCTACATAAGATTCAAAGTAATGCTTGCCTAAATATTACAGAATCCCTGTGTTCTACCTCCTAAACGTCCCTGCATGTAACTCTGAACCATCAACTAGAAGTCACTTTCCTGAAATATGAAGCAGCCAAAAGCTCAGTAAGACTTCGGGAATTAAGACTTCATAAAGCATCTACTTCAGGCAACAGCAGTATCCTACAGGAATTAGGCATAAATTCAAAGGCAAAGGGAAGCGATTACTGCATAACAGTTCAGAAGTGGAACTACTACTTTGGAACCTGATTGCCGCATAGAGAGAATTTGAAACAAGACTCTATCATTAGGGAGAACCAGCTTCCTGTTTATACAGACCTACACAAGATCAGGCATTTTCTCCGAAGAAGAGCTTGCTACACAGTTCTTATTCTGTCTACCAAACTGGTGTAGCGTTTTCCAGGCAGAGATTTAAGCTGTCTGGCAAGCGGCTAGTATGATTTAACAATTACTTCAATAATTGTGCCTATAAAGAATAATTATTCAGTAATTGTTCTTGAAATATGGAAATATTTATGTAATTGCAGGTGTAAAATGAAACTATTTACTATTAAAAATATGGAATGGAAGGCCTTCTTGAGTCGTTTATGATACTTGCTAATGAAAACGAAGGAATAATTCAAAATTCCAAGGATTACTACTCAATAATCGTGCTTAGAACCGGAGCAATTATTCAAGTAATTCTAAAAGTAATTTAATTTTGTAATGTTCTCTGAATAATCGCAAGTCCAAACTACATATACGATTACCAAAACATCTAAATGAGGAATTTCTTTAAGATTATGTGAGTTATCTTGATAATTTTAATGAAAACTAATTAAATAGGGAAAGTAATGACAACGAAACTCAAAATGCACATATAAATATTTACTATTAAGACTATTTGTAATTTAAGTTTATCTTTAATTTAAAGCAGAATTTGTTATAGTTTGATGTTTTTATTGCCCAATACAGAAAATTTCGAGAGCAGTGTGTCGTTGTATGCACATTTAAGGCGACCATTTCAAGGTTTGTCTCCTTGAATATTTGAATCAAGGTCGATGAAGAACATGCTGATGCTGAAATTGACTAAAATTCTGAAGAATAAATAAAACGGAAGTTCAGAAACGTGCCTAAATTAAAGTCATATCTTGAAGTTTTGATGCCTAGACGGCAATTTAAAAATATCTAAACCAAGATCTGGGCTTGAATAATAAGTTTCATAAGCATTAAAGCAGCCAACTCAAAACTGCTCGGTTCTGGGCTTGCCATCAAGGATTATCATGGAGCAGCGATTAGTGACAGCACTTTAACTGTCAGTCCCCCGTTCCTCAATCGCCTGTCAGTTTTTATTACTTTAAGCAAGTTCGTCCTGCTGCTGCTGAAAGTGAACTGGCCCGGGTCACGCGCCACACTAAAATTGCCCACAAATCTAACCCGAAAAGCAAATGAATGCAAGCTGATGATGATGCGGCGGACGCCCATCCTGTTGATCGTTGCAAGCGTCAGCGTCGGCTCCAGCTCATTTGCATATTTGCCAATTTACAACAAAGAACTGCAACGTGTGTGGCGTGTGGCTGGCTGCTTATGTATGCGACACAAGAAGCGTTGAGCGTGCGACGACCTCTCGGACGGCAGATTCGGTTTCAACTGCTGCGGTCAACATGCCGTGTATTCATAATCAGCGCCAGGAGGCGAAGCGGCAGTGGTCCTCCTTTTTTGGTTTTTTTTTTTATTTTTTCGGTCATGCCTTCAATTTCTATTACTTTTGCTGACGGATTTCGCTTTGAGTCTCCTAGTTTTCTGGTTACGCTTTATTACATTTTGCTAGAGACTTTTTGGCCATTAGATATGCACGACGCGTCTCAATGCAAAAGGTTTTGCCCTATGACAAAGGATGATGCGGTTTACTTTTTGGGACACTTGGTTCGGTTGTAGTGCATTTGAGTTGGGAGTGTGCACAAATCACAAAATTTTCTTAGATTTGGTGGTTTTTGCTTAACTTCTACAAAAGAGTCAAGTACCATAAATACTTGAAACAAGTATGAACAGTGGTTATACTTGATTTTCAACTGTTTTGGCCTACTATACTTTACTTTTAAGTTCAAATATATTCAATTTAGAAAGAAATCTTCTTTATTTACATTTTAAAAGTGCAGTAGGTCCGAAAAAACTTGACTTAAGTACCAAATTCTCATTTGAAGTACTAAATACTTGATTTTAGAGCGTATTTCTGTACCTAAGATAAGTACAAAATGAACTTCAATTAAGCTTAGAAGTATTCCAAAGTCCTTTCTAATATATTTTTAGTATAAAGCAACTAAATTCTT
Organism: Lordiphosa fenestrarum; assembly: GCA_035044985.1. NCBI lineage: Eukaryota > Metazoa > Arthropoda > Insecta > Diptera > Drosophilidae > Lordiphosa > Lordiphosa fenestrarum. The sequence continues at coordinate 976,346 of JAWNNO010000495.1, forward strand.
TAATTCAATTCAATTTAGTACCAAGGATTTGACTTTTTAGAGACTTAGAGGTAATCCGAGGTCAAAAAATAACCTTCACTTCATAAGAAATCTGCTAGAACCACTTGGGAATTTCAGGAATTTTAAAATACTTCAATATAATTTGTATATCAAACTTATTGACGTGCTAGACACCAGAATTTAGATTCTTCTTTAACTAAAATAAACTCTCATTTTAAGTATAAACACCAACCCATTCTGTTTAGCGTTTCTCAAGTTCGATTCGGTTTATATATAGGAAAAGTGTGTGCACACTTCCGGATTGATGCAATTTACGGCTTCTGTAGTTTTTGTTTCTCATTGCGGTCGCCTAACCTGCATCCGCCTTGACTCTCTCCTTCTCCTTTTCTCCCTCTCTCTCTCTGTGTCTGACTGTCTGTTTGTTTGTTTGGCAAACGGAAAGAAAAACTTTAATAAGAAATGTCTTGAGGTCTCTCACACACACACACACACACACCTGCCCCGCCTCCCCTAAGGCATTGCAGTTCACTCTTCTGCTGCTGCTGCTGCTACTGCTCCATGTGCATTGCCAGCAAAGTTGAATGGTGATAAAAATTAATGACTCCCCAAAGTGTTTGCAGTCAGCGAAAGTCGCTTTTTAAATTTTTAACCATTTAATTTTGAGCCAGCAGAGGCCAGGCCAGGCCAGGAGTTTATTTGATTTAAATATGCAATTTTTAATACACGAACTCGTGTAGCGCCTTCGTCATAAAACTGTTCTGGCAAAATTGAATCCTTCGCATTCGGCCAACTATTCAGAGTCAGCACCAACGAAGGAAGACAAAAATAAGCATATTATTTATTTATGCAATAACTGAAGAAGGAGCCAGAAAGGAAGCAACATTTTGTTGCGAATGTGTTGGCTAATTTAAAGGGTACTCACCCTTCAGGACTTTAGCACACGTATTCAAATTGGCGCCAAAACTGCAACGAAAGCTTGCCAAAGCTTTCTGCAGTTTCTATGAAAACGAAAAGCTAACTAACAGCTGCAGCTGCTCTGCTTAGGTTGTTGTTTTTTCTATTTATTTAAACAAATTTTGATTGATGGCCAAGGTTTTTATACTTGCTTTAACATATGGACTCGGCCAACAGCTGCTGGACTTTTGTTACCTATTTTATTGTCACTTCACTAGAGTTTCTAAGGCAAAACTCTTATGCTCAGCCCACAAAAGTAGGCAATGTTTTAACAATTTCGATTTAAAGATTTTACACAACATCAAAAAATCAACAAAAAACGGCTTCCCGCGAGCAACAACATGAACAATCATAACAACACAAGCGGCAATATGCCTCAGGCCCAGCAGCTGTTGGCCAAAAATGTGTGAGAGCAACATAAAGCAGGAAGAGAGAGAGATTGAGAGAGCTTGCAAGTGTCAAGAGAACAGAACGCAAGCTCTTCCTATAACACAAAAGGGTATATTCGGCAAACACAGAGACAACATGGCAATGCAATTTGTTCTACAGTTGTGAAATTCACAATTATTGATTCAAAATAGCCAAATTTTTGTCACAAAGTCGAATTTGTAATTCAAATAAAAAAACGAGAAAATGTTCATCATCTTTGCTACAAGAGACAATGGCTGCTAGTAAACAAATAATTTGTATTAAATATACAAAATACAGTAGGATGTTTGTATTATGTTGATAATATTAAGCAATTGTGTTATGCCTGTTAAATAATAAACATTCAGATGTTTTGCGATACGTCCTTAGTCTGTAAAAGTTTACTAAAAACACCTTTCCCCCGTGGACTTAAAATTAACTTTCGCCCACTTTCAGCCAAAATGTATATGCTTAAATGTATGCCTTTCGACTTGTTATCAACACTTTTTGCTTGATTTTGCCCCACTTCCGAAATTTAGCAAAGATAAAGCACATCCTAGGACGCATATTCCATATATGGCTGTTCAATAATCGAGAAAACCGATACTTTTTAAGGGATTTTTGTACAAATTCATAAGCAAATCGTAAATTCTAAAACAAACAATTATATAAAACAAGAAAAAATTTAGTAAAAATAAAATAAATATAATTATATTACGCATCCGCCATGTGGGACCATATGAGAAGTGAGGTAAAGCGTGGTCGGATCGGTTTGAAACTTTTTCCAAATGATATTCTGGTTGTTGCTATCAAATTCAACAAGTTTCAACTCTATAGCTGAATTTTATTGACTTTATGTCAAAAATTTGATCTTCCAAAAATAAATTCTGATTGCATTCAATTTTTTTTCATAAACTCTTTAGTTCCCAAGGTTTGTATTTGCCACATAAGGTGTTACAGTGTGTTGTACAGTGCTGCCCATCGCTGTTTCAGCCGGTGCTGCCCAGCATTAATGCTTGTTTTCCCTATAACTTAACAATCATTCATCCAATCTTTACCATTCCTTCGGTAAGTCGATAAATAAAACTGATTACTAAATATGTTAAAAATGTATGAGCCTTGTACCTATAAAATTTTGGAAGATATCAGGTTTTTTCTAAATTTTGGCGGCGGGAGGGAACGAGGACAACATCGAAAATATACTTAATCTGCCTAAAAATATGAGAAGCATATGTCCCATACATGTCGAACCTCTATCTCTTACCGTCTGTGAGATATGTTTCTTCAGACGGGCAGACATACATGGCTATATCGACTCAGCCGTCGATACTGATCAAGAATACATAGAGGTATATACTTTATGGGGACGGAGATGCTAACTGCTTCTACAATGAAACATTACAATCATATACAATTTGGATTTCAGTAAACGAAACAAAAGAAATAGCTGGACGATACAAAGCTAATCTTATAGTCGGTAGTTTCAAAGACATCTTACTTCAATCGCAGTGTGTCTGAGCTTCATTGAATTAACTTTGAGTCTTTGCCAAAAAATTATAGTATTTTTTTAAGCATAGATATATGATTTTGTATATTTTTGGCATACTTTTTTCCAGCATGTAGGGTCTTATTTTTGACTTTTTCAAGTTCATTCATGATTAAATGGCAAGCCTTACTGAGCACTTTTGGCGCTGTCACATGTAAATTACTGCTTTACTCTGGCAAAAAAGAGATACTTCAAGCCAATTTTGCTCTTCTTAAGTTTCAATAAAAGGAGTTTTTGTGTATAATTTTGATTTGACTTGGCTTTGAATCTGTTTTCTATGACATTCCCTTTCTTTCACCGACTTCAGCACAGGATATCTCTTGGTCGACTGCCACCTTTAATACAAATTGTTCGGTTTAGTTTTTGTTTTTTAATTTAAATGTTAATTTGCTTGCATGTGCAGTCCTTGCCTTGCCTCCTGCATACTCTTTGCCCACCAAACTGAAATGGATGAAGTGTGAACTGGCATATTTTTCATAAATTTGCAAGCTGTTGTTGTTGATATGCGGGCAGGGCGAGTGGCGCCAAACTTAAATGCCAGAAATTGTTAAAGTGACCCACTCCCAGACTCCCCACCACACGGCTAACCCTCGACAGTACTCAGGCTCACTTAAGTTTTTATATCCTTGTATTTGCCCTCGCACACACACACACACACGTCTTTTTATTGTATATTTGTCTTGGTTGCCGCAAATAAAGACGGTCTAAATGCAAGAGAAAGACGCTGAAGAAGCAGAGAATTCATTAAAAATTAATCCAACGAGTGCGAGGTGTATTTGCTGCTGCTGCTCCCTGCTCCTGCTCTCTGCTCCCTGCTCCTGCTGTTGTCTGCTATTCAATTACGTATGCCACGGCAGCCATGAAAATGACCTGCAGCGTCGTCGTCTGCATACCCTGACCCCCGCCCAGCATGTTGGCCATCCGGTTGGTTGGTTGGTTGGCAGTTTTATGTGTTTTGTCTTCGCATGCCGCATAAACGGAATTATTTACAATTTATTTTTACCTGGGCTAAGACCACCACCACCACCACCACCACCACCGCCACCATCAAGAACACGCCAAGAAGAAGTAGACGAAGAAGTGCTGGCATTTGGTTAGCACTTTTTGGCTTGTTTGTTTGTTTGTTGGTTTTCTTCTGCCATTCAAAATGTCTTCATTGCCGGACTTAAATTTGAAAGAGGGCAAAGGTCTTACGTCTGACCAAGTATGTTTAGTATTTGACAGTTGAACCGAAAGAGTTAATAAACAATAGAGCCTGGAAAAATACACTTTTTCGTCTTGTTTGTATTTGAAAGTTCACGATGTGCTTATGACGGAAGGAAGATCTAGTTTTATACTCCTAATCTTCATCATAATCCATCTTTGTTATCCCCAAAATAGATTTTCAATCACCTAAGAAGGAATGTAACAATTATGAATTGAAGAGTGAATGTGGTTGCCCAACTCGGGAACATGCCACATATAGCTGACCATGTGAAAAGCTTGACATTTCTGACTCGCTAATGGCAGGGACCGATATTAATGATTATTTGTGGATTTTTCATCCTCAAAATACAATGAATAACACCCCAAATTTGTGGCTCATTGCATTTTATCTTCTGGGGACTTATTTCCTGCCGCAATTCCAGTAGATTCAAGAGCTAAAGCAGTGTGCAATTAAAAAACAGTTCAAAGCGTTGCGCAGTAGGCGGTCATTCCATTTGACACAATTCAGAATTGTCATAATTTAATTCTTAATTGTTCTTTTAGAATCTTTAACTGCATCTTCTGCTTCGTTCGTTTGCCTTTATGTGCATTTTGAAGTCATCCTAACATTTGTAGGCGTTCTCAGAATCTCGAAAGACAGAGGAAATTACATCTTTCTCATCTGTTCAAAATGCAACACAGCGGAAAGCGCTATTGAAAAGCAAACTGTGCGCCTACTGCGCCACATGCTGAGGATTTTACACCTCTTTTTTTAAACCGCGCGTAGGAATGCGATCAAACCCCTATAACTAAGATTGGGGAGGCATTTTTTAGAAGTATACCCATCCACTTTGGCTTTCAGTTAAAATATCCAGTGTGAGGCCGCTCTACTTTGAGCATTCCAACTAATCAGAACATCGTTTAACTGGCAGCTCCTGTAGCTCTACACTACATAGACCCAAATGCATTTTAAGCAATGCATTTTTGTTATGGAAGACAGAAAGTTTCCACTGCATTGCGACGCAAAGCGCCTTGGAAACATGCAAATTAGCTAAATATTAGCATTTAACCGCATTTTGCTAGTAATTGGTTACAAAAACAAATTGTTACATGATTATTTATTAAGTTTGACAAACTATTGGCTGCACATCTAAGCTTATATATGTATTCCAGCAATTTCCTCCTTTCTCCCCCGCAGCATTCTCGCCGGTAGTCTTCGATGTATATGATGTTTAGGAGATGATGTCAGATTGATTGTTGCTTGGTAATTACGACGATGCAGGATTGATGTAGGATTGATTGTTTGAGAGGTGATTATGACGATGCAGGATTGAATGTTACTTGTGAGATGATTGCGATGATGCAGGATGAATGTTTGGCGACATTGATGTGTAAATTTCTCCGTGTATAGGCAATTTATATGCATAAATGTGGTTGTCTAGGTATGCGATATTGTGAGTGTATGTATGAGATGTCCGACATATTGTGTGTGTATGTTTGACATTTGTGAATGTGCATGTCATTATTGTATGTATATGTCGTTATTGTATGTGTATGTCATTGTAAATGTTTGTGGTACTCTTTTTGTGATAACTGTGGATGTTTTAGCAACTGTAACAAAAGATTTGTTAGATATATGTAGAAGCCCAATTGGAATGACACATTCAATTTCTACTCAAGGAGGGAAAAGTCGCTACGCTTATTTTATAGACGTTTCCTCAATAAAAACTGAATGCGTTTTTTGAGCCCAACTCACCTAAGCGTTGGAAGGGTGTAAAAGTGAAAATCCAGGGTGGCCACTTATCAAAACCAGCTATTTTTGTTCAACTTGTACCGCTCCACATCTTCCACTCCGGTAGCCAGCCGCTTGGTTACATCAGTCCAGCTCCTGATTCACCGCTGATTGCAGAAAAAGCCACAATCGCTGGCGCTGGTACCGGTGGAAGTGTTCGCTGGTTTTAATACAGATGGTCCCCCATTTGTCGGCTGCTCAGGTACGGTATCCTTCAGGAAATGCAAATTAAAATATAGTTTTTTTGGTTTTACTTTTCTGCAACTTGAACTGCTTACCTGTTTGTGTATTGGGAACTTGCTTCGCGGCTGTCTCTGATTGAATGACTATATTTATTCTCAGAGTTCGTAAGGCCCGAAAATTCGAATTTTCCGGCTTGCTGAGTGAACAGAAAAATTGTAAATGTGAACTAAGTACAATGGGCCTTGTGAGCCAAATTTGTAAGCAAATTTAATTACTTTTTAACAAAAAGAATAACGGATTTTGTCTATTTTCAGGGGTATATAGAGTATATTTGGTTTAAGCGAAGTAAGAAGAAAGCTTTTCCGACCCTATTAAGTATGTACAGTGGGGTCGATATAGGCATATTAAGACACATCTCAGAGATGGTAAGAGATGGAGTTTTAACTTGTATGGAACAAAAACTTCTTATATTTACATGCAAGTCTAGATTATTTACAGTTTTCACCAAGAATAGAGAGAAGATTCGTACCTTTTAGACATATTTAGTTATTAAAATTATCTAGCGATCCAGAAATTGATTGGTAAAGATTGGAAGAACGATTGTCAGGTTATGAGCAAAAGTGTGTTCGCTGCTTTCAGCTGCTACTGCAGCTTTAAAATTTGATGTTGAGAATACACTTTCGTTGATACAGGGTGAAATATAGTCGAGCTTGACCGACTTTCTTTCTTGTTCAACTCAACAAATGTCTTCTTAACGCCATAGTTTGCCGAATTTTTATCAGACTTCCAAAAGACTTCTTTTATTGGTAAAGCAATAGTTCAATAACAGGAAACTATCTTTTATGATCCTTTCAAATTACTGTAAAAGTTTATAAAATATTGTGGGAAGTAGTGTTTTCAACCTAACCATAACCCAAAATCAGAATTTAGAAGCTGCGGTTCTAAGAAGTTATGTTCAGTACCGGCTTGCTACTTCGAAGAAACATTGGTGGCACTTCAAAGATCTTTTAGACTATTTTAAACGCGATTTTCAAACAGTTTCATGAGGTATGCTTTCGTCACCACACACTTTAGGCTAAAGAGTGGTGATCTATCTTCAAAGCAGGCCTAGTTGGGTTTATCGTGTCATTTACATTGGATAAACGAGAGCGTAATTTAAAGTCGGCCATGCCCGACTTCGAAAAATTGCATTAGGCGAACAACAACAAATACACTTACCCAAAGAAACAGAAGTCAAAGCAGGAGCAGCGAAGAGCAGGCGCAGCAGGACAAAAACAAATACACACGCGACGGCGCAACGGCAAGCACCTCAAGCGGGGGGGCGGGGCTGGCTTAGCGAAACGGCACAACAAGAACACTTTGCGACTACGGTAAACGCGAAAAAAAGGAAGCGAGAGGGAGAGCAGCAGAGAGCAACACAATATTTAGACGCTTTTAACTTATAATCAAAATTATAAGCTAACTTTTTTTGCAGCCTTAGCAACTAGGCTTTCAGCTGATTAACACACTTATTTCAATTTAATTAAAGCACTGGCAACAACACAATCAAAAAAAAAACAACAACAACTGGCCACGGCCGAGAGAACCAGACTGACAGAGAGCGACAGAGCCCGTGAGAAACGCAAGGCGGCCAAATAATTTAACAAATGCGTTAGATTATTAATAAAAAGCCGCAAATAGTTTAAATTGAACACACGGACACGCTATGATATAGGCGAAATCATTTTGTTAGCTTGAAATGCGTTAAAAACCACAAAAATTAATAAAACTTGCGAGCGGCGATCAACAGGCGTCCAACCGCAGCGATTGAAAATAAGCAACTAGCCATCGAAATCGAACTATCGATAGTTCTGCTCGATGCGTTAGTCCGATGAGTCCGTTAGTCAACTTAAAATTTGAATTTGAATGAAATTTAAATTAAATCTTGTTTAGAATTCGATCGAACTGTAACAAAATGAATTGAAAAGTGAGCAAATAAAATATATGGTCATTTCCACTAGATTTTAAATATAATACATAAACTTCTTTTAAATCATCAACAGAAGGGCTGCACTTTTGATGGATTTTTGATGAATGCAGGTTTCCTAGCTGTAAGCTAGGAATAGAACCTCAAATTTTGTATAACCGTTATAACTCTGCTATCTATTATCCGATCTTTATGAAAATTTCAGAGATTGTAGATCTCTGTTGATTCATACTATTTTTTAAACTAAAAACATACTTTCTGGCTTATTGGAAATGGTTTCTTAATTTCAGAAAATTTAAGATATATGTTGAATCGCCTTTGACCCCTTTTTTGGGGAGAATATCTTAGTTTTAGGGCGATTTCGGCAATTTTTTTTCGAGTGTAGTAACAGTTTCGAAGCTGCTTATGCTTAAGCATGATGAGGCTATCAGAAAATGTGCTTGCATCTGTACCTTCTTGCTTTTTAACTCAAATTTGCTGCCCACCACTGCTTTAAGGCAATCTTGGATCGATTCAAGCATGTAGAAGATTCCCATTTGCGGCTATGGAGAATGTGGAGCAGAGATTCTGTGTCTGCCCTCTATATATAGCCTATCTATAGCCTCACGAAGGGAATGATGCTGTTAGGAAAGCTATATCCAACAGTAATCCTCAAGGATCTGAGCTCCTTTTGGTATAAATATCAACTGGTCAAGCTAGTTGCAGGCTGCGCAGGCGCTCTTAGAATTAAAGATTGTAAATATAGCCCGGATGATTAGGGCATTCATCTGACATTAATCCTTGAATAAGCAAACATAACATAAGAGCTGTATTATGGCACCTACTCGTAGCAAGGAGAGCGCGTGTCCCATAGCCCCTGCTTGGTCCTTGTACAAACTCGCCGGTAATTAATCAGCAAGCAAATGCAAATTACTTGCGGCAGTTGATGCGACATTTTTTTGTATTATTTCCCAAAGTCTTGAGTCGTGCTGTGTTAACCCGGAAAACGGAAATGTTGCCTTGCATAACAAATGAATTTCGCCCTTAGTGGTGGCCGGGGGGGGTGCTGTCCTTTTCTCGTTTACTGTCTTTGGGAATAAATTGTTTTCCTTGCTTGCGAGGAGGTCCTGCCAGGCTGATTGGTATCGCGGCGGCGCCTGCCGTTGACAGGGACATTCAGTGTGCAGGACCGAAATTAGAAATTCCAATGAAAGTGCCTACAAAGGAACGGGGCCAAAGTTCAGCTCCCAAGCGCGTTCGCCTGCCTGCAGTTGCATTTGTCGCCGCGACCCCAAAAATGTATTAACATCATCGCGGCCATGCGTCACATAAATGTCAAAATGGGAAAACCCCGAAGTGCAGCCGTCGCGGGGACCGCAATAAAAAGTTGCGCCAAAGTATTCGCCCGCTTTTTGGCCTGGCCATGTTAAACACAATTTTTTAATGAATTTTCGCGCCACTCGAGTGTAAAATGGTGGGCGTGAGCCGGAGGGGTGGTGGCGAGTGCCTACTTTTAAAATGCCATGAAACTAAAAAAAAAAAGAAAGAAACAAAAATATGTGTGCAAAAAGTCTGACAAAAAATTAAAATAAAAATGCAAATAATTCCGTCCAACAGGCAAAAAGTGCAAATTGTTTTTCGAAAGTTTCGCCTGTGATGTCTGCCTGATGATATGCCAAGACGGGAACCATTCCCATGCTGTGGTGCAATACGCTGATGCCCTGATATTGCGGGGGTCTATGGACTGGGTCAGGCAAGGTGGCTAGCTGATCCTTTGAATAGAAACGCAGAGTTCTAAAAGCAAGTGAAGAGAATAGAAGAATAGAACAGGGTGGACAAAGCCAAATCATTTTCTCTAAATGTATTGGTGTCGGCACTGCCCTAAGCGTGCTGTGGGCACTTCCACATTTTGCAAATGATTCAAGCAAGGAAAATAGCCATTTGTTACTATAGTTGTCTCTTTTCTATATCAAAATTACCTTCATTTCCTTCGACGAATTCGATTTCCCTGGCATCATAGACCCAACTGTTTTTCCTTTGTTCCCTCTTCTGATTGTTGGACGCCTCACCCTTTTATTTTCAAACCATTATACTGTTATTCCTTAAAAATAGATTATAATCAAAGCCATTCGAAAACATTTCTCAGCTACGTGATTCCCAGACACCAGAACATCAAAGAGTCAGATAAAACAGTGAATATTCTCTATTCTTTGGAACCGTAGGAACACACAAACAAAATCTCCAGAAACTTAGCAAATTGAAATAGAAAGAACTGAGAAGAGGGAACACCGGACAATTCGCTTTCTTAGGAAAAACTCTGAGTCATAGATTATATAGGTATTATTACCTGTACAAATAAGTTTTAAAGGATTCATTTAATGTTGGCATTACAGGTATTAACTGGAATCGGACAATGTTGTAACAAACTTTATTTCGAAGCCCTGTCGTTTTGCTGAAGTGTAAACCTCATAGTTTTTGTGTGCTCCGAGTAAAATGGGACAGCTGTTGTAAAGGCAAAAAAGGAACGAATTTTGGCATAGTATTCTGACTGGTGATGCAAAATGGGTTCATTCCGATAACCCCAAGCGAATATTCACAGTGGCAGGGTCATGTATGTATATATTTGATGGGACTATGATCTAATACAACCAGGAGAAACCATCTCAGGGCAACCTTACCTAGCTCAATTTGAAGTTTGAGGCAAGCAAAGGCACTTCAAAGTAATTTTCTTTCACCTGACAACTCTAGGGCACATGTTGCGCCGGCGGTAAAACTACTTTCTACTTTCCTACATACTACTTTTCGCCGTAGAGTTCAGACCTTGCCCCTTCCGGACAGGAAGTTTTTTTTAAATATCAATAAAAAAACCCATTCGTTTAAATCATTTGATTAGGTTCAAGCTGATTTGTTTAACTCACTTTTTGAATTGGATATCTCGTAAATGGGCGCCTTGAAATGCTAATGTGTATTCAGTACGTTTTGCAGCATTCTTCATGGTTTTCGAGAGGAAATTCTTGGTTATTTCTTGACAGATATGGTCTTTTAGGTCTTTCAGTGTCCTTGGCTTGTTAATGTAAACCTTTCACTTGAAACAGCCTCACAAAAAGAACTATAGAGGCATCTAATCTGGGAAAGGTGGCTGACACTAATTGCTCGTCAGCTTCAGACATGTCGATGACCCTTTCGGACCTTGCCTTTTCGTTCGCGTGGCGAGTACAGTTCCATGCTAAAAATCTACATGGACTGACGCTTCAAACGTGCTATGTAATTAGTCGATCTGGCATCGCTGTCAATAGTTATAGTGTTGCCAGATGGTTACGACGAAAAATGAACTTTGAAAAATCAATTTGTAAGAAAATTGTTCACAATAGAGCTTCAAACTTGATGCATAATCCTTTAAGACTTATTTGTACAGGTAATATAAGTGTGAAAACCCGGGTTTTTATACTCTGTAACCGTAGGTACACAGAGTATTATAAGTTTGTGCAAAAGTATGTAACAGGCAGAAGGAAGCATCTCCGACCCCATAAAGTATATATATTCTTGATCAGCATCAACAACCGAGTCGATATAGCCATGTCCGTCTGTCCGTCTGTCCGTCCGTCCGTCCGTCCGTCCGTCCGTCTGTCTGTCCGTATGAACGCACAGATCTCAGAGATGGTAAGAGATAGAGGTTTGACATGTATGGGACATATGCTTCTTATGTCTGCAGGCAGATCAAGTTTATTTTCAATTTTGGCCACGCCCCCTCCCGCCCCCGATATTTAGAAAAAACGTCATATCTACCACAATTTTTAAGATAGATAGCTTGTTCCTTTTGGATATATTTTGTTATTAGGATAATTTATCGATCCGCCAAAGCAATGAAGAAGATCGGATGAACGGTTTTCGAGTTATGATCAAAAGACAAATTTTCTTGTTACAGAGTATGTTATAGTCGGGCTTGACCGACTTTCTATCTTGTTTTAAAATATGTTATAGATGAAAGATTTACTAGAAGAAGTCTACTCGATAAAAGAATAGGGGAAACCCAATTATGAAGCAGAGACTAAGAGCTGAGTAGAAATTGCTTGTGTACCGACTTAATGCGCTTATATTAAGGGGTTTCGGAGGGTATTTGGTTTGATTCTTGTTATTAGGGTATTATAATTTTGCCCAGAAGTTGGCAACGCATAGAAATATTCATTTCCGACCCCATAAACTATATATATTCTTGATCAGGGTGACGAGCTGAGTCGATTGAGTTTTGTCCGTCCGGCTGTCCGTCTGTCTGTCTGTTTCTACGAGAACTAGTCTCTCAGTTTTAAAGCTATCGAGCTGAAATTTTGCACAGAGTCTTTTTTTTTGCTGCACACTACTAATATGTCGGAGCCGACCGGAGGAACAATCGGTCGGAAAACTAGTTTTAGTATGCAAAACTTTTTTCTTTTCAATGGAAATGTCTATAAACTTTGTAATCGTAGGTTTTCTATGTTTTTTTATAATTCTACCAAGTTTTATTAAAATCAGACAACTATATGGTATAGCTGCCATACAAAAGATGGGTCTGAACAACAGTCTTAGTTAGAAAAACTTTTTTGTTTTTAATGGTAGCATCCTGCAATTTTGTATTTGTTTGTTTCACGTGCTTTCACATAATTTAACAAATTTATGGCCAAATCGGATGACTATATCAAATAGCTCCCATACGAACGATAGGTCGGAAAATGGGAAAAAAAGTATTTTTTGAAAATATTTAAGCGAGCACTTGCAAGGGTAGAAAACTGAGACCTTTTCGATTAAAACTATAGTTTGAAGCCTTGAGAAATAGATCCTAGAAAGTGGAGGCTGGCCCCTCTACACCTCTTTCCTTTAAACAAAAGCTTTTTCATGAACTTTTTAAAGTTTGCTTCACCGTGTAAAGCACGTTGGATACTATGTTTATACAAATTATTCTTGATTATTGCCCTGCAAAGTATGCAAACTTTATTTGCTTAAGGTATTATGTATTAAAATAAAGCCATTGCAAGTCTGTTATACATATTCGACACTGCATATTCACTCAAATTGTTTGGGTATTCAACAAAATGTTGAGTTAGGTTAAATCTAAAATACCTACTTGCCTAAAACTATGATTTTTAAATAACATAGCCTTCTTTAAAGGGCATTAAGCATGATATATTTTGTGTGTATAATCATAGTATAAGTTTCTAAGCAGGCATTATAGGAATGATCTAACTTCACCAAGAAGTTCATTCATCGATGAAATGCCGTCGCTCTTTCTCTGTACAAAGAGCATTTGGTATTCCCCTTAAATATGTAGTTGAAATGTCTCTGTGTAGGCTTTTTCATATATATATAATTTTTTGTATGCTATTTATGCTGTTGCTGTTGCTGCGTCGAGTCAAAAGACAGATGATAATAAAATAAAAACACAACAAAAAAAAAAGGAAATTTTATTACACACAAGCTCATCCATTTGACTTAATGGCGGTTGAAATGTGCTGGCTTTTAATGTCTGTCTGTCTAGGTACGGGGCCGGAGCAGGAGCTGCATCATTTTATGGCGGAATGGACTGTTTGTTGATTATTTAATCATTTTGGTTGGTCGTCTGCCTTCTCAAGTGGAAGTGCAGCCATATAATTTCATTTCGGTTGCATTCCCATTTTTTTTGGTCACTGATTGCAGCAGCTGGGAAATGTTTCCAATAAATCAGCCAAATGTGCAACCAAAATAATAATTAATGGCATGAAAATTTGTGAAAAATTACACAATTTCTCTTGGTATGCAGCACATGTAGAAAATGAGTTAAATGGCGTTCCCCAGTTGGAACGGAAATAGACAAAACACTTGGCTTAATTTCTATGCGGGCAGTCGGAGGAGGCCAAAAGGGACGAGGTCATCATCATCATTTTGGCACAGCCGCATGTTCAATATGATTCGTGACATGTTAAGGAATTAGTGCAACTTCAACTCCCAAACCAACCACCCACCCGATATTGACTTGGACTTGTGTGTGCTTGCCACGTGCGCCACATGTTTGTCATGCCAAGTGGCGCCAGGACGAGAGAGGCCCCTCATTAATGTGAGTTGCTTTAAGTTTCATTTATTTATTATTGGACTTTTGTTGTTGTTGTGGGTGTGGGTGGGTTGTACTGGATTTGGCCAGGGCTAATTGCTTTTTTGTGTAGGCTGAGAGAGAAAGGACCAACCGATTCTTAGCTGAGCGCCTTGCTGCTGTAGCTTTTGTATGGTCTTACTATACTTTGTGTAGCATACTTTCAGGCCCAACTTGTTTGGCAAATTACAGCCCAACTCTCAACACACTCCAACACACACCAAAAATTTAGTTTGCTGTTTACATTCTAGTCGCTTCCAGGGCCATGTCTGGGGCCCTTTATCATGTTAGCCGCGTCTTTATGGCCAACTATATACGGTTACATGGCCCTGACACCTACTAGGCACTGCACCACCACGTTGTTCTGGTTCCAGTTCGTGTTCGCCTGTCGCCTGTCGCCTCTTCTCTAATTTTGTAAAATTATTCGCACGTACTTTCTTATTAGTTTGTTGTGGCATGTAAAGTTTTGTGCCGCTACAAAGTAGAGGCAGGGCGAGGACAACGGCGTTAAACTCTTTAAGTGTCAACTGCATTTTCCATTTCCACAGCCATTTATCAGGCCACTCCCGGACATGTAACTAAAACATTTAATCAAGATATTAGCAAATGTTCAATTTATTTAGAAAAACCGCTGCGGCACATGCCACATGACTGCAAAAAAATGGAAGAAAAAACTGAACCCACTAAATGCAAATCGAGCTTGGGGAATTAGTGACAGCCGAGCGGAAAGACCAGCTCCAGTTTCAGTTTCAGTTCCAGTTTTTTTTAACCACCCAGAGCTTTGCTGTGTGACATTTGCAATTGACAGTCGCATCGAGTTGAGTGAGTATGGGCCAGGAGGGGGGGGATGGGAGGTTCGGCGGTAAAAAGTCAAATGCAGTCTTTCCTCTGCGACAATTTAAAACGACAAAGTTCAAATGTGTGTGTGAGTGTGAGTGTGTTAGTGCGGTTTTTTCTCTTTGGTTCTTTCTTTCCAAGTTGGCGCTTTCTTGCGGCCAAATGTCAAACGGCGGCCCAAAAGTTCACCTGCCAACTGGAGTACTGAACACGTGTGCACTTTTTTCTAAATATTTCCTTAAGCTTTTCACTGATTTTTTTGTTGGCTGAGACAGGTAATTCTTTAAGCGGCACTGTGGAATGAATGGTTTAAGTTTGTAATTGAAGAAAATCACTTTTTAACGAACCGATTTATGAGTAAATTGTAAGAACGGAACAGAATTTAGAACACAACTGTCAAAGATTTCAATTTCCCTTTTGAAAATCTATACAGCAGGTTTCTCTACCAGATAATGGTTCTTCTTAACAAATAGGCTGTCCTTTTTCTTTAATGTGCATACACTTTCGTTGGAATAATGTACCGTCCTCACTACAACAGCATTTAGCATTTTCGCATTTTGGGCAAAATGTACAGGGTTGCCCATATTCGACGGACCCATGTTTTTTTAAAAAAAATCAAAGAAAAAAATACAAATTTGGCGGTTGGCAATCTTAATCATTTAATTTGTTCCAAGTAGATTTGTTTACATCAATTTTTGAAAATGATATCTCTCAAATGGCCGCCTCTGGCGTTGATGGCGTATTGTGCCCTTTTTGCAGCATTTTCCATCGTTTTCGCCAACATTTCGGCCGGAATAGCGGCTATTTCTTCACGAATGTTGTCCTTGAGCTCTTCTACGGTCCTTGGCTTGTTAACGCAAACCTTTGACTTCAAATATCCCCACAAGAAGAAGTCAGTGGCCAGTCCAAATCACCACTTTTCGACATCAAACGGCCCGGAAACAATTTCTTCAGAAAATCGATTGTTATGCGACTTGTGTGCGGTGGAGCGCCGTCTTGTTGAAACCAGAACTGCCTCATACGCTTTCGACGAATAATTGGCATCACAAAATTGGTCATCATGTCGCGATAACGCTCCTGGTTGATGGTAACAGCATGGCCATTTTCATTTTGGAAGAAAAACGGCCCAATGACCGTTTTCGCACTAACGCCGCACCAAACTGTGACTTTTTCGTCATGAAGAGGCACTTCTTGAATCTCCTGAGGATTTTCAGTGGCGTAAATACGGGAATTTTGCTTATTTACGGTCCCATTCAATGTGAAATTTTAATTTTTTAAAAGCACGATGAGTTTTCACAATTGACTTGTTCTGTTGAATGTAAATTTCAACTATTTCAGAGCGCTCGCGTGGCGTGTATTGTTCGATGGTACCATCGAACCAAATCCAAATCTGCTTGGACTGACGCTTCAAACGCGGTATGTCATTAAGCGATCTGACATCTCTGTCAAAAGTTATGGCGTTGCCAGATGGGTCCGTCGAATATGGACAACCCTGTACATTTTTCCCCATACATATGTAGTAGGCCACTTGATATGGCATAAAAGTACATTTTACAAAAATGTAGTCGCATTACTCGCTAGGTATTCGATTGTTCGATAGTTTCTATTCGACTGTGGACTATTTCTAGTCGATAAACATGGTGCCCATCACTATTAATAAAATAACAAAACAACTAAATTTGATGCGGACAAGATGTACTTGTGTCAAACATTGCACCAAAGCACTAGGGAATCCTAACTTTTTGGAATCCCTGCACGTAGTTTGGTGGCCAAAACTCATCTGCCAACTAGATGATGACTTCTCGGCAGAAGTCGTTCAAAATTGTTTTTGAAATACCGAACAGTCTTCCAACATTTCGGTATTCTGCGGAGAAGCAATTGCAATCCTTTTGTCCGGTAGTATAGCCACTCGAAATGGTGTGTCATTCCTTGCCAGCCTAGGCAACCGAGCCACCAAAATGTTAAATGTGCCTCTCTCACACCGAAAGCTATCCTTGAAGAACTCGCTCGAGTTTTGGGGATGAATTCCGGTGCCTGTTTTCCATGAGCACGCTGGAATATATGAACATGGAAGCACTCCAGACTCCCGCCAACATTAAATATTCTGTGTCAATCATCGAAATAATGTCCAAATGATTATCCATTCTCAATTTGTATTTTTCACCGACAGTTTGTTAATTGTCAACAAAGAACAGGTGTTCTGAGTTGCAGAAGCAACACAATGAGGACAGCAAACTACATTTTCAGAGATGACGATAACTTTTTGGAAAATGTGCTTCAGCGAGTAAGGCATATAAAACTTATAAAACTTTATACGTATTTAAATGGAGTTAACCTACATAGGAATAGATTTAGTTTGCTTAAGCCATTATGCCATTTTTTTGTACAGCCGGATGAGCAGTCTTCCTGCAAACATTTTGACGTGTTACTTATCTCTCTCGTCGAAGAGACAGGTTAAGGTTTGAAGGAATCAATTTATCTTGAATTAGTTTGAGGAGAGCAATTTACACTGAGGCACAAAGGCTGCCGTTATCAATTGCCTTTAGATACCGGCATAAAGGCGTTTACACTGAGAAATACTGGCAAAAATCAGCTGGCTTTTCCGTACTTTTGATCTTACAAACTAAAAATAAAAAAAAAATACTCAAAAATATGATAACAATAGCAGATTTTGTTGAAATGAATGGAGGAAAACCAAGATTTCTTTGTATGCACGTAAGTTAAACGCTATGTGCATAGATTTCCATGGGTTTTAGATTCTCAAATAGAAATGGAAATGGAAATATATCTGCAACTGATCTTAAGGGACTAGGGAAATTATAAAATTATTTTGCTGTCGGTATTTCAGCGCTTCGAAGATATAATTTGCCAGTAAGGACCAGTTCCGTTCATTTAAAATTTCAATTACTTCTGCTGTATTCAGAGAAGATTGCTGCCAATATACAAATCGTATTTCTGCCAGGATTGGACATTTGGCCAAGAAATGGAAGGCGTCGACTGACGGTAAACTACGGCCAATGTCAACATATGGTCTGAAAATAAATCTACTACTACTATTACTACTACTACAACTACTACTACTACTACTACTACTACTACTACTACTACTACTATTACTATTACTACTACTATCTGAAACGGAAACACTGACTTAAATGACGAGTCATAAAACTGTGCTGCTAACTAGTTTACCTGAGCAAAACAAGAAAGAAAGTCGGTCAAGCCCGACTATAACATACTCTGTACCAAGAAAATTTGTCTTTTGATCATAACTCGAAAACCGTTCATCCGATCTTCTTCATTCCTTTGGCGGATCGATAAGTTATTCTAATAACTAAATATGTCCAGAAAGAACAAGCCATCTATCTTCAAAACTGTGGGAGATATGACGTTTTTTCTAAATTGCGGGGGCGGGAGGGGGCGTGGCCAAAATTGAAAATAAACTTGATCTGCCTGCAGACATAAGAAGCATATGTCCCATAAATGTCAAACCTCTATCTCTTACCATCTCTGAGATCTGTGCGTTCATACGGACAGACAGACGGACAGACGGACAGACGGACATGGCTATATCGACTCGGTTGTTGATGCTGATCAAGAATATATATACTTTATGGGGTCGGAGATGCTTCCTTCTGGATGTTACATACTTTTGCACAAACTTATAATACTCTATGTACCTACGGTACAGAGTATAATTAGGTCTACAAAGCAGGGATGCAAACCACTCGAAAATAAGTACTGGTTCGGTTCAGTGGTTCAGACAGTTTTTAAGCCGCCGGTTCGGTTCATTACTTGGTTTTTGGAGCTAGCTGAACCGCGGTTTCGGTTCGGTTCAGTGGTTCACAAGGGCCCATTATGAAATATTATGATTTTTTGTAGTAATGTGACTTTTGGAACGCTTTTAAAACTGATCCATTGGAAGAATGTCCAAAGTTTATTTTGTCGGACTTCCAGGATTCGTCAATAAGTGCCTAGAGGCATGCCCTTCGAAAAGAGAGAATGTCAGCTAGAATAGAATATGTACCATGTATATTACCTACCCTATTTATCATATTATATGAGAAAAACTACTGTCCAAGATTGAATAAAGGTAGGGAATTTCCACAAAAAATTAAAAATATTGTCTACTGGCTACTGTCTATTTAGCGGACACGTTAAATATTTAGCGTATACAAATTATCTTAGGGAAACGATTCAAATTAAAAGCGATTCCCGCTAAAACTCGTCAGAGTACTGAACTGAACCGAACCGTTTTTATACCCTTGCAAAGGGTATTACAATTTTGCCCATCTTTGTCCGTCCGTCTGTCTGCCTGTTTCTACGCGAACTAGTCTCTCTGTTTTGAAGCTATCGAGCTGAAATTTTGCACAGAGTCTTATTTTTGCCGCACACTACTAATATGTCGGAACCGACCCAATTGGATGACTATATCTCATAGGAACAATCGGTCGGAAAACTAGCTTTAATATGAAAAACTTTTTTCTTTTCAATGGAAACGTCTCCAAACTTTGTATTCGAAGGTTTTCTATGTTTTTTTTAATAATTCTACCAAGTTTTGTTAAAATCGGACAACTATATGGTATAGCTGCCATACAAAAGATAAGTCTGAAAAACAGTCTTAGTTAGAAAATCATTTTGGTTTTTAATGATAGCATCCAGAAATTTTGTATTTGTTTGTTTCACATGCTTTCACATAATTTTACAAATTTTTGGCCAAATCGGATGACTATATCATATAGCTCCCATACGAACGATCAGTCGGAAAATGGGTCGTTGTGGGAAACAGAGTATTTTTTGCAAGGGAATATAAACTTCGGCACAGACGAAGCTTTCTCGTTGAAATACGAATCGAAAAAGACTCGCCAAAGACTCAAAACTGATCCAGAACAAGGGTATAAAAACGACTTTTCACGAAGTGTCGCGGCTAGGGTACCAATTTTTCATTTATGATCACAAAACGATCAGACCAAGGACTTGAAAATTACTCTAATGTGATCAAGCATTTTAGAAAACGTTTTGCTGGGTACTAGTTTATACACATCAAAGTTTTCATGATTAAACCCCTTCAAAGTATGCAATTTTTATGTCCTTCAGCAAATATCTATAAGAAGGAAGCCATTGGAAGTCAGTTGTAGCCGCATCATAGGCAATCGACACTGCATATGCAACCAAATAGTTGGGGAAGATATGGGTAAACAACAGTATGTTGTATTAAGACAAATATCAAACAAATACTTAGTTAAAGTTATTATTTTCATATATCGTAGCATACTATAAAGGGCATTAAGCATGACATATCTTGTGTGTATAAAAGTACCATCAATCAACTGAGTTTTCGTCAGATCTGAGTGTCTAAAAACCTCAGCAAAAGCTGTACTTTAAGTTGTCTGATATCTCGTGAAAGTTTCTCGAATAAGATATCACACAAATGTAATAGTCAATATGAGAAGTATACAAATATATGAAAAGTTGCATGTGAAGTAGACTATCTGAGTTCTCTTATGAGTTGTTTGGTAGATGAGATCTCGACAAGTACATATACAGCTTAAGCAACTAAGCCCTGATACAACAAGAGAGGTAAGGCGGCGTCAGTGTGAGTTCTCTGCAAAGTACCTTCACGTTCAGTGCTGCGCGTACTCTTATAGCATAAGCTTTTGGCAAAAGTACGCATCACAATGACGCCGCCCTACCTTTATTGTTGTATCATGAACTAAGCAATTGCTTACATCTTAAGCTGAGTTCAAACAGGCAAATAATTTGCACTGATATCGATAAGAATTTGGCTAAATAGCCATGTAGGCAGGATTTTAAAGGACTTAAAACTAAAGCCATTATAGCATTCGGAAATAATATGTTTAAATATGGCCGACAAGTTGACTATTTAGCCTAATTTGTGAGAGCCTAGCTTAAGAAGCTCAATTGAGTCGGTTACAGAACCTTTGGTTCATTGGAATCAGCTGTCTCAAATAAACAGTGTTACATTACCGATAGGCAAGTATCGATAGAGGTTGCATGTCGATTGTAAAAAAGCAAGCAAGTGACAGCTTTGATATGCTCAATGAGAACTTCTCATACGAACTTGGTTCGATGATTCAAGGGTGTTTTTCGATTTCCAGGTGTAGCTAGTAACTTTCATAGAAAGCTGTCAAAATTGTCAAAGTAAAGCCTGTGCGGCCCTGGATTTTCTTGTGCGTTTCAGCCCTTCAACACCTTCGCTTGCGCTACCTTAAAGTTATTGTAAAAAGAGTTAACCCAGCTGAGCGGTTAGGTGGATTAGAACCGTTTCTAATTCAACTCCAAACTCAGCTAAGGACTCAGATCAGGACTAACTACAGCTCGATGTGGAATACCTCTGTGAACCACTGTGGCACTTTTACAGCACTTACTTTTAATTAGCAAACAAAACTGAAAACGAAATGAAATGCCACCGACTCAAACCCCAAAAAGTATGCAAAACTTTTGTTATTGTCGCCAAATAAATTTGCCAATGCCAACTTGTGGCCGGTGGTACTGGAGCTGGAGTTGAGGCGGAGGGCTGGGAGTTTGGGGGGGGTGTGACCGACCAAAATACAAAAACAAAAGCGGAAAAAGCAACACCAAAAAAGTTTCAACGTAAAATTATGTGGCGTCAAATGTGGCGCGTCGGTTTGGTCGTCGTGCGGTTGCCGTCGGCCAAAATTTATGTTGCAGCGTGAAATTTTACGCGACAGGTGGAAAAAACTACACAGAAAGTTGAGATGCAAAATTTGAGCTGGGAAAAGGCAGGAGAAGACTGAGCATGGGAGAGGAGATGATCACTGACTCATGGCATTTTTTCTCTCTCTCTCAAGCAAAAACTAAACTACTATTCCAGATGCCATAAATCTTAGCTTAAACTTATTTGAACACCCCCCCGCCACACACACACGGGGCTGGAGTTAATTGCCACCTTGGACCCTGACTTTCCCGGTCAGGAAAACGTTTACCCCAACCTACGCCAATAAGTGTACACAGCACATATATAAATTACACAGGAATAAAAACTGAAATTGCTGCAAAAACAGAAATACACTTAAATATATTCATGGTTGAGGTGCGGAGAGGTGGTGGGGGGGGGGACACAGCGCCGGGCAAAGCAAAAACGGAATATTTATGAACGCACGCCATGGACAAGGAAAGCGAAAATGCGCCAAACAGTCAAAAGTCCAAGACCAACGAACCAAGTCCAAATGGAACTCCGCTTCGGTCCCGGGCCGGGCCATGTTTGCTGCCAGATAAAGCAAATGGCAAAAGTGTTTTCCATGCGCGCGCGATCGATAAGCGCGGCGCCAGCAAGACGGGACAAATTTTCATAGTTCAAGTGGCGCCTAGGCAGTCGCTAGCTATTCCTTCACCAAAGTGAAATGTGGCCAAAAGCAGGCAGTAAAAATTTCGCACACACACGCACGCCGCCAGGCAGGAGAGAGCGAGCGAGCGAGAGCAGAATAAATGCGATAAAAATTATTGCGGAAGTGCGCAAGCGAAAGAAGTCGCACCAAAAGCAACAGGAATGAGTAGACGCACTTGCCGTCCCGCTCTGTCTAAAACCTCAGCTGTTTCCATTTCCGTGTGCCAGGCGTCCTGGCTGTTGAATCATCATCGCCAGAAAGAATCTGAAATGAAAATTGATATCATGTGTCAGGCCATGCCATGTCACAGCAATAAAAAGCTCTTAAAGTAGGCTCACAGTTTTCTTGGCAAAATGAGCTACAAATTAAGTTGTCTCCCGAGCATGAATTGTAGTTTTATGGCATTTGTTCGCTGTGAGTTGTGGCCCAGATTTTGTGGATGACGAGTGCGTCATCCGAATGGTGACTTAAGCTTGGCGTTTGATACTTAGATGAGTCATGACTAAATTAGTGGCAAACAGCTTTACATTGTGTGGCGGCGTGGCGACCGTGATTGGAAACAAAAATATGGCATAATTTGGGTATTGCTGGAACTTTTTACTTTGTTTATGGCCCATTGCCGCATTTGTCAAGTATCTTTTTAATGCCTTACAACACTTAGGCTTAAATTAAGCTCACTTAAGTTCCAAATATTGAGATATCTTATAGAAATTTGGCTCAGATGAGGCTTAGACAAAGGCATACTTTGGAACAATTGGAACACTAGCCCATTTTTGATACTTGTACTTTTACTTTACTTTTTCAAGTCGACAACTGTCAGCAAACTTCTAACCATGTTAGAAAAAGGCTTATCAACTAATTATAACTGATAAAGAAGTTTTTCCAGCTGAATATAGCGGCAATCTGTGGTGTTTTTCCCTTTCAAAATTATCCAGTTTTTATAAAAAGTTTATTAGTATTTCACTGAATTAGTTAAAACGAACAGATATGGGTTGAAATATAACTTAAGCTTTGCTGAACGACTTTCAATTACATCTCCTAATTTCGCTCTTGAGATTCTGGCATTGATGGAGCTGCAGCTCAACTGAAAAGACACATAGAAGGAGCTAGCTAAATAGTGTGACCGCTTCTTGATTACCTATCAAACTCAGTCCCAGTTCTCCAAGTATTCCTTTTAAAGCTAAGTACAGAGAAGCTGAGCTGCCTTTGAGACTGTAGTGTGACCAGAAAACAGCCAAATGCCATTAAATATGAAACGGTCACTCTGTGCTGATCAGCTGTTGTTTATTTACAAAAAATTAGGTGAAAATTCGAAAATGGAAGACTCTTTGATGAATGCAAAGGCTTTGGGGAATGCCAGGGTGGTTTGTATGGTTGCATTTAGCCTGGCGCTAGAGGAGAATGAAGTGAATGAACTCAAGAGACTGCAAAGGCAACAAAGGAAGCGGAAATGATTTATTTGATGTATGTCTGGAGCTTCAGGATTACATCTTTCTATATGGAGAATCGACTCCGTATTTCATCGCAAGGGATGATGCATTCCTTCCACATACACGGACTATGAAACCTTACGAACTTCCTGAAGACACAACTTCTGTAGTAGCTGTAGAAATGGACACAGCCCTGCAATTTAACTGCTCAATTGAGGGCCAATGTCTCATCTTCTAGAGATAAACTAAGAACTATCTGTCAAACTATCAAATAACAGGGCTAAATTTGAGTTTATCTGACACAAAGGAGCTATTTAGAAGATGAGAAATCCGCCTTAAAAGTGTAAAGGGAAAAAAGTAATATGTTTCTTATGGCAAAGTAGGACATTTTGATATTTTTGATATTTTTTTTAGTCCCTCTGTAGCCAACACAAAGAGGCTCAATTTTTTGCCCACACGAGGACATGCCACTTTAAGTTCTCTGTGTTAAAGCGTACAACCATGCTTTTACGACACAAAAGGGAAGCCAGGTGGCTGTGGACGAAAGCATGTAAAATTACAGACTTGACAGAGCTTGTCGTTGTATCAGGACCATGCTCATTCTCAGAGCGCATTTGTGAAGTCTCCATTCAGAATCAGAGAATGTGCTCTAAGTATTTTCTGTAGCGCGCTCTCTGAGCAATGTAATTAGATGGGCTCAGAGAAAGTTCTCAGCGTCTCCGTACCTAGCTTAAAACTAAATTATTATAAGATCGTCTTCTATTCTCAGATTTTCTCTTATATAATTGAACACAAAAAGAAGTTGTTTCAACTTATAACTTGGTTTTATTCACTTTCTTTTGAAAATATTGAAGGATCCTGCTGAAATCAGTATCTTTCATTGCTTTTGTGCTAAGTCTATACCCTTTTTAGAGCAACTTGTGCTTATAACAATAACATTTTGCGATATCGGGTGCTAGTTGTTCGCTATAGCAGCAACAGTTAGAAAAACCCAGCAAAAAACACTATATTACCAAGTGAAAATACTAAATACAACATATATTAGGCAAGTATTTTGCATATCTCTTATATATATTCTCTTTAAAGAATAAGTCACAGCTTATGTGCAAAGTCGATCAACATTTGCCATGGATTTTCGTTAAGACAGGAATCTACTCAATTGGCTAACTTAGACTGCTCGCCAAGACTTAAATGATGACCTAAAAACTCTTTATAATACAGATTTTTGTGATCTTGTAAATTTACTATACATCTATTAAGGGCCACTTTCTCATCCTCTACATAGTTGCTATATGTCAGATAAACATAGATTTTACACTGATATTTGTGAGTTTATATGACAGATAGCTCTATGTAGAAGATGAGAAATCGGCCCAAAATCTATATAAATCAGTGGTGGGCAGGCCCTTGCTCACATGGCTCGGAGATTGTTATACTATGTACCAAAGGTACACAGAGTATATTAGGTTTGTATGTAAAAGCCAGAAGGAAGCAACTAATATACCAAAAGTATATATATTCTCGATCAGCATTAACAGCCGAGTCAATATAGCCATGTCAGTCTGTCGGTGAGTTTAAACGCACAGATCTCCGAGTTGGTAAGAGTTAGAGATTTGAAGTGTAAGGGTCAAAAACTTCTTATACCTGCAGGCAGATTAAGTTTATTTTTAATTTATGCCACGCCCACTACCGCCACCTCAATTTGAAAAAAACGTCATATCTTGCATAATTTTAAAGATAAAAGGTTGGTACCTTTTGGACATATTTAGTTATTTGTATTATTTATCAATACGCCAAAGGAATGTTGAAGATCGGATGAAAGATTGTTGAGTTATAGGGAAAACAAACATTAAAGCGGGGCAGCACCGACTGGAACAGCGATGGGCAGCACTTACCAGCTTTGGTAGGTACAGAGTAAGTTAAAGACGGTCTTGATCGACTTTCTTACTTGGTTTCTGAGGATGTTGTTGTGGGACTGCTTCCAAACTCAAATGTCATGCCCACCACTGATTTAATATCATGAAAAATTGTACCTTATGCCAAAAATTTGGACATTTGCGATTCAATAATCGCTGGGATATTCAAAAAAATAGAACAGGACATAGCATAAGACTATTCAGGTCCAATAACATGTTTTTCCTGAGCAAGTTCAACATAAGTTGAAGGAAACTCTTCTTGAAATTCAACCTCAATGTTTAATAAGTATATCAAACACCCTTAAAAACGAAACTAAACTCACAAATCAATTTCTGCAGTACTGAAACAATAAAACTATATGAAAAACTAAGCAAACAGCATGGACTCTCCTTAGATATGTGTCCAGATAGCCGGAACTGGGGTTTGTCGGGCACAAATATTTGCCCTGTCGTCTCGCTTTCAGGAGCCCCCCTCCCCCGGGCAACAGCACGCACAAACGCACAAATTTGAGCGCGGACAATAAGCAATAAAATTATATGCCATATTATAATGCACACACACACCCGTGCATAGATGCACTCACACTCTTGAGCAATATAATTTTGAAATCAGTTAAGTGTTGGCTTTGTTCAATGGACATTGAAAGGCAGTCCTTGTTCTCGTTCTCGTCCTCGCACTCATCCTCCTGCTGCTCCGTGTGACTGTCGTTTATTGTCGCGCTGTGTTGTGTCGAGAGTACATTAAATGCGCATCATAAATTTCATTACATTATTATGGCGTTGTTGGCGACAACAACGTGGATGGGAACGGGAACGGGAATGGGGGAGCCGGATTCGATGATTTTATTGGTTGGCATATTACATGAATAAAACTATCCGCCTCAGTCGATATTAATGTACTAATTATGGGGCGCACGCGACCACGCCCCCAGCAATGCAATTTTATCAGCATAATTTATGACAGCGCGAAGCCTTCTTTCTCTGTACCATTTGGCCATTTGGCCATGTTGCCCTTTGTCTAAACAAAACGATACAAGCAGCTTAGGGGGGGAAGGACGATGACAATGCGTAGGAAAATTATTATTATGCCTTGCCAAAATTTTAACAAAGGCTGGGCCCCGGACCTTGTCTTATTGAGTGAGTTATGTTGGGGAAGCGGCGGCGGGGCAGGGCAAATTGATGGGGCCAGGCCCAAATGGCAATGAACTCTTGCCAAATATTTGGTTATGTGGGTCGTTCTGCAACGGTGGGAAGGGGCAAGGACTAGAGTATTTGTTTTCTTTCTATTGCTTTTTCATGTGGAAAGGGGAAACATAAGGTTTTACCTGTTAAAAGATCGATTAAATTGACCAGTTTCAGCCAGCCAGAAGTCGTGTTTCATACAAAAATTTAAACAATTTTGGCTATTTTTTAGACTATTTCTAAACCAAAGACATTGCTTTGCTACAAGGTTCTTCGTTGATAAAAAAGAAAACGATTGAATAGTTTTCCGAACTTTTTTCTTCTTTAGATTTGGTCACTCATTGGCTACAAATCGTAGAACAACTTATTCGAAATGGCCTTCCAGCAACGCCAAAGTCTCTCTGTTCACTCTTCGATTGCAGTGCTCACCTCTTGCATTGGGAAATTGTCCCCTGCTTGGAAAAGGACGCGCTTCAACGTCTCACTATTCAGGAGTCGAGTAGACTAAGCCATAGCCTCGAGAATGGATCAATGTTTCCTAGACCAATGGATTCAGGTTTGGGCTATCAGCAGGTTAATCTTACGTAGAAATGAAATTAAGTACAGTAATTCTTCTATGAAATCCGTCATAAGGCGATTCGCCCCTAAATTTATGAAATATATTCTCATTTATGGCATATTTTTCTAAGTTTCAGTGTAGTTTTTAAGCCATGCTTGAGTCGTTTTTGCCTTGTGAGCTGGGGCGTAGACTGGTTGAATTTAATTTCTTTTTAGGAGGCTTCAGACACTTCCGCTGAAGTTTTGACTGCTTTTTTAAAAAAATGGAACTTGGGGACCCCCATCAAACTATCACATATGCATTATAGGGACCTCTCTGAACTCTTGGCGTGGGAGTCTATAGTTCTTTTTCTTCAACGTTTTCCATATGAATTGTGAAAATTATTACATCTGTAAACAGAAATCGACTGGAACTGTCTTGCTTTTTTTACTCTGTACCGTAGGTACATAGAGTATTATAAGTTTGTGCAAAAGTATGTAACATCCAGAAGGAAGCATCTCCGACCCTACAAAGTATATATATTCTTGATCAGCATCAACAGACGAGTCGATATAGCCATGTCCGTCTGTCAGTCTGTCCGTCTGTCCGTCCGTATGAAAGCACAGATCTCAGAGATGGTAAGAGATAGAGGATTGACTTGTATGGGAAATATGCTTCTTATATCTGCAGGCAGATCAAGTTTATTTTCAATTATGGCCACGCCCCCTCCCGCCCCCGCAATTTAGAAAAAACCTCATATCTCCCACAGTTTAGAAGATAGATGGCTTGTTCCTTCTGGACATATTTAGTTATTAGGATAACTTATCGATCCGCCAAAGGAATGAAGAAGATCGGATGAACGGTTTTCGAGTTATGATCAAAAGACAAATTGTCTTGGTACAGAGTATGTTATAGTCGGGCTTGACCGACTTTCTTTCTTGTTTGTTCCAATGTTGTTGTAAGCAAGTCTTCAGTATGTCTCTTGTATGCACTGAGTACCAAGTCAAGCTTTTTATGGCTGATATTCATCTCACTAGAGTTTATTTTTTTTCGTTGCGCAGTGGATTTCGACGAATTAGATGTTTCATTGCTATTGGCCTGCTCACAGAGCGAGAACGGACGATGTTCGCGCGCGGTCTTCTTATCCATTAGTATGTATTCTCAAATATCATCAATGTACAAAACACAAAGTTTCAGATGATTTCCAGGCGGCATCCAACACTTTTTTGTTTTAAATGGAACCGACTCCAAACTTTGTATTTCTAAGTTTGCTATGCTTTTCCATGATTTGAGTAAGTTTGATCGAAATCGAACATCTATAAAGTTTAGCTGTCATAGAAAGTAGAGTCTGAAAAGTAGTCTTGGTGAGAAAAACGTTTTTGTTTTTAATGGAAACGCCTCCAAACTTTGTATTTCTAAGTTTGCTATGCTTTTCCATGATTTTATCAAGTTTGGTCGCAATCGGATATCTATATGGTATAGCTGTCATAGAAAATTAGAGTCTGAAAAGTAGTCTTGGTGAGAAAAACTTTTTTGTTTTTAATGGAAACCCCTTCAAACTTTGTATTTCCTAGTTTGCTATGGTTTGCCATGATTTTACGAAGTCTGGTCAAAATCGGACATCTATATGGTATAGCTGTCATACAAAAGTATGGTCCAAAAAGTAGTCTTAGTGAAAAAAACATTTTTGTTTTCCATGGAAATGTGCTTAAAATTGGCATTTGCTTATTTGATATGCTTTCACACTATCCCACAAAGTTTTGTCAAAATCGGTTGACTATAGCATATAGCTGCAGTACGAATGATCGGTCAAAAAACTAGTTTTAGTGAGAAAAACTTTTTTGTTTTCAATGGAAACGCCTCCAAACTTTGTATTTCCTAGTTTGCTATGGCTTGCCATGATTTTACGAAGTTTGGTCAAAATCGTACATCTAGAGAGCATAGCTACCATAGCAAAGTAAGGTACGAAAAGTAGTCTTAGTTAAAAAAAACATGCTGATAGGGTATACAAGCTTCGCCAGAGCCAAAGTTAGCTGTCCTCTATTTGTTGGTAGTTGTTGAACTGTTTTTAATCTCAAATATTGTGCCCACCGCTGGTTTTAGCTATGAAAATCATGACCCTCTCATGTCTTTTTGTAAGGAGTAAACCATAAAAGAAATAAATAAAAAATTGTTAGAAATCAATTGAACTTTTACCAATTACTTTTAATGTTCCAAGAGCTGCTCACTGCAATATACTTGTATACATCACAAGGCCTTAGCCCCCCCAGAACATGTTACTTTCACTGCACCGCCATAACCACAAAAAACTAAAACCCAAACCCATACTAAAAATGTTCCACAAACTAGAGCATAAAACTTAATTTTGTGACATTGCAGTGCAATAGAAGCCGACAGACAACACCGCAAGAAAAACCCAATCAAGCTTACAAGTTTCCCACCAACTCTCAACTCTACTCCTGCCCCCTTTTGCCTCTACTAAACAAGCACAGCTCGTTGAAGGTGAAAGTAATTTGCAGGCAAAAAAAATGGTAACCAGTATGGAAATAATTGAAAAATTGTACACTACCCCGGCAAATCAAATTAGTGACGAAAGGTGTCAGGCACAAATGACAAGGATGTTGAGGGAAAATATCAATTAATAACAACAACAACTACAGGAAGGGAGTAGAAAAGCTATTAAAAGCTTATTTAGTCAAGTCAAAAAAAAATATAAACAAATAATGAAACAAATATGAGAAAAGTTGCAGGAAACAACACCCCCCGAACAGCAGCAGGGCCAAACTGAAGCCGGGAGTAGCTGTAGAATTAATTGCTTTATATGGCGTGATAATTTATTGAAGCCCACGATGACCAACATGGGACCAAAGGCAAAGTCCAGGAACAGGACCACGCCGAGGATAGGCAGACAGAGGCCGGCAGCCGGGCGTAAGGGTCAATCACATTAGAGACATGCGAACTGGAGCCAAGTTGGCGAAGGGTGATACGGTCTTTGGGCTTTGGAAAGGGGGTGGGTTGGTTGCTGGCTTGCATTTTGCAATCTGATTATAAAGCTCGAGGGTCGAGTAATACGCTATTTGCCCTCGGTTAGGAACCAAACAAGGGCAGGGTATGTACTATTTGTGGAGCAGTTTGGAATAGACTAGCTTAAGGTTTGCAGGGGGTTAAAACTAGATTCACTTACTTACTTTCTTTACTTTAGTGCCAGTATACAATGCAGACCTAGCTGTAGCATACTATTAACATCCTTTCTAGCTCCAACTTGATATTTCCCAATTTGTCAGTGTATTTCTACCATCGGCATGCACAAGCACTTCTCTCCTTGCCCTTATACTTTATATTGTGTGTTGTTCATAAAGGATTTACGCACTGCAAACGGAAGGCCTTTTGTGTGGTCCTTAGTCCAGCGCAGGGCCCGCAAAAGTATGCTATGAATATAATCAGCGCATTCAATCGACTTAATTTCATTATGAATATGATGGCAGCTAAACGGTTTTTTTTTCCCCCGCCCCCCAGTTTTGCCTGTGTTCCGTTGCCTGTCTGTTTCACATTTTTTTTTGTTTTTTTTTGGTTTTTGCTTGTGCCTTAGCCCAGCTCAAACTGCTGGGCACATAAATAATCTTGGAAACTTGTCGTCCGGACAGGACACTCTCTAGTTCTGCCAGCAGCTGCTCGTGTTGCACTTACCCGCCGGCCGGCCACCGCCCACCGCTGCTGGGGCCTGTTGACAAACAAATATGAAACTAATCCTTGGTAATTAGTGCGCCAACTTTTGCTGCATTTTGAGCCAGGACACAGAGTTTGCTTGTCCTTATGCTGCTTTTTGTGGGTTCTTCCTATTTTTTTTGCACGTTCTCTCCCTATTTGTGTGGTGTCGTCGTTATTTTTATTGGAAAAGTTAAGCTGGTGTTTTGATAGGTTTCAGTCGTAAAGGGATTAATTAGTGCGGACTTCTCGCCCAACATGCAGCCACACACAGAAGTGGCGAACTGAGTCCTGAGCTGCTGGTATGTTGCATTCGTGTTTGGTTTATGCATAATTAAAGTTAAGCTGAATGAGCTTGAGGTTAAGTTTTGTGGTAGCTATGAATGGGTAACTTGGACAAGCATGAATGAGTTTTAAAAATTTTAATTGGCTAATTTCTGTGAAATATATGGTGACATTTGAGGGCAACGCTAATGATGTGTTGATTTGACTTCTATTCTTTTACTTGTCTTACTGTCCTTAGCCATATGACAGGACATTAATCGCTGCATTAACGAAAGGACTTCTATCTGCTTATGCACGGTTCGAAGAACGAAAAACTGTTTCCATTTATGGCAAAAGTGGTTGCTAAATACAAAATAATGAGCTAAGGCCCGATTTCTCAAAGGTTGCGGTTACCCAACCACCAGTCAGATCTGTTCGTCAAGATGCAGCAGTTTCGCCTGATATCGATAAGTGCCTATCGCTGCTTCAGGGTGACCATACTGTTTGACTAAACGAACGAGTAAACAGCTGACTCGGTTTGGTTTGTTTGTTTTTTAATGCGATTGGTTTGTTGCTGGTCATTGTTTTGCGTAAAAGTTGACTAAAACTCAATGCTCTGCCTCTTCGAATTGCCTTTCCATTGTGTGGAGTAGAAAAATTCGTTTATTCATAAACATTTTGTGTTGCAGCAAATAATAAAATAGCCAAAGCAAGTGTGCGGCCAGCTGTTTGTATATCCATAGAAATATCGATAACTTCATCGGGGCTGAGCTCGCAGTTAAAGTTGACCGGTGGATGAGCAGCGTTTAAGTTTTGTTCCTGCGGTTACGCCACCTACATCATGAGACACTCAAATTCGGTTAAACTGCCTGTCACGTTGACCAACCGGACTTTAGAAATCGGTCCTATAGACAGGCTAAAAAAATCGTATAATAGCCATAAAATAGCAAAAATGATCTAAAAAACGCCACATTAGGTATTATTAAGATTATTAAGTTATTTGCCTACATTTGATTACAGTTGATGATTTTAAATCGTCACAATACAATAAGTCATAAAGTCAGTCTTAGGGCTACTAGTAGCAAACAAGTTGCATCCAAGTTGAGTGCACCTGCATCCTTGACTTTTCGAGTAGTGACTAGACATGCATTGGTTGTCACTAACAAAAAGAAACCAAAACCGCAATTAAATTGCAAGTCTCTCTTCTTTAAAGTAGCAAGTAACCGTATCTAGAGGCACGGAGGTTTGCCTGGACATCAGAGGTCACCAAGACGCTATTCAAGCTTTGGCATGGGGGATTTAGATATATTATATGTGGGGGATTTGGATATATTATATTATTTGTAGACGGATACGTAAAAGCTCGCCTTTCTATAAGGAAATTGCAAAAAATATAAAAGTATTCGCCCCGAAGCACTCTGACTAATAGTCTAACTAGTTCCACACATTTGGCCTGCATAAATGCTCGTCTGCTGTTGGAAAGAGTTCCTTATTAAAGAAATTATGGTTTCAAGTTCACATTAGCATTCTGCAAACTACAAGAAACTGTGAAAATACTGTAAGATTTAGGAAACATCATCTAAACCCATTTGATTCCCAGAAAGTTTAGCTAGTCAATGGTTGCAAGAATACCAGAATGCAATAATACGCCTTCTAGTATTAAATTATAAGCCTTATGTTGTTTCTAAAACAGCGATGTTCAGTCATAGCCCCCAGGCTCCGAACACTTTCGGCAATTCACGCCGAATGCTTGCCGAAGTAATGCTACTGTGAGTGTCAGAGAGAGACAGATTCAGATAGATAGCCTCTCTTCTTGAACACCGCTGTTCTAAAACTTTGATTTATGCTCTCACGCACTCTGCTTACTTTAGCAAACAGGATCAATCAGAAGCCGAGCTAAGTTCGTACTCAGTTTGGTGTTTTTAGGCGAGGAGAGTGGGATAAAGAAAATGACAGTGGATGAAGGAATAGCGTTGAGTCCGCTTTCATAGTCTCGATTTTTAAGGGAGAGTGTTGTATGTTGGATAACTATCCAGCGGAGAGTGGCATAAGTATTTGCACTCATTTTGCTTTGAAATTCTCAAGCAGTTATGGCTTTGGTGGCATAGAGAGTGAGAGAGAGATGCATAGAGACTGCTGTTGGAGTAACAGTTCACAGTCAAAGACTGCTCAAGCAGTTATGGCTTTGGTGGCATAGAGAGTGAGAGAGAGATGCATAGAGACTGCTGTTGGAGTAACAGTTCACAGTCAAAGACTGCTGTCAGCTGGCCCAGCCCAGCTGGCCCAACCCAGCCCAGCTACAATTGCTTCCTTTCTGTAAAGGCACAGTAAACAGACTGCCAACAATCCGTATGGGAATCCGATGGCAGTTCGGCTCTAGCATACATCTTTTACTACTAGTAATGCAGGATGTAGGCACCCCGTCTACAAAGCGGCCATGCTTATGTCAAAGTAAACCAGAATGTATGGGATTATTTCCGTTATACTGAAGGCAGAGTAATGAAGGAGTAATCCATTATGTAATGTGCATTTGCGACGGTTTGTTGTTTAATTGTATTCGGGAGCCATTACTTTTGAATCTGTGAAGCTCTTGTTGATCTATCTTACACTTGATGAGCACTTGATACCAGCATTCTTGGTTTTTAACATTGTATTATTGCTTTTGATTCAAGACTAAGCAATCTTTATTCCAGATTCAAGAATATTTCTTACTGATTTGAGAATGTTTCGGACTTGGCTTAAGTATTAAAGCGCTAGGTTCAAGAAAAACATACTCGGATCAAGAATTTTGCTCTTGGAACCAGATTTTACATCTTATTTAACTTCTGACATTAAATTGGCAGAGTTTTCTAGCTTTCTCAGCATTTAGAAAGCTTAAAATTTCTTGCTTAATCTTGTGATATTTCATTTTTCATTTCAAAAACTCTAAAAAAATAAACTACTTACCACTTCATATTTCACTTGTCATCCAACCGAGTTTATTAATTTCATTTTCTTCCTCCAAATAAATGACATTTGCGCAGTGGAAATTCCAATGTGGTGGAATTTATATATAGATTCTTTATTTTTGTGTTT
The DNA here is from genome assembly GCA_035044985.1 of Lordiphosa fenestrarum. Taxonomy (NCBI): domain Eukaryota; kingdom Metazoa; phylum Arthropoda; class Insecta; order Diptera; family Drosophilidae; genus Lordiphosa; species Lordiphosa fenestrarum. The sequence continues at coordinate 1,010,773 of JAWNNO010000495.1, forward strand.
TTGTACCCGCTTCTTGTACGATTCTTTTTGTTTTTCTTTTTGTTTTTGTTACTTTGAACTGCATCAACAATTTTTGCTAGCCATGTCAGCGCATGATTTACGAGGCCGTGGCGTATAAATGAAAATTGTAGTAAAAACATAGCCGCACGCTGGAAAGAGACGGTGGTGGGGGGGAACAGTTGCCGGACAGACAAACCTTTTTTGCGGCACCGAAGCTTTTGGCCACAAAACAGGAAACGGAAATGAGTGCGCAGGACGACGCTGGCGACATGCGAAATGTGTTTGCCACCAAAAAGTGGAAGACGAACCAAACTAAAACACATGCAAAATAAACGGGTTCAAGTGGCGCTCATAAAAACAGGAACTGGAACTGGTAAAGCCAAAGGATAACTGTTGAATTGCTGGCCATAATAACAAGGCAGGCAGGCAGCCAGGCAGGAGTCATGTGTGTGCGTGTGTGTTGGCTTGTCGCGTAGCAACTTGTGGCTAGCTTAATAGCAGTTAACAACATGCCAACAGGAGGCGGGGCCACAAACCGAGTTTAGAAGGCTAAAATAATGAAAATATTTTCTTTCATTTAGCACATTAATGGCGAAAAAAGCAAATATGTCTCAAATATGTGTACAAGAAAGTGCAATTAAAGCTGGTGAATGCAGCTGCCTGCTGTGAAAACAATCCAATCAATTTATTAATTAAGCAAAACCCCCTCGAACTGGCACAAGGAGTATGGTCCTGGTGATATACCACCGACGATTGTCTGTCTCCTACCCCGATATGCGCCACTGTTTGTCTAGCTTTGTGCAATGGACTTTTAATGTTTTCTTTCGCTTGGCCATGTTACGCATTGTTAAGCATTCTGCTGCAACATTTTTGGCTTTAATCAAGAAAACCTCCGTCAACTGCCAAAATAATATTTTCTACTCCAGCTGGGAGAATAACTTTATTACCAGTTTTCCAACTCCATTGTCAGAGGAGCAAATGGAAACATAAATTTCAAGTGTTTTGGGTACAGCATTTGGCACTAAACACTGCGAAATACTCAAACAATTCGGTTTTTAAGTTACTTTTCCCGAAATGCCAGCCGCAAGTTTGACATATTCTTTGTGGAAATGGGCTAAAGACCTTTTAAGAAAATAATGTGAGAACAACACTAAGAAATAGTAGTTAACGATACGTTCTTTTTGCTGACCAATGTTTTTGTATGATCTCTAAAATCTATTTGATCTGTTTGCAGTTGATTGATCCGAGTGGTTCTGAAAGTACTTGGACCCGAATACCGGAAAATCGTTGATGATGATCAAGAATATATAAGAAATGTTTCCTTCTCTCTGTTTTCAATGGGTGCGGATTATTAAAATAATACGTGCACACTCAAATTTGAAAGAAAATTAATATTTTAGATGGGTGACACCTAAAACCATAACCAGAAGGAAAGTCGCTCAAGCCCGACTATAACATACTCTGTACGAACGATATTATACGCATCAGCATCAATTTTTTTGCTGCAGTAGCAGTTGAAAGCAGCTCGGCTACTGCGCTGCAGCAGCGACCAGTCTTTTGATCATAACTCGACAACCGTTCATCCAAACTTTACCATTCCTTTGGCATATCAATAAGTATTTCTGATTACAAAATATGTCTAGAAGGTACAAACCGTCTAACTTTAAAATTGTGGGAGATATGACGTTTTTTCCAAATTGCGGGGACGAGCTGAGTCGATTGAGCTTTGTCCGTCCGTCTGTCCGACTGTCCGTCTGTCTGTCTGTTTCTACACGAACTAGTCTCTCAGTTTTAAAGCTATCGAGCTGAAATTTTGCACAGAGTCTTATTTTTGCTGCACACTACTAATATGGCGGAACCGACCGGATCGGATGATTATATCTCATAGCTGCCATAGGAACAATCGGTCGGAAAACTAGTTTTAGTGAGAAAAACTTTTTTCTTTTCAATGGAAACGTCTTCAAACTTTGTAACCTTAGGTTTTCTATGTTTCGTTATAGTTCTACCAAGTTTTATTAAAATCGGACAACTATATGGTATAGCTGCCATACAAAAGATAGTTCTGAAAAACAGTCTTAGTTAGAAAAACTTTTTTGTTTCGAATGATAACATCCTGCAATTTTGTATTCGATTGTTTCACATGCTTTTACATAATTTTGCAAATTTTTGACCAAATCGGATGACTATATCATATGGCTACCATACGAACGATCGGTCGGAAAATGTGAAAAAGGGTATTTTTTGAAATTATTTAAGCGAGCACTTGCAAGGGTATAAAAACTTCGGCACAGACGAAGTTAGCTTAACTTTCTCGTTTTTCTTTTTTAACTTTTCTGGGGTTTGAACTCATAACTCACTTAACTTCTTTCTACAATTCAAAACCAAATGCCGGCAACTCAGTACATACGACTACCAAGCATTCGCGCGGCATTGCCGTAAATCATAGTAATAAAGGAAAGTGACCACCGACGAAGAGCTAATGGATCAACAACTTCTTTTTCTTTAGAAGCTGTTTGGAAACATGCAAATTTCTCATTTTGGGTATCCTTTGTTTCATTTTGGAAAACCGATTCTACACGTGGCTTATAGCTCATTTTGTTTTCTCTGCGAAGATCTTTTAAAGATCTTTTCTCGATTACAAAAGTATCTATTGTAAAGTATCTAAAAGCTGTCCCTTTCCCCATCAACTCCAACACTCTTAACCATGGTGAGTCAGTTTTGCTCTTGAGCACTTTCCCTGCAAATGCACACTCAAACTGCAGGGTTTTTACCATTCTTTTTTTTTGTATTGGTTAGAAGGACGCATGCGCCGGGCCACAAATTACAATCAACTCACTCACAATGGTTAGTTTCAGTGTTGGTTTCATCATTCTTTGCTTGGTTGATAACCCTTTTTATCTTGGGGTTGAATGTGCGTGCATGTGTGTATGCAATCATATTTCCCTTCATTTTTTTTTTGTTGTGAGCTGCTGCTGCTGCACAATTGCAGCTAATTGGCAATAATCAGGCATCCATAAATTGCCATAAACAAAGTGGAGAACCAACAAGGCCAACAAATCAGAGGCAGTTTGGCGCCTTTTTTAATTGTGATTGAGTTTGCAGCATAAATCAGCAAATTAAATTACGAAAACAATGGGGCAATAAAAACCAATTTTTTCACCCAATTTAATTACGATTGCTGGGGTGGTAAGAGGGGGGTAAGAGGAGGAGGATGACGCCACAGAATATGCTAATTTATATATATTTATTTGTAGGGGAAATTCCCTCGATCCACTTGCCGTTGCCAGTTGTGAAATATTTTTCGGCTGCCGCCGCCGCCGCCGCCAGCGACTGCGGTCATAAAATTTATTGTAGCCAAATGCATATTTGTCACATTTTGCAATGTATTTGGCGGCTGGGCACAATTTATAAGCAACTGGGGGATAGGAGCTGAGCTGCCACCACATATATATTTGCCACAAAAAAAGTAGCAAAAATCTCTAAGCCAAAAGTTGGAGAATGTCTAATTTGCTGGTTTTCTGGGCCGTGCGCTAATAAATGGCAACTATTTGTGGGTAGGCCTTACATTTGTTTGCTTAAGAGGCCCAGCTCGATTCCCACCCACAAACCTAATCAGTGATTCATTCGTAATGCGCTAACTTTGCCATTTCAAAGAAGCCTTAAAATTTAATGTATGCCCTTTGACTCTCCGCAATTCGCCCTCCGACTGTCACAACACACTGCCCACTTCACACCTCAGGGACTCAGTCAATGGGAATGCTGCTGCTTTGGCGTACAAAAGAAATGAAGTCATTTGTAATTAATGAGGTTTGTCACCCCAATTTGCCACACACACAGAACAACAAAAAAAGACCCATAAGGATGTTTAACCTGCCTGGCATATTGAAAATCACAGAGACTCAGGGTTGACGCATCCCACAAAAACGAAACCAAAATAAAGAAAATGCCTTCCACAAAAACAATCTAATTATCTCGTTAAGCACACCGACACACCGACACACACACACACAAATTGGCCACAGAGCGAAGCAACCCCTGTGAGGAAGGAGCCTGTGTGTCGTACAGGTGTCGCCATGACTTTGCGTTGACACCTTGACAGACACCGCGTGCTTGACCCTGACAGATGACAGGCCACGTGAGGCTGACTTTTGGTTTTTGCTATAATTAAAATTATGTAAATAAATTTATTTAGCTGATGCAACTGTCGCCATGCCACCTCCTGTTACTCCCACTCCCACTCCCGCACCCCTGCTCCCCCACTCCTGCTCCTTGTGCGCTAACAAATTAGCCTTGAAATGAGCAATTTGCAGCCCATGGACGTGTCCCTGTCTTTTTCTTTGTCTTGCATACACAAAAAGTCAGCTGACAGCTGCTGTCAATGTTTGGGAGTAGAGTATTAAACATGTTTTGCGGCCTGTGGAGGCGTGAAAAAGCAATTAGGTGTGCAAAATAGTGTTCAGCTAGGCAAGGAGTGAAAGGCGAAACCCAATATGGTGGATTTTTGTGCTCTATAGGCTTAAAATTTCACTCATATAAACAAGTTAGAGCCTACCAATGTTGAAATATAATTGATGTATCACAGACATCAAAGTCATCATTAGTTTTCGGTAGAACTTTGTTTTATAAATCTAAGCAAAAACTACACAGAACGAAAGTCCATCCAAATTGATGTCAGAAGTCGATCAATCCTGGTTTGTTTCAATCCAAGTACGAGGCGGATTAACTAGGGCTTGGGGCTTCCGTGTGTTGATTCTGTAAGCTTAATTGAACCTCGATAAAGGCTTCATTTAATCAATCAAAGACTGGATTTGAGCTTGTTTTCCGAACTCCGCGTAATGCCTTAGTAGGTCCAAATCACAAAGGCCCGATATTACTATAAACTCGTCTGGAGGTCCTAAATTGTTTCTCCATCTTTAACAGACTTCAGCTACCTTCTCATGGCAACATTGCTAAGACTACTTGGGAATTCCAATGAATAATAAGTGAAAATAATAGAAGAAAGTGACGTTTTCTCATCTTCTACATAGCTGCTATGTGTCAGATAAGCTAAGACTTTACTCTGTTATTTGTTAGTTTATGTTACAGGTCGCTCTATATGGTAGATATGAAATTAGACCCAAGACTACTTTTCGGACCTTACTTTTCTATGACAGCTATACTATATAGACTTCCGATTTTGACCAAACTTAGAGGAATCATGTAAAAGCTTAACAAACGAACATGTAACAAGTTTGGAGTCGATTCCATTTAAAACAAAAAATTTTTCTAGCTAAAACTAGTTTCTCGACTGATCATTTCTATGGCAGCTATAGCCTATAGTCATCCGATTTTAACAAAACTTTGTAGAATTGTGTGAAATCATATCAAATAAATAAATGCAAATTTTAAGGACATTTCCATTAAAAACAAAAAAGTTCTTCTAACAAAGAGTATTTTTCAGACTCTACTTTTCTATGACAGCTATACTATATAGATGTACGATTTCGACCAAACTTGGTAAAATCATGGGAAATCTTACCAAACTAAGAAATACAGAGTTTGGAGGCGTTTATGCAGAAAACAAAAAAAATTTTCTCACCAAGACCACTTTTCAGAGTCTACTTTTCTATGGCAGCTATACTATATAGATGCCCAATTCCGACCAAACTTATTGGAATCATAGGAAAGCATAGTAAACTAAGAAATACAGAGTTTGAAGGCATTTCCATTGAAAACAAAAAAGTTTTTCTTACTAAAACTAGTTTTTCGACCCAACGTTCCTATGACAGCTATTTGTGATAGTCCTACGATCCTGCGGGTTCCGACAAATGTGTAGCGTATTTGTACTAAAAGGATTCGTGCAAAGTTTGATGAAGGTAGCTTTCAAACTGATGGAGGAAATAGCATAGAAACGGTCAGACAGACGTACAAGGCTAAATCAACTAGGCTCGCCCTGCTTATCAAGAATATATATACTTTATGTGGTCGTAGAAGCTTCTTTCTATGCGTTACAAACATCCGGGCAATTGAATGACATCCTCTGCAAGGGACACCACATATTTATACACAGAAAACCAAATTATCGACACGAAATGTAGATAACTCTGTTCAATTTCACATGCTAAATGTAGAAAACTGTAAGTATGAACCGTAGAAAGACTTCTATAACATGTAGAAATTAAAAAAGAAAACTTAAATGCTGCTTGGACCAAGGATTAGAGTAAATTAGTATATTTTCCCAATAACTTTCACATTTTTCAAGCAGCCAACTGAATACAAAATACACGAAAATTTGAGTTTACATTACCGCTTAGATTTGGCGCTTGTAGAAATTTTGACCGAAAGCCGCAGTTCAAATTCAGTGCAAAATAGTTTAACAGTTTTTCAAACTTGAAGTGAAGTTATTTTAAATAGAGTTCCATAAAAAAGCTGGTAAAGCAGATTCTCAATAAACTATTGTCATTAAACTCTAGTTTTAAGCCTTTGCCTTAATACTTGTCAAGTTGCTTCAATCGCAAACTAATAATGGTTCTGCCTATATTCTTTTTAACTCAAAATAATACAACTTAATACAACTTTGTAAATTAAAACCGAAAAACCAATAAATAAATATTAATTAATTCAAAATACTGAATGTTGTGCTGAGAAAATCGACCAGAAAAGTCTTTTTGATCCTTAATAAGCTTTTATAAAGGTGATTTGTGGCAATGCCGCATCCAAGTGTTTGATCGTGGGATGGAGAGACCTGGGTGACCTGCGTGACCTGGTATACAAACCCAACACTAAGCTAAATAATTAATTTTTGCTGTATATATTTATCGTTTATTATGTAAAAAGAAACTCAGTTTAGAAGAAAGTTGCCTTTTAGTGGCAGTGAACAATTAATGTTCTCTTTTATTGAAGAAAGAAAGGACCGAAGCCTGAACCAAAGAAAATAGCTGCCTGGAAGGCAAATCAATCTCAAATCAACCAAATTATGTAATAGAATTTTCAGCGACATAGGAAGACATATTTTGTAAAGGCGCTGTTAGAGCTAGATAGTTAAGGCCACCTACGATTCGCCAGAGTTAGCGCCGATTTCTAATCTTCTACATGACTGAGAATATTTTGCTTTTTTTTCTGACGAATAGCAGCTATTTAGAAAAATAAAATAGGAAAATAAATGTAATAAAGAAGAAATATGAATTCAGTAAATAAATTCAATAAACAAAGCAAGAGCTGGTCTGAGGCCCCCGAAAGCAGAGGCCTGACTGAATTTGCTTTTGAAAAGACGCAGAACTATGAAGTTAAATGTATGAACTTGGCCTACTATATTTCATTTGTTGGGTGAATCAAATGGCCTACTATGATTTAATTTAACTAGTAGACGATATTTTTTGGGTACACACTCGCTCTTGAGTACCATTGAACGCAACTACTCCAACTTGAGGGCTATTTGATAAGGGACATTTATATTATTTAAATGCATCTACAAAAATCGTCAAATCTTTTGGATGTATATGGTATAGCTTTCATTAAAAAGTAAAGCCTGAAAAGTAGTCTAATGAAAACGCCTCTTTCTTAGTTTGCTATGCTTTCCCATGATTCTACTAAGTTTGGTCAAAATCGGTCATCTATATAGTATAGCTGTCATAGAAAAGTAGAGCCTGAAAAGTAGTCTTAGTGGGGAAAACTTGTTTGTTTTCATTGGAAAGGTCCCTAAAATTGCCATTTAGTAATTGAATAGACTTTCACAAAGTTTTGTCAAAATCGGATGACTATAGCATATAGCTGCAGTACAAATGATCGGTCGAAAAACTAGTTCTTGTGAGAAGAACTTTTTTGCTTTCTACGGAAATGCCACCAAACTTTGTATTTCTTAGTTAGCTATGCTTTTCCATGACTCCACTTAGTTCGATCGAAATCGGACATCTATATAGTACAGTTGTCATGGAAAAGTAAGGTCCGAAAAGTAGTCTTAGTGAGAAAAACTTTTTTGTTTTAAATGGAAACGTCTCCAAACTTGGTATTTCTTAGTTTGGTATGCTTATCCAGTATTCTACTAAATTTGGTCAAAATCGTACATCTATATAGTAGAGCTCCCATAGAAAAGTATGGTCAGAAAAGTAGTTTTAGTAAGAAAAACGTTTTTGTTTTGAAAGAAAACGCCTCCAAACTTTGTGTTTCTTAGTTTGCTATGCTTTTTTATGACTCCACTCAGTTTGGTCAAAATCGTACAGCTATATGGTATAGCTGTCATACAAAAGTAGAGTCTGAAAAGTAGTCTTAGTGAGAAAAACTTTTTTGTTTTCCATGGAAATGTGCTTAAAATTGGCATTTATTTATTTGAAATGCTTTTACACAATTCCACAAAGTTTTGTCTAAATCGGTTGACTATAGCATATAGCTGCAGTACGAATGATGGGTCGATAAACTAGTTTTATTGAGAAAAACTTTTTTGTTTCGAATGGAATCGACTCCAAACTTGTTAAATGTTCGTTTGTTAGGCTATTACGGAATTTCGCCAAGTTTGGTCGAAATCTTACATCTGTATAGTATAGCTCCCATAGAAAAGTAAGGTCTGAAAAGTAGTCTTAGTGAGAAAAACTTTTTTGTTTTAAATGGAAACGTCTCCAAACTTTGTATTTCTTAGTTTGGTATGCTTTTCCACTATTTTGCCAAGTTTGGTCGAAATCGTACATCTATATAGCATAGCTTTCTTAGCAAAGTAGAGTCCGAAAAGTAGTCTCAGGGCCGATTTCATATCTTACACTAAGTAACAAATAACAGAGTAAAATCTTAGCTCATCTGACACATAGCAGCTATCTAGAAGATGTGCAAACGGAGCCAAGTCCTTAACATCTCACGTATTTGATATATAAAAAATCGGACAGCACATCATAAATGAACGCTCGCTCCGGCTTGAACGGACTGCAGATGGCTTAAAGTTGTTCATCAAAATTCATTTCGATTCAACACAGTGGGGAAATGTACGGAAAAGCAGATCCTATCACTTTCACAATTTCCAACCATTTCATTGCCAGAATCAAAAATTGACAACAACTCACTCATCAAAGTGCCACACACATGTGTGTGTGTGTGCAGTGTACGGTACATACTAATGAAATGCCAAAAAACAACAACAAAATATGAAATCTCCACTCCATGCCCATGTCCAAGGCCCTCACGAATATCATCGATTTTCAGCCTTTTGTTCCCAATGCAGACGGACACGTTGACATCCGCTGGGGAGAAATTGTTTTGATGAATGTGTCGATTTAATTGATGAATGAGTTTTTAAGCTGAAAAGTCGCTGTGCAAACAAGGTGAGAAGTGGGCGGTGAGGGCTGCTTCATAAATAAACCCACCCGGGCCAAACATAAAAGTGAACAAAGCCAAAAAGTATGCTATACAAATTTGAAAATCGCTGTAAACAGCGCAACAATTGAAAGCCACAAATATCAATAAAAACCCAATGCAAGCATGGCGGAGCAGTAATGTTGCGATTTGTACACTTTTGACTCGGGTTGGGGGTACTCTAAACCGTTTCAGTCAGTCTCTGGTATGCAATAATATAAATTCCAACCCACACACACACAGACAGACACCAACTCTCTGCTCAGCTCTGCTCTGTATGGGTCGGCACTTTAATCGAGGTACAACTAAAAAAAAAAAGAAAGCAGAGAAAAGAACACAACAAGCCAGGCCAACATCAGAACTATAAATAGAGCCCAGGCAGGCACTGGGGAAGGGGAGAGGGGGGTGTGTGTGTGTGCGAGTGTGCTGTTATTGGAGTAAATTTCTCGCAAAGTCTTGTGGCTTAATCTACAACAGCATGCGGTTGGTTTTTTGAGGCTGCAAAACCTACAAATGGCCAGCAAAAAAGGTAGAGAATTTCAATTTACTGCAAACTTAAATGCAATCCTTAAATGGGATACATTTTACTTTCTTTTACTTCGCTCTATCTCATAACTAGGCCTTAGTTAATTAGCCGGCTTAGTTAAACTGTCCCGGCCCATATAAAACATCTAAAACTTAATGTGCCGCGCTGGGCATAAAACAAAATTTCAACTGCAATTAGTCGTGCAAGGCTTTGCCTCTGTCGCGCTGTCGCGCTGTCTCTTTTGCGCTCATGATATAACCATAAAAATTTTTCCGCCAACATGGCAAATAATTTGGCTAACGACATTTTGTAACTAATGCCGAGCAGCGGCAACCGCAACTACAACAACGATAACCATTAACACGCCCCGCCGTCAGTGTCAGTGTCGGGGCGGAATGCAACAACGCCAACTGGTCATTAAACGTTCCCCCCCCCCCGTTTCTCCGGTCCCATAACGGTTTATTGTAATGCTAGGCCAACAACTGGACAAGTGGGCAGCCCACGTTGCCGGCGTTGCCACTTAATTAGAAAAGTTTTTGGCGCCCAACGAGACAAAAGCCATTGACAGCAACGAAAAGTTGAATCTGAAACCTCACCCTACATTCAACCCCCCTTTTTGCCACCCAAAAATTATGGCCATGCATTTACAGGAACAGGAAACTAAGGAATTGTGAGGAAATACACTTGAAGACGAAACTTTTGAGAGCGAGTGTAAAGCAAAATATTGGTCATTCAACCCTTTAAATTTGATGGCACTGTTTGGGGACTCTAAAACAAGCTGTGTCCCGTACACAGAACAGAAAGAGATCGAATTGAAAGTAACGTTTGTTATATACTTTTTTTGATATTATTAAGTAAAATTTTCATATCTTTTGGCTGATTTTCAGATTCTTTGAATGAAATATTAAGATATATTTAACATTAAAAGGATATTTCAATATCCTCAAATAGATATTACAAAATGTCCCTTTCAAATGCATAGCGAAATCAACCAAAGTATATTGTTGAATATTCTTTAATTTTCCTATTTTTTTTAAACATGTGTACAGACACCAAACAAAGGGTCTAGCCGAGCTCCTCTCTTGAGAAAGAGAAAGTAAGGTACAGTTTAGCGCTGAATCTTAATACGTTGATATACACAAAATATATCATGCTTAATGCCCTTAAAAGTATGCTATATTATATGAAAATCATAATTTTGGTCAAGTATACCCTGCAAACATTTTGTCGTGTTACTTATCTGCCTCGACAATGCGAGAGTTTGGCGATAGTTTGAGGGGAGAGTTTGAAGATAGTTTGGCGATTTACACAAACAAACCCAGCAAACATTTTATCCAACTTTTGATCACATTTGAGTCTATTTCGAGTCCTCGGTCTCATTAAAATAGTCATAAATGCGCTCTTTTTCTGATCAGATATTATTCTTTTCTTGGGAGAAAATTATATCCTAGCCGCGACTCATCTTGAGGAGCCAATTTTAGCCCGTTCTTCTGAACAGTTTTGACTCATTTTGGAGTAATTTTTGAGTCATTTTCAGGAGTATTTCAATAAATCACACTTTGAGCATAGGTACGACTCTTTTTCGAGTCTTCTCTTAATCGCCCATGATACTTATCCCCTCTTAATCATCAAAAGGGCTCGAAAAAGACTCATTCAGCTGATTTTTGTTTAAATTATCTTCCAAATGTTGGGTGGGAAATACCTTTGATATCGCTTTTTTTATTATAAAAGTGATTAATTGGCGAAAGGTCCAATAGGTCTCGCTTTTTCATCATCACATCTGAGAATTGGCGATTCATCGCTTAACACTCCCTAAGAAGACCCGAGTGCGATTCTTCCTGAAGTGAGTTGAACGACTTTTAACAATATTACCAAAGGAAAATACTTTGGCAACGCTTATTTACCTTAGGTGCGAAATCGTACTGTTAAATAACAGAATTCGAAGCACCTTTTATTCGAATTGCTTATGTTCGGGTAAGAACCACATTCCTGCCTCTAGGAAGAATCACATTCATATCTCCAGGAAGAATCGCTTTCCTATAGCTAAGAAGCGACCTTTTTCCTATCTCCCAGAAGTGTCGTTTTCTTATCGCCCGTAAGTTATTACATTTCTTCCCTTAGGAAGATGAGAAAGCGATAATAATGCGATATTCGCTAGAGTAAGGCGATACCTACTGGCGAATCGCATTCTTATCTTTCGCGATAAAAAATGTTTGCTGGGTATATTATATATTTGTCTTAACTCAACATTTTGTTGAATATCCAACAACCTGAGTGAATATGCAGTGTCGAATATCTAGGACAGATTTGCAATGGCTTCATTTGAATGCATAATAACTGAAGGAAAGAAAGTTTGCATACTTTGAAGGGCATTAATCACAAATAAAACTGGTGCGTATAAACTTAGTATGAAAAGCTTTCACATTTTCATTCAAAGCGGGCGCCAATAGCTATTAAAGTTGACCGGTTGAAGCTGTCTCCTGTACCTGTGTCTACAAACAGTGGGCGTTATTCAAACGAAAGGTTAAAGCAGAAGAAACAACTTCAAAAACAAAGCAAAGATGGTACCACCTGGAAATTTACAACCACAATTTTTGGTACATTAACTTAATAGAATTTTTGGTAGATGAAAGCACTCTCAGCGCACAGCCAAAAGGTGCAAGTAAATAGATAAGCTCTGTTTACTGCCTTAGGTTTTCAAACGCCAGCTCTCTCAGCTCCCAAAAGCTAAGGAAATATAAGAATTCTTTAACAATTCTGTAGTCCATATAAGATTATTGACTAAGGCCCGTTTTCTAATCTGGTACATAGAGCCATCAGTCACATAGACCTACAAATAACTGAGCAAAATCTAAGCTAATCTGACACATAGCATCTATGTAGGAGATGAAAAATCTGCTCTAAGAAATCATACGAGTAGCTTTCTAGTTCCTGGGTGGTTTTTGGGTAGCCAGAAAACAGTTGTATATATTTCCCATACATCGAGCTTTTACAATTGTAAAATTTTCGATTCAATCTAGAGTTTTCCGAAGCTCCATTGATATATACTTTGACTTATCTAGGTAATATTGTTTAAGGGTTTGAGCAACCTGTTTTGATTTAAGTCCAAGTAGTTGTTAGCCCTCTCAAGGTCAAGAATTGATTATAATTCAATAAGACTAGGCTAGAAGGTCCAGTATATTGTACACAGAAAAAAAAATGGGGAGATAAAGTCAATCCCAAAAAACATGATATTATCTCGACATTCGGATTGAAATTTCAAGCAAAGGACGTTCTGGAGCCGAGATATACGATATCAAGTCAATCCAATTCGTACTTGGAATGAGAAAGTCCGGTATTAACCGACTTCTAATATCGTTTGGGATTGATTTAATCCCGGATGGCTTGATTTTTTTGTCTGTGTAGGAATGGTAGTGTTTCTAGATGATTTTAGCAAGCACGACTGCAACTTCAGAAATGGTCCATCAGGTCTAGATTTATAGTAATTTGAGCTTAAAGTTGCTAAAAGTGTCTATTTTGACGCTTTTTTCGGGTATTCCATTCTATTTTTGAACTCTCTTTGCTACTTTCGGAAAGTACCACTACTTAGCTTTAAAATGAACTTACCCAAACAATTCTGCGATTTTTTTCAATGGAGATGTAACTCTTTTAGCACTCACAAATACCCTACACATTGCTGGTACCCCAAATTATGCAATGGCTTATGTAATCAACAGAAATCCACAAAGATTTTGTGTATCTACGGACTCTTTGATACTTTCGGAAAGTACCACTCCTTAGCTTTGAAATGAACTTACCCAAACAATTCTGCCAATTTTTTCCAAAGAGATGTAACTCTTTTAGCACTCATGTAGGAATCCCAAAATATTCTACACATTGCTGGTGCCCCAAAGTATGCAATGGCTTTTGTAATCAACAGAAATCCACAAAGATTTTTTGTATCTACGGACTGCAAAGATGGCTCAGACAGTACTGTTTCGTAGGCCTCCCGGAGCATCTCATCAGTGAGCTTTAAAGTTGTCATTGAAATTTATACGGCTAGCAAACACTTTGACTAATATTATATAATAATTTGACAGATTTTAGGTTCTGGTGCATGTATGTTTGTTTCCCAATCACACAGTAATTGAGGAATGGATTTGCTGCTGCCGGAAACATCAGAGCAGGCGTGCAATCGACAACAACATTATGCTAAAACATGACATCCCAGAGAGCTGATGAAAATGCTTAACAATCTCAATCGCTGAGCAATAAGCAAGTGAAGAGGCAGGCCAGGTTACGATTTGTAGAAACACCAGAACAGGCGAGCAATCGACGGCAGCATTATGCTGAACAAATTGCATACGAAGACTGAAACAAGTGAAGCGGCAGGCCAGGCTACGGTCTGTAGTAATACCAGAGCAGGCGAGCAATCGACGCCAACAATTTGCTATGCTCATCAAACTCCAGAGCGCTGCTGGGTCAGCAGTGGAAGCAGATAGGCTAGTGCTGAAAACGAGGCCTTTTGTGACCAGCTTCAATGAAAACAACATTTAATATTTACAATTAAATTTAAAAATTTGTTCAAATAAAAAGTGTGCTCCACTTTCTCGCATTTTTGGCAGCTTTGTTATGGAGGTTAAGTCAATTGAACGCCATCTGCCCACTGCAGCTTTCTACTCTGTTTGTGCATTTTTCCAATTAATTGCTTCTACGTGGGCTTCCTGACCCGAGCGATTGTCAACAAAGCTGCGCCGATTCCCTTGCCCCGCAGGCAGCACACCCACACACAGTGGCGGTGCTGCCACAAACATGAGTTCGCTGGAAAAAGAAAAAAAAAAGGACACTGAAACGACGGCCAAAGATATAGACTCATCAATGCTTTCAATTGAAATTTTTGCACGGTCCCACGTGCCTCGTTCTTATTTTGCTTTTCCCCATTTTGTTTGCCGCTGAAATTGCGGGGAATTGGAACTGTGAGTGCAGCAAACAAACAATAAGCAGTTACATACAATTGCCGGGCGGAGGAGGAGGTGGTGGAGGCGGAGCAGGGTTACCAAAAAGCGAGGCCTAGCGGCAGCTGTTGGGCCGCAGTTGGCACAGCTGCCGCCGGGGCAAATATCTATGCAAAATTTAGGCAAATGTTAAGACTGCATATTACATTTCGCTGGATGGTTATTGATTTGCAGAAGGAGGGCCAAAACTGTGCCACATGTGGTAAGAACTAATGGACGTGTACTTTATGGAAAACGGTTTACTGTTTGGACAATTTTGAAGCAGAGTTTTTTGGGTTCATTTGAAATATTAGCCACATTCTAGTTTTAGTTTGTGCCATGCCAGAGGCGTGTTTGCCGCCCCACTTGAACACCTCTTTCGAAATGAATTGGAATTTTTAGCACGCCATTTTACAAATACGCCGCCATTTATCATTCATTCGATGACAAAACGTTCACATGGCCCAGACCAAAGAGTCTCCAGTTACAGCCAGCCAGCCAGCCAGCCACACCCTCCGCCATTGGCTGTCAAAACAAAGCAATTTTTCGTAACCACAAACAAGCGAATTAGCTGGCTGTCATTGACAAGAAAACGGACTGTCAAAAGCAAAACGAAAAGTGGAATCCGTAGCACCACCCAAGCCCAAGCGTTTTGCCCCCACAGCCAGGCTTAGACTAGAATGCACTCAAGGGGGGTGGGCGGTGGCAGTGCGGGAGTCAATATCATCAAACATGCAACTTGGCGGCAATTGAAAACTCATTGACAGTTGACAATTGAATAAAAAAAAAAACAAGAAAAAACACACACAGAAAACAGCAACCAACCAACTAAACGAACAAACAAACAAACAGGCGCGGCGGCGATGGAAAGGGGAACCAAAACTCAATTGCAGTTACATTTCAATTTTACATACCCTGTACGAGGGGCAGGGTATGTTCGACTGCTTCAATTGGTGTTTTTAGTTTGTGGAAAGAATGCTTGTAATTATAGAGAAATTCCGCTAAAGCCCCCAAGTATGCTATACAATGTAATGCTCTGGCATTGCCTACCTTTGGGCTGAAAACAATTTTGTAATATTCAAAAACTTTTGAAGTTGGGTATATCTTGGTTTAAAATTCGTCAAATTGTGGGGGATATTCTATTTGAAAGCTAAGAGAAACTTTACATGCCCCTAAAGACCCTAAGTAGGCAATTCAATGTAATGCTCCTGCATTGCCTACCTTTGGGCTGACAACAATTTTGAAATTTTCAACACTTGCTTTTTAAATTGGGTATATCTTGGCTGGAAAAAATCGTAGAATTGCTGCGGATACTTTATTTGAAAGCTAAGAACCACTTTACATACCTTTTAAAGCCCCCAAGTATGCAATACAATGTAAAGTTCTCGCATTGCCTACCTTTGGGCTGAAAACAATATTGAAATTTTCAACACTTGCTTTTTAAATTGGGTATACCTTGGCTGGAAAACATCGTAGAATTGCTGGGGATACTTTATTTGAAAGCTAAGAACCACTTTACATACCTTTTAAAGCCCCCAAGTATGCAATACAATGTAAAGTTCTCGCATTGCCTACCTTTGGGCTGAAAACAATATTGAAATTTTCAACACTTGCTTTTTAAATTGGGTATACCTTGGCTGGAAAACATCGTAGAATTGCTGGGGATATTTTATTTGAAAGCTAAGAACAACTTTACTTACCCCCGAAAGCCCCTAAGTATGCATCACAATGTTAAGTTTTCGCATTGCATACCTTTGGGCTGAAAACAATTTTAAAATTTTCAACCTTTCCATTTCCATTTGGTATATTTCGATTAAAAAAAATCGTAGAATTGTGGCGGATATTTCATTCGAAAGCTAAGAACGACTTTACATACCCTATTTTACGGCTGAGCCGCTAAAGCCCCCAAGTATTCATCACCATGTTAAGTTCTCGCATTGCCTACCTTTGGGCTGAAAATAATTTTGAAATTTTCAACACTTACATTTCAATTTTGTATATCTCGGTTAAAAAAAAATCGTAGAATTGTGGGGAATACTATATTTGAAAGATAACTTCTTATTCTTTATGAACACATGAAATATATTTCTGAAACTAAAAGTTTTCGCACTAAGCTAGCCCAGCTGGCCCAAACTTTGAGTCTATTTCACCACAAATCTCACAAATTTGTATTAGGCACACGAAAACTATATAGAAAAGCAATCGATAACTAGAAAATATTCTAAATACCTTAGTATTTCCAACCTCGCCAGGGTATGTAAGCCATTGTTAACCAAAAACCTAGAATTGCTTTCTTATTTTTATTTTTAAGAGAACTTTGTTTTCCAGCTTGTCGTTGGCAGGCAGCATTTTTCCCACTCTTGTACCAGTTCTAGTTGTTGTTGTTGTTGTTGCTGTTATTCATTTGTTCTGCCATGCTGAGACATTTTCTATTTGAAATTGTCAGCCGCACAATTGATATGCATTGCTGCTGCGGTGGTAGCTGCCGCTGCCGTTGGCGCTTCTAGTTGTGAGAAGGTCCCTTTGTTTTGTCAGGAAATTGATTTTCAACAATCATATGAAATTCCTTGCTTCTTTGGTTTTTTGTCTCACCGAGCAATTAAGCAGGCGCGCGCGCGCCTGCAAGTATGCAACGTAAAATGCATTTAATTTTTGGGTAGGAGCCAGGTTTTTAGCTCCCCTTTTTTAGTGATTTGCAATTTAATGCACGTACTCAATGAAGAAATTCCAACAGCAGCGCATTAGTAGACAAGCTTCCAGCCGGGTCTGGGGGGCTGGGTTGGTCGGTCGGTAGGTAGGTAGGTAGGTACAACGCCTGCCAATTGCTTTTCAACATATTTGATGCGACGACGACTTTCGACATTTTGCAACTTGGCCACGTACCTAAAAAGAAGCAGCAGAGTGCAAGAACCAGCAACAACAACAACTCGGACCCTCAGTCTCTGCTTAAGCATACAAACTGTATATAACTTGTATAAGTATGTGTGTGTGTGTGTTTGTGGGGAAGTGAAGTATACGCCATGTTGACCCAACAACAAACATAAAATGTAATCGCAGCTAATAAGAAAACTAAGCAGATCCTTGCAGGTCACGATTTACGCTCGTTTCGCATTCGATTTGCGATGCGCCATTGGCAAAAGCTTCAATGCACTGTGGCGACAGCACAGTGGGGCCAGACAGGGAAAAAGTGAGTTGAAGAGTTTTTATACTCTGTACCGTAGGTACATAGAGTATTATAAGTTTGTGCAAAAGTATGTAACATCCAGAAGGAAGCATCTCCGACCCCATAAAGTATATATATTCTTGATCAGCATCAACAGCCGAGTCGATATAGCCATGTCCGTCTGTCCGTCTGTCCGTCTGTCCGTATGAACGCACAGATCTCAGAGATGATAAGAGATAGAGGTTTGACATGTATGGGACATATGCTTCTTATGTCTGCAGGCAGATCAAGTTTATTTTCAATTTTGGCCACGCCCCCTCCCGCCCCCGCAATTTAGAAAAAACGTCATATCTCCCACAGTTTTGAAGATAGATGGCTTGTCCCTTCTGGACATATTTAGTTATTAGAATAACTTATCGATCCGCCAAAGGAATGAAGAAGATCGGATGAACGGTTTTCGAGTTATGATCAAAGACAAAATTTCTTGGTACAGAGTATGTTATAGTCGGGCTTGACCGACTTTCTTTCTTGTTTGAAAAGGCATTTTAAACTGAAAACTTAGCTGGGCGGATCAAATTTTACACGAGATATCGACTATCAGAGCTCGTTACTTAGTGCGCGATATTTAGTACACGATACTTACTTAAAGTACTCGTTTCTAAGTAATTAGATACTCAGTATTTGATTCTCGGTACTCCAGTACTGTTTTGTAGACTCAAAAATCCATGCTCAGAGCTCAATACTTAGTACTCGATACTCAGAACTATATTGAAAACTCGATATTCTAAAATTGACACTCTGTACTCCCTACTCATTACTCGGAACTCCGTACTCCATGCTTGTTGATGAGTGCTCTATACTCGGTATTCAGTATTCGAAGCTCAGAACTCGATACTTATAGTATTACACTCGGAACTCCATGCTCAGTACTCCATACTTAGAGTTTGACACTTATAACTCCATAATCAGTACTCTGTACTCAGTACTCGATACTCAGTACTTGATACTTATAGATTGACTCTCAGAACTCCATACTCAATACTCGGTACACCTTACTCTATAATCTATACTGAGTACTCTATAATCAGTACTCCACAGGCTTAGTACTCGATTCTCAGTACTACATCCTCAGTTCTCGATGCTCCGTGCTCGGCATTCAGTATTCGATACTCAGAGCTCGATACTCTGAACTCGTTACTCGGAACTCGGTACTCTATACTCAGAACCCTATATTCAGTACTTGAAACTAAGAGTTTGACACTGAAAACTCTTTACTCAGAGCTCAGTACTCAGTACTTTTATTTTATACTCAGTTCTCTATACTTTATACTCAGTGCTCGGAGGACTAGAAACTCAAAGCTCACTACTTAGAGCTCGATCCTCGGCACGATACTCACAACTCTATATTTAGTATTCTATACTTCGAGTCTGGCACTTAAGAGTGCTCTGAGTACTCGGTACTCGGTACTCTAGTATCAGTACTCTATACTTTATACTCAGTGCTCGAAGGACTAGAAACTCAGAGCTCAATACTTAGAGTTTGACACTCAGAGCTCCCTACTCAGTACTCAGTACTCGATACTTAGAGTTTAACGCTCTGAACTCCATACTTAGTACTCTGTACTCGACACTAAGAGTTTGATACTTAAAACTCCAAGTTTGACCCTCAGAACTCCATGTTCAGTACTCTATACTTTAAGCTCAGTACTCTACACTCATAACTTGATGCTCAGAGCTCTATATTCTGTTCTCGATACTCAGGGATTGGCACTCAGTATTCGATACTCAATATCTAATACTCAGTACTTAATTCTAAGTACTCACTCCTTAGTAATAGCTGTTCAATACTTGATATTCTGTGTTCGATAGTCCGAACTCGACTATCAGTAGTCGATACTCAGTATTCGGTGCTCAGAGCTTGATATTCCGCACTCGATACTCTGAACTAAACAATATTCAGAGTTTAACTCCAGCTTGATACTCATATAACACTTCTCGATACTCTGAACTCTATATTCTGTAGGTAATACTCAGAGTTTAACACTTAGTACTATATAGTCCGAGCTTCGTACTCATATATAATTCTAAAGTTAGTACTCGTTACTCAGAACTCTATATTCTGTACGCAATACTCAGAGTTTAACACTGACTACTCCATACTCAGGACTTAATACTCATAAATATAACACTCTATAATCAGTATTCTATACTCAGTACTCGATTCTCAGTGCTCAGTAATCGATACTCAGTGCTTAAATCTCAACACTAGCTACTCGCTACTCGATACTTTGCCTGAAATCGGTCCCATAGCCCAAAGAAAGTCATTCTAATGGCTTTTATATGGGCTTATGACCTGAATCTGATGTCTTATTGTCAGAACACTTATATATCTCTATAACCAGTATTTAGTACTCGCTAGTCGGCAAACAAATCTCAAAACTAGCTACTCGGTACTCGTTACAATCCCTGAAATCAGCGCAATAACCCAAAGAATAATATTCTAAAGACTTTTATACGGTTTTATGAACTGAATCTGAAGACTTATTATCAGAAGTCTTATTTTACTCTATAATCAGTACTCAGTACTCGATAGTCGGCAGTCGAATCTCAAAACTAGCTACTCGGTACTCGTTACTTTCCTTAAAATCAAAGCAATTACCCAAAGAATAACATTCTGAAGACTTATATACGGGTTTATGACCTGAATCTGATGACTTATACTCAGAACTCTTATATAAATCTATAATCAGTTTTCTATACTCAGTACCTAGTATTCGATAGCCGGCAATCGAATCTCAAATCCAGCTACTCAGTGCTCCATACTTTTCCTGAAATTGGTTCCACAACCCAAAGACCTGAATCTGCCAATAACTCCAACAAATCTTCGTCCTAGCTTAATGAAAATGTGCATAATGGAGTCCTTAGAACCCGTACTATACTTCTACAAGCCAACTCTTCCCAAAATCTGTACGATTAACAAATCTATCGACCAAAAAAACACAACTTAAAACCTGAACCATCGTTCAAAACATGATTTATCCACTTACAGCCAGTTGGTTCAGCCCTTTGGCCAATTCCTTTCATACCACTGTGCCGGACTGGACTTGGAAATGCCATGTCAATGGACATTTAATGGCGTTCACCATTATGCGCCGCATCAAATGTGCCAAATACGCTTCGTTGGCAATAAATGCTGCATCGCCGCCATCCGTTAGTGTTTCGTAACCTCAGACTCCTCAGTCCTGGTCCTGGTCTTGGTCCTCGTCTTGGTCTTGGTCTTGGCCTCAGCTGGGCGCACACGGACACGATTGGCAATTTTGTGTGCAACGGCGTTTCTCGTAATTTTTCGTGAATATCTACACGTACTTGCATTCCATCTTCGTCCTGCAGCCGCATCCCCCTCCTGTCTCCTGTCTGCTCGAACTTTTGGGCTGGCCCCGGAGTGCAAGTGGATTTGTAGCCGCATAACCTTTGAATAAAATTAGCATTATCAGCGAGATGTTACCAGGTGGCCGGCCAGCCAAGGAGATCAATATAAGTAAAAAAAACAAAAACGCTCAATGAGTTTTTGAGCACCAACTGATGATGCATCAAAAACCGCTTAGCTTTAAGGTTGGCTACTCCTCCTCCTCCTCCTCCTTTTTTTCTAGGCCACACATCAATTATGAGCTCGGCCCAGCCAAAACTAATTGGTGGAAAATTAAGTTTTCTGCGCAAATTGAAATGCAATCGAGGCAAAAGCGGATTATGGGGAAAACTTTTATGATTGAATTTTGGGGCGGAACCCCAAAAAGTGCCCTTCCCCGCCCGTATGTTGTGCCAGCGCAGACCAACGATTTATATTTTGCTACTTTCGCTGAAAAAAGACAAATAAATATGCAATAAAACGTATGCATTATTGTCTTTCTCCTGCCAGCGCCCCCTCCTCTTCTCCCCCCTCTGCCACCGTCTGTGTCGCCTGTGAAAATATTTGCTAGGAAACGAAGACATAAACTTAAAAAATATGGCGCATTTGGCAAGACCAAGACAAAGGCATTTCTAAATGGCAGTAGCAGGCCCCGTATTGTTGTACTAAATTGCGCTCTCAGCTGGCGCACGACTTGACTGCATCTTCCTTTGGCATTTGGCCTGCATCGGCGGCCAGGGGGGAGCAGACCAGGGTCTGACTTTATGAAGCGCGCATATGTTGCACCCCTTTCGGCCATAAAAATGAAGGACCTGCGCTAGGCAAATCACTGCAGTCGAAGTCAAAGTCGGCTATAAAGCAAATCGTTTGGCATTTGTTTTGATTTGCAATGATTGTTAAAAGTATCACAGACAGCCGGGGATTTGTTCTTGCCACTTTTGTGGTTTGACAAACGGGAGTGGATTTGAAGGGACGTTCAATTATTGAATCTTTCTTAGGAGAATTGTAGAAAAACTATGTTTGAGTTGATTTTGCCTGAACTTTTGGAAATAAAGTCGCGTTAAGAGGCTTCACAACCTTCGGATTGATTCAGTTTAGCCAATGTTTGGACTACTTTTTCACAAGAAATGGAGCTTGATGAAACCATCATTGGTAAGTCTCTACCAAATCTTGGTCCTACCAATTCTTGGAATGAATCATTCGTTTTGTTGAACATTTGCTCTATAAATTGTGTAAAATTGCTCGTCAGTAAACAGAACTCGTCTGTGGGCCTTGTTTCGATTGTTATCTTGCATTTTTGTTTCAATGCTGCTGTAAGCAAGTCGTCGGTGTGTCTCTTGAGTCCCAAGTCTCAATTTATAATGCTCGAAATGCTGTCTTTGCTGATTATCATGTCAGATCTTCTACTTGCGCAGTGGATTTCGACGAACTCGATCTTTAGAGATGAGCGCGTGGCGTGTTTTTCTTTCACGACGTTTTCGTGTTGCAAGATCTGATTTGTAGGAACCAGCCGGATCGGATGACCATAGCATATAGCTGTCATAGGAACGATCGGTCGAAAAACTACTTTTAGTGAGAAAAACTTATTTCTATTCAAAAGGAAACGCCTCCCAACTTTTAACTTCTTAGATTTCTATGCTTTCCTATGATTGCACTAATTTTGGTTCAAATCGGATATCTTTATAGTATAGCTGTCATGGAAAAGTAGACTCGGAAAAGTAGTCTTAGTGAGAAAACTTTTTTATTTTCAAAGGCAACGCCTACAAACTTTGTATATCTTAGTTTGCTATGCTTTCTCATGACTTTACTAAGTTTGGTCGCAATCAGACATCTATATAGTATAGCTGTCATAGAAAAGTAAGGTTAGAAAACTAGTCTTAGTAAGAAATACTTTTTTGTTTTCAATAAAAATGTTCTCAAAATTGGCATTTATTTATTTGAGATGTTTTCACACAATTCTACAAGTTTTGGTTTGAATCGGATGACTATAGCATATAGCTGTCATAGGAACGATCGGTCAAAAAACTACTTTTAGTGAGAAAAACTTTGTTGTTTTCTAAGGGTACGCCTCCAAACTTTGTTTTTCTTGGTTTGCTAAGGTATTTTTATGATTCCAGCAAGTTAGGTCGAAGTCGGACATCTATATAGTATAGCTGTCATAGAAAAGTAGTGTCTGAAAAGAAGTCTTAGTAGGAAAAACTTTTTTGTTTCTAAGGCAAATGTCCCTTAAATTGGCATTTATTTATTTGAGATGCTTTCACACAATTCTACAAAGTTTTGTCAAGATCGGATGACTATAGCATATAGCTGCAGTACGAATGATGGGTCGAAAAACTACTTTTAGTGAGGAAAACTTTTTTGTTTTAAATGGTATCGTCTCACAATTTTGTACATGTTAGTTTGCTAGGCTTTTGCATGATTCCACTTAGTTTGGTCGAAATCGAACAGCTTAATGGTATAGCTCCCATAGAAAACTAAGGTACGAAAAGTGGTTTTGGTTAGAAAAACGTGCTGCAAGGGTAGACAAGCTGCCTCTAGAACCAAAAACAGAACCAGTGAATAGATTATTATATATATTTCCTTTGCATGTTTTTGGTTTGATCTATTACATTCATTAGTTAAAGTATATGATGCATTTTGCTTGGCTAAAATTCAATAAGAATCAATTACCACTTGACCTAACCTCCAGACTGACCCTTTTAGGCAACTTAACTTCACTTTACTTCTGAGCCAAGGCGATAGTGAAAGTTTCTTATCATAATTTACAAGACAATTAGCCAGACAAGACTGTCTGTGCCACCCCCTTTCCCCATACAGTATCAATGGCAAAAACTTTGTCTGTGTAACTGTGCGTGTGTGTGTGTGTGTGTGGCGGAGAGCTACTTAAAGTTTACAGCCTTTGGGGCCAAAACAATGCCAGACAATAATTAGCCAAATTTATTGTAATTAGGCGCACACGCATGGACCATCAACCACCCCACTGCCCCGCCGCCACAGAAGACACACGTATAAGTACTACGTACATATGTGACCAGAGTGGAAGTAATTATTATCATTACAGAAGAAGGACCACCGTATCCGTGTACTCTGGGTTTGCCTTCGCCGGATGTCACATGTGTTGCGTAGCGAGTTGAGCGGCCATTTAATTGCACAAAGCTTCTTTGGCTCTTAGAGAGTTTTTAAATAATTTAGTTGGCCAACCGGAGGAAGTGCAGAAGCAGGCGGCAGTCGGTGTCAAAGGCATATGGCATAAGGCATAAGGCGTAATGCAGTCGAGTCACGTCATCTCACACACACACACATAGAGAGAGCAGGTCGCTAATTTTTTTGCTACCTACAGAAAAAAAAGTTTTCCTACCCTGCAATGCGCTGCACAATTTTTGTATTTCCTTTTTTTTTGTTTTTGGGAAAAGTTTAAAATCCGCTTTGCAAGCTTAAAGCCGGCTTTGAGTGACAGAAGAAAAGGTACAGTCATCACACACACACAGAACACCGGCAGGAGCACGTTTCCTTTGGTAAACTTTATTATTTCGTGTTAAAAGTAAATAAACTTAGCTGTGTTAAGTGAAATACAAGCGCAGCAGCTGGAAGAGCCGAAGGATGGGTGGCAAGAAGGCACCTTTACATTGTACGCCATTTTGCGGTGCTGTGTGTCAGCCAGTCCAAATTGAAATTGGACATTAGATGTCTCCACACACCCACAAGACATAGACCAGCCAGCTGCTGACAACTTGAACAACACCCCGCACACTCATTGTGAATGACAACGCCCCTGGTACGTGATTTCATTTCCGTTTGGCGCTGCCTTGCCACTCGTAACTCGACTCGGACTCGTTCTCTAGCTGCCCTCCCCCCTTTTGAATGCCAAAATAAGAAAGAAAAACCACAAAACTGTGACTAACTGGAACGGGTAGCCCCCTCGTCCCAGTACATGGTGGAGATCTGTTTAGCTGGTTGGCTGGCTTAGTACTCCTCCACCTATCAGAGAGTAGGGCTGGTAAATCTGACTCTGTTCATTCCATTCTTCCGTCATTCAAAAGGTTATTTGTCAACAGAACTAACATAAATCTTGAGACAAAATGCTAAAAGTTAAAGCCATTAGCCAAGCTGAGTTTGTGTAAATTGAATTAATTAGTTGGCCAAAAAGTAAACTTTAGTAGTAGTTTATTAAGCAGATTTTAAAGCTATTTCAAACTCAAGTTGTAATTTGTATTATTCATATTTTGTATCTTGTATCAAGCTTTATAAATTACCAATTCAAAATTGATGCAAGACACCTTTGCAGTGACTCTAATAGGCTAAGAAACAAGACAATCTAAGCGTTATAATGTTTGTTAACTGGGCCAGTACAATAACAACAAAAACAAAACAAACGGAAGCTATTGAAAACGCGTTTTGCCATGCAAATATCAGCCCAATCATCAGGCCCCCATCTTCATCTACCGATCAGCATTTACATACACAACAGAGAAATAAACAAATGCAGAAAAAGCCACCAACAAGTTTTTTCTTAACTTTTTCACCATGAATCCAAATTGTTTGCTTTCAAGCGGCCAACACCCCAGTTCAACCATTAATAACCCTCAAAATAAGCGTTTGATCTATGGTTCGCATTTGCAGTTGCAATTTCCACACCTCAAATTAAAATGTCAACTCAAATAAGGAAACAATTGTCTGACTCATACAATTAAAGCTTCAATTGTGGGGGAAAATAACCTTGAAATGTTGTGTTTTTAAATCTTCACACACCGAGCCAGACCCATTTTTTTTTTTTTTTCTTCTTTGCCAAAAACATAATTTTGCTTAAATGGAACTGGTTTTTAATTACTTAAACAAAGACTACCACAAGTTGATGGCCAAGGGCTCGATTAGATCATAAAATTGTATATTTTATACGTTTTACAGTTGTACCACAAAAAATTCGTGGGCGATAGAATGTGTGAAAATTGAAGTCGACGGGGGTATGCTCTGCCCAAGCTGCTTGAGAATGGTAGCTAATTAAGTATTGTAGTTGGTTTTCTCTAAAATACTAAGTTAACTGTATGCTTTTAACCTTGTTCTCCAGTCTACACCCAAAAAAAAGTAGAACGAATAAGTTAAGAGCGAACGGTCTAAAAAAAATAATTATTCGTTCTTGAATCTTCAAGAATTTCGCTCTTGAAATCGAGCTAAATTCGTTCTCAGTGTGATGTATTTAGGCTAGGGGACTGAGGTAAAAAAACAGAGAGGAGAGCAAGCACATTTGAGAGCACACAGCGTTGAACTCGCTCTCTCAGTTTGGTTTTTTATGGAAGAGGGGTGTGTGGGGAAGCTATCGAGCGGAGAGCGCAATCGATTTTTGCACTCATGTTGCTTTGGAATTCCCAACCGATTATGGCATTGCTGACATGGAGCGACGGCTGTGCGACTGCCTGTTGACAGGCAAAGACTGATACTCCTTTGAGGTGTTATTTATTCCTCGAGCCGGCTAAAACTTGCTACATGGCTTAACAATTAGTTTTCCATGAAATAAATAAACAACAAATAATAACAAATAATAAACAACTACTTTTAAATTGTTGTATGATTGGAATCAATGAAGGTCTTGATTTAAGAGTAAACGATCTTACTTTTGAATCTGATGAGCTCTTGATAATCGGAAGAACATTCTATAATTTGTTTGCTGTATGCTCTTGATTCAAGATTGAATAACCTTCGATTTGAGTTCGTTGACTTGATTCAAGAATTTTGCTACTTGATTTGAGAATGTTTCGTTGTTAGATCAAGTATTGAAGCTCTTGGATCAAGAAAACCGGGATCAAAAATTCATACTTGGATCAAGAATTTCGCTCTTAGATCGAGAATTTTTACTCTTATCGAACTATTGATCTCTGAAAATTCTTGATCCAAGTATGAAATTCTCTATTTTTTCTCTGAGTGTATAAGAAAAGGTTTTAGTTATAAGCTTATTACAACAGCCTTAAAAGACTGTTCGAAGCTCATCCAAACGCACGGGGAAAAACCTGTGTAGAAGACAAGAAAGAAAGTCGGTCAAGCCCGACTATGACGTACTCAGTACCAAGGAAATTTATCTTTTGATCATAACTCGAAAACCGTTCATCCGATCTTCTTCATTTCTTTGGCGGATCGATAAGTTATCCTAATAACTAAATATGTCCAGAAGGAACAAGCCAGCTATCTTCAAAACTGTGGGAGATATGAGATTTTTTCAAAATTGCTGTAAAGGGAGGGGGCGTGGCCAAAATTGAAAATAAACTTTATCTGCCTGCAGACATAAGAAGCATATGTCCCGTACATGTCAAACCTCTATCTCTTACCATCTCTGAGATCTGTGCGTTCATACGGACAGACAGATGGACAGACGGACATGGCTATATCGACTCGGCTGTTGATGCTGATCAAGAATATATATACTTTATGGGGTCGGAGATGCTTCCTTCTGGCTGTTACATACTTTTGCACAAACTTATAATACTATATGTACCTACGGTACAGAGTATAATGCGTTACCTACAACTCTAAATAAGAACAAATGTACCAAATGTTCTTGAAATGAGCATATTTTAACTCAACTCAGCCACCGCACATAAAAGTATGATATAAGTAGTAATTGTCAACTTGGCTATCGATTCCCAATTGCTCTTTCTTTATAAAATGAACCAAGTCAGGTGGACTGGATGGTTCCACGCTGAAGTTTTAGTATTTACAAGTGATGTCCCTAATTCTAAGTAATATGGGCGAAGCAGCAACACACGTTTAAATGACATTTCCCAGAATGTGAGATCCAATTTGGTCACCGCTTTAACAGCGCGAAGAATATGTCCTACGGCCATATACCCTAACAGAATACGGCATACCGACCTACTCATTCGAAAATGGAGAGTGTGGACACAATAATACGCAAAATGAAATGGAGTTGGATAGGAACACGTTGAACTTACTAGGCGAAAAGAGCTAACAACAGAGCTCGCTGGAGTTGAGTAGTTGATGCCCTATATCCCACCTAGGTATTCGAATAGGAGAAGAAGAAGAACATACGATAGGGCCAGCTCTTTCCTCCATTCTGTATCTGCGCTGCACTTCCACTTATGCAAGCCTTTGAATTCCCAAACAGTTATGGCACCGCAGACCAGACTCTAATCTGAATTAGTTCCATTCATTCCATCCATACTTGTTTACTTTTCCGTGCAATAAGCTCGATAATGTGTATAAACAAACAATTACGTACTACGATATTTTTAGTAATCGTAATTGTAGTTTTGAGCAATGACTTTTTAACGATTATTCCAAATTGTAATTACTTTAACAATTACTTGAATTATTTACTTGGATTATTTAGTAATTGTGCTTGAAAAGTTGAATTATTCATGTAATTGAAGGGTATTTATTGCATCTGTCTGTCTGTTTCTACGCAAAGTCTTTCTTTTTGCCGCATGCTACTAATATGTTGGAACCGACCGGATCGGAAGACTATATCTCATAGCTCCCATAGGAACAATAGGTCGGAAAACTAGTTTAATGAGAAAAACTTTTTTCTTTTTAATGGAAATATCTCCAAACTTTGTATTCATAGGTTTTCTATGGTTTTTTATAATTCTGCCAAGTTTGATGATAATCGCACAAGTTTGAGGTATACCTGCCATACAAAAGATAGGTCTGAAAAACAGTCTTGGTTAGAAAAACTTTTTTGTTTTTAGCGATAGCTTGCTGAAATTTCATATTTGTTTGTTTTACAGGCTCTCACCTAATTCCACAAATTTTTGTCTAAATCGGACGACTATATCATATAGCTCCCATACGAATGATTGGTCGAAAAACGGGTCGTTGAGGGAAAACCATTTTTTTTTTTAATATAGGGTATACAAACTTCTGTATAGACGAAGTATGCCTAGCTTTCTTGTTTCTAAGATAAATACGTCAATAAAAAAAGAGGGGGAAAAAATGTGAGAGTATTTTTATACCAATTACTACTACTAACTAGAATAAAAAGGGTATAAAAAGTATGTAGCAGGCAGAAGAAAGCATCAATTGATTGTTAATCGGACATCTTTGTCTCTCCATATGAACAAACAGATCAAAAAAGATAGTAGAAGATAGAGGTTTGACATGTTTGAGACATAAGCTACATATTTTTGCAGGCAGATCAAGTTATTTTTATCTTTTTTTTGAAAAACAAAAAAATCATATCTCCCACAGTTTTATAGATAGAAGGGTTCGTTCGTTGTAAACATATTAAGTAATCAATGTTATTTATCAACTTGCCTAAGGAATGATAATGATGGAATAAGCGGTAGTCAAGTTGTGAGCAACGGAATGTTCACTGCAGCTACAACTACAGCATCAAAATGCATACTGAAAATGCATTACATTCGGGCTTAATTGACTATCTTAATTGTTGATTATTTACTTGATGCTGAATGATAGTCTAATGTTTTCAATCGTAGATCTCAAAATTTTATTAAAATGAAGTCTTAGCTATTCCTTTCCTTTCCACATTGATATTTATACCCTTGCAAAGGGTATAATGTCTGTCTGTCTGTCTGCTTTTGCGCCAACTAGTCTCTCAGTTTGGAAGCTATCGAGCTGAAATTTTGCACACAGTCTTCTTTTTGCTGCACACAACTAATTTGTCGAAACCGACCGGATCGGATGACTATATCTCATAGCTCCCAAAGGAACAATCGGTCGGAAAACTAGTTTTAGTATGAAAAACTCTTTTCATTGGTAACGTCTCCCAACTTTGTAATCGTAGGTTTTCTAGGTTTTTTTATAATTCTACCAAGTTTTATTAAAATCGGACAACTATATGGTATAGCTGCCATACAAAAGATAGGTCTGAAAAGCAGTCTTAGTTAGAAAAACTTTTTTGTTTTCAATGGTAGCATCCTGCAATTTTGTATTTATTTGTTTCATATGCTTTTACATAATTTTACAAGTTTTTGTCCAAATCGGATGACTATATCATATAGCTCCCATACGAACGATCGGTCGGAAAATGGGAAAAAGAGTATTTTTTGAAAATATTTAAGCGAGCACTTGCAAGGGTATAAAAACTTCGGAACAGACGAAATTAGCTTAGCTTTCTCATTTTTTTTATTCTGTCAAAATGATATTATAAAATATCAATTTGATCTTAAAATATTGATTTTATATGTTTATATTCCCAAATATTTCGGCTTAATAATATAATATGGATCCCTAGATCATATCATTATGTATAGACCATGTATAGACATTATGTATAGTCCATATCAGAAACTATAAGATATAGAGCTACCAGTTTTTGATACACAGAAAAAAATAAGATCAAATATCGAGTTGATCTTCCAATATAATTTCAAAAATATCAATTTTTAAATATCCAAGAGTTACTATTTAATATCAATATGATGCTGTCGTATTACATTGATACTAAAAATATTATATTAATAAGCGAAATTCTCCCAGTGATATGAAAAATACCCTAGTGACTTGATTTCAGATCAAAGTAGACATCGAAAATCTGAGGGCAGAAAGAGACAAATGGAGTTTCTTAAACCAAAGAGAGACAGCTATAGTCCAACTCGAAAAAGGCAAAAACAATGTTCATGTCTCTGCTGCAACTGGCGAGACAGCGAATTCTCTTCCGATTTGTCTGTTTTTCCTTTCATTGCTGATTGCAATTCCCAACTGCTTAAAGCGGTGAGCGCATGGAGAGACATTCAAACAGCGACAGTCATTAGCGAAAAGCCTACTAAAGGTTGAAACGGGAGATTCATGAAACAGTACTGTGTAGGCAACTAGCTCTTTTTGGTGTATATAAATGCATAAGTTGCTTGATCAAACGCAACTTTTCGGGACCCCGAGCCAACTAAAGTCACTAATTATTATTCAAAAACATCTTTGAATAGCAAAATATAGCTTTGATATTATTAAATACACCATTGGTATACATTAATACCCCATTGATATTATAAAAATATATATTAAATATTTCAGCCACAGGTATTGTGAAAATACATTGATACTATAAAAATATATCAGGGATATTAACAAATATCAGATTGTTGATCTGAAACAATTCACATTGATATGTTCGAAATGTACGAGTGATATTTTCGATCATATCAACTGAGTATTCTTTAGATGAAGGCCGATTCGATGCTGAAAAATACCCGATTGATACTAAATATCGTGATCTTTTTTTTCTGTGTAGAAGTTGAATGAAAACAGTTTTGTTTAGGTAGTAATCACTCTAACCAATATT
Source organism: Lordiphosa fenestrarum (assembly GCA_035044985.1). Taxonomy (NCBI): domain Eukaryota; kingdom Metazoa; phylum Arthropoda; class Insecta; order Diptera; family Drosophilidae; genus Lordiphosa; species Lordiphosa fenestrarum. The sequence continues at coordinate 1,042,402 of JAWNNO010000495.1, forward strand.
TTCCATACTCTCCGTTTTGCCTAGATGAAAAAATAAACCAATATCAGCAATATGCATATTCAGTTCCCACATCAAAAGCCTCCCCTGCCTGCGCGAGACAATACAAATCACAGAAGGTTGTATAATTTGTGTATTAAAATTGTTCACAAATGCGATCATAAAATGGTCAAACATATCTCTAACCAGTTTCCAAGTAATCCGCACAATGTTGGCAAATTTCCGGCTGCAGACAAGACAAATCGCATTTAGAACCGTTAGCACTTCATGAGTAAACTGATATCGTGTCAGTTTAATGCAAAAAATAATAATTAATATGTGATCGCATAAATTGTGCTTAACAAGCTGGAGGATTGAAAGATTGAAAGCCAATTAAGCAGAGTCTTCGTCTTTGGCCCCCAAAAGCAACAAAAAGCAAAGTTGAAAAATCATCCATATTCAATATTCAGATTTTACTCTCTACGTCAAACGCGAAGCTGGGCAGCGTTGATGAGCCTCGTGGCTTTTTGGGCAGGTTTTTGCCACGCAGAACTTAACCTATGGAGGTATAAATAGTTTGGCCAGCGCTCCACCCGAGACAGAAGCGTTTCGACACTTGAAGCAGCAAAATGGTAAGTTTGGCCTAATTGAAATCGGCGCTGGACAAAGGACTAAACATTTATGTCTCTCCACGTAGAAATTCCTAATTGTGGCTGTTGCCTTTTTGGCCTACGCATCTGCTGATGTGGCTCATCTGGGTTATGACTATCAGGCCCCAGCTCCAGTGGCTCCTGTTTACCAGCCAGCCCCGGAACCTATCCACTACGAGGCACCCGCTCCGGCACCAGTTAGCACCTACATTCCTCCTGCACCAGTGTCGATTCCTGCTCCGGCTCCAGTCCAGACTTACATTCCCCCTGCACCAGTCCAGCACCATCATGTGTCTGCTCCAGTTGTGCATCACGCTCCTGCCCCAGTCCAGCATCATCATGTGCCTGCTCCAGTCTACCATGCACCAGCTCCAGTGGTTCATCATGCTCCTGCCCCAGTGCACTATGAAGCTCCAGTGGTTCACCATGCTCCTGCACCAGTGCACTATGAAGCCCCTGTGGTTCATCATGCTCCTGCCCCTGTGCACTATGAAGCCCCCGTGGTTCACCATGCTCCTGCCCCTGTGCACTACGAAGCCCCCGTGGTTCACCATGCTCCTGCCCCGGTGCACTATGAAGCTCCCGCTCATGTAGAGATCCCAGCACCTGCTCCAGTCAACACTTATATCCCACCTGCACCAGTTTCCATCCCAGAGCCCGTCCACCATGTGGCTCCTGCACCAGTCTACCACTCTGCCCCTGCTCCCGCACCAGTCTATCACTCTGCCCCTGCTCCCGCACCAGTCTACCACTCTGCCCCTGCCCCAGCTCCCGTCTATCAGGATAGCCATCAGGTTCTGAAGGAGATTGAGCAGCCCGCTTCCGATGGCTACCGCTACAAGGCTGTGCGTCGTCGCGTCTTCCGTCATCGTTTCTAAGTCCCAAAGCAACTTAACGTTTCCTAACGAATTTCCCAAGGAATTTCGATCGAAAAAAAAAACCAACAAAAAGTCAAAAAATAAAGTAAATTTGTAAGAAAAAAAGCCACAAATTGTTTTGTCCACAGGATTTGGTTCGATCTCTGGCACCCTGACATCCGCCGTTTCTTTCTCCGAGTGTGCAAGAAAGTTGCAGCTCGCTTTAAGTTGAAAATTTATGGAAACCAGAACGAAGTAGGAAATCAGACGAAAAAAGGAGTTGCACAGCCCAGCCTCGCCGCACCACTCCTCCTGGGACCGCTCCACATCCCCACATTTATCACAAAATTTATGGCCTGGAATGAGCTTTGATGATGTGGAAATTTTTTCTCGTTAGATTCAAAAGTTTTCGCCCACTCAAATCGATGAGCAGAGCATCGAACCGGGATTGGTCAGGACCGCCACTTGTGGCTGAGATGAGAGGAGCAGCAAATTAACAAGAAAATGTCGCAGACAGCGTCGAACGATTTGATTAGGGAAATGTCCTGAGTCCGGGGAGTAAACAGCAATAAAATGGCCACTAAAATTAATTCCGTAATTAAAACAAATCAGTTTTCCCACTTTTTTTGTGTGTGTGAGCCCCGCCCGCCGCTTTTGTGCCGGCTGCTTATTTTGTTAATTGCATTTTGGTCAAATATTGGCAGCTCAATTAAAATGAATTTAAATGCATTTTGCCCACTTTGATGTGGCAGAAATATCTTTTTGGACAGGCAATTACAATTACAGCCAAAGACCGCACAACTAATCAGCTGTGATTAGTTTTGTGGCCAGGCGAATGGATATCAAATTGATTTGAGGGCAATATAAGTAGGAAGTTCAATTAGACATGGTGCCGCTTTCGAAAATGGATGGAGTTAGTGGTACAGTTTGGTCAATATAAAGGCAAGAAGACACGGAGGCAATATTACTTGCTTCATATGGCATACAGTTCTACCCACCCTCAAGGGGCGTCGGTGGTGTAATGGTCAGCATAGTTGCCTTCCAAGCAGTTGATCCGGGTTCGATTCCCGGCCGACGCACAAGTATATTTTTTATTTTTTTTTTATTTTTATATATTTTTATTGCTTGTGTTCAGCTCTTAGTAAGAACTTAGAGCTGTTTAGGGCTGATTTCTTCAATTCTAAATCAGCGGTGGGCATGCCCAAGAATTATTTGTATCTTTTTTAGCTTTTTTAAAAGGTACTAGTTTGAGTTTTTGCCAGGTATTTGTTTCAACGAAGTTTGTACAGCCTTGCAGCACGTTTTTCTTACAAAGACTACTTTTCGGAACTTACTTTTCTATGGGAGCTATACCATATAGATGTCCGACTTAGACCAAACTTGATGTAATCTTGCAAAAGCCTAACAAACTAACATGTACACAATTTGGAGCCGATTCCATTTAACACAAACAAGTTTTTCTCACTAGAACTTCTTTTTCGAACCATCATTCGTTTTACAGCTATATGCTATAGTCAACCGATTTCTACAAAACTTTGTAGAATTGTGTAAAAGCATATCAAATAAATAAATGCCAATTTTGGGGACATTTCCACTGAAAACAAAAAAGTTTTTCTCACTAGGACTACTTTTCAGAATCTACTTTTCTATGACAGCTATACTATATAGAGGTCCGATTTCGACCAAACTTTGTGGAACCATGGAAAAGCATACCAAACTTAGAAATACAAAGTTTCAAGGCGTTTCCGTTGAAAACAAAAAAGTTTTTCTCACTAAAACTAGTTTTTCGACCCAACGTTCCCATGACAGCAATACGCTATAGTCATCCAATTCGGACAAAACTTTGTAGAATTGTGTGAAAGCATATTAAATAAATAAATGCCAATTTTAAGCATATTTCCATTAAAAATAAACAAGTTCTTCTCACAAAGACTACTTTTTAAACTCTACTTTTCCATGACAGCTATACTATATATAGTAGATGTCCGATTTCGACCAAACTTTGTGGAACCATTGAAAAGCATACCAAACTAAGAAATTCAAAGTTTCGAGGCGTTTCCGTTGAAAACAAAATTAGTTTTTCTCACTAAAACTAGTTTTTCGACCCAACGTTTCCATGACAGCAATACGCTATAGTCATCCAATTTGGACAAAACTTTGTAGAATTGTGTGAAAGCATATTAAATAAATAAATGCCAATTTTAAGCAAATTTCCATTGAAAACAAAAAAGTTTTTCTTACCAAGACCACTTTTTAGAATCTACTTTTCCATGACAGCTATACTATATAGATGTCCGATTTCGACCAAACTTAGCAAAATCCTGGAAAAACATAGCAAACTAAGACATACAAAGTTTCGAGGCGTTTCCATTGAAAACAAAAAAGTTTTTCTTACTAAAACTAGTTTTTGGACCGATTCTTCCCATGACAGCTATATGTTATAGTCATACGATCCTGCGGGTTCCAACAAATGTGTGGCGTATTTGTACTAGAAGACTTTGTGCAAAGTTTGGTGAAGATGGCTTTCAAACTGAGGGAAAGGATTTTAATAACTAACCCCATAACACTGCTATGAAATAGCGCTTCTGCCACGCACTTGGCAGGCTTCTCAACTTTGTAACAATCGAAAATTGTGGTCGCTTTGTAGTTTAATCAATTAAGGTTCGTTTTTGAAACTTTTTCGCTATTTAATGATTCGTCAGTCACTGTAAATGGGTTTGCTCTGCTCCATTTACTTTACCGTTGGTCATCAATTGTGGTTTATCTTAGTTCTTTATTATCATAATCATAGGTTTGGTCTTGAAAGGAAGATTTTGAAGTATTTATGGATATAATTACCTGAGAGATACCTCAGCTGAGATCTATGGTTATGCATTAGACTTGAAATGAGCTCCCACTTGATTGGCTGAAGAAGAAATCGTCAACAATGTTGGGTATATTAAAGGGTCGTTCAGGGAATAATAATCTGAATTTGAAAATGCCACTTCACATCTGTTTTTTGTTTTAATTTGGGCTTTAAGTGGTTTTAAAAGCTTTTTCTGATACATTTTAGGCACATTTTGTGGTTAACCCATACAATTGCTTTGACTCCCTTTAATACTTTGGTAAAATTCCATTTCCTAACTTTAAAATAAAATATGCCCAGCAATTCTATGATTTTTTTAAGCGAAGATCTACAATTTGAATACTTTAATACAAATTCTGTACTGCCTGAAGCAAAAATAGTTCAGTAGAATATAGAATTCTAATGAAAAATTCCCACAACAACCGTTGCATACTTATGGGCTGTTCAAAATTATGTAATTTAAAGCACTTGAATTCAAAATGAAATATCTTTGCATTAAAACAGCGTAGAGTTGTTGTTTTAAAGCTAAAAAATAGTAGTTTTCCATAAAATCAAAGAGAGTTAAAAGAAAATAATGGATTTACTTTAAAAAACCGCTCATAAAGGAACATCATTTTAATATCAAGCAATTTGAAGCTTAAATTAATCAAATATGTAGATGGGAGGGACAATTTGGTTAAAGATTTTCTCAAAGATATTAAGCAAGTGCAGTTGACTGCAGGTAAATGCATTGCATGCGCTTAAAGACTAAACTGAACCGAAAAACCCTTAAAAAAGGGACATTAATAGCTCACAAGTTGTATAAACGAAAATCGAATTGCTATTCCTAATAGGACAAAGCAACATCAACCAGCCTTTCAGTCTCTCTATTCGATCAAACTAATCCACTTCAGCGATTAGTGGGAAACCATCTAGGATGCATCTGCAACGGGCAATTTTCAGCCTCATTGCATTTCACTCGGCGGACGGGGGAAAAAAAAGGAAAATGGAATCCAAACAATTGACAGTTGGTTGCATTTTCAACCGCACTTAATTAGCAGTTAATGAGGCCTGATTAACACGCATTATGACCAACAACTCCAACCCCAGGAGCCGACCGACCATCAGACCAGCTCCCAGCACCTGTCGCAATGTGTAATCAATGCTTTTAGGCGCGTTGGATTACAAAATAATCAGGCGAGTGGCCAGCCCAAAAGTATGCACAGAAAAAAAACTGAAATATGTATAAATAAAAATTGAAGTCTGCATTTCGTAGGCTTACAACCTTAAATCGAAGGGAGCAAACAGAGGGAAAATTGACAGTATCAACGTAATTATATCGCCACCCCAACCCCCCGGTGTTGGCCGTGTGAAGGTGAAACTGGTAGCTGAAATATGCAAACGTTGACTGCCTCCATTTATTTTTACTGTTACTGCATATTGGGCGCACATCGCACATCGAGGGACAGGCCGAGGTGGAGCCAGGCGCGAAAATAATCGTTATCCTGGACAGGTGGTTCGATGACGCAGTCGTTGCCTCGCCGCCAGTTGCACTTCATTTGCAGCATTAATTTGTCGCCCGTTGATTTATCTGGCGAAAATATATATACACACAGGCGAGTCGCACTCACACCCGGGGGCAGGCGCGTTGGCCGAATGAATTTATGAGTTGGGCAACGGCAACGTCGACGGATGGCATTAAAAATGTTTTAAAATCGATTGTTAAGCGTTGTCAGCTGTTGAAGTTGGTCATGTCAAAATACTCCACACAAACAATGGTTTATTTTTTATGTCCCTCTTCTTCTGATATTTTGCATACAAATAATGCAAAATAGTTGTGCAAAATTTGAATTGGTAATTGGTTGGGGCAAAAATCAGAGTATAGATTCAAAGATTTTCAGCCTTGAGTTGAGCGGTTCAATGAACTTTTGATAGAAGATGGACACACTTTTATGTGCTGATAACTGGACTAGAAGTTTGAATCCCTAGACCAGAGCTATTAATAAATTTGACAATTGTCTCTATTAACAATTGAGAATATATAAAGATTGCAGCTCATTTTGGGTTCAAAAAGAACATCGATATCAAAAACAGGAATAAAACGAGAGCCTAAGTTAAAGTCGGCCCTGCCCGACTTCGAAATACCCGTTACTCACTGCAATTAGTGTTTAATAACCCCATGCTGCTCAGATAAGTATGCAACGTTTTTTTAATTCTGCCATTTATTATCCGATCTTTATGAAAATTAGTGAGATTTTAGATATGGGCCACATACACTACACTGCAAAGTCTGAGTTCAATAGCTTAACAAATGTAGGAGATATTCAAGGAGATATTTTTTTATTGCGGATGCGGGAAGGGTCGTGGCCAAATTTCAAAAACAAACTTGATCTGCTTGCAGATAATACTAGTCTACATTTGAAATTTGGTGGCTCTAGCTCTTTTAGTCTCTGGGATCTAGGACGGACATGGCTATATTGACTCGACTATTGATGCTGATCAAGAATATATATAGAAGCAAGCATCTCCGACCACATAAAGTATATACTATATATTCTTGACGACGAGCTGAGTTGATTTAGCCATGTCCGACCGTATGTTTCAATTGTATCTTCTTCGTCACTTTGAAAGCTATCTTTAGTACAAATACACTGCTCAAATATCGGAACCGGCCGAATCGGATGACTATAACATATAGCTGCCATGGAACCGATCAGTCGAAAAACTAGTTATAATGAGAACAACTTTTTTGTTTTCAATGGAATCGCCTCCAAACTTTCTACTTCTTATTTTACTATGATTTTCCATGATTTTACCAAGTTTGGTCGATATCGGACAACTATATAGTATAGCTATCATAAAAAAGTAGAGTCTGAAAAGTAGTCTTAGTGAAAAAAACTTTTTTGTTTTCAATGGAAATGTGCTCAAAATTGTCATTTAGTTATTTGATATGCTTTCACACAATTCTACAAAGTTTTGTCAAAATCTGATGACTTTAGCATATAGCTGTCTTAGGAATGATCGGTGGAAAAACGAGATTTAGTGAGAAAAACTTTTTTGTTTTTAATGGAAACGTCTCCAAACTCCGTATTAAATAGTTTTCTAAGTTTCTCCATGATTCTGCCAACTTTGGTCGAGTTCGGACATATATATAGTATAGCTGCCATAGAAAAGTAAGATTAGAAAAAGAGTCTTAGTAAGAAAAACTTTTTTGTTTTTAATGGAAACCTCTTTAAAATTGGCATATATTTATTTTATAAGCCTTTACACAATTCTTCAAAGTTTTGCCAAAATCGGATGACTATAGCATATAGCTGCCATGGGAATGATCGGTCGAAAAACAAGTTTTAGTGAGAAACACTTTTTTGTTTTCTACGGAAATGCCTCCAAACTTTGTATTTCTTAGTTTAATATGCTTTCCCATGATTTCACCAAGTTTGGTCAAAATCGGTCATCTATATAGTATAGCTGTCTTAGAAAAGTAAGGTTAGAAAAGTAGTCTCAGTGTGAAAAACTTGTTTGTTTTCAGTGGAAATGTCCTTCAAATTAGTTAAAAAAGGTGCTGCAAGGGTATACATACTAAGGCTGAACTGAAGTTAACTTTCTTATATTTTTAATACTTTATTTACTCAACCTCTCCCCGACTTGAGATCGAATTAGTTTCGTTATTTCTTTATAAGGTACGGGACTTTATATTGTATAGAACATTTTTAAGAATGCAGATATCTGAAAGAGAATTAATGGTTATCAAGATATCAACCGCAAGGGAATATATAAATAAATATATATAAACTCATAAAACCAGCACAACTTCTTAGTGCAATACTAAAGCCACCTTAAACCAACATTCTAGATTGTTTTCCATTATTTCAACAAATATTTGGTTCGAAGCAATTTCACAAAATGCGATTTTTTTGTTGTACTCCCACTCTTCGTTCTCCATTAACACCCAAACAACTAAATTACGTATACGCAGCGTGGCATGACAGCCAATCGAATTTTGTCTCAAAAAAACTAAAACAAAAACTACATATGCAGTTTCGCTTTATTGGCGCTACCAAAATAATGGAATTGTCAAAATACAAAATGGGGTTAAGTGCTCGTCGTGACGTCTTTGGCCTTTATTTTTTTGGCGACGCCCAACTGTCTCCCGTCTGAGTTTTGGCAAATTGCATAAAACTTATTCATTAGCAATTTGTGTAATTAAAGCAGCGTCCTTCAGCCCTAAAGCACCCACTCGAGCTGAGAGTCCACAAATTGGCGACGGTCTAGCTGGCGTCATATTCAACTTTTGACCCGACCGACACAAAATTTATGCATGTATGTATGTGCACAACAACTGACCAAATAGGCCCACTACTCAAACACCTTATCAAGCCTAATCAAGCAGATTAATGAGTCAAGAAAAAAAAACTTGAACTTGCCCAGCGTCGGAAATGACAACAAAACAATATAGCTGACCAGTCAGACGGTAGTTCAATTTGATACACTGAAGCCGAAATGTTTTTTATGCAAATGATGTTTTAACAATGACAGAACCAACAAGTACGAGGGACACACAAAGATGGCTTGAGCTAGGGTGAACGCCGGAGACGCTGTAAGCTGCTGTGGGACATGTGGTGAAGTAGTGGAATGCTTGACCTACGGAAGCTGTTCAAAGTTATTTGAACAGAGTTAGTAAATACCTCAAGATGGATTATTTTGATGCCACCACCAAACGGCAGAGTCACATGTATTAGTGTACATTTATCGGGTGTTCAGTTTGACCCTTGATGTGTAACATTTAGAATAATATGCAGAATTTCTTTACTGGGGAATTCATTCCATGTCAGCGCCTATCTTTAAAGCAGCGGTGGGCAACCGATAACCCTACTTTACCGCGTGTTGCGCACCTTTATGCGGCCTTAAAAGCAATGCAGAGCAATATACAACAACAATATATAGCCACAGAAATCTGCTGCTTAAGAACTCATACCTTCCGTTTGATTTTAGTGCCCACCGCTGCTTTAAATTGTTAGATTTTTTCTACTGGCCGTCGTTATCTTTTGAAAATGATGACAATAAAGGCCATTTCTGATTCTCTGCACTAATGAGGCTTTGTAGTTTAGCAAAAAGTGTCTTGAAGTGTCTTACATTTGTGAGTCATTCATTAAAATGTAATATAAGGTATCTTAACGTCTATTTTCATACTCAGCAAAATCTGTATTTACTTGCAATGCAATTTAGAGTCTTTGTAGCGCAATCTTAATAAGCAAAAACAAAATGTTAATCGAATGTCCAGAACCAACCTATAATTTCGGTAAGGAATTGGTTCAGATTTCAGGTTTTTGGAACCGATTCGGTTCAATACTGGCTTACAGCCCTGATAAGTGTGTAAGAACTTCTCGATAATCAAGCAAAAAAAGTATGAAGCATGAATAGTTCAACTTTTCAAGCACAACTTCTCCATAATCCCACTTTACAAGTACACTTACTTAAGCAATTGTAAAAGTAATTACATTTTTCCACTTTACATGTATGATCACTTAAGTAATTATCAAAGTATTCAAAGTAATACAGGCACAATTACTCAAGTAATTGTAGAAGTAATTACATTAATCCACTTTACATGCACAATTACTTAAGTATTTGTAAAAGTAATTACATTTTGATATATTGGGTTGAGTTATATTAGTTTAAAGTTAAGATTCATAAAAAAAAATTGCACAGAAGAAGGTTTTTTTCCATTATCTGTATAAAAATGATTATTGTAATGAAATGTAATTACGGAAAGTAATGATTACATTACAGCTATGCTAATTATTTAGTTTACTTAGCATAAAAAACTGAGTTTCCATTTGATGCTTAAGGAAATAGAGTCTTCCAAATTTCATTCAAGGCAAACAAACTTGATAAAGTATGAAAAAGCAGAGGGTTTCTTACGATCATCCACATCCAACTCTGTTTTTGATCCGAAACATGGTAACCAAAAAGTCGCAACCGAGATTAAGGAAAACTTAAAGAAAAGGGTTTCTCACAGTGAAAGGAATCCGGATTTCTCCTGTTCTCTGTTATTTTATCTTAGAAATTCTTTGAAGGTTAGAGAAATGGATTGATTTAGGTTGACCTTTCTAGAGCAAGCACATGTTTCTAAGGATCTTAAAAAGAACTGATAATGGAAAGACTAATCATATAAGTAAATCACTGCACTGAATGTTTCAAGCTAAAAGAAGATAATGTAAGAAATATAACTCATTTTTGGTCGAGGAATAATTTAGAATATAACCAAATAAGCTGATTTTTGCAAATTCATTTTGTTTTTAGTATTTTCGCATCTAAAGCTTATTTTGTGGTATTAAGCAAAGAGCAGATCAACCCCACAGCATACCCTACCACTTCGTGGACCGTTGTTGACCATCTAAAATTCTGGTTTCAGGCATATTTTGAAGCTCATAATTTCCGCAGACATTTAATGTAATTTTTGCTTTGTTTGTTTCTCCATTAGATTTGAACAATGCTCTCAAGATTTCATATAAATACGCCAGATTTGGTATGTGCCTATTATACTAGAGACTCAAGTGTACCAAGTAACATACAACAAAATGGTTAGTAGCTTTTTAGACTTAACTCTAACAGCAAACTAATCCCTGTTTGTTCTTTAGAAACTTCTTGTGGTTGCCTTTGCCTTGCTGGCCATTGCCCATGCCGATGTCTCACATCTGTCGGGCTACAATTATGCTCCCGCTCCGGCTCCTGCTCCGGCTCCAGCGCCAGTTAAAGTGGCTCCTGCCCCAGTCAACACTTACATTCCACCCGCAGCTCCTGCACCAGCTCCTGCTCCCGTGAAAGTGGCCCCTGCTCCAGTCAATCAGTACATTCCGCCCGCAGCTCCTGCTCCAGCTCCTGTGCATGTGGAGGCTCCCGCACCAGCTCCTGCACCTGTGGCTGTCAAAGCACCCGTCAATCAGTATATACCACCAGCTGCTCCCGCTCCAGCTCCCGTGAGAGTGGCTCCTGCTCCCGCACCTGCACCACAGCCCGTGCTTGAGCAGATCGAGCCCGTGGCTGCTGATGGTTATCGTTACAAGACCATTCGTCGTCGTGTGATTCGTCGTCGTTATTAGAAGAAGGATTCTCCACTTTTTGGAATAAAACTACGTTTTTAAGAATTTTTATTTAGCGTTTTTTACTTCTTTGAGGGTTAACTTTAAGGCTGTGCGAGTTGTTGATCTTTCTAACTCAGTTGAAGTTGAAAGAGCTTTCGTTAGGCTTACTCTTAGGCGAAGTCAAACTTGTTTTCCTTCATTAGGTGAGCTTATAGAAATCTACAATAACAAATTACACAGCTATGCTACAGAAGTCCCGGTGTATCAGTGGAAAAAGCAGCCCCACAGAGAAAATTTCCAAGTTTTGGTACACTTAGGGATAGTTATATTCAAAATAGTGCAATTTACTGTAGATATCGGTTCTTTCCATATATTCTTATACAGACTAGCAACATGTTGCAGAGTTCGGTGTAAAAAATATATGGTCACACTTGGAAAACTGAGATTAGTCTGGCAAATCAACTCAGCTGAGTCAAGTTAAGCATGTTTTTGGGTACAGCTCCGTTAAAATAGGTTATATAGACACATATATAACCACATATATCTTCTAGGTTTTCCTTTAAGTACTAAAATTTATTGCTTTAACAAAATCCTCTATCACATTAGTCAACAATTTGGATATCTTTGGAACTCTACGCCTTAGTTGCGATGACGGAAGACACGACGACGCACGGTCTTGTAGCGATAACCATCCTGGGCTGGCTGTTCAATCTCCTCGACAGCGGGTGGTATATAGGAGGGTGCTGGTGCGGGTGCGGGAGGAATATAAGTTTCCACTGGTGCCGGTGCGGGTGCGGGGGGAATGTAGGTGTTCTTGGGTGCTGGTGGTGGTGGTGGTGGTGGGGGTGGAATGTAGGCCTTGGCCGGAGCTGCTGGTGGTGGTATGTAGGTGTTCTTGGGTGCTGGTGGTGGTGGTGGTGGGGGTGGGGGAATATAGGAATTCTTGGGTGCTGCAGGTGGTGGTATGTAGGTGTTCTTGGGTGCCGGTGGTGGCGGCGGTATATAAGCCTTGGCCGGAGCTGCTGGTGCCGGCTGAGGATAATCATAGCCCGAAGCTAACTCCGACACATCCGCATAGACGCAGCCCACCAAGGCTAGGCAAATGATGAAGAATTTCTGTAAAAGTTTGAATAGAGCTTAGTCCTTTACTTGCCACCAATCCTGCCCATTAACCACCTACCATGTTGTTGGTTGTATCACAAACCGATTTGTGCTGCCGATCTGTGTACCAGTCTTGGGTTTTTATAGCTCATGCTCATTGTTTTGGTCTGTGGGTCAGCCGGAGCAATTAATTGCACGCTGCCCTCAGCTGCCATGTCGGAAGAGTTCGACCCAATGCCAAAGTGGTTTGGCTGCATTGAAAAATTGCTTTGCTTGGCTTTGCTTTGACTTTGGTTAGTTTTTTTTAATTAGATCAAAAACAAATACCTTTTGTTTTTTGAAGATTTCCATATGAATGTCGTGGTTTTGTGGCGAGCTCTTGATGTATGCTCGTGGGTCACACGCACAATTATCTTTTTCTTTGTGTTATTAATTTGAACCTTTTTGGTTGGCTTTTTATGTTGTTTCTTTTGGTTTTTGCTTTTCTAATGCTGATTTATGTTTGCCAAATTATCTATAATCCAAGCCTATGGCGTTGTTTCTGACTTATGATACAATCAATTTGTTGCCGATTGTAATGAATGCGGCAAGAAGTTCTCGGAACTTGTACATAAAATTAGCTTTAAATGTCTTAAAATTATGAATCGTTAATTTCATTTTGTAATTAATATTTTCAAGAATTTCTGTGAATCTATAATGCACCACGCCCTCTTCTTGGAGGGCGACAACTACAGGCTAATTAGGCTGAGCAGCAAGAAGCAGCATTCCAATAAGATATGTAGATCCTTTGAATTTTGAGTGATTTTGGATTGAATAGATTCCAGACATACTCAAGGAGCAAGGCTATAAGCCCAACATTTTGTTACGGATCTCCGGTTCACTGGTTCGATTCAAAATTTACCAATATTTAATAAGAATCAGGTTCCAGGTTTTTGGACAAGGATTTTAGTTAGAACCTTGGTTCAGTCCAAGCCTGACACAATATTAACAAAAACAAGAAAGAAAGTCAGTCAATCCCGACTAAAACATACTCTGTACCAGCGAAATTATACGCTCAGCTCATATTTTAATGCTGCAGTAGCAGTTGAAAGCAGCGCTACTACTGCGCTGCAGCAGCGAACAGTCTTTTGATCATAACTCGAAAACCGTTCATCCGATCTTCTCTATTCCTTTGGCGGATCGATAAGTTATCCTGATAACTAAATATGTCTAGAAGATACAAACAATCTATCTTCAAAACTGTGGGAGATATGACGTTTTTTCTAAATTGCGGTGGCGGGAGGGGGCGTGGCCAAAATTGAAAATAAACTTGATCTGCCAGCAGACATAAGAAGCATATGTCCCATACATGTCAAACCTCTAACTCTTACCATCTCTGAGATCTGTGCGTTCATATGGAAAGACAGAAGGACAGACAGTTTTTCTCACTAAGACTCCACTTTTCTATGACAGCTATATTATATAGATGTCCGATTTTGACCAAACTTGGTAGAATCATGAAAAAGCATAGCAAACTAAGAAATACAAAGTTTGGAGGGCTTTTTTTTTTAAATCAAAAAAGTTTTTCTCACTAAAACTAGTTTTTCAACTGATCATTCCTATGACAGCTATAACCTTTAGTCATCCGATTTTGACAAAACTTTGTAGAAATGTGTGAAAGTATATCAAATCAGTAAGTGTAAAATTAAGGGACATTTCCATAAAAAACAAAAAAGTTTTTCTCACTAAGACTACTTTTCAGACTCTACTTTTCTATGACAGCTATACCATTTAGATGTCCGAATTCGACCAAACTTAATGGAAACATGGGAAAGCATAGCAAACTAAGAAATACAAAGTTTGGAGGCGTTTGCATTGAAAACAAAAAAGTTTTTGTCACTAAGACCCCTTTTCAGAGTATACTTATCTATGACAACTATACTATATAGATGTCCGATTTCGACCAAACTTGGCAGAATCATGAAGAAGCATAGAAAACTTATACATACGGAGTTTGAAGGCGTTTCCTTTGAAATCAAAAAAGTTTTTCTCACTAAAACTAGTTTTTCGACCGATCGTTGCTATGACAACTATAAGCTATAGTCATCCCATCCGGCCGGTTCCGACAAATGTGCACCGTATTTGTACCAGAAGACTTCGTCCAAAGTTTGGTGAAGATGGAGGAGATAGCATATAAACAGACGTACAGATGGACATGGCTAAATCAAGAAGGCTGATCAAGAATATATGTACTTTGTGTGGTCGAAGAAGCTTCCTTCTATGCGTTACAAAAATCCTGATATAATACCCACTGCAAGGGTATAATACAGCAAAACATTCATTAAGGCACCAAATTATAATAGTGAATTTAATCCTATGTGCTCTAAATATCACTTTTGATCTAAAACCTACTTAAAACGTTTGGGAATCGGTTCGTTTTGAATTCTGTTTCAGTTTGTGTAACACATGGAAGTATTCAAAGTATAATTTACTGTGAAATAAGATATAGATAAGGAGCCTTTTTTCCTTTTTTGTTGACATTTATAATTCATAGAAAAGCAGCATCACTCCAATAGCCAATAGTCCAATCGTCGATTCTCCATGCCAGCAATGCTAAAACTGCTTGGGAATTTCAAAACAACTAAAGTGAAAAAATCACTCGAAAGTGGACACCTCTACCATAAAAACCGAAACTGTAAAGGCAGGTTCAAAGCAATACTCCGCAATGTGCTTGCTCTACTCTCACACATACCCTGTTTATATACAATAAAATTATCATGATAAATGCTCTTTAAAGTAGGCTATGCTTAATAATATTACTAATTCGGGAAAACAATGCCCTTATAGTTGGCTGACTACTAACTAATTTTGAATACCTTCAATTAGTCCGTCAATCTGGGTGAATGCAAAGTGTGAATTATGTATGACGCAGGCATAACTGACTCTCAATTCCTTATTTAAAAATGAGAGAGTTATTTGAGGATATGAAAATGGCATATTTTTAGGGGCATTTATCATGATATCAGTCTATTTTCCCTTACTGCCCTGTCAGCTAAGGCTGCCTTTAGACAGCTCAACACATGTTAGTTGTCTTAAAATAAGAATTTCTCTTCAATTTCATAACCGAACCATAATGGAATGCAGGACTACTAGATCATCATGTCTCTTGTATAGAGAAAGCTGTGTAAAGGCAGCCTAAAAGTACAAACTGAGAACGAATTAAGCTTGATTTTGAGAGCTGAATTCTTGAAGAGTTAAGAACGAATTGTTTTTTTGCAGAGCTCTTAAGCTCTGGGAGCATAAATTGTTCACAATTGCTTTTAGAGATAACTTACGGGAGTAAAAAGAGTAGAGATGGTGCAGCCTTTAACAAGACAGTCCCCCTCTGAGTTTCTAACCAAGATTGAGAGATATTCTTTTTACAATTGTGTTCAAAAAAATGTAATTTTTTGGGTGTTTTAAAGATCAGGCAGTGAACTGAGAGCGTAGCAGCTGGTTTAGTGAAATCGTGCCTGGATCTGTATATATTTGGACACTTCTGATGAAATGGAATCGGGTATCCCCTGATAAAAACAAGAAAGAAAGTCGGTCAAGCCCGACCAAAACACACTCTGTACCAAGAAAACTATGCGCTCAGCATAAATTTCGATGCTGCAGTAGCAGTTGAAAGCAGCGCTGCTACTGCGCTGCAGCAGCAAACAGTCTTTTGATCATAACTCGAAAACCGTTCATCCGGTCTCCTTAATTCCTTTGACGGATCGATAAGTTATACTGATAAATAAATATGTCCAAAAGGAACAAGCTATCTATCTTCAAAACTGTGGGGGATATGAGGTTTTTTCTAAATTGCTGTAAAGGGAGGGGGCGTGGCCAAAATTGAAAATAAACTTGATCTGCCTGCAGACATAGGAAGCATATGTCCCATACATGTCAAACCTCTAACTCTCTACCATCTCTGAGATCTGTGCGTTCATACGGACAGACAGACGGACATGACTCGGCTGTTGATGCTGATCAAGTATATATATACTTTATAGGGTCGGAGATGCTTCCTTCTGAATGTTACATACTTTTGCACAAACTTATAATACTCTATGTACAGAGTATAATAACTTGTTCTGACTTTAAAACCTATCCACTTCTACCCACCAATTCGGTAGGGACTCCCTGGAATTTGAACTTACTTCAAACTTTCTGCTGTTTACAATGACTTTAACCGCATTAGCAGGTCATCAATTCCCCAATCGATTTCAATCAGATTTCTCAATTTAATGTGGCCCATCCTAACCTCACCATTCCTGGGCCAATCTCTTCCACCCCTTGCGCTATGCGCACTCAATTTTTGGTGCTTCCACAAAGCCTAACCAAACCGCTCAAGGCCAAACACATGTCAACTCCCCCCCGCCCGACTCTATTGTGGGCAGTAAAAAAGGTCAAACCAACGACTAGACCAATTTGACTTGGCTGGCTACTCCTCGAGCGCAAACAAAATCCTCGATTACAAAATCAAACAGAAAGCGAACGAAAAAACAAAAAGGAGAAGAAAAAAAATAATGCAAAATGGGAAAATATGCGAATTCAATAAACTGACAGGACATGTGGTGGCGAGGTCCTAAGAGTCATTTGGCCAATTGCTGTTGACTTTGTGCAAAAGGCGAATTTCCTTGACAATATTTTGCACTCACTTTATGCTGATGACATGCAAGTGGCAAAATTATTTGTGCGCCAGGCGAATAATGAGCAAGGACGAGGACCAGGACGAGGACCAAAGCTCCAGACACAGCCAACGCTGCTTCCTCCTCCTTTGTCTTGACATGCGAGAAATTCCCCACGGAGTCTATCAACAGTTGATAAAGCAGAAGATGGCGGCGGCATTTCTTTTGCCTTTTTGGTATGTACATAAGTTTATTATTTTGAAGGTAATTGGATTTGTGTTGCAGTGCAGCAGCAGGACCAGTCCAGTGTCGCATATTCTGCGGCAAAATAATAAGAAAATATATAGATTTCGTTCGCCTCCGCCATGGCTGCTGTTGCTCCAACAGGACATTGAACTGACGGCGACAATCTCAACATATGCTCGATGCCGCTGGCCAGGGAGTCGCCGCCAATGGCCATTTGACCATTTGGCCATTTGGCCATTGTTTGCAGTCGTAATTGTTTTCCTAATGGATAAAGTCTATAAATTTCTGTGCACAACGCGCACAGCCAAATGCGAAATATGTCACGAATGTTAAGCGTTTTATAAACGACTTCGGGAACGGGGTGGGGGGTGGGGATGTCCAGGGAGTGGAGATTTATTGACGCCGCGTGGGATCTCTTGGCCCCCCCCCCCCAATGAAATGAGCTGACACATTTCCAGTTAAAATTTACTTAACTCCGATTTATTTTTCTTTGCAAAACACTTTGAGGTTGCTCAAAGTAAATGCCAGACTCTACTCATCTCCAACCATACCTTTCCGTTGACTCTCCAAGTGAATCTTTGTGTTGTGTTCTTTCAGCAAATATCACACTTGAGTGGGAAATAACAATAACAATTCATCTTCAACAAACTCCTACAACTTAGGCGCGATGACGGTAGACACGACGACGCACAGTCTTGTAGCGGTAACCATCCTGGGCGGGCTGTTCAATCTCCTCAAAGACTGGCTCCTCAGCCTGAACCGGTGCAGCGGGTGGTATGTAGGCAGGTGCGGGTGCTGCGGGTGGTATATAACTTTCCACCGGAGCTGGTGCGGGTGCGGGAGGAATATATGTTTCCACTGGTGCCGGAGCTGGTGCAGCTGGCTGTGGATAATCATAGCCCGAAGAGCTCAACTCGGAGACATCAGCCAAGGCGCAGGCCAGAAAGGCAACAGCAATGATCAGGAATTTCTGAAATAAGTCTCAAGTTAATAGGAGTACCTTGTCAAGATCTCTTCATTAACCTACCATAGTGATGGCTGGTTGTGCTACAGAAGTGGTGTGCTCTGACTGCTGGTCATCTGTATGGCTTTTATAGTTGACTCTTATCTTCCGCACCAAACGAGACAAATGACTTTGAACTTGATCGTCGTGGGTCGTGATCGATGCCTCCATGGCAAGCCGGAACCGGTTCGTTTCTACTTTTTTTTGATGCACAAACATTTGAAGATTGATGGAAATGTTGCTCACGTTTCATGTTTGGCCTCTTAATGCACTGTCCCATTGAGTTTAGAGGTCATCTTAGTTGTTTGGTCATTTGGGCGCAGCCCTTTAATGGATTTGCTTGTTGTTGGACATGGCTAACCACAACCTTGACTGGCGGCCCCCGCTTGGTATAAACCACCACACACCAAATGGTTTGATTAAAAACCAAAAATTTAATTTCTACCTTGTCTGTTGGGTATTTATGACTGAAAAGTAAGTGCAATTACCTGTGGCTGAAGGATTGGGGCAAAATGGGTCTGAGTAAGGGTGGGATTACAGTGGGATTGTAAGGATTTGATGTTAAGATAAAGTATTCTAATGAAGTTTTAAGGGCTTATTTCTATTATTTTGATTTTTTATACGAGAACTGTCTTAAAATTTGATGAAACCATCTCTATAAAGCTTCTGTTCTCTAAAGAAAGATGATTCATTCAAGAAAGTTGGTCAAGCCCAACTGTATTATAGAAAAGGGAAAGGGTTCTAGTCGTTCCAAGCTAAAGGATATCTCTATTAGACGAACTCAACTTTGAAAGTCATAGAAAAGAATTTCAGAAGGGGGAAAAGGTAAGAAGAGACACGAAGACAGGACATACGGTCGCCTGCATCTTAGCTCACACGACCACCAACCGCTCGCGTGAGTTAGTGAGCAAGTCATGGAAAAAACTGTAGACCCCGAAAGACCATAGTTTCCATACCATTGCAGAGGGTATACTAAAATTGTCAAGATGTTTGTAAAGCAAAGAAGGAAAGCATGTCCGACCACACAAAGTATATAGATTATTGATCAGCACGACGAGCTAAGTCGATTTAGCCCTGTCTATGCTATTTCCTTCCTCCGTTTAAAAGTTATTATCACCTAACTTGGCACAAAGTCTTTTAGTATATAGCTGTCATAGGAACGATCGGTCAAAAATCCAATTTTAGTGTAAAAAAACTTTTTTGTTTTCAATGGAAACGCCTTCAAACTTTGTATTTCTTAATTTGCTATGTTTTCACCTGATTTTATTAAGTTTGGTCGAAGTCGGACATCTATATAGTATAGCAGTCATAGATAAGTAGACTCTGAAAAGTGGTCTTAGTGAGAAAAAACTTTTTTTTTCTACGAAAACGCCGCCAAACTTTGAATTTCTTAGTTTGCTATGCTTTCCCATGATTTTACCAAGTTTGGTCGAAATCGGACATCTATAGAATATAGCTCCCATAGAAAAGTAGTGTGTGAAAAGTGGTCTTAGTGAGAAAAACTTTTTTGTTTTCAATGGGAATGTCCTTAAAGCTTACACTTACTGATTCTATATACTTTCACACAATTCTACAAAGTTGTGTCAAAATCGAATGACCATAGCATATAGCTGTAGTACGAATGATGGGTCGAAAAAGAAGTTCTATTGAGAAAAACTTTTTTGTTTTAAATGGAATCTACTTCAGACTTCTTACATTTTCGTTTGTTAGGCTTTTGCAGGATTCCAGCAAGTTTGCTCGAATTCGGACATCTATATAGTTTGGATCACATAGAAAAGTAAGGTCCCAAAAGTAGTCTTAGCTAGAAAAAAGTGATTCAAGGCATGCAAACTTCGGAAGAGCCGTAGTTAACTTATTTCTAGTTTTTTGATTGAAACAAATCATCACTAGAAAATGCACTTAGTGTTTTGTGGTACTTAATTGACAAAGTAATTGACATTTCACACTCAAATAACACGAAAACCAATTCCAAGAAGCTCCATGACCTTGCGTTTGCCAATTGCAGCATGTTATTCTAAGTGTGGCACAGGTTGGTCGTTGTGACACCGGTGCATTCGATAAGAACTAAGTGATATCGAACTTTTACAATCAAATTATGAAAGATCACAACAAAAACGTTGCCCGGAAGAGATCGAGAGAATATTGTCTGCAATTAGTGGCCTCAGATCTGTGACAGATCTGTTCTTACTTCGTGCATGATTCGTGACTTACGCTAAGTACTTAAGAAACTACGTGCCTAAATCGTGCCTAGGAAGATTTTTATTTCGTGAAGAGTTCACGAGGTGAACGAGTCCGAGCTGGAAATCAGCTTCAACCATCCCTAGAAAGGTTAAACAAAAGATGTTTACTTAAGTACGAAGGTAAATGGATAAACCCAAGAACAATCCTGCATGGGAACAGGTTCACAGTTAAACCAATACTCGGACTATCGGGCTTCAAGGGTATCCAAGGGATTATTCAACTTATATATTAATGATTTCTCAGATAATTTTCGTCAGTTTCGATGGCTTATTTGTCTTGAGCTTTCTAAAAATATACAGTTCTTTACGATTTTCAAAGTAAAAAACTAAAATATTGATCACATTTCAAAACTTTAGCTCTTCCTGCGTTTTGAGTGTACAGTTTTTCCCCAGACACTACCCACTGTTCCGTTCAGTTGTAAGTTTTGCCTGCTCCTTGATAATATTGCAAATAATTTTCTTTTTTTTATGTTGATTATTTTCCAACCCTCCTCCTTCTGCTCCTCCTAACATCACCTGGTGGCGGCCGTGGCGGACTACGTTCGCCGCCTTTACAACATTTTTATTAACTTCGTTTTCATTTGCTGGCTCGCCATTCACCGGCTCATCATATTTTAATGTGGATGGGATTCGCGTGGCTTTTTCTATGTTTCTCAAATTATTCTCAAGAGATTTGCAGTTCGTGATTTTATTGGTTTGTTTGCCGCCGCGTCGTCCGTGGGGCAGGGTTGGGTGGCGAATGCAACTTTATATTTTGTTAAATTGTCGGGCTGGTATCATTCATTACCGCTTCTAAGTCGCAGCTAAGTCCCTGGCCTAAGCCGATTTTAATTTCTCCTGCTTTGGGGCGGCGCACATAATTGAATTAGCCGGCAGGACAATGCCGTGCAGTCGGGGTGTTATCCTTGATAATTAATTTAGACGCCATTGTCCAGTGCACTTCAGACCTCCACGCCGAAATCCCTTGCCGTTTCACATCACGTGCGACATTCTCGGTGTTTTTTTTTCTCTCTTCTCTCTTTTTTTCCATAAATCGCCGGCACACACACACACGCACACACAAAGTAGTCCCAAGCAAGGACCAGTCGAAGCACCGTTTTATGGGAAAAAAATGAAGCGGCAGTTTTGACAACGCACGTCCTGCATCCAAGAGGTCATGTGGCCTGCATATGGAACTACAATAGACAGGTACAAGATGCACACGTAGCACGCGTTGGGGAAGCGTCAACGAACAACGGAATCACCTTTTTCGGAAGGGGCCACCAAATCGAGTTTACAGCTTACTCCGGTTGTAACCATAGCTGCCTGCCGGCATCCGAGTAACCAGCGACGACCATAATTAAATGTCAAAAATGATGCTACGTGCAGGGCAAGCGAAATCAGCTGCGAAACTATGTGAGAGGGCACGAAATATCAGGAAAGAATAAAACAAAAATGAATGCCAAAAGTCGTACACACGGAGACTTTCATATGTAAAGTAAAATATATGCGAAAATGGAGCTTACTCTAACCAATTGATAGTCGGTTGATCAAGTTAAACGCCAACTGCAACAACATAGAATTCGATTTTACATTTGTGTGCTGTTTGTGTGCAAAAGTTTGTTCGGCAGACTTCTTTAAAAGTAAGGTAAGGCTAAGTACGTCATGCTGATCAAGAATATATATATACTTTATGTGGTCGAAGAAGCTTTCTTCTTGGCGTTACAAACATCTAAACCATTTTAAGGTCATAAATAGAGGAACTTGGTTTAACTTTTCAGCAAACAATTGACATTGCGCAAGATCACTCATCTTAAGTTCTTGCACCAGCTGTATTTTACATATAATGGTATCATAATCTTCCATAATAAGACAAGCCCAGATGCAAGCTTCATTGACACCGACCGATACAGCAGCAATATTCTCCACGGTGCGTTCTCTCCGCACACGGAATGGTGGATTAAGGTCCAATTTAGTGAAACTGTTGCAAAATTAGGTAAAAATAGCTTAAATTGCCTATTTGCACGAATTTGGTTAATAAAATTCAATGATTTTCAAGCTCTTCTTCATTGTAAGTCTATTTATGGTGAAATGGTAAACCTTACTGAGCATTTTTGGCGTTGCCACATGTTAAGTATCACTCGTGGGAGTTCTAAAAATGTAAGCTACAAGACTAAATAGCATAAAAATCATACATCTTAGAGGTGGCTAGCCTTACTGAGCATTTTTGTCCTTGCCACATGTTACGTATTTCTCCTGAGAGTTCGAAAAATGTAAGCTATAGGACTAAATAGCATAAAAATCATATATTTTAGAGGTGGCAAACCTTACTGAGCATTTTTGTCCTTGCCACATGTTACGTATTACTCCTGAGAGTTCTAAAAATGTAAGCTATAAGACTAAATAGCATAAAAATCATATATTTTAGAGGTGGCAAACCTTACTGAGCATTTTTAGCATTGCCACATGTTACGTATCATTCCTGGAAGTTCTAAAAATGTAAGCTATAAGAGTAAATAGCATAAAAATCATACATCTTACAGGTGGCAAACCTTACTGAGCATTTTTGACCTTGCCACATGTTACATATTACTCCTGGAAGTTCAAAAAATTTAAACTATACAACTGAATAGCATAAAAATCATATATTTTAGAGGTGGCAAACCTTACTGAGCATTTTAAGCATTGACACATGTTACGTATTACTCCTGAGAGTTCTAAAAATGTAAGCTATAAGACTAAATAGCATAAAAATAATATATTTTAGATGTGGCAAACCTTACTGAGCATTTTTAGCATTGCCACATGTTACGAATCATTCCTGAAAGTTGCGAAAATATAAACTATACAACTAAATAGCATAAAAAGCATACATCTTAGAGGTGGCAAGCCTTACTAAGCATTTTTGGCGCTGCCACATGCTCCGAATCACGCCCGAAAGTTCATAGAATGTTAAATATTAAACCAAATAGCAAAAAAATCACACATTTGAGAGGTAACCTATATATGTATTTATTTTAAAAGTAATATTAAAGTTGCAATATCAATTTTTGTATTTTATTAAGGAGATATAATGGGTACATTCAGCAGAACTGATCACTGAAGTATTTGTAAGAAATTGTGATGTCATTTTGTAGTAAACTGATTCTAAGTGCGATTTTTTAGACTACTCTTAAGCAGGAATATAGATTTCTGACAATAGCTGTGTATCGATTAACCTTATATTAAGTTACCCTGAGATTAAGAGAGAGCCAAGAACTATATATTGT
Source organism: Lordiphosa fenestrarum (assembly GCA_035044985.1). Taxonomy (NCBI): domain Eukaryota; kingdom Metazoa; phylum Arthropoda; class Insecta; order Diptera; family Drosophilidae; genus Lordiphosa; species Lordiphosa fenestrarum. Next base: position 1,066,266 of record JAWNNO010000495.1, read on the forward strand.
TTGTTAAACCTCGTCAGTGATCAAGTAACTCTTATATTTACTTGAATTCAGGGCGTCAAATAAAGATATCTTATTACCAACTCAACAGATTTCCTGTTCCAGAAATTCCAGTTCATCACTTCAATATAGTTCCCCTCTCTGTAAATGCAATTTGTGCCAACTTTTTATAAACTTTGCTTGATATCAATTTATAATTTTCTATTATCAACAAAACCCATTTGTAATGACTTAATTTAGTGCAAAAAACTTTTGAAAAAAGAGAAAACTCTCTAAAAAAAATTGCTCTAAAAGTAATTTAACATTCGCCAAACATTTTTGAAACTCTCTTGAAAAAGTAGCAGGGAACTATTTAAAGTTTTCGCCTCCCTCCTCAATATGTATTGTACTTTTTATTGCCATTCTCTATTATTTGTTGCTGCGCTGCTCCGTTGTTGCATATGCGCTTGCATATTATGCCCCCAAGGCATAGGAATACCTCCCCAAACCAGACAACAACAACAGCAGGAGCAACGAGCGCTGGTTATGAAAAAGTACTTAACGTGCACAAAACTTATGTGCCAAGAGACGTTTCTTTTTTTTTCTTGCTTGCGCGTTGTAAACCCGGGCAAAAGTTACAACGACATGCCAATTTTTCAAAAGAGGGCTAGCTAGGCTAAAGTGTAGCAGTGTTCAGGCTCTTGGCAAGCTTATAAAATATTGCCAATACAAAGAGCAGGATGACGGGGTGGTGGGTGAGAGCAAACTTTTAGCAAACGCACAATGCAATTTTCCATAGTAGAAGTTTGTCTTTTACAAGATTTGCCCAAATTGATTCATTTAAATATGGTTTTATACACCACTCAGAATTCGTTCTACTCGTGTTACCGAGCGATCATCGAAGCGCTGCGCCCCACGAAAGGACACTGCACAAAACCTCACGCTGCCGAATAGAACGATTCAACTCATCAACGCGGGTGTATAAAGCTTTCAGTTAGTGTGAAAGTAAGTGAAGACTGACTACAGAAATGATCCTGTGAAGTATAGTCTTAATTTGACACTCGCCAACGAAGGCCTCTCCATGACCCAAACGCTAAGAGCAGTTGGGAATTGTAAGGCCCACATGGTGGCAAAATGAAGCAGATGCGGTGTCGGTTGTTTAGAATTGTACGAATGGGAATGTGTATACCGAACAGGGGGTGGAAATCCGTTCACTAATTGTGCGATCATAATTTTATGTATTTTTGTTAGGGCTAAAAATAATAATAAAATAAAAAAAAGAATTGCCACTTGGCAGCGGTGGGATTCGAACCCACGCCTCCGAGGAGACTGGTGCCTTAAACCAGCGCCTTAGACCGCTCGGCCACGCTACCATGCCTGGTTCTGTTGCCAAATGGCTTACAACAGACAAGGCCGTTTGCCTGCGCCGACAGCCAGGCGACAACACCTTGCCTTTATTTCTCCCTTTTCTTTCCATGCAGCGCAACGACGCATATAAATGCGCTCATTTTGGGTTGAAAAACAAAAAATGTCAATCAAGCGAAATCAATTTCTGCATTTAAAATGTTTATTATTTTCTGCATTTCTGCTTAGGACTGCTGGCTGTTTAGAAATGCGTTTAAAATTCAAATAGAAATGCGAATTTATGCGTGACAGCAGGATAAACGAGAATGCCGCTTCCTTTTACATGCCGTCGTACAGTGGGTAAAGAATATGTTGTGACATGTGGAAGAAAAATTCCAGTTTTTTAAATACATTTGCCATCGATAGATACTTTCTTTGAGCTTCTAAGCTTTTGTATGCTGCCTTAAGTATCTCAGAGCTAGTGTACTAAATAAGAGAGATATCTTGATGGTAAGCTAACCATTTTTTCGATTTCTATGCTACCATAAAAGTGTTTTGACAGTTGTAATGTGCTAGAGCTTAACAATTTTGTAATGAATCTTCAAATTTCCTTAAAGAAAATATTCAGCCTTCGTCTCAGTTCCACTTCCGCCAAAAAATTTTGTGATTTAGAGGCCAAGTTTAGAGCAAAACCGGTTTTAAAAAAAAGAATTCGTATGAAAGCGGAATTTTGCGCTGAATTCCGCTAGGCTTATAGATAAATGCGGACTAGTAATAACATTTCTCAATATTTTTTTGGTATAGTTACTTTATCAAATAATAATAAAAAGCGCTAAAGACTTATTCAGCATGCATGCCTGTTGAAAAACACGTTTAACAACGTCTTATACCATTCAGAACCAATAGGAAATAGTAATTTAGGCCCGTCCTCTAGGAATATATACCAGAGATAAGCAAATACTTCCCAAAAACTTTAAATTGTGTTCTGAACTGATGTTCTTAAGACAACTTTTCAATCGCTATACCAATATACTTTATTCTCACTGTAAGAACCCAGTCGGCCCAGAGAATGCCTACTTTTATACCTCTTTTTACTAGGAACAAGTCACTTGAAACTGTTTTTAATATGATAGAACTTAAAAACATGTATGAAATTGTTACTTCATTCTTTTTTTTTGTGCTTGGAAGGCTAAAAACCGCTTTAACACAAACCGTCCCTTCTCTGGATTGTGGTTTTGGCATGCTTATGCTAAAATACGTTTTCAAATACCACTTTTCACGTCCTGGAACTACTTCTTTAGTGGAAAAGAAGCCTTTCTATAATTTGGTTAAATACAGGACTTGGATATTTTTTTTAATCTGGTTGATAAAAAGAACAGACCGATCATCATCATATATGGAAATTTTTCCAACCGGTAATTCATTTTGTAAAAATCACCTTTTTATTGGATGAGCTTACACTAGTCTTATATATCTGGTGAGTTTTTCTGCATAGCCAAGCTCTATATCTTCATATTTTGAGAAAAAAGATTGGTTCTATTCTTTTTTTTTAAGGTTTTTTGATAGAATTTTTACCGCTGCATACTTATGGTTATAAGACAAGTGAAGAGACAGATTAAAAATGAAATCCCATCTTCCAAAAATTATATGAAATCCTCTAGCTAAAGCAATACATAATTAAAAATATAAAAAAAAATTTTGTTATCACACTAAGTACAAAATAAATTCGTTCTTGACCCACTGTATGCAACCGCAGCAACAATTTTGCAGCCATAAACTGAAGCCGGCGACGTCAGCGCTGCGGAATATCCGCAATGAAATTAGAAAATTGCCATAAAAATCTTTGCACGGGGCGAAGGCGACAACAGACATGGCAAAACAACAGACCAAGTCAGTCTGCGGTTGCCAAAAGGGTTTCGGTTGGGTTGCGGTTTCATTAAAATGCCAACGGGGAAGGCAAGCAAAATATTTACCACACACAAACACACGTGAATTTATATAGAAATTTTTAAAGGAAATAATTGTAAAATTGTTACATTTTGCCAGGCCAGGCCACAAACTCTACGGAAAATGCAAAAAAATCACGTACAACCTCGGCCAAGAGCAAGCGACCAGGTATAACCGTTAATGGAGTTAATTGTGGAAGATTATCTGGAATGTGTGGGTGGGCAGGGAGGCGTGAGAGGGGAATTCGTGTCCGAAACAAATTAAATTTCAAACAATTGACAAATTGAAATGCCTAAGAATGTTTGAACAAAAGGCGCATTCCAGGCGGAAAGTGGTAAATAATGAGAATGAATGAGTTGACAAAATAGTTTGCTGAATGAAGAAGCCTTTTGGCTTAATTGCTGGCTAAACAATGCGGAGACAGGAGAACAAGAATACAAAACAAATTGTTAAATGTGCTTTGGTCAGAGAATGCAAGGAAAAATATGGGCTTGTCTCTTGTAAGCCATTTGGCACCAGTCGCAGGCATGGTAGCGTGGCCGAGCGGTCTAAGGCGCTGGTTTAAGGCACCAGTCTCCTCGGAGGCGTGGGTTCGAATCCCACCGCTGCCAAGTGGCAACTTTTTTTTTATTTTATTATTATTTTAAGCCCTAACAAAAATACATAAAATTATGATCGCACAATTAGTGAACGGATTTCCACCCCCTGTTCGGTATACACATTCCCATTCGTACAATTCTAAACAACCGACACCGCATCTGATTCATTTTGCCACCATGTGGGCCTTACAATTCCCAACTGCTCTTAGCGTTTGGGTCATGGAGAGGCCTTCGTTGGCGAGTGTCAAATTAAGACTATACTTCACAGGATCATTTCTGTAGTCAGTCTTCACTTACTTTCACACTAACTGAAAGCTTTATACACCCGCGTTGATGAGTTGAATCGTTCTATTCGGCAGCGTGAGGTTTTGTGCAGTGTCCTTTCGTGGGGCGCAGCGCTTCGATGATCGCTCGGTAACACGAGTAGAACGAATTCTGAGTGGTGTATAAAACCATATTTAAATGAATCAATTTTGAAGAAAGGAAGGGGAAGTAGGTGGAAGTTGCACTTTTTGTGTTATTTTGTTGTAGAGCAATTAAAACTGCTCTCAAGTGGAGGCAAGCTTTTGCCGTTTGACGCTTGTTTGTAGCCAGTTTGAAGTGTTTTTTGTTGCACGTTGACATGGCCCAACCCCCCCCGCATTAGGGCAGAGATTTTACATTTTTGTTTCAAGTGCGATTCGTGCTCAAGACTCGGGGGGTGATAAAAGTGACGTTTTTTTAATGAAACTTGTGCTAATTGGGAACGGACAGCTTATCTAATTATTTGAAGCTGTTAGATTTTTGTTTGACCTGCCTTTTCTATATCAGCCGGACACGTACTCGAAATTTATTTAGGCAAATACTCACACACACACATTTGAAATGCGGTTGCCACCTCTCGTGCAAACACAGAAAAATATATACACAGATATAGCCGGCTAGGTATATTGACATCATCATTATCATCAAGGCTGGCGGGGGGCCAATCGATGCTCTGATGCTGTAATTGATGTCTTTGCGACATGCTTCCCAAAGTGTTTACGCTACGAGAATTACCCCCAAGAAGAGTGTGGGAGAGCATGTGTGTGTGTGGGGGCACGCCCACCGCCCAGTTGACAGGCTGCCAGTTTACGTGCACTTAATGAAATGTGCCCCAAAATGGAAGCACGTTCCCGGCATCTATTTAATGAGCACGGGCCAAGAGCACAGCACATACTTAGAGCGTTGAATTCATGAAATTTTTAAATGTCGCTAGGAAAATTCAATTTAATTTACAAATTTCATGTGCATTATTCAATGGCACTCACTCGTAACGCCCACTAAGCAGCTCAAAGTTAACGCTTCCCGGAAAAACTCCGTTTGTGGCTAAGAGCAACCGCAGCCGTGCGGGTGTGTGTGTGCGCAACGAAATGCGATTAAATGTGCGGAAAATACTCAACTTGCCACAAATGGGGTTAAAGGCAACGTCTTGTTTGCACACATGTGTCCTTTCTACCTTTGTCAGTGTGGGGGCCGGGGGGGAGCTTGTCCGAAAGGTGCAAAAATGCGTTAAACATAACATGCTAATTCCTAACGCCTGCAGCTTCAATCTTTCACCTGAACCCTACCCTAACTCCTACTCGAGGTGGCATGTGTGCAGTTACGAGCGTTAGGTGGGCCATTTCATGTTAAAATTTTATCTACTTTTCTCTCTATTTTCTTTTATTTTTTTGTTCGAAAACTTTTGTGGCTACAAACAAAAGCCAGAGGGGCCCTTTTGGGTACAAAAGGTTGCATTTTCTTGCACACTTTTCTATGCAATCGGAGGAAGGCTTCAGAGTTTTCACGGAAATTAAATGGAAGTGTATTCTATGGAGATGGAAACCGAAAGGCACCGAAAACGTACAATTAGACCCATTCTATACGGGATTTTGGGTCTACAGAAGCCTTCAAAATGGTTAATAGACTGACTGAACCAACTCCGCCGCGAAAAAAGTTCTGTTCAAAGAATCCCTAGTCAGTTTCTTAGATTTTATAACGTTTTTCAAACTAAGACTACTTTTGGGACCTCACTTTTATATGGCAGCTATACTATATAGATGTACGATTTCGACCAAAGTTGGTGTAATCCTGAAAAAGCCTAACAAACGAACATCTAAGAAATTTGGAGTCGATTCCATTTAAAACAAAAAAGTTTTTCTCAATAGACCTTCATTTTCAACTGATCATTTGTACTGCAGCTATATGCTATAGTCATCCGATTTTAACAAAACTTTGTAGAATTGTATGAAAGCATATCAAATAAATAAATGCTAATTTTGAGGACATTTCCATTGAAAACAAAAAAGTGTTTCTCACTAAGACTACTTTTTAGACTTCACTTATCTATGACAGCTATACTATATAGATGTCCGATTTCGACCAAACTTGGTAGAATCATGGGAAAGCAAAACAAACTAAGAAATATAGAGTTAAGGGGCGTTTCCATTGCAAACAAAAAAGTTTTTCTCACCAAAACTAGTTTTTCGACCGATCGTTCCTATGACAGCTATATGCTTCAGTCATACTATCCTGGCGGTTTCGAAAAATGTAAATCGTATTTGTACTTAAAGACTTGATGCAAAGTTTGGTGAAGAAAGCTTTTAAGACAGAGCTTTATTGAGCTTACAACCTGTATTTTATATTGATTAAGTCAAAAACAGGGCAATCCATTTTCCGAAACTTACTTATTGCTTCGCTGTCATTAAAAATATGTTAAATTATTTTGTCAAAAAATGTCTCAGAGATCTATAGTTCCAAGAACCAAAGCTTTAAGTTTTAGAAGTAAAAGAAACGGTCGAAACAATTAGCTTTAAAGGGTTAGAACTACCGGAACGAAGCTTGTTTTAGAATTTCGGAGCTCTTTGATCTCCAGATATTGAACTTAATGAGAACGTAGTTTATCGACTATATCGATTTAAAACAAAAAATCAATATAAATATATAATTTTTTTTAACAAAAAAAAGACTCTCCAAACTGAACCGATTCATTTGGTTCCCAGCGATAGCGCAGCCCTGACTTGCTTCAAAGCTTTTCACACACTCATAGAGTGAGCTTTTCTATGAAAAGCGCTCACCCTCTTCTTGGCTCTCTTCTCCTCACACACATGCCAAATAGCTAACAGAAGTAATCAGTAGTAGTCTTCAACATGGAGAGTCCCAAGAATGGTCTAAAAACCTTTAACTATAGACCGGCTCTACGCATTGGAGCGGTGGTATTGGTGGTCCATGCCGTTTTGTGGATCGGCTGGAATGTCACTCAACCCAAGGCAGATAGCAACAGTGCAGTCAACGCTCAACACGAACGTCTACGTGCTGCGATCGAGCAAAAATAATAATAATTAAGTGTGCTTGGAAAGTAAACACATACAAATGTATGTATGTATGTATGGCTGTGACGTATTAACCCGCTGATAAGAACACAAATCATATACAACAAGTTGTAGCAGCATTGTTGTTTTGTAAAAAAGCTCTTCTATGAATAAATTGTACTCATAAATAAATACTGTTTGTTTTGGGTTTTCCCTCGGTGTAATAGAATTTCTGGCAGGAGGCAGTTTTTATGACACATTCAGTGTTGACAGTTTAGCTATTTAGTTGCTAGATATAGGCCTTTTTAGAGTGGATGTGTTATGAGCTATAAAGAACCGTATTAAGCCGCACCGAACCGCTAAATTGTGCTCCAAAACCGAACCGAAAACCGCAGTTGCTTAAGGCTCGGCTCATTTCATTGACCAGTTTGATTTCGTAGCGACTATTTAAGCAGGATTGCAAGGCGGTTCCGCACCGAACCGTTAATTTCGATAATAAAGGGAACCACAAACTGAACCGGCGTCTTTTTGAAAACGCTGAACCGATCTAAAAACCATGTTAAAAACTGTTGGGTTGGGTTCAGTTCTCTGATGAGTCTCAGACTTGTAAATTAGGTAATTTTAATCGGTTTCCTAAAATAGTTTCATTTACATTTCTCCCCATTAAAAGGAACCGAATTGATCCCAAGTGATACCAAGTTGATGTAGCTTCTAAGAAAGACTTGTCAAGATGTGATTCCCTACATCTTCTGCAATTGCTCACAGACCTTTCCGTATACCTTTCATCAGGACTACATTACTGAGTTTTCCATTTGCTTTATGGAACGATATTCTTTATTATCTACAACATTTACCAATTGTATTCTAGAGCTATTCGGTGATTTCTAGGAAATCAGTTTCGAAAATGTGCGAAAAGTCATAGATTCACTTAAGAAATCATAATATATTCGAAATGGGAAACTTGGCCTTATAAAATATATCAAAAAATAGAGGAAAGCTTACGTCGGCTCAGTCGATATTTGTAGGCCCTTGCTGCACTTTTTTCTAACTAATTTGAAGGACATATCCACTGAAAAAAAAAAGTTTACTTTTCTGTCTCAACTTTTCTAAGAAAGCTATACTATATAGATGTCCGATTTCGACCAAACTTAGTGGAATCATGGAAAAGCATAGCAAACTAAGAACTACAAAGTTTAAAGGCGTTACCATTGAAAACAAAAAAGTTTTTCTCACTAAAACTAGTTTCTCAACCGATCATTCCTATGGCAGCCTTAACCTATAGTCATCCGATTTTGACAAAACTTTGAAGAATTATGTGAAAGCTTATAAAATAAAGTTATGCCAATTTTAAAGAGGTTTGCATTGAAAACAAAATAGTTTTTCTTACTAGGACTATTTTTCTAACCTTACTTTTCTATGGCAGCTGTACTATATAGATGTCCGACTTCGAACAAACTTGGCAGACTCACGGAGAAGCATAGAAAACTAGTAAGTACGGAGTTTGGAGACGTTTGCATTCAAAACAAAAAAGTTTTTCTTACCAAAACTAGTTTTTTGACCGATCGTTCCAATGGCAGCTATATGTTATAGTCAGCCGATCCGGCCGGTTCCGACAAATGTGCAGCGTATTTGTACCAGAAGACTTGGTGCAAAGTTTGGTGAGGATAGCTTTCAAACTGATGGAGGAGATAGACAGACGGACAGACAAGGCTAAATCAACTTAGCTTGTCATGCTGATCAAGAATATATAAATACTTTATGTGGTCGGGAATGCTTCCTTCTGTGCGTTACAAACATCTGAACAATTTTAATATACCCTCTGCAAGGGTATAACTACGAGTGAACCGCAGAGCTTAACCAAAACAGCGGCTCAGGTAGCTCCAAAATTCTTATAATGCATCAAAACGGGGGTTTTAATGATGTCAGAACCAAATCAGTCCAGCGCTTTGCATCCCTGATTTGTGTTCCTTAAAATTAATTTTCAAATTTGTATTCGAAAAGGTAAGCTTCGTTCTAGCATAATAAAGCTTTCCAACTACATCTTAAGGAACTCTAAAATGTGGGGTTCAAGAACAGTCCCAACTTTTTGTTAGATTTGCATCAATCTGCATTCTTTTCAAAGATGATTCAGATCGAATTGAGAGACCTAACCTTTGCTACAGTTACAACTGTTCCTAAACCTTTTTAGTTCAATGTTCAGTTGATTCTTTATAATGCACATATGTTTCAATTCCTGCAACTGAATCGGTAATCATTTATCTAGCTATAGGCATTTGTAAGACCCCTTCTTAGGCAAAAGTCAGTGTACAATCGAGATCAGAATCAAGGCAGAGACTCGGGCAGGCTAAAAACCTTTGATTGGGACTATATTATCACTTTTTAGTGCTGCTTGCTTAAATCAAGACCCCTCGGGAAAAACTTTACTAAACAATAACATTTAGAATATAATAGAACCAGGGGTAAAACTATCGAAAATCGATTATATTATGAATGAAAAGCGACTTATTTCGCGCCAACAGTTTCCTATACGATAGATAGAATAGAACCAGGGGTGAAACTATCAAAAATCGATTATATTATGAATGAAAAGCGACTTATTTCGAGGCAACAGTTTCCTATACGATAGATAGAATAGAACCAGGGGTAAAACTATCGAAAATCGATTATATTATGAATGAAAAGCGACTTATTTCGCGCCAACAGTTTCCTATACGATAGATAGAACAGAACCAGGGGAAAAACTATCGAAAATCGATTATTTCATGAATGAAAAGCGACTTATTTTGCGGCAACAGTTTCCTATACGATAGATAGAATAGAATTAGGGGTAAAACTATCGAAAATCGATGATATTATAAATGAAAAGCGACTTATTTCGCGGCAAAAGTTTCGTATACGATAGATAGAATAGAACCAGGGGTAAAACTATCGAAAATCGATGATATTATGAATGAAAAGCGACTTATTTCGCGGCAACAGTTTCCTATACGACAGATAGAATAGAATTAGGGGTAAAACTATCGAAAATCGATGATATTATGAATGAAAAGCGACTTATTTCGCGGCAACAGTTTCCTATACGACAGATAGAATAGAATTAGAGGTAAAACTATCGAAAATCGATTATATTATGAATGAAAAGCGACTTATTTCGCGGCAACAGTTTCCTATACGATAGTTCCTAACATGAGAATTGCAGGTACTGTCGGTCATATCTAAGAAAACGAAAATTATAGAAGAAATCCATTACTCAGAGCGCTAAATTGAGTCAGACTTTTGACTTTGTTTGTGTATCTGAGTGATAAACAATGCTCTGCCATTGGAAAAAAGCTGTTATCTGTTTTGCTTCCCCAATTGTTAATTGGCTTGCCCAACAGAATCTCAGACACGGTGTGAACGAACCAAGACCCAACACTCTCTCATCTCTAAGTAGTACCAACTCGCCCATAATAATACACCCCAGAAAGCTTCTGTCGATGCAAAGCTTTAACATTTGGACTGAGGGTTTCAGTATTGCGTCTGGTTTGGACAAGTCGTGAAGGCCACCAAATCCGAAGATGCCACCGGACCGCTTAAATCTGCTTTCCATACTGTTGGCTTTCTGGTCGGGGCTGGTGATAATGAGCTGTTGTTACCTGCAAAGTTGGCAGTGTGAGGCTTTTCCCACCCAGCAGCTCGTTCGACAACTGGAAATGCCCGCTCCGGCTCCGGCTCGTAATGCAAGTCCCACGGAAATGGATTTTGTGCTGCAAAGTGTCTTCGAGTTGCCGCCAAAGTGTAAGGAAGGATTCGAGCCGACGGGTCAATTCCAGAGATGTCGCAAACGGGCTTAAGTAAAACTCAATTGTAGCTTGCTTAAAGGAAATACTTAAAATATATAATTACTGAGTGAAAAATAAGGCCAACAGCTGTTGTATTCTATTCTACTTATGATTACTAATACGCGACGTGGACTAGGCCGGCTTGCGACAACGCCCAAGGAACATTTTCCAGCCTGGCCGGCAGGTGGTTGAACTTCTGTGATATTGCACGGGCCCAGCTGTGGCCGTGTCGTGTAGCCAGAGGAGGAGTGTTAGCGATATGAGTAGTTGATATAGGAACTTCATTTTGTGTTAGTTAGTCCCCCCCCTTAAGCTGGTACACTCTCAACAAAGTTTCACTTCAGACTAAAAATGTGGTCTACATGCGTAGCCCTTTTTATATGGACGACAAATACCAAGTGTAAACCCACAGAGATTAGCTGAGCAACTTATTAACTATGCCTTGGGGAAATAATTAAATGGAATTGTTTGTTATTTATGTATTCCCCTTGTTTTGTAGTTAGGTGACGCGACATTGTTATTTATTATATTGCACGTTTATGATGTCAGAGACCGGAAGCTTTGTACTTTCTTCAATTTCCAGTTATAATGACGCATAGTTTGTTGTGCTGTCGGCAGACATTTCCAGACAGCTGATAAGACAAGTAAACTTTGAGAAAAGTACAGTGAAAATTAAGCTTTTGCACAGTGAACACTTTTTTGCTAATAACTTGACTATCGTTCATCCAATTTTTACCAATGCTTTGGCATTGTCTAGAAGGTATGAAACTTCTATTTTTAAAACTGTGGAAGATATGATGATTTTTCCGAATAGCAGGGGCGGTAGGGGGCGTGGCAAAATATTAAAAATACACTTGATCTGCCTGCAAGTAAAAGAAGTTTGTGTCCCATACATGTCGAACCGTTTTTCTCTTAACAATCTCCAAATAACTCAATGGGTTTTCAGTTATTTCTGGACTTAGCAGTAAAGTCGGATAAAAATTTAAAGTACGAATTCTACAAAAAGCTTCCAACCGAAAAGGCTTGTATCAAGCTCGGTTCTGTATCAGAGACTCAAATAATTCCGACTATAGACGGAAATAAGTACGTATTCCAATGTCAAAAGAGCGAAAGATACCGAGAGAGAAGAATTCCTTCTAAACAGTACCCAATACCCCAGCAAACATTTTAGGAGATTTTTGTTCAAATTTGAGTCTTTTTCAAGATCTCGGTCGATTTTTGATTATAAATTATACTTAAGTCGGAAGAAAATGGTACCCTAGCTGCGACTCTTCTTGAAGAGTCGTTCTTCACCCGTTGTTCTAAACAGTTTGGAGTCAATTGCGAGACTTTTTACCCAGCAAGCATTTTATGAAACTTTTTATCACATTCGAGTCTTTTTCGAATTGTTGGTCTGTTTAAAATATACATAAATGTTACACAGCAAACATTTTATGTAATTTTTGTTCACATTCGAGTCTTTTTCGAGTCCTGAGGCTGATTGAAATAGTCATAGATGCGCTCGTCGGTAGAAAATGGTACCCTAGCCGCGTTTCTTCTTAAAGAGTCGCTATTAACCCGTTCTTCTGATCAGTTTCCAATCATTTTCGAGTCATTTGAGAGTCTTTTTTTCAGTCGTATTTTACTAAATCCCATTTTGAGTATACTTATGAGTCATTTTCGAGTCTCAATTAATCGCATATGATAGGCATCTCTTTTGGATCATCAAAAGGAGTCGAAAAAGACTTATCAAGGTGATTTTTATGAAAATGGTCTTAAAGATGTTGGGTGGGTTACCTGTGTCGGCAGAAAATGGTACCCTAGACGCCATTCTGTATGAAGAGTCGTTTTGAGCCCATTCTTCTGATCAGTTTGGAGTAATTTATGAATCTTTTTCGAGTTGTTTTTCAGTAGATCACATTTTAAGCATCTGCTGAATCAATTTGGAGTCTCTTTTTAATCGCCTAAGATCCCCATATATTTTTAAACAGCAAAAGTGCTCGAAAGACTCATTCGGGTGATTTTTGTCAAAATGATCTTCAGAATGTTGGATGGGTAGAGTCGCATTTCAATGAATCACATTTGGAAAATTTGGATGAGTCATTTTTGAGTCTTCTTTTAAAAGCACTTGATATTTATTTTTCTTTTTAAACACCACAAGATCTCGAAAAAGACTCATCGCTTGGTGATCATAAATGATACAGCTGAGCTGCTATAGAGCGAACATCAAGGGGATAAAAATGAACTAAGTTATATAGAAAATTCGAAAATTGTTCGAATATTGATCATAATTGCAGTGTTTTGGAAATGAATTCGCTATAAAGAAAACTTCATTCTACCGAAGTTTGTATTAGAGAAGTTCGACTGTACTTTTGTCGGAAGAAAATGGTACCCTAAGATTGAGTCTTCTTGGAGAATCGTTTTTAACCCGATCTTCTGATAGATTTTAACTCATTTTCGAGTCGAGTCACATTTGAGTATATGTTTGAGGTGTTTTCGGGTTACTCAGAAGACTGGAACACATTGATTTAAGCATTTCCGACACCATAAACTATATATATGCTTGATTTGGGCCGACTGTCTCTTTCTGCGCAAACTAGTCTCTCAGGTTTGAAGGTATCGAGCAAGTTTTCTATTTACTGAATTCTATAAAATATTTTGGAAGCGACTGAATGGGTTGACTATATCATATAGCTGTCATAGGAACTATTGCAAAATGGGTCTTAGTGAGAAAATCTTATTAGTTTTTGAAAGTTAACTAACTTATTTACAATTTGAAAATAACTTAACAGTTTTATAGATAGATAGATTTATCGTTATCAGAATTATTTATCAAATAGTTAAGATGGGAAAATGAGTAATGAGCAAAAGAATGTTCGCTGCAGCAGCGCTACTTGCAGCTACAGCATCAAAATGTATACTGTGCATACACTTTCTTCTAAACTTAATATATTTTGGTACAGTGTTAATTACAGTTGGCTTGAACGATTTGCTTTCTCGTTTTAGTTTGGATTCGCCTTTAAAAGCTTACTTAATTTAAGATTTGTAGTATGGAAACTACAGTTTTTTTTTTGTATAAGAGTGATCACAGATCAAGTGATCATTTAATTGTAGACAATTTATTGAAACCAAACTTTGCGCATTAACCAATAATTTCATATTTTCATTATAACCAACCATCTCCCCTAGGCACTCTTGCGACATCTTCCTGCCATCAACTCTGTGCCTGATTTGCAGATGGGAACTGTTTCAAATAGACCACGTTCGCCCACCAGATCAGGCCTAGCCTCTTCGGCCTCTGACTTGGGATCTCTAGATCCCTGATGGACAGTTGGTGACAAAAAGTTTTGGGTGCTAAATATATCCTGTATGGCATCGTCTGTGGACTTGCTGACATCGGGACGAGGCTGGAAGGTACGCGGCTGATCGGAACTGGCAGAGCCAAGGTCTTGCTCTGGAGCTGGTCGTGGTGGCTGGAAACCTGTTACAGGGCGCGGCTGGAAGGTAGGCGAGGCGCTGGGTTGTGGGATACCAACTCCGGATTGATAGTTATCTTCTGTATCCTGTCCTGGACGTGGCTGAAGTGGATTAGATGAGCTGCCTGGCTGTCCTTGGCTAAAGTTGTCTTGGTTTTGGTCTGGACGTGGTTGAAAGGTGACACCAGAGCCGCTGGGTTGCTGGAAACTAACTCCGCTACCTGATTGCTCTCGGCTGTTACCGCCTTGGCCTTCAACTGGACGTGGTTGATAGGTGACACCAGAGTCGCTGGGTTGCTGGAAACCACCTCCGGATTGTAGTGGTCCTCTGTTGACACCGCCTTGGCCTTCAACTGGACGTGGTTGAAAGGTGACACCGGAGCCGCTGGGTGTCTGGAAACCATAGTTTTCCTCGGAGTTTTGTCCTGGTCGTGGCTGCAGGGGATTTGAAGCGCTACCTGGTGGTCCTCGGTTGAAACCACCTTGGCCCTCAACTGGGCGAGGTTGAAAGCTACCGCCTGAGAGTCCACCACCAGATTGATAGTTATCTTCGCGACTAGCTGAGTTGCCTGGTTGTCCTCTATTGAAACCACCTTGATCTTGCCCTGGGCGACTGGGAAAGGCTTCACCGGAGCCGCTGGGTTGCTGGAAACCAAATCTGCCCTCACTTGAACCGGGACGATTCTGATGGAAGCCACCCGAACCTCTGCCAGGCTGATAGTTTTCATTAGAATCTTGTCCTAAGCCTGGCTGATATCCAAATCCATGATTACCATGCACTGGTCGTGGCTGAAATCCGCCATGTGTTCTAGGTCCATGAGCATAACCATAAGATCCCTGACCTGGAAACTGCACAGGGTAGCCTCCGGCTGGTGGGAAACCTCTGACATGATTCGGTGTGGGGTTAAAGTGGCCACCCGGGTAGCCATTCTGTGGATGATGGCCATGATGATGACCATATGCCTGCCTGTAATTAACCAAGTTGGACTTGAAACAACACTTTGAAGCTGCGTTTGTATTATTCACTTACCCAAATGGTGGTCCGCCCACGCCTCCCCTTGGTGTTTCCACATAGAAGCGATTTTCCGGCCAGGCCCTAGTGAACTGTGCACCTAGTAGACCTATCAATAGCACCGATAACAGCCTCGAAAACATTTCCGACGCGCACGTATAACACAAAAAAGTTCCTCCTGCTGCTGCTGCTGCTTTGACTATTCAAATGAAACTGTCCACATCTGACGGATTCAATGATTATATAGCCATCAATATGACAAAAATATTTGTGTGCGTGAAGTGATAAGAGCTGAGACTGAGTTGAGGTACATGAGCTGGGGTATATAAGAAGTACATCAAGTGCATCTACTGATTCATTTTGGATTACACAATCGAAGAATACGTAAAGCTGGGAATTTTGTGATTTTTTGTTTGTTGCTAAAACTTTGAAGTGATCATCTAACTACCTTTTAACATCTACTAATCATCTACTCATTCAACGTTTCTTAGGCCGATTTGCGACAACGATTCGCTCGCAGCTCGAATCCCTTTTTGCAT
Source organism: Lordiphosa fenestrarum (assembly GCA_035044985.1). NCBI lineage: Eukaryota > Metazoa > Arthropoda > Insecta > Diptera > Drosophilidae > Lordiphosa > Lordiphosa fenestrarum. Next base: position 1,082,270 of record JAWNNO010000495.1, read on the forward strand.
TTGGGTAAAGTTTCCGTCAGTATGCGATTATCAATAGTGGGTAGCTCTGTGGTTTCCAGATCCCACCCCAGTTCTTCCGTTTCACTGGAGTTACTCTGCGGCGATTCTGTGGTGGTACAGTTGTATGCTATCTTCCAAGCTGCATAAGGCACCTCGTCCGGTTCTTTGGGAAACACAATGCGATCGTTGATACTCAAACGCGATCTGGCCACTATACCACTAAAACTCCAAGCCACTAGAATTACTACAGACAGACAACAATATCTGGCTATTTCCATGGTGAGAGATGAAAACGCGTTTGTCCGCTTCAAGCAAGCTTTTGATACTGCGACACTAGGAACAGATCATTAAGATAAACTGCGGCACTGCGGATTGTAAAGCTTTGCTAGAGTCAACAAAAAGCTTTAGCAGCTGTTGATGATACCAAAAAAAAAGATCAACAAAATATACAAAAATCAAAAAACAATTATGAAGATGGGGGCTCTCTGATCAACTGATTTATACCCTGTATGGTTTAGGAATTTATATTGTCATTTTTTCAAGCCTTTAAACTGTTCTAGAGTCAAAAGCTCATAAAAAAAGTAAGGTCCCTCGAGCCGGATGCCAAACTTGACAGTCTAAATCTTTCGATTTTTAGTATATTTTTAAGGGAAAAGAGCGAGGAAAGTTAACTTTGGCTTGGTCGAAGTTTGTATAACCTTTCAGGGCATGTTTTTCTAATTAAAACTACTTTTTTGAGCATATTTTTCTATGGGAGCTTTAATATATAGCTGTCCGATTTCCAGCAAACTTAGTGGAATCATGGAAAAGACTAACAAACAAACATATAAGCAATTTGGAGTCATTACCATTTAAAACAAACAAGTTTTTCTCAATAAAACCTCTTTTTCCACCCATTATTCGTACTGCAGCTATATGCTATAGTCATCCGATTTTGACAAAACTTTGTAGAATTGTGTGAAAGTAAATCAAATCAGTAAATGCCAATTTTAAGCACATTTCCATTGAAAACAAAAAAGGTTTTTCTCACTAGGACTACTTTTCAGACTCTACTTTTCTATGACAGCTATACCATATAGATGTCCGATTTGGATCAAACTTAGTGGAACCATGGAAAAACATTGCAAACTAAGAAATACAAAGTTTGAAGGCGTTTCCTTAGAAAACAAAAAAGTTTTTCCTACTAAAACTAGTATTTCGACCGATCGTTCCTATGACAGCTATATGCTATAGTCATCTGATCCGGCCGGTTTCGACAAATGTGCAGCGTATATGTACTAAGAGAATTCTTGCAAAGTTTGGTGAAGATAGCTATGAAACTGAGGAAGGAAATAGCTTAGAAACAGACGGACATGGCTCTATCTACTCAGCTCTTCGTGCCGATCAGGAATATATATACTTTATATGGTCGGAGATGCTTTCTTCTAAGCGTTACAAGCATTCCTCCAATTTTATAAGACTCTCTGCAAGGGTATAAGAAAGATTTGTTCGCGTTAGATTCAGCATAATTTGACGATCGCTCATAGACATCCGTCGTACAGCCCTGATTAAGCATCCAAATACATATTTTTATTTACAAACATCCAAAATAAACTGCGTGAAGAACGTTGTGCTTCTTGTAATATTCAATGATACAGCTCTGTTCGTTTGTTGGTCTATTGATTCATGGTGAAATGGCAAACCTTACTGAGCATTTTTGGCGTTGCCACGTTTTAGGTGTTTAAAAATAGAATACCCAGAAGCCAAATAGCATAAAAATCGCCATGTATAATAGTTTTTGTAGTAGAATTTGCTTGGTCTGGTCTAGAAATCAAAACCTCGACTGCACTGAAGACAAATGTGATGTTATATCATAGCACTGTACTATGTTTCAGATGCTACTTATACTTTTTCGGCTTCGCTTTCTAACAAATGAACATGCGATCTCAAAATGGAATAAAAGTGAGAGCATATAGAACTGATTTTTCATCTTCTTGATCAGAGTAAGTTTTGGGATACTGAAGATAAGTAATGATAAGAGTTTAAAAGGCTTGGAACAAGTTTAAAAGGTTGGAAATGGATAGAATATCCTCTATATTTAGGTTTAATTTACTTTATTATACCAAAAAGACTTATATTGATTGTGCTATTCACTCTCTTTACTGAGTATTCCAAACTTTGGAAAACTATCAAGTAGTTCCTATTTCAACCGATTCTGTGCTCAATTTTCACTTACAAACCTGGTGGCTTGCTCTATCTGAATACCATATCTTGCTGCTTTAGAAAAATGTAGCTTCTGCTTCCTTCTGCCTGATATACCCCTGTTACTTGTGCAGTCACCCGTATACAAAAAGTCAAGTCAAGTTTTGTTTATTTTTCTGGGAACAACTTTATTGACATTGTTTTTTTAGGCCTCTTTGCGGCAATGTTCGTTGATTAACTTATATCCCTCCATGCATTTGGGCAGCGTTTCGAGTGTGATACGTGGTCCGATTTCCATAATCTTGGTCTCTGTGGTGGTTTCTGTTTCTGCCAATTCGGTAAGATTCCATATTCTTGTCACATTTTCCACAGCTGGTCGAAAGACAATCATCTTCTCTTCACTCAATTTGCTGGTTTGATTCTTTGTAGAATTTGTCGACTTCTCCTCTAGAGTTATTTTAGTCTCAGGCTTGTCTTTCACATTGATTTTAGTCACATTCTCGACGGGCTCTAAGCTCAACCTGACTGCAGTCTTGGGTAAATCAGTTGCATTCCGTTTATCTCCATCCGGAAACACGATGCGATCATCAAGCATTCGTCGTGTTTCGCCGCCTGAGTGAACCAGCAAGATGAGCAACAACACAAACGGATCAGTTAAGGGAAACCTTAATTTAATTGCCATTATTTAGTTTCGTTTTGGTTATTTTGTTTGCAAAAAAAAAAAACAACAACAAAACCAACACACACACACACGTTCACCCTCGGCAGTTTCGCGTTGAAGACTGAGATCTGAGACCAAGGCAAATCTCAGGCCGGAGAATTCAGAGTCAAGTTGCTCCCGGCCTGAACGCGGTACTACAATACAATGTTTGTGTGTACAGCAAAGTAGTTGGCAATTGTGTGAACCGGGCGATAAGGTGAGCATGAAATAAAATATATATAAAAAAAAAAGCTTACATAATTAAAGTTTACAATGCATTAAAATAAATGGCTAGCCGTGTTGATTGAAAGGCATGATTGAGCTTAGCTTAGAACTGCAGTTGTCTGGCAGTTGACGTCAAGAAATGGCATAAATCTGCATTTAGTTGTGGATAAATGCCACACAGCAGCTTAAGGAATGCCGGAATAGTGGATAGGTCAGGTTTTGAATTTGATTAGAGGGCACTGAAAAAAGTGTCGCTGTAGTAGAACTATAATTACCTCACACCCAACTCGGTCACAGCTAATTATACTCTGTACCGTAGGTACATAGAGTATTATAAGTTTGTGCAAAAGTATGTAACATCCAGAAGGAAACATCTCCGACCCCATAAAGTATATATATTCTTGATCAGCATCAACAGCCGAGTCGATATAGCCATGTCCGTCTGTCCGTCTGTCTGTCCGTATGAACGCACAGATCTCAGAGATGGTAAGAGATAGAGGTTTGACGAGTATGGGACATATGCTTCTTCTGTCTGCAGGCAGATCAAGTTTATTTTCAATTTTGGCCACGCCCCCTCCCGCCCCCGCAATTTAGAAAAAACGTCATATCTCCCACAGTTTTGAAGATAGATGGCTTGTTCCTTCTGGACATATTTAGTTATTAGAATAACTTATCGATCCGCCAAAGGAATGAAGAAGATCGGATGAACGGTTTTCGAGTTATGATCAAAAGACAAAATTTCTTGGTACAGAATATGTTATAGTCGGGCTTGACCGACTTTCTTTCTTGTTTTAAAACGAGAAAGCTAAGCTAACTTCGTCTGTGCTGAAGTTTTTATACCCTTGCAAGTGCTTGGTTAAATATTTTCAAAAAATACTCTTTTTTTCCATGTTCCGACCGATCCTTTGTATGGGAGCTATATGATATAGTCAACCGATTTGGCCAAAAATTTGTAGAATTAGGTAAAAACATGTAAAACAAAGAAATACAAAATTGCAGGATGCTGCCAATAAAAACAAAAAAGTTTTTCTAACTTAGACTGTTTTTTAGACCTATCTTTTGTATGGCAGCTATAACATATAGTTGTGCGATTTTCATCAAACTTGGTAGAATTATAAAAAAGCATAGAAAACTTCTAAATACAAAGTTTGAAGACGTTTCCATTGTAAAGAAAAAAAGTTTTCATACAAAAACTAGTTTTTCGACCGATTGTTCCTATGGAAGCTATGAGATATAGTCATTCCTTCCGGTCGGTTTCGACATGTTAGTAGTGTTTAGTAAAGAGAAGACTCTGTGCAAAATTTCAGCTCGATAGCTTTAAAACAGAAACAGAAAGACAGACAAAAAGACGGACGGACAAAACTGAATCGACTGAATCGAACCCTGATCAAGAATATATATAGTTTATGGAGTCGGAAATGAATATTTCTATGCGTTGCAAACTTCTGGACACAATTATAGTAACCTTTGCAAGGGTTATTAAACGCTACAGTCGCCTTCACTGGGGGCTTAACGATGAGTTTTCAAACGGGGACCTTTTGAAAAACTATCGATGGTTATCCAACACAATCCATAGTTTTGTATAGTTTATAGTAGACGACATTATTCTTAAGACTTTACATTAGAGATTTCTGGTACACCCCCGCCATTAGCTTATTTTTGAGCTCATATACTGTAACGGGTATATCTTTGCTTTAAAAAATCGCAGAAATATTTGGGAAAATTAATTTGAAAGCTAAGAAGCAAAAGTGATGCAAACCGCTTGGCAATGAGAACTGAATCGGTTCAGTGGTTAATACAGTTCTCGAACCGCGGTTTCGGTTCGATTCAGTGGTTCACTCTTAATTTATGACAAATTTAATGGAGGGCTCTTTCAGTTTTCGAAAACTGTGGTTTCTAAAATATATTGTATATTTAATAATATAACTTAAAAACATTTCTTGGTCAAAGGATTATAGTTCCTCTATATTCCAAGTTTTACTCAGCAAGGCTAAGCGAGCTTAATTTAAAGAAAGTCTCAAAAGGTCACCAAATGTTTACTTTTCCCTACACAGAAAAAAAATATCCATTGATCTGAAAATCATCCAAAGGATATAAAAAATGGAGCATCCTTTGATTTTTCAGCTCCGTTGGATGATTAAAAGGATATTTAAGACATATGCTTCCCAAATAGATGTAGATAAACAATATTATGGCTGAAACTGTTTCTCAAATCCTAAGTTATCTGCTAAACTTCTACAACTTGGATTTGTAATGCAAACGGTTACTCGAAAATCGACTCGGAATACGGAACAGATCCCCTATGGTTAAGGATTAGATGTGCGGGATTAGCTGGTGTGCTGTTCAGAGGGGTCATAAATGAATCACTTTCACTTGCAAAGTACTTAAAAGAGTACATAAAGCTGCAATTAGTAGCAGTTTTTGTCAGGATCTTGTAACACAAAGTCTATCTAGTACCAGGCACTTCACAGCCCACCGCCGCACCTCAGCATATTGTAACACAACGTCTATCTAGTACCAGGCCCGTCACAGCCCACCGCCGCACCTCATCAAGGAGGCATTGGCATAGGCACAAGTAGCAGAACTTACCATGATCTTCTAACACAACGTCTAGGTGAAGCGATTTGGAATTATTCTGCAAAGAGAAAGTTATAATGGTTTTAAATAATTTTCAAGAATTGCGGATATTGTACAGGCAGATCAAGAATACTTTCAATTTGTGACAAGCCCTCTCTCGCCCTCTCTTTTTGGAATAAACTGCATAACTCCCTGAGATTTAAAGATAGTTGGTTTGCAATTTCTATGCATATTTAGCTAACAGCATTATTTATTGCTACGCCGATAAACAGCACTTCCTAACACAAACTTTAGAAGGAATAGAGTGTATTAAAGTCTGCCTTGAACGACTTTCTTACTCATTTTTTGTAGGCAAAACATTTTACTTTATGATTCTGGAAGTCATATAATTTGAACTTAACGTGAAGGGGCTTGTAAGGAAAGATAATAAATTGTGTATTTTTTAGTCTAAAACATCAGCTCAAGTTAAGTTGTTGACGATAATAAATATTCCAACGTAATAGCTAATACGTGGATGTTTTTTTTTATAGTTTTTTGTGAATATTTATAATGTTTAGGTGAGACTTAAATTATATTTTGTAAATTTTGGCTTTTATTGCCTTGACATTTTAAGGCTTTTGTCATACTGTACAAAGTGTTCAGTGTGCTCAGAGCATTCTTTAAAGATGAGACTAAGTTTTAAAAAGTTATTGTCAATGCTGGACAGAGGGTATAAATTATTTAATAAAAGTATGAGCAGATTCAAGATACTTTTCGGCAGGTTCCCGCAGGTCTTTACGCTCGAAAACCTGGTACCACACCCAGCTTATCATCGACAAATGCGTCTGGTGTTACTTGAAGTGAACCCACTTATGGAATTTGGAATAGAACCATGAAATAGAAATCCATACAGCGGATAAGGTAATGTTAAGCAATCTTGATGTTACAGAAAACCATCAGAAGTATGACTATATAATAAAAAGAGAATACGAGGCTATGTAGAAATAGCAAAGTAAAGTGTAAAAAAACTGAACTTATTGGAAAATACGAATGTATGGGACAAAAATCTAACAAAGCCAACTAAGAAATACAAATTTTGGAGGCATTTCCATTGAAAACAAACAAGTTTTTCTCACTAAAACTAGTTATTCAAACGATCTTTTGTACTGCAGCTATATGCTATAGTCAACCGATTTTGACAAAACTTTGTAGAATGGTGTGAAAACTTATCAAATAAATTAATGCCATAAATTAAGCACATTTCCATTAAAAACAAAAAAGTTTTTCTCACTAAGACTACTTTTCAGGCTCTACTTGTCTATGACAGCTATACTATATAGATGTCCGATTTCGACAAACTTGGCGGAATCATGGAAAAGCATAGCAAACTAAGAAATACAAAGTTTGGAGGCATTTCTGTTGAAAACAAAAAAGTTTTTCTCACTAAAACTAGTTTCTCGACCGATCATTCCTTTGGCAGCTATAACCTATAGTCCTCCGATTGTGACAAAACCTTAAAGAATTGTGTGAAAGCTTATAAAATAAATATATGCCAATTTTAAAGAGGTTTACATTGAAAACAAAGAAGTTTTTCCTACTAAGACTAGTTTTCTAACCTTACTTTTCTATGGCAGCTGTACTATATAGATGTCCGATTGCGACCACACTTGACAGAATCATGTAGCAGCATAGAAAACTAGTAAATACGGAGTTTGGAGACGTTTGCATGAAAAACCAAAAAGTTGTTCTCACTAGAACTAGTTTTTCGACCGATTGTTCCTATGGCAGCTATATGTTATAGTCATCCGATAAGGCCGGTTCTGAAAAATGTGCAGCGTATTTGTGCCAGAAGACTTCGTGCAAAGTTTGGAAGCTATAGCTTTAAAACTGACGCAGGAGATAGCCTAGAAACAGACGGACAGACTTGCTGATCAAGAATATATATACTTTATGTGATCGGAAATGCTTCCTTCCTTTTACAGTTTCAATATACCCTCTGGAAGGGTATAAAAATAACCAAAAGTGGCCATTCTTTGTATAGTTTATGGAAGGAATTAATGGCCGTGTTCAGCAGAAGGATTGATCGCTGAGCAGGTATCAGAAAAAAGAGATACATTGAATAGTTTCTGCTGATAAAAGTTATACAAGAAATAGCAATATCACTTAAAACTAGCGTACTATTTCCTCGATATGTCCATTTCACTGTAGTTGACCAAAAAGATGATTGAAAATCTGTAACTGTTCAGGAAGCCAGTTGGTCTGCTGAAGGCGGCCAACACTTTCGAACTGTGGCCTTAACATACTTTAGCCCAAGTAAGCAACCTCCCCCCCCATCACCATTCCTAAAACGACATTTACTTTCACTTTGCGAAAATATTTCCAGCTTAACCGCCGGAATGATTAGATGATGGAATTTATAGGCATCACATTCTCTTGGCCACTTAACCTCATTCTCGGTCGGCGCTTTTATGAAGTAACCTGAGTCTGAGTTGCTAATAAATGTCAGCAATTTGGGCTAATAATTTTGACAATTCTATTGTCAACCACCAAAGCAACGAACCCACCCCCCTGCATCACCCAACGTAGCTTTGGCATAATTTTCGCGAGGGAAACAAAAATTTGAAACATAAAAATGTCATTTTAAGTGGCATCATTTTTAAAAAGACGTGGGGAGTCTGGGTTAAATACGGGAAACCTTTTTGCGAGCAGCATAATAAAAGTACATTAAAATAATGCCTCTTTAGGTCACAGGCAGCTGATGATGCAGGAAGGCCTCGAACCGCCTCGTATTGTCATTTATTTACGAGCCAGCCAACTCAATAGGGAATGCAGACTGGAAAAAAAACACCTCTTTAATTGAAATGGCGCTTCCGAGCACCACTCCCCAGCAGCAGTGCCTGTTAATCAGTGGCAACTTTCGGAAAAGTAATCAGCAAATATTTGCATTTTTCCTGATTTACGCAAAACATATTTTCCCCTGTTGTTGTGGTTTTCTCGGGCGTTTTCTTCATTTTCATAAAAGCAAAGATTTTGCCATTGATTGTTCCGCCATTGTCTGAGCTCTGAGTAAGCAAATATTGGCAGGCAAAAAGTCAAATAGTAGACAAGGCAGACACAATACAAGTTTTCTCTTATCTTTCGCATAATCACATCAGCCTTCAAGTGAAGAGCGACTTTATAAGGTGAGAACTGCTTTCAAATATTGTGTCCAACAGTTGAAATGCAAAGTCATAATTAACAATGAAAGAAATGAATTGAATTCAGTTGAAGTTCAATTGTCGTTGGCAACACTCGCTATGGCTTACTGGTGGCTCATCCTACTGCTGCTCTGTTTCAACTATGCGGAATTGAGGGCCATTGATAGCGAAATTGTGGAGGCTGTGATGGGAAATTCAAATGAAACTAAGATAAATGATGTGATTATGATGGACTTACCCAAATGGAGGGGCAATAGTTCCTTGCTAGTGAAGCCTTACAACATATTGGAAGTTAACTGTCCTCAGGGCTATGTGCTGGCCAATAAACATTGCCATAAGAGAGTAAGGTGAAGGATTTGATATAATAAATGTGTGTTTTGTGGAACTTGAAAGGGTGTTTTGTGTTTGAGGGAAAGGAAACCTTGGAAAGGTTCTCGCTCACAGTTAGATAGCGACTAATATGGTTGGAACTGAGGCTGGGAAGATTCCTTTGGAACTGATTTAACTTTTTCAGCTTGGACTGCCCCAAAAAAAACCATACCAGACTGACTCCTTTGTACCTTTCTACAACTTTTACAAGACCAGCAGAAACTTAATCACTTTTTAAGTGAAGCCTTTTACTACCTCCGAGAGCATACCACAGAATTTGTTGAGTTGACCGCATACATAATTTTCCACCGCAACCGCAATGGCCTTTGCCCACACTCTACTCCGCCTTCACTCTCGGGATGTGCAGCCATTGTGTGCCATTAGTTAGAAGTCCATTAACGAAAAATGCATACACAGCCGCTAGACACATGTCAATGGACGCTTCAGGAACGTGTGCTACGTGAAGGAGACACATCATTTAGAGGTAGCAGCTGCATTGATGTCCAGCAGACGCCTCCCCCCACTCTGTCATCTCTGTTGGCGTATTAATTCCTGACGTTGCCACATAAAATATGGCTACACTTAGGCTGGGACAAAACTCCTAGCGCTTCGCTGAATGAGTTAATTAAGCGCCTCACGGCCAAAAGCATAATTTAAAGTCATTTATCAGTGATGTTGGTCGGCGGCAAAATGTAAATTGGCTTAGAGCTCCCATACCAAAGGCTGGCCAAAACATGGACAGCTCCATTATTACGGGCAGTGTATGTTGAATAGAGAGAGGGGGCCCAAAGGATAGACAGCCGGACACTTGTCGCAGACACTCATTTAGCGCTCCTCACCGGTGGATGTCTTTTGGACTTGCCAGTTGGTTGGTTTTGGGGGTAAAACGACGCAGCACAGGCGCGACATATCCTGATAAGAGTTCAAATGGTGCATGAATCTAGAAAGAGCCAAGGTTCGTTAGAAATCCAAGTCAAATAAAGCATCCAAGTATCAATCACCCTCCAAGTCCGGGTATCGAAGCATAACAGGAACCAATCAGATCACATTTCACCAACCAGATTATAGAGAATAATACCAATCCTTACTGGAGCTAGCTGGAGGCACATAAGCCAAATGTCACAGTGGACAAATGGTTAACCGTTAGTTAGTTAGTTTACTTTATCTTTTTATATGTGTAATTGAGTGTAAAAATGTGTATAACTAAAACAAGCACAAACTTGAGCACAGCGTCAGTTGGTTAAAAAGCATTATCGATAGCTAGGTATCTATCGATCAAAAAAATGGCGAAGTTATCGAAATCACTATTGAGATCACAACTCTGAGGCAAAACTAAGTAGTTCTTGAAATGGATAAGCACCAAATTGATGAACAGGTGCATAAGCAGGACTTGCGGGACGTGCATTTTTGTTAGATGGGCAGCACTCCTAGATTTCCCCCATGAACAGATACAACCATATATCAGAATGTTAAATTTTTCCTATTTTTTTTTAATTATCAGCTTCTCTTTGATTATGAGCACCTCTTGGAGACCTCAGTAAAACATTCAAATTCCGAACCGGAGTAATATATCAAACGATATTTCAAATTTCGCACGGTATCAGAGTACTTCTGCATCATTATCCTTAGAAATTAAACCATTACGAAGCAGTTAATAAAGGTAACTATTTTCATGCACTTATAAAGTTATTTGTATAAGAATGGTTTTTAAAAATAGATAAAATTAATGAAATTAAATGTATTAAATGAAAATTTATAAAAATAATGTAGAATGTGATTTCGTTATCACGATCACTAGTCCATCTCTAGCCTGCGGCAGCTACTGAAGTTATCGATAAGTACCAAAATGCAAGCTTGATTTTAACGGCGCTTCCACCATTTTTTTTTTTACTTACTTTCGTTGTGCTGCTTGGTTTTGTATTATTAAATTTGTTTATAATTAAGCAAGACTTAACACGAGTGGCACTAACAGAAATTTCGCTGGCTTCTTGGAGTATGAGTTGGGAAGTTGGAATCTAATCCAAGAAGCTGGCTAGTGATGTAAATGACGCTGGCGCAATTGGTGTGGATGTTGAACGTAAGCGTCCTCAAAAGAATGGAGCAATCGCCCCATGATCGAGATTAAAGTGTAAACACACACGGCCTAAACATAAGATCACATATATAGACAGCCGGATATGTGATACCTGGGTATGTAGCCTTGGATCATGAAATGGAGAAACTGTGGATAAATTCATTATCCTTTATCAGAGATGTTGGAGATGCCGATTGGCTCCCATACCAAAGCCCAGCAAAAACAAGGACGGCTCCATTATTACGTGCAGTGTTTATTACAGAAAGAGAGCAGGCTACTGCCGCTGGCCCAAAGGATTGTCCAGCCAGGGATAGACAGCCGGACACTTGTCGCAGACACTCATGTAGCGCTCCTCACCGGTGGATATCTTTTGGACATGGCACTGAACCGCTTGGCAGCTGGTTTTGGGTAAAACGGGACAGCTCTTGAAGGGTTTACCCAGCACAGGCTTCCTTACATACTCCAGCATGCGTGAAATACTGGTCAAGTAAACATCCGGATAGGTGTTCAAATGGTGCATGAATCTAGAAAGAGCCAAGATTCGTCAGAAACCCACAATCATCATAATGTTGCTTACTTCTTGAAAGCGGCAAAGTGATGACGTCCCCTTGAGAACCAAGCTGCATGCAGATACATGCCAAACGGAGCACGACTTCCCTCGTAGTGCCGATTGAAATTCTCCAACATCCACTCAAACAAGGCATCCACTTCATCCGCAGGCGGATACACACAAGCATCAATCATCGAACAGCTATAGCCCTCCAAGTCTGTCCAAGTTACCATGGGATTTACCCAAACACCGGGTATGGAAGCATCTGGACAGGGGCCAATCTGACAATCCTGCACCGACATGTAATCCAAGGTATAAGGCCACATGGCTGGATCCTTGAACTTTTGGGTAGGCCAAGAGCTATCGTAGCTCAAACCCAAACGCTTGGCCGCCTCGAAAGTGTTGTTGCCCGAGATTTGCAGGAAGGGCAAACGCATACCCTGAACACTCTTCGCATCCACCTTGGCAAAGGTTTCGAGCATCTGCAGTTGAGCACCAAACTCACGCTCAATAGTGTCCACATCCGCTGTACGCCAATAGTCAGTACCATCTCCATGGGTGACCGAATGCAGAGCGATTTCATGACCCGCATTGTACAAAGTATTCACACGTACATAGTCCGTGTATTCATGAGACAAAAAGAAGGTGCCAGCGGCTGGGCAGCCATCGGGATTGGTCAGTTGATTGAAGAGCACCTCGTATTGGGCATAGTTGACGGCGTTGATGGCATCGTCGAAGGTGATGGTGACGAACTAAGGAGGTAAATATAATATAGAATATCTGAAATCCTCTGTACTCCATTTGGAATTGCCTTTAGTACGGATATCTCGGATTTTGGTTGTATGTTTAGTAGTATTAACTCCGAGAAGACCTTACAGACTACCTGTTCCCAGCTTTTGTGTTATTAGCACCCTGTCCTACTCACTTTGAACAAGTTATCCCAGTTCTTTTACCTGTGGAATCTCCTTTTCGCTGCCCTGGAACTTGGGACGCGGCAGAGTCGCATCCGAGCAGCGACATTCCGGCAGTTTACACTTGCTGGCCTTGCACGACTCGGCCTTTGGCAACTCTTCGGTTATCTTCTGCTTGTTCTTGATCTTCTTGGACTTGGTCTTTGCCTCGCTGACCAATATGATGGCCAAAATTAGGCCAACTAAAAGCAATGTAGAGTATTTCATGCTGCTCCCAACACTCAATTCTTCTCGCTACCAACTTGCTGGGGATTTTATAACCTTTGCAAAGGCAGAGCTCTATCTTATCAATATATTTTGCCAAAAAAGAACCCATGTTTGACTTGGTTTGGCCATTAATTTGGGCTCGCCTATGTGTGTGTTTTTGGCTGCAGGTGGAGGGAAACACTGATAATTTCGGGAACAAACTTTCAATTATGTAAGCCCTAGAAGGAGAAAAGTTGCCTCATTAGCATAACCCAAGAACAGTGGCTTTTGCCACTTAAGTGGAAAACTTTTCCACACTTTCCGAGATCACAATCATCGAAAGGGAACAACTGCAGTACCAAATTATGACTTGAAATCGTAAACAAGTGCTTCAGAAAAGTTTCGACGACGACAGGAACTCTTAAAACAATGCTGAAAGTCTCAGCCCCGCAACAGCGCACCCCCACCGCAGGCCTCCCTTTGAACCGAGCGGCCAATCACAATTGTGAAATCCTTATACAAGTCAAGCAGGCAGATTGAAAAATCTTTAAGCTTGCTGCTGCAACATGGGTACATGCGATGCAACGATGCGATTTTCTCGGCAAGCTTTAGCCGACTGACACCCGGGGTAAACGCCTCCCATTTGATTTGGTCACGTTCCGGGGCGTTCCCAGTTACCCCGGTAGGTGGCCAACCAACAGCGAGTACATGTCGCTTCGGCTGTAGGCGGCAAGGCGGCAGGCTGGGGCCACACAGGCATCGGCTCCGCTCCGCTCCGTTCGGCTGGTTGTAGGGGGCCGGGCATGTTGCAACATGTTTGAGTGAGTTTGAAGCTGGGCGGGCTGCTGCTCCTTGCCGCGTATTACATCATGTCCTGCTGTCAAATAGTGAGTGTGTCGCAGAGGTTTATTGAAATTTGATTGACAAGCTGAAGCCCGAATGAAGATGAATCTGAAATGGAATCAAAGGAAAGGGCAGGATATATATGTTTATGCAAAAATTACCCACTAAGTAGTTTGCGTGAGGCGTCAAAGCGTAAAATCAAAGGCCGAACTGCTCACGTGGCGCCTTGCAATATGCAAATTGAGTCTCATATGCATGGCTTTAGATTTCCCCAGGCGACAAATTCTCACGCACGTCTAAGCACTACCCACGAAACTATGGGCAGGCACAGGAGGAGGGTGGGCCAGAGACTTGTCTTTGGTGGTGGTGGGTTTGCCAATTTTCGCGATAATCACACGACTAATTTGCATAGCACCAATCTGCTGTAATCAAATTAGGCAAAAAACAAACCAAATTAGGTAACAGCCAGGGCAGGTTGTCAGTTATCCGCCAGGCTGTTCAGAATGGTTGAAATATAAAGGGGAAATATGATAGATTTGACTGATTTTTTAATGCAACAGTCAACCATTACTGCTTCTGGCAGGTGTACACACATGTATGGCAGTAAATGACACCCTAAGGCTTACTTTGAACGCCTTTTTTGTGCTGGAGTTCTTTAAAAATCGATGATTTTGAGCATTACCCAGGCTTCTGTGTCAAAAAATCGTAAGTAAACTGAAATAAGCTACTTCTCTTAGATGTATATGCTCTGATATCTCATAGGCGAAACTCACTGACTGACTGTTTTTCAACACAAAACCTAACCCGCTTAACTTAAAGATTAAAGACTCCAGATAAAAACGCCAGGAAAAGTCTGTATCAGGTAAACTTTTCAAAAGTTAATGTTATGGCATTGAACTAGCATTAATGGACTTGAATCCTAGAGATTACCGCTTGAGCCGAAGTTTAATAAGTAGAAAAGAATTAGTAGAGTAAGGTGCAAGGTCTGTGTATCTATGATCCTAGAAATTGCAGGTACTATTTTTATTGAAATGCATTTTACGGGCTTAGTTTAGCAATTCGCAGAAATAAAATCACTTGTATACTGGATCTGTGGTAGGGCGAACCCTAATTCGAGCGAAAGTAAGTTCTGTGTCACCCCTGATAGTGCCAGGGATGACACCAGCCTATAAGAGCCGGCCGCATTTCGTTGTCGCTTTGCGTAAAAGGCATTGCATTGTGTTAAGAGGCTTCCTGTTTTCTTGTGGCTCTTCACAATTAATCAAAACATTTGTTGTTGTGCGTCGAATGATTTGGTTTGCATCGGGACAGTCTCTAACTGGTTTTATCCTTCGATTTCTTGAGGTTGTTGTTCGTTGCTTCAAAATTCGTTTCTCCATTTGTTTAAGCTCCATTTACACGACCTGATCGCTCAGCTGAGTTTTCGTATGTTAGCTGTCAGCTCGTGTAAACAAGCGTCTGAGTAGCCAACTGATTTACTCAGCTGAGTAATCAGGCGAACTAGAACCGGTTCTAATTGACCTGACCACTCAGCTGAGTGGGTATAGGGTTGCCTGATTGAAGTGTGCGTGCGTTGCCCCTTCCTGGCTTTCGATATACATTTCTTATCGGTTTTTGGCTATCGGTTTGGTTTTTTGTTCATGTCAAATCACAATGTTCAAATGAACTAGATAGGTTTTATGAACCAATGGTTCTGACTGACTCTACTGAGCTACTCAGGCATGTGTAAACGCTGAAATGAGTTGCTCACCTGAGTTGCTCAGTTGACGAAAACTCAGCTGAGCGATCAGGTCGTGTAAATTGAGCTTTAGTTGATTACGTGGCCGTAAGGTGGCCGTGGGCACCTCTTTATATAACTATTCATATTTAAAAGAAGGCTACAACCCTTCCAATTTCTACAGAAGTTTGGGTCGAAAGTTTTGAACCGTTCCTAAGGTTTAAGGTTCGTTTCTCGGACTAGTTTCAAAACTCTACGAACCTAAGGTTTTGTTTTAACGCATCGTCTTATGTTAGAGTCTTGAATTTACTAATTTTGTCTTCTATTCTTTTCTCGGAAGAACTTTTACCAATCGTTTTGGTTAGCAAATGATCTAAGAAAGATTATATTTCAGCATCACAAGTGAATTTCTTGATGTTCAGAGGATTTTAGGACCTTTTCTTTAAGTACAACACTTGTATACAACCAAACTGAGATAATATCAATCAAACTTAAGGCTGGCTGATACCGAACTGAATGTGCTAGGATCGATTCGGAACCGGCTGGCAGCCTGGCAAAGTATTATTCCTTGATATTTGATTTTGTTTAGGAAAGAGGTAGCAAAGAAACCTTATAGATGCTTTGGTCATTTGAAAAACAGTCAACTCTACTTTAAAAAAGATATTACATTAAAAATGCTTTGTCTATTGTGGTCTTGTCTATAACAAAAGTATCTGCCGAAAGACCAAACTAACTAGAGGAAAAAAGATATAAAACAAGAAAGAAAGTCGGTCAAGCCCGACTATAACATACTCTGTACCAAGAAATTTTGTCTTTTGATCATAACTCGAAAACCGTTCATCCGATCTTCTTCATTCCTTTGGCGGATCGATAAGTTATTCTAATAACTAAATATGTCCAGAAGGAACAAGCCATCTATCTTCAAAACTGTGGGAGATATGACGTTTTTTCTAAATTGCGGGGGCGGGAGGGGGCGTGGCCAAAATTGAAAATAAACTTGATCTGCCTGCAGACATAAGAAGCATATGTCTCATACACGTCAATCCTGTATCTATTACCATCTCTGAGATCTGTGCGTTCATACGGACGGACGGACGGACGGACGGACGGACAGACGGACATGGCTATATCGACTCGGCTGTTGATGCTGATCAAGAATATATATACTTTTTTTTTTTTTTTATGTACCTTCGGTACAGAGTATAAATATCTATTAGAAGATTTTCCTTATCCATTTGGACTGTATATGTCTTAAATATCCTTTTAATCATCCAAAAGAGCTAAAAATCATTCAAAGAATATGATAAATGATCATCATTTGGATGATTTTCAGCTCCGTTGGATGATAAAGCACATTTTTTCTGTATACAAGATAGCGCAGCCCAAGGTGCTTAATTATCGAACCCCTGGGCTGAAAACATTCAGAAAACAGCGATAGACAGACGTTATCAATAGAAGTTACGTACTGAGCCGGGCAATCAAAAAGCGACCCTGTCGTTTCTGCGCTCTTTAGCTATATTTTTGTGCCCACCGCTGGATTGACACCCCTGGTCCAGGGTATCTACCTCGTCGAGTTAGTCCAATCCTCTCACCGGTTTCATTGCACTTGGAAACGGGCGACAATTACCTGGCGAGTTAATTACCTCATCCGCTGCTGCGGATGGTTTGAACTAATCCAGTGAGCAGCTGCATTACAAATAATTAAAAAGTAGCCAACGACAAGCCCTCAGAGGGTTAAGACGCCACCCTGGCTCAGCTTAAAGACATTTCGTTTGCTTGGCCTTCGCCTCGCCCCAAGTTCCCTTTGCGTTTAGTTCCGTTTTTTTTTTTGTTTTTTGCTGATTTATGCGCTTATCACGCAAGCGTCGCCATTTTTATGGCCCGTCTCAGTCTGGCGTCGTTTAGTTGCCGACCATAAATGTCCTGAATGTCCTGGAACGCACACAAATTTGCCATTTTAATGCTGCTTGGGCGTTTTTCAATTTTGCAATACCTGCTTGGCGCTTGCCGCACGGGCTTAGGCTTCGACAGTTTTTCATTACGCACAAATCCTTCGGGCATACATGGCGGGGTCCTGGCTGTCTTGACTTAAAGTCTAAAGTTTAGCGGCTTATCTGGCCACTTCTTTAAGAATGGCATATGCATGTGTTTACTGCTGCTGGCAAAGTGACATTATGCAAGTTATGCAGCTATCTAAATTACCCAGAGACATCCGGCATGACAGCCCAAAAAACGGATAAACAGGAAGAGCCCAAAGCGTACAGCAAGAGTGCACTTGGAAAAAAGATGGAGAAGAGTGTGGAATGCCATCCCACTCAGCCTAGCCCACGGACAGCACCTTTTCTCTCAGTGCAGCTGTGGCTGTTGCTCCTTAGACGTCGCATCGTCTGTGTGAGTCTGTTGCACTATTTTCTAAGTTTTTGCTTCTTTTTTTTTATTTTTATTTCATTTGCACTGCGACAGGAAGGAAATGTAAGCACTCTGTACGAGACACAAGATGTGTGTGTGTTTTGGGAGTGGCGGCGTCGGAGGTTGGGAGGGGAAGTGCTTTTGGCACGCGCATAAAAGATAAGTTAATGCATCGCCAGAGTCGCCAATTAATGAGAGTTGTCGCGGCACGTGTTAACATTTGGCCAAGTGTCACGTATTTGGCTTGTAAGCAAACATGTTTGTGCACCAAAATTCCACTCCAGCTAACGCCTCAGCTCCGTGTTAAGCAGCATTTGCAGTCTAGTGACCACCGGCACAATCATCTGCAGTCCCAAATGCTGCTCCAAGGTGATGTCAATCTCCTCCCTTAAAGCCTCCTCCAGTTGCGGCGATATGTTGCGCTTCTCTACCATCTCCACTTTGGGTATGTGCAGGGGATAATTTCGCGGACAGGTGAATACTAGTTGCAAGGCAAAGCCCACACTCTCGCCATCCTCATAGTTGAGCGTGGAGAGGGGCACCTTCAGCTGTAGCTGCGGACTACGCTTCAGGACCAAATAGGCCAGACCCAGATAGTGCATGGCGCGTACTTCGTTCTCCTGCAGATCTGCATAGAATTTGGCCACACGCTCGCAGTCCCAGTCCATGTCCAAAGTTTACAAAAGATTTGGATTTTCCGATTTCAAAGTTGATCTGTTTATTACTTTTTTTTTTTTAGGTCTGTTTAACCGAAATTTTTTTCTAAATGAAATGCATTTTCGAATTTTTGAAGGGTAGTAGAGTGTTTGCTAGATCAGAGTGCTATGCTGTCTATATAGCTAGGCTAATAAGCTTGCTGATATAAGCACAATCGTTAAGGAAATTGCTCAGAAATATGTCTCGCTATTTTAAAAGATTAGATCTAAGGAAATTCAATTTCGATATTCTTAAAAAGTCCCATTTTGAAAAATAATATATCAAATATATGGCTAGAAGTTTAAGGAAGAAGAAACTTCAGGTAAATTTAAGTATATTCCTGAATTTTCAACTTAAAAAGGGGTCTGAAAGGGTTAGGATTCGGTGGAATTAAGTTTGAAAAGAAAACCTTTCCTAACAGATTGAAACATTATGGTTAAAACGCGTTTTAAGGATTGAGACGCAGATTTAAGTGCGAGTCGGCACTTTATACTTAAGAAACGTTTCAAGTCTCTTACATTTGAGATTGCTTTACCTTAAAAAGTCCTGAAAAAATAACTTTACCACAGAGATTTAAGTAAAATGCGGGGCGTTGTACTTAAATACAACTTTTTAGAGTTAAGATTCGGCTGAATTAAGTGCGATCCTAGAACCGAATTGAGCAGACTTTCCGTCGATTCGAGGGCATTACCTTCAAAAGTTCGGAAAAATATATTACCGCTCAGATTTAGGGGAAGATCGGAGAAGCCATGGTTCAGCTGGCTTCAAAAACCAAGTAATAAACCGAATTTTTTGCTCAAAAACTCTTTAAACCTCTTAACCGAACCTCTTCCTATTATACTCTATACCAAAGGTACACAGAGTAGATTAAATTTGTGCATAAATATGTTATCTATAAAGTATAGATATTCCTGATCAGCATCGACAGCCCAGTCCATATAGCCTTGTACCTCTGTCCGTATGAATGCACAGATCTCAGAGATGGTAGGACATAAAGGTTCGCGATGTACGGGACAAAAACTTCTGATACCCCTCCTGGCAGATAAAGATTATTTTCAATTTTTGCCACGCCCTCTCCCGCCCCCGCTATTCGGAAAATACGTCATAGCTTCCATAGTTTTGTAGATAGAAAGTTCGTACCTTCTGGACATATTTAGTAATCATTATAATCGATCGATCTGCGAAAGGATTGGTAAAGTTTGATTGCACTGCTGTCGAGTTATAAGCAAAATAGTGTTCGCTGCTTGTTATTGCTAAGGCAGCATCAAAATGTATGCAGAGCATACACTTTCGTTGGTACAGAGTATAAAATAGTCGGTCTTGACCAAATTTCCTTCTTTGTTTTATATGCTTTTACCTTATTCTGAGAAGATTGGGTAAAATCGGGAGACTCTAGCATATATCTGTCAAAAAAAGGGGTTTTACTGAGAAAAGTTCTTTTGTTTTCAATGATAGCGCTCCTAAACTTGACCAATTTGTATGAAAAATAGTTTTAAAGGTATTTGATGAATTTGGTGAAAGTGGAATGTCTATAACCTATCTTTCGAAGGGTCGCAAAATGGGTCCAACTTAACAAATATTCTTTATATAAATTTCCTTTCTTTAACTCGACCAAACCAAACAAATTAGGCAAAGTTTGAACCAAATCGGTATATCAGAAACGAACACTTGCAACCCTTTCCGCGAGGCGCAGATTCAACAGATTTGGGGAACACAGCTTACCCCCCAACAGGATAAGTAACCTAGAACCCACGAAAATCCTGAGCTTCGTACAGGAGATAGGGTTGCTAGGAGAGTTGTAAACTCAGCAGGGGGCACTATAGACCAGGATTGGTCACAGTGCGTTATCTCCCCAACACATAATAATAATAACCCTTTCAGTTCGGCTTAGAACTGAATCCGCCTTGAAATGGAAGAACTGTTACTGAATTCATGGCATCCTTTATATGAATTTCAGCCATGAATTTAACACAGACAGACCTTAGCTGATTTCAGGCATGATTTCAGTACTGAATCTGAATTCAGGCATGAATTCCAGTTATTCCTACTGAAAATTTCAGTACTGAAACATAGAACTGGACAGGGTACAGACAATAAGTATAATATATGTCCAACAAAAAACTTTTAAGCTTCACACAAAAGCTGAAACATGTCGTCTCGCTGCGGTTAGGTGGAAAAACCTCCTTTCCTCCTGTGCGGTAGCGAGGCTAAACCTAAAGCGTACCACCACACTTTTATGCCACAGAAGGGAACACATATCGCTTCAGGTGGGAACCCTAACGGGTCACTGTCTTATCGGCAGACACGCTGCAAGCCTAGGAGAATCTCACAGAAGCTGTTGGTACGAAGAAGAGAAGAAAACAGTACAACACCTCATCTGCCATTGCCCCGCCCTGAGTAGAAGTAGACTTAGGACACTAGGTTAACCTCTCTCCGAGCTAGAAATCCCAGCTCTTCTCAAAATCCATTCTGTCCATATAATGGTTCAGTGAAGAGGACCCTCCTCATTTACAAAATGGGTTAACTGGGAACAAATATGGCAGCGCCATGGGCCTTGTCGCTCTCAGCCATCGCAATCTAAGCTAACCTATGTCCAACAAATCTTAGAGTCTTTCTGGCCCATGGCGCAGTGGTTTAAGACCTTATTTAAGCGAAAGTAGCTCTGCCAATCAAAGAATTAGAGAGCTGAAAACCAGCTATAAAAATCCATATTAGCCAGCCTTAAAGATACTTTTCCAATCTCAATTGTGGGGTTCTTTAATCTTTATTCGTGAACGGCTTACTTACTATACCCTAAGTTGCCCCCTCCTAAAACAAGGCCAAGGTTATATAGTGGCAGTTGCTTTAGCTTCCAAGCAGTCTAAGTTGAACAACACCGCTCATAACGTCCCCCGGTAACAAAAATCCACTCAAATTATCTATTTTGGTCACAAATTCATTTTTGTGGTAATCTTCATGTGGTGGGTCCATATAAATCCCAGCCAAATTTCATGCATGACCCATAAAAACGAGTCCACTCCATGAACATATTTTCTATTTATGACTCCGACCTGGGTCCAGCCGGAATGTATAAAGTATATAAAAAAATTTCAACACGCTTACACAAAAATTGCCAATTAAGCGCATTTATGACTGCAATGCCCGGCATGCAACCAGGGAGAGAGAGGTAGGAGGCGTCCACCTACCCCATAAACTCTACGTAATGTGAAGACGTGTGCACTCGTCGTCGTCTGGATTATTAAGAAACAATGAAGCGAGGCGCTAGAGATGCCTGCAAGTATGCAATAAAAGCGGACACATAATGCCAAGTTTATGGTGGAAGTTAAAACCGGAAACTAAATAGTTGACACCAAGGCAAAATGAAGCGCGGACATGGCTTATGGTCACATCAGCTTGGCGAGGGGGGAAGTGAGGTTGGCATTTGGGTTAAGGGTAGTTTCGGGGTTTGATGACAACATAATTTGTAATTTGAATTTGTTTCGTGTTCAAGCATAAGCAATGAGCTGGCTGGAGAATGTTGTAAAAGAACTCTATACCCTTACTTGGGGTATTATAATTTGGTCAAGTCCCTAGATAAGGGTATTTTGAGGTCAGACTTGAATGCCAAGAATTATATACTAGTAATCTTTATGGTTCTAGCCAAAATGGGGTTTCTTGGGAAAGTGGTGACCCCGACGTTTTGAGGTTAGATTCTACTTTTTGAATGAAATTGATTGTTTCATCTGCGATAGAGTTTAAGACCCTTCTTGTAGGCTTTTCATAGCAAGAATCTGAGATCTGAGTATCCTGCCCCGTTCCCACACATGGTTCATTCTCATTGCCTACTCTTAGGCTTAGGACTTCAAACTAAAGCAGCTGCTTTGCTCTGTTTGCTTGTTCCTCAACAAAGGCCAAGGCATAACTATTTGAACTCACGCACTAGACCCCGCACTTTTCCCATTCAACCAACCGTCAGTCTTTTCTATTAAAATCGCCTGTCATTGACGTTTGCTAGCATCGTTATTGTCCGCCTTGAGTTCCCCTTTCTTTTCTTTTTTGTTGTTGTTGCTGCAGACATGCCCAGACGACTCCGACGACGGCGTTGTCTTCTTGGCACTAACCATTATTCTTCAACAACGTGCATTATATTATCCTTTGGCTGACGGCATTTGTATGCCGGTCCTGGGCGCGAATTGCATTTGGGATTGGGTAGGATTGGGGCCAGGACTTCGGCCTTTCAGCTGTCGTCGGTGCAATTTGTATTGCCCGCCCAACCCCAGCGTAGTCCTCGTAGTCCTCGTACTCGTCGTCGTCGTCGCCGCCTGTAACTTGTTTTTTATTGGTTTTCCTCGTTTTAAATTTCAATTTGGCGCTTGGCCCCATGTAAGCAAGATGTATGTACAGGTAGTTCGCCCACTCGTTGGCATATGTTGCAGCAAAGGGCCGATTTATATGCGTCACCGTGCCAGGTTGACAGTGCCGCCCAGGCGGCATCTTGGCTGCTAACTGAACTGTCACTCAGTTGTTATTATGGCATTTGGTTGGGTGTTGACTGTGTGTGTGGGATGTGTGGGGTGGCGAGTATTGGGTTAGGTACATTTTACAGCGCATTTAACCCAAAACATGCCACTTAACAGAGCGCATTTATCAAAGGGCCTTCCCCTCCATTTTCCGTACGTGATTCGCACCCACCCCTCTCCCCGCCACACACACATTATCAGCCATCAGGCATCATCATCATCATCATCACCATCATCATCCTCGTCCTCGTCTTCCCAACAGCTTTCAATACGTGTTAACCCCACCCACATGACACTGCATTTTCGTTCTGCGATTATCTAGCGTTTCCGTTTCCGTTGCTCGGCTCGTTTTGTGGCTTACGGCCATAGGCCTTTGTTTTTTATCTAATGCCGGAGGTCTTAAGGGTCGTGTTCTGGTGTGAAACGTGCGTAATTCGATCTATTATCAGTTGTCATCGTCGGCAAATTCACACATTCGCCTGGGTCATGTCGTTTTGCTTGATTTGTGCCTGGCCCACTGGGATGGCACAGTGGAAATGCAAAAGGAAACTTTGATTCGTTTTTTTGAAGTGCTAGATCAGTGGGAAGGGGAAACTCTTGAATAGTGGGAAGAGTAGGAGGGTACTTAAGCCTGAACTGGTGATTAGAAGAAACAGATTAAGGCAGAGTAACAAAGCTATTTTTAAGATTTTGTGCTTTGAATTGTTAATTTTGAATGGTCAAATGGTCACACATGTTTCATCGAAGTCTTACACCTTTTTTGTAGCCAAAGAGTAACAGGCGAAAAGCCAAGAAGTTTTATTTAAACGCCTTCGATATAGTGTTTTAATCGCGGAACAGTGTTTTAGAACAGAAGTCTGGAAGAGTCTTCTGGAGGAATATTTTGGAACAGTCTTATGATAATAACTTCTGTGAGGTTCTTCGGGAAAGAGTCTCTTCTATAATAGTCTAGTCAATTCTTAGAAGAGACTTCTGGAAATAGTCTTCTATAGTGGTCTTTTGTATAGAGTCTTCTAGAAACAGTCATCATGTGGAAGAGTCGCTTGGAGAAGTCTGGAACAGTCTTATGATAATAACTTCTGCGAGGTCTTTAATTATACTCTGTACCGTAGGTACATAGAGTATTATAAGTTTGTGCAAAAGTATGTAACATCCAGAAGGAAGCATCTCCGACCCCATAAAGTATATATATTCTTGATCAGCATCAACAGCCGAGTCGATATAGCCATGTCCGTCTGTCCGTCTGTCCGTCTGTCTGTCTGTCCGTATGAACGCACAGATCTCAGAGATGGTAAGAGATAGAGGTTTGACGTGTATGGGACATATGCTTCTTATGTCTGCAGGCAGATCAAGTTTATTTTCAATTTTGGCCACGCCCCCTCCCGCCCCAGCAATTTAGAAAAAACGTCATATCTCCCACAGTTTTGAAGATAGATGGCTTATTCCTTCTGGACATATTTAGTTATTAGAATAACTTATCGATCCGTCAAAGGAATGAAGAAGATCGGATGAACGGTTTTCGAGTTATGATCAAAAGACAAAATTTCTTGGTACAGAGTATGTTATAGTCGGGCTTGACCGACTTTCTTTCTTGTTTTAAGAAGAGTCTTCTGTAAATAATCTTCTATACTGGTCTTTTGGATAGAGTCTTCTGGAAATAGTCATCTTTTGGAAAGTGTCTTTAGGTAGAGTCTTTTGTAGGAGTTTTCTGGAAAGAGTCTTCTTACCCGTCTACAACAGTCATCTATTAAATCTCCATGATATTCTTAACTCATTTGAGAATTTGTACCAACTTTTCACTGATTTCGGTCGTTTTTTGCAGAGAATTTCGAAGTATAAACGATGCTTTTAAATTAGAAAACTTCGTCAGAGACTAATATACACATGTCTTATGCTGCATCTTCTTCTTATTTCTCAAACATCGGTCTTCGGCGGACATTTTAGACTTGATTAACTGGTTTATTTACATAAACCCTATAAAGAACATGTAAAAAAGAAAGTCAAGCCCCACTGTAATTACTAGTAATTTCCTGCTGCATTTGCTGAAGCAGAGCTGCTGCTCCGCTATTGTAGTGAACTTTCTTATGCTTATAACTTTACTAAAACTTGAACAATCTTTCTGTAAAACTCAGTGAGATATAAAGTAGACTGTTAATACTGATCAAGAGTAGCAGTATGTTAATATGTAGATTTAGCCATGCCCAGCGGTCCAGTGGCTCTCTAGCCGAGAGCTTGTTTCGATCGTAAGCCGACCGCTGTCTCTTGGATCGCTCTGAGCTGAGAGGAGGGGCTCACGAGCCGAGAACTTAGCTCCCAGCTCTCAAAATGTGACTTGTAGCTCAGAGCCGACTGCTGGATTTTTTCACTCGAAACTTGTCTCTCGGCTTAGAGCAAGGAGCTTTGAGCTGCGAGCCGTTTGCTGCTCCTGTCTCTCGAGTTCCGGCTTTTAGCTCAGGGGCCAGTCCTTCGAGACACAGCTTTGAATTACAAACTAAACAAAATAAAGAGGCAGAGGTATTTTGCTATATGCAGCAATGCTAGCATTCAAATTTAGACGTAGGTGGATTAAAAAGTGCGTTATGGACTAGCTTTGAAATGAAATATACTTCTCTTAACCGATTTTCCCAAGTGAGCTACCATTTCCTAGCCTTGAATCGAAGTACCATCCAAAATCGATATTACAATATCAACTAACTGACCAAAATCTGGCCTTAACTTTGACAAATGTTGAAGTGGGAAGGCTTTATTTTGAAGTCTTTGCAGTCTTTTTCATTTAACCAAAAGTTATGAGGTTGAAAAGATGTTATTTGAAATGCAATTCTTAAAAAATCTCAAAAATGCATTACTGTCAAAGGATAACGGGTTAAATTTCATAAAATTTAGCTGTGTTAAACTCTTAGAAGGACTTCATCTCACCTTTTTATAACAATGCGGTGAAAATATTTTGATTAAGTAGTAAATAAAGCAGTTATTTAGAATATTTAGACCAAAAAAAATGATAAAATTTGAAGAGAGCCATAATATTTCGGAATTTTTGGAAAGGTAATATAGACTCAAGCGCTTGTACTTACGAGCCGGGTCTAAAAACTGCATAAGGTTATCAAACACTCTTAAATATAAAGGGAATTAGCTATAAACACAACCAAAAAGTTGAAAAACTGTTAAAAACAGGTGCGGTGCCTGATTGCATTTCCAAAACGAACACGCACCAAGTGCATAGGCCTTGGGCAACTCTGATTTACATAACAGAAAGGCCATAGAAGGTTAATGCCTAACTCTCAAAAAGATTGATTAATTCTTACCATCGCTTCAACAGGTGAGAACAGAAACGAACACGCACCAAGTGCATAGGCCTTGGGCAACTCTGATTAACATAACACATAGGCCATAGATGGTTAATGCCTAACTCTCAAAAAGATTGATTAATTCTTACCATCGCTTCAACAGGTGAGAACAGAAACGAACACGCACCAAGTGCTTAGGCATTGGGCAACTCTGATTTACATAACAGAAAGGCCATAGAAGGTTAATGCCTAACTCTCAAAAGGATTGATTAATCCTTACCAACGCTTCAACAGGTGATAACGGAAACGAACACGCACCAAGTGCATAGGCCTTGGGCAACTCTGATTTACATAACACATAGGCCATAGATGGTTAATGCCTAACTCTCAAAACGATTGATTAATCCTTACCATCACTTTAACACCCATTTGTTCCACTGTTTCCATCTTCAATCTTCTTTCTTTGGGGGGGTACGCCTCCCACCCTCCTTCGAGCACATTGTTTCACGTGCCATTTCGCAGCTGAAATTTGAACTTTTTTGCAAGCACAACCGAAAACCGAAAGACAAACGGAATACTCGTACACTTCGCACTTCACAATACACAAAAATACAAATCCACAGCCAGACGATGCGTGCCTAAGTGTTGCATTTACATGCGATGGTAATACAATTTTGGCCCGAAGCGAGTGTGGGAATGTCCTGGACCCCAAGGCGACAACTGGCAGCGAGGCGTGAATTGGATAATTTATACTGGAGGCGCACACAGGCACAGACACATATGAGCGGGGCGTCCAATGAAGCAGCATTTGCAAAAAATTAGCAACAGTTGCGTGCCCAGTTCCCGAATATGTCAAGTTAATTTAATGTAGCGTGAAGCCCGAAGATGCGTCTCTGGGACAGCTGTGCCTCTCGTGTGTGTGTGTGTGTGGGTGCACGGTCCGCCCACCACTACGTGCAATAATTTGTGCAATTACTTGGCAAATTTGTTATGCTCAAAAGTATTTTTTCCCTTTGCTCCATCTTTCTGTTTGCCCAGAGACGTGCCCCGGCAGCGAAAATTCAAATAAATTACGCCTCAAGGCGTTCTACGATTCCATTGCCGGCTTTTAGGCGCACTGTACAAATTATGCATTTAGTTTGAAAAAAAACATGTGGCCAACTACGTGAGAAGCATCCCCAAGGAACAAAACAAAAAAAGGAATTATATTGGACATATTGAAATATTGGGAAAGGGAATTTCGCAATTTCACAGCTCTCTGACTCATAAAAATGTCAAATCGTTTACACAGACGTCACTTTTGCGACAACTACTTGACAGACATTAATACACTTAAGCTGCCTGATAAGAACACGGGCATTATCCTTTATCCTTTATGCCAAGAGTGGCGCGCGCGACATAAATGACATAATATAATAAAGCAACAAGAGCAAAGGCAAAAAAAATTTGCTTAGACGGAAAGAGTCCTGCATGCCAGCTGCTATCTCTGTCTTACTTGCTCACACCCATACACTCACATGTCAAGTGAGTAGCGTCGCGTCGCGTCGCGTCGCATCGCGCTTTTTTTTTTTGCGCCCTCTTAACAAATTGCTTTTGTGCAAATTTTGTCACATCCCAAGCACAAACACCAACACACCACACTGAGGTTCTGCAAATTTTGTGTAGCATCCTCCTCGCCGGCATCCTTGTTTAACTTCATTAGTGCATTTCCTCTTTCTGTGGGTGTGGGCGGAGACTGTGACGGGCAGGGAGGCAGGCAGGGAGGGTGGTTTAATGGCCATCTTTGAAGTACTCAGAGCTGGCTTTTCTTTATGTTTTCGATGGATTTTGGGCCATCATTTGACCGGATAATCAAGAGAGATGTAATAGGGTAATGAGCTTTCATTTGATTGAGAAATGCCCCCCAGGCACAGTGGGTGGCAGAGATGAAGTGGCTGGGTAAAGGAAAATATGGAGTTTAAAGCTTATTATATAATCTAATCCCCCTAGACCTTAAAGGCAGTAATATAGCTAGCAATACTGCTATTGCAGTATTGATCATCTCCTACCAAGGGTGCCTATTGCGTTTTGTAAACTAAATCCAAGGGAAAATACCCACAAAATGGCCACGAACCGCTGGAGATCAATTAACACTTGTGAAATCTCTAGGCTCACTTGCCCCACACAGAAAAAAAAAGATAAAATCAGCCTTCGTCTGCAAAAAGATCAAGGAAAATATCAAAATTCACCCTATAATATACGTATTTTAAAAGAATTTTAACACTACTGCGTCTAAACAGGCAGTATATTCTCACAGGACACCACACCACAAACTGAGTTGTTGAAGCGAAGAAGAAAGCGTCCAGCATCTTCTCCGTCACTGTCCAGCACTCAGTAGGAGACGATTTGTAATCCTAGGGTCCGCATTTCCTAACTGACATTTCAGCAAGCTTGTGATATTTTTAAGTGGTTCAGAAGGAACGGTTTTCCATTTAACCCTTAAGAAAGTCGGTCAAGCCCGACTATAACATACTCTGTACCAACGAAATTATACGCTCAGTATAAATTTTGATGCTGCAGTAGCAGCTGAAAGCAGTAGCGAACAGTCTTTTGATCATAACTCTACAACAGTTAATACGATCTTCGCCATTCCTTTGGCGGATCGATAAGTTGTCCTTATTACTAAATATGTCCAAAAGAAACGAATCATCTATCTTTAAAACTGTGGGAGTTATGACGTTTTTTCTAAATTGCGGGGGCGAGAGGGGGCGTGGCCAAAATTGAAAATAGACTTGATCTGCCTGCAGACATAAGAAGCATATGTCCCATTCATGTCAAACCTCTATCTCTTACCATCTCTGAGATCTGTGCGTTCATACGGACAGACAGACGGACATGACTCGGCTGTTGATGCTGATCAAGAATATATATACTTTATAGGGTCGGAGATGCTGCCTTCTGGCTGCTACATACATAATATACTCTATGTACCCACGGTACAGAGTATAAAAAGCTCTTCAAAGTATATAGAATGTATTGTAAATCCAATATAATTTGAAAAGAAATCGATCTATGGATCATATGGTTATCGAAATAAGTAAGTGGTCACACTTTTTTTTTGGCATTTAGTCTGTGTGAACTGCCGATGCGATGAGCTCAATTGTCTAATTCTAAGTCTGAAAGATCAATCAAATAAAACTTTAAAGGCCTGTTCACGTTTTAGATTTCGATATGATCATGCGGAATTTATAATTGATAATAGTTTTCAGCTTTCTGTGATACTTTTCATCAGTTAAGTATTTTTATATATATATGTCACATATTATAGAGATTTTAAGGTATCCTTAGATAAATCGAATTTATATTTTTTGATCTAAAATCATTTCAAGCTTGTACTTCAGAAAATCGATCGAAATGACACCGAACTGTTCGCAATTCCGCATTCGCATTTTCTTAAATTGCTAGATATATATATTATCCAGATACAGTTACCATTTAGCTGAATTATAATCACAAAATGGTTAAAAAACATAGACTTATATTTCACTCGTAAACATGAACACCAAAACCGATCTGATAACACAAATCATGCCTAAAAAGTACCAAAAGTAAAAATTTCAAAGCCATTTCTAGCTCACATTTCCAAAAATCTAGACCTGATGGAACATTTCCGAAAACAGTTATAAGTTCAGGGCTCGAAAGTCATCTAGAACCACTTTCAACTCTTTTTTTTATAAATTAAAATTAAGAAACCCTTATTTGGTTTACTTGTTGTAGTCAGCAAAATAAAGAGAATGTGATCTTTGGAAGGTGCTAATAGTTTTCCCTTAGGATGTATACGACCTCCAGTTGAATTGCAGTATAGTTGAGTAGATGAAGACTAGAAAAAGCCTTCCCTGATGTTCCACAACTAAGAAGAGGCGGCGTGTCTTTACTTCTTGAGTCTTTTCATACCCGTTACTCGTAGAGTTAAAAGGGACAGATAATTCATTTTAGTAGAATTTGATACTGAAACGTTTTCCTTAGAGTAAGATCTTTACAGATTTTCTTTTTGCACCAACCGTTTGCCTTTAGAGTACGCCGTGTGTTTCATGCTAAACTCTGACAGATCGAAAGACTTAATCGTTGATCGTCTCCCTCTTCTCAGATAATTTTCTACCAGTTCAAAATTGATTCATTTAAATATGGTTTTATACACCACTCAGAATTCGTTCTACTCGTGTTACCGAGCGATCATCGAAGCGCTGCGCCCCATGAAAGGACACTGCACAAAACCTCACGCTGCCGAATAGAACGATTCAACTCATCAACGCGGGTGTATAAAGCTTTCAGTTAGTGTGAAAGTAAGTGAAGACTGACTACAGAAATGATCCTGTGAAGTATAGTCTTAACTTGACACTCGCCAACGAAGGCCTCTCCATGACCCAAACGCTAAGAGCCGTTGGGAATTGTAAGGCAAGCGAAATGAAGAAAAAACAATAGGCGTTATCTGACTGATCTTTTGCTATATTGTGGCCTGCTTTTGGCATAGTTTATGACTCAAGTAATGGCATACTTTTAGGATGAGCCTTTTGTTTTGTTGTTCCTTTGATGTTTAGTGAACCTGAACCTGAATTGCACAAATAATTTAAAGAGCTCTACTTACATTCCAAAATGTTATAAGCCTAAGTACTTACTGTGTGAATATTTTATATATTTCTTTCTTCTTTTTTTAAACCCCAAGCCATACAATTTATGACAAGCACTTGCATAGCATACTTTCAGGCTGGCAGCTATTAGCCCCCTTTTATATTCATCTCCCAGTTCTCCATGGTTCATTAGACCTCATGACTTGCCACGTTTTCCTGCTGCAGTCAGGCCGTCATAAATTCTAAATAAATAGATTTGTCATAAATTTTTCGGTGGCGAGCCACACACACACACACACACGTCCACGTCCACACAACAAAAAGCAAAAGGCAACCCAAGTCACTTCCTTTCCCGATACAAGCAGCAGTGTATGTGTTGTCGCCGAAAAGATGAAAAGCTATTTATATTTTGCATTTTACAAGGATTGGCCAGTGCAAAGGCAATTTATCATAAATATTTGTCAAGGAAAACTGCTGCAAACTTATTTTGCGCTTGGACAAACAGCCCCAGAACAATCAGGAAACGAAAGAGTGGAGTACTTGATAACTTAGTTTTTATTCCTAGTGGGTAAGTCGAACTACAGATACTGCCATATAAGCCAAATGGCCAAACCCACTCCCAACACCAGATCCATGGGTAAACTAAAGGTATCGCGTCGTGCGTGCTCGTAGCGTGCAATCTCGATGATCTTGTGGGTGGCCAGCAGCCATTGTTTGACCACCGATGCCTCGGCAGCCACAAAGGAGTACTCCTCCCGTTTGCCAGAGGCGCTGTTGCTGCTGCCGCTGCCACTGTTGCTGCTGCTGCTGCCATTCTTATCCTTATCCAGTGCAGACTGATGTTTGACCAGCAAATTAATGGTCTTTGTGGCATTGGCGGTGGCCAACTGTAGGGGACGCTGCAACTCCACATGCTCCCAATTGTAGTGCTGACGATAGGCCAGTCGTTTCTTACGCATCTCCGTGCAGACCAGACAGCGATCGAAGAGAAAGATTTTGGCACGATATTTCCTGCGGCTGGGAAAATGATGGGCATCGAATTCTGTGGAGCGACGGAAGTGACCCTGCTGCAGGAGATCGAACTGTGTGAAAGAGAGAAGGGGAGAGAATTGATTAAAATTGGTGGAAAGGAGAGCATTGTCTGATCAAGGGTTTATTTTTGGTTAATTTTAACTTGGCCTATCAAAACCGAATCAGAATCTTAAGACCCTCTTACTGAATTACCTCACAAAACTTAATCGTTCATCGTAACTCAACCTTTTTGTGGAAAATGTTTGATTAAATTTAGCTACAATCGAGTAAAACTATATTTTAATTCGAGAAAATTAGCTTAAGATAAGCGCACCTAAGAAATGGCGTTAACTAGTCTCATTCTAAACTTTGGTTCTACAGGTTCAGAGTATCGAGTGTTACTGTATGTGTATGTGATCAGTTGATCACGCTTTAGGGGCCGTTTTCACATCTTCCAGATAGCTGTTATGTGTCAAAGAAAATCACAATTTACTCTTTTATATGTAGAAAATTTTTATAACCCATTGCATTTCGTCTTTTCAATCTGAAAGATTTTTAAATAAACCAGTTTGGTTTTTACTACCTGACCAAAATAGATATATTTCAGAGTTATCCGCTAACGTGGAATATGAGAAGTGTTGATACAAACCGTCATTAGTCGATACTTGAACATTGAAGCTAACTTCAAAAAGCTTTCTTAGAAGTATATCGGTTTTAGCCACCTATTCATTCCAATTGTTTGTCTGTACAGCACAGCTACAAGAACCTCCCAATACTCTAATTAGCAGACTTTTTGTTGTCACACAACAAGTCGCTTTGCATGTTCCTTATATTTAGAAACCAACCATTGAATAAGTACTTGTAGACTACTAGGAGTGCTAAATCAAAAAGCTTATTAAAGTAAAGTCTGTTTTAGTAAAAACTGGCAGGTATGCAAAGTGTTTAAAGGTTTTCCAAATTGATTCAAGTTTCCCTAAAAGGTGAGGAAAATAAAATTTCCAAGAATATCACTAGGAAGATTAGAAGTAAAAATCGTCAAAAAGTTTAAACCAAATAACAGAAAACGCTGGTGCTTAAAGTTAGGTTCTCTGAAATCTTTTTAGAAGGCCAAATGTCATACAATAATAAAGATTCAAACAAATTGAAGTTTTTAGAAAGTGTCTGCACTTTTCACACTTGGAAGGCCCAATTAGATGCCGCAAGGAAAGAAAACTGTTGGCTTGTAGTTTATATTTAAGTCAACTGATGATAGAACAAGTCTGCTTGCGTTTTAACCGAATTTATTAAATTTATTTATTTACCGGTATTATTGGAAACTTTAGAACCAAAACGTTAGTATCGGTAAAGTTTGAAAAAGGGATCAGAACAAAACTGGAGCTACGAATAGGAAACTCCATTTGGTTAAACTTGATGCCAATTTTCGCGACTTTTTTCGATTTCCTTCTAGTGCATCTCGTTTGTTCGGAAAGTGTGTAAGATTCTAAAAAGCAGCTGCATGTATCAAATCGTAGCGAACATTAGAAATGTAATCGGATTGCTGACTTATATTAGGGGTGCCCATGGCCTATGCGCACAGACTCATAGTCATTTAAAGTCACCCTTCAGCTAGAAAATCAGCCAAAAGATGATAATCTGTCATATCCTTTTTGGATACGTAACATCATCTAATTGATATTTCTTATTACCCTTTGTTTTCACTCTTTTTATTGGATTTAACAGATATAACATTGTACGAAATGCGGAATAGCCTCTATAATTTCACAAACTATTGATAAAACTATGCCCTATGACAGATTTCCCAAACATATATGGTTATAGTTCCAGCAATAACAAGAAACAAATGCCATTGGAATGTGGGTTGAACATTCACGTACTCACCTCATTAAGCTCATCTATATTAGGTATCTCCTCGGCTTGATTGACCACATCCAGAGCACGACGCATACGCGTCTCCAGCTTGCAAACGGCTGTTAGCACCGGTTTGCAGTTGATGCCAGTTTTATAGAATTCCTAAAGATTCAAATAAACTATATTAACTAAGAATTTGGATGGCAAATGATAACCTACCGATATGAATTGCTGTAAAAGCAATGGATATCTGGTCAGTCTTTGTATGGGCTGCACTAGAAAACTATCAATGCCCAGTTTGTCTTTTATAATCGTTTGATAATTCTGAAAAATATTGAAGTTTGATAAAATTAAAGGATCTGTCTTTATATACAACCAACTTACCTGCAACCATTCTCGGTTTTCTTGGCGCAGCTGCATAGATGATTTTTTGCCCATGGTGAAGCCCACATAGCAATAAAAGTTGTTTTTCTAGAAGAACACAGAGCAAAAATGGGGATTAACTAAATACAAAACCTATTTCAATTTCAGTCTCTGACTTGAATCATGCATATATAATATGCCAACGTGTGTGTGTGTGCCCTCCAGCGAACTCATAATTTTTATGCATTTAAGTCACGTAACTAAACCAAAAAAAAAATACAACAAAAAAAAAAGCGAAACCTTGGCTAAAACCACAGCATAAAATTTGGCATTCCTGTCGCCTGTCTTTGTGCAAATGCAAATTTTCCAAACTAGTGCAAAACTAAACAAAAAGAAAATTCATTAGAATCAAAACTCAGATGATGTGATAATCGCAATTGTGAGCTCTATATTCGAGTGTGTGTGTGTGTGTCTGTTTTCATTTGCATTTCTTACCCAAAGCTATTTGCTGATTATCTTTCTATCTTCTCTCATATAGAACGCCTTCAGGCAATTGCATTTGCATGTCTAAGCTAAAATAATCAAATAATTATTGCCTCGAGAGGCAAAGGTGACAAAATATTTCAGTGCATTCCTTGTCATCTAGTTGAGTCACTTAGCCATTTGAAATTAAAGCGTACTTTTTTTGTAGAGCAGTGCATCTACTAAGATAATGAGAGGGTTTCCCTCCGTGGGGTTTAAGACTGCTTCAGGTGCTACCAGTGGACTTAAAAAGGTCAGGAACTGGCCTCAGGAATCTAGAATCATTTTGGGTTTGAAAATTTGTTTCAATATCAATTTGAAACCCTCTGTTTCAAAATGAAACTATAACCAGTATCAGTTTATTGGTATCAAAATAATACCAGAAATTGTCAAATTGATATTTTGGGTATTAATTTGATCCTTAAGCTGTATTTATTAATTGTCAAGATCTCATATCTCACCTCATTTTACTGTGTCATAAAAGAACTCAAATAGTTTACTTCTTATGCACCTTCTCATATATTTTGGTACTTCTCAGATTGACTTTTTAACTTGTCTGTTATCTATTTCAGAAACTTTTATGAGATATCAGACAAGATGAAATATAGCTTTAGCCATTTAACTTGTAGCGAAAAAGTATTCTAAAATTAAATATAATATGTCATGCTGATCGATGATTTAGACGATTTCTTATCTTCTAGATGGCTTTTATGTGTCAGATAAACTAACAATTTACTCGGTCATTTGTTGTTTTATCTTCATGGCATAATGATAAGTGCAGAGACAGAAGAACTCTACAGTCGGGAGCAACAAGATACGGGAAAAAGAAAGATGACAGCAGAAGCGCCTTGCCCGAAGGAAAAGGAATGGGCAGTACAGGCGCACTCCTGGTTAAGTCGAAAGGCTGTTCGGCATGAGTGAGACTCGAAAATTTGGCGACTAACGGAAGGTCTTAAGCCCAGGACCTCACTATTTAAAAACGAAGCCGGAAATCGAGTCACAGATCCACAAGTGGCACTAGACAAATGGAGAAACTATTTCTACAAGGCAATGACGAACACAATGAGGCATCTGGAGAGTTACCCATAGACCCACCGTACCATAACGAAGTCTGGTTAGCCATAAAACGGCTAAATACTAACAAATCAGCTGGCGCTAATGAGCAACCCGCTGAATTGTTCAATACTAAAGCGCATGCACCAACTTCCAGGCATCATGTGGTCCAAAGAGAGCATGCCTGAACATTGGAATCTTAGTGTACTTTGCCCTCCCCGCAATGATCGTGATGCTTAAGGCAACATCATGACGGGTGTGACAATCCCACGGAACTCTGTCGGTACTCCCAAACCAAGCCTGGCAGGGCACCGAGCTAATATCGGTACCAAGGAAAGAACAGTTTGCCCAGGCTGTTGTTATACCCTTGCAAAGGGTATTATAATTTTGCCCAGAAGTTTGCAACGCATAGAAATATTCATTTCCGACCCCATAAACTATATATAATATATTCTTGATCAGGGTGACGAGCTGAGTCGATTGAGCTTTGTCCGTCCGTCTGTCCGTCCGTCCGTCTGTCTGTTTCTATGCGAACTAGTCTCTCAGTTTTGAAGCTATCGAGCTGAAATTTTGCACAGAGTCTTCTTTTTGCTGCACACTACTAATATGTTGGAACCGACCGGATCGGATGACTATATCAAATAGCTCCCATACGATCGATCGGTCGGAAAATGGAAAAAAAGAGTATTTTTTGAAAATATTTAAGCGAGCACTTGCAAGGGTATAAAAACTTCGGCACAGACGAAGTTAGCTTGGCTTTCTCGTTCTCATTGAGGTTGGCCCCCCAGTGGGAGATCGTGGTGGCTGTCTTTGATACCCACATCGCGGGTAGAGTCCCTTAAAAGTGACTCGGCGTTAAAGTACATAAATTACCTTTCGGCAGAGGTTCTTAGATTCACCTCGCTCCTCACCAAGAGGGAAATTGTACACACGACCAGTGTGCTTTTCGAATTGTTACCAGGGGACTTTGGTCACCCTGGGGCGTCAGTCTGGAGTCACCATGCTGACTAATTGTATCGTTATGCCCTTTTTTAGGGCATACAAGGTAGTGTGGTTTTAAGCCTACCTTTGGCACATGCCACATATAACAAAAACTGAGAGATTAGAATATATATGTACTTTGCCCTATATTTATAAGGGGATTGAACCTTATCAATGAGGCCTCAGACCTGGTAAACCCACCATAGACCCATACTGCAGAAAACCCATGATTTTAGATATCAATACCCAACATCTTTTTGCCTTTGACACTCTTATATAAGCTCAAAGTTCTTTGAAACCTTCTGGTATACCAACAAAGTACGTGCGACTAGCATGATGACGTAGAGAAGCTCACAAAGCTTCGTCAAAATAAGAAAGAACCAAAGGAGTTCTCAGACAGGGTTATACCTTATTGTGTATATACTTTAATCCAGTGCTGTGTCGAAATTGAGTTTTTGGAGGCCGAATTGGGGTTATTTCGTCAATCTATTGTTGACTGGAAAAGTTTAATGAGGGAGATTTACATTGACTGGAGTCTTAATAACAGCCGTTCCGTTATTGGAGGACCTGGAAATGTAATTGAAATTGACGAGTCCAAAGTTGGCAAACGGAAGTTTAATTGTGCTCTCTATATGGGACAATCTGACAACAGAAGAAACATCATATTTTTCAAATAAATAATGATCCTTTCTTAAGCCGATGATATTGATATTATTGACAACAACGAACGGTCGGTAAGCAGGTCGTTTTCAGACATAGAGAATCAGTTGAGATGGAAATATAAGGAAGATATAAGGAAGCGTGGTGTGATAATCTGGTGCCAGCTCGCACAAGTCAGAGGAAAGTGGATGTTATTAATTGCAGCGACCGAGACTGTTAATCGGTTGTGATAGAAATATTGGGCTAAATAAAAAAAACATGTGTTAGATAGCCCTATGTGAAAGCTGTGAAATCGGCCCTAGGTGTTGTGAATGTAGACTGAACTTAATAGTTAATATAGTACTCTCGAAAATATCAACTAAATACTTGAATTAGAACAGAGTCAATGAACCGCAACAATGTCAAATTGATGACTAAATGGTATCACTTTTCTTAAGGTTTGTAAAACATATAGAATCGAGCAAATCTCCTCACAAAATGTTTGTGTTTGCCCAACAACTACTTGAAATAAGTGCCAGGCTAAACCAATTCCGTAATACCAACTCAAAGAAACCCATCAAATTTATTGCTACTCAAAACTCTGTCCAAATAATTAACTTTATTGTTTTTTGTTTTGTTTTTTTTTTTGCCAAATTCCAATTAATTTCCCCGAATTTCAATCAAAATCTACACGCTTGTCACTTGACGCCCGTCCATTTTAAGAAGATTAAAGGCAATCCAAAGAGCTTTTTATGGTTGTAAGATTTATGTCCAAATATTGACTGAAATGAAATGTTAACTATAAACTTAATCGATTGGGCAATTATTTTGTTGTTTTCCTTTGCGTTTGTGAAAAGCCTCATTAATTTTTGCAACAAAATGCGCCCCGAGAGGAAACTCATAAAGAAAATTTGTTTATACTAAATTTGTAGCCCAAAAATAATGTGTATAAACTAAATAATATGATAAATTTAGCAAGCAGATTTGCTTGCTTGCCCGTGAATCATGCCCAGGAAAGTGGTTGCAGCCGAGAAAGAGAGCATACATAAATCAGTTTAGCATGTTTGTTGCGAATTAAGTTGGTTTATCAAGGAATTTTACCTGCTTCACGATGCACATAAGTTGGTGGGGGGAAAATACTTGGAATTTGGGTATGACATAAGAGTTGGCATACAACAGACACACACACACACTTCTGCAAACATATGAACACAATTTCAATTTAAATTGATTACTTAACTGTCAACACTCGTTGTTTGTCCGCGCCACTTGCCACATGTGTTTCGAGGCAATAGAATTTACTCAAAAAGCAAAGCATAAAAGATGTAGAAATCTTTTGAGTACATGTAGCCATTAGATACATTTTTGTAATTGAGCCGCAGCTCTCGGCCCAGCCCATACAAAAAAATGAAGAAACTTCTCCTAATCCTCCAGCGAAAAGTGATGACGTCAGCTTGAAATGCCGGCAAGGTGTTCACATACATAACAATGGTGTGTGTGCGCTTTTTTTTTATGTATTTAACAACTTTATACTTTGCTGTCGTTGCTAGTTGTGTATTTTGTTATTATTCCAATCTTATCATGAGGCTACTTTGCCAAAGCTAACTCGTTCGTCATCGTCTGGGCTTTTTGTGGCTACTTTGCTAATTGGATAGCTGATATTTTTCAATTTGCTTAGACTGTTGATGCGAAAGGGCTCAAACTGGCAAAAACAAATGCAAACAATGCGAGCTCTAACTCATTAAACTTGAACCGTTCAGGTTAACTGTTTTGATAAGATTAATTTTAAAAGTACTAAAATGTATTCTCCCATAAGACAAGCAGCTTTATTTAAATTTAAAAGCTACTTAAAGGCTGGGAAACCTCCTCAATTCTGTAAAAGGTACGGTTCCAAAAAAGTATTGAGTTCTATGTAAAATGTTAGGTTTGGTTCATAAACTAAAAGACCCAAAAATCACGAAACAAACAGCTTCTAGGTATTTCAGTTGTAGTATGATTTGTAGCTTAGGTTCTCAGAGACCTAAGAGTTGTGTTTATAAAGTTTTGCATATTATGTCAGTAAAGCCTAAGACAGTGGTGCCCACAGCCTATACGCACAGCTTGCATTCGTTGTTGGTTTACGCATAGACATAACATAATTGCAACTACAACTTCAAATGTTGTCTATCTTCTTTATGATCTTCTGGAGGATCGATAAATAATCCTTTTATCCATTAAACTGTGGAAAATAGGTTCGAATTTTCTAACTGCCTGCTAATATAAGAAGCATATGTCCCATGCATGTCGAACATCTTGCTCTTAACACCTCATCTCGACTGGGCTGTTGATGTTTATCAAGAATATGTGCACTTTGTATGGTCGGGAATGCTGAACCTTTGGTACAGAGTATAAACAAGGACTGCGATTCTGTGCGACTAAAAGAAGACTCGCAAACAACTCCTGCATAAGCTAAAAATGTAATTTATTGAAATATGACTAGAAAAAGATTCACAAATGACTTGAAAATCAATCAAAACTGTTCAGATTACAGGTTGAAAACGACTCTTAAAGAAGAGTCGCAGCTAGGGTACCATTTTCTACAAACAACTCCTGCATATGCAGCATATGATGTGATTTTTTGAAATACGACTCGAAAAAGATTCACAAATGATTCGAAAATGAATCAGAACTGTTCAGAAAACAGGTGAAAAACGACTCCTTAAAAAGAGTCGCAGCTAGGGTACCATTTTCTACCGACACAAGCATCATTGGTGTTCACAAAGCAAGCCTGTTTATGACAAACCATTCCGATCTGACCGAGGACTCGAAAATTATATAAAACTGTTCAGAGAATAGATTGAAAATGACTCCTTGATAAAAGGCATGGCTAGGATACCATTTTCCACCTACATAAGGATCATTCGACTCGAAAAAGATTCACAAATGACTTGAAAATGAATCAAAACTGATCAGAAGTACAGTTGGAAAACAAGAAAGAAAGTCGGTCAAGCCCGACTATAACATACTCTGTACCAAGAAATTTTGTCTTTTGATCATAACTCGAAAACCGTTCATCCGATCTTCTTCATTCCTTTGGCGGATCGATAAGTTATCCTAATAGCTAAATATGTCCAGAAGGAACAAGCCATCTATCTTCAAAACTGTGGGAGATATGACGTTTTTTCTACATTGCGGGGGCGGGAGGGGGCGTGGCCAAAATTGAAAATAAACTTGATCTGCCTGCAGACATAAGAAGCATATGTCCCATACACGTCAAACCTCTATCTCTTACCATCTCTGAGATCTGTGCGTTCATACGGACAGACGGACATGGCTATATCGACTCGGCTGTTGATGCTGATCAAGAATATATATACTTTATGGGGTCGGAGATGCTTCCTTCTGGATGTTACATACTTTTGCACAAACTTATAATACTCTATGTACCTACGGTACAGAGTATAATTACTTCTTAAGAAGAGTCACGGCTAGGGTACCCTTTTTATTCGAACGTAAGTATCATTTGTGTTCACAAAGCAAATGGTTTATGACAAACCAGGCCAAGGATTCGATAAATTCTCGAATGTGATTAGAAATTGCATAGAATTCTGCTGGATTTGTACAACACCTACCCATAATTGGGTTTCTTCTCTCTTTTTCTTCATTTGTATTGGTGTCTACGCGGCCGTAATCTGGCTCTAGGCACCTCTGGCCTAAAGACTTTAAAAGCCAAGCGTTTAACACTTTTGTGTCTGGAAAGCTTTCAAATGTAGCAGAAGATTAAAGAAAGATTAAAGCCTTTGCCAGTACTAACAGTTTTTTTAAGGCTACCGAAGCTTCCATACCTTGGCTTGAAGAACCAACAAGAAAGTAGGAGGAAGTTAGTACTTTTTAGAATTTTTTAAGGTCTTAAGGTGCGTTGCGTATTTTGAGAAAATTGTATATATTTTGAGCTTTGCTGTAAAACTCGAAAAAAGGATCTATATATCCGAAGATCCGTAGGTAGGAATCGTAATCGCCTTCCAAGCGAAAGTCACAACTGTCTACACTACACTTAAGTCAGGTATTAACTGACTTTAGAAGAGTTGGGAAAATCTCAGCATAGAAAAAACTAGTTGCTACTATATATTTTGAGCCATCGATAAGCCTATCGAAAGCTATCGATTGTCAAGGGATGGCAACTCTTCGACATCGATAAGACTATTTGGCTACTTCTGTCAAGACAAACGACAACAGAAATAATTCCTGAGAAATAATTTATATTTAAATAATTTAAAATAAGAAGAAATCGATCTCAGTTTAAAGTAAGATCTTTTTTGGTAAGGCTGAGGTTAAGGATCCGAACCGGTTCTTAAGGTCTAGCCTGGATTATTTAGCACATAACTTAATAGTGATTCTTTGAGACTTAACTTTTTAACAAATATTCAAAAATTTATTTCCATATTTAAACTCACAAACAGCTTGAAAATTACTGAATCTATATAGCAATACTTT
Organism: Lordiphosa fenestrarum; assembly: GCA_035044985.1. Taxonomy (NCBI): domain Eukaryota; kingdom Metazoa; phylum Arthropoda; class Insecta; order Diptera; family Drosophilidae; genus Lordiphosa; species Lordiphosa fenestrarum. Next base: position 1,124,224 of record JAWNNO010000495.1, read on the forward strand.
TCCTCAAAGTTCTCAAACTGCCCTTCCACATTAACATTAACTTTTTCTTTGAATTAAAACAACAACAGAAAGAAGCTGAACAGACGACCAGCATATTAATGAAAAGACATCGTGACACAGTTGTCAACAGGTGTGAAAGAATTCTAAATTATGCGCACTTTTTATTTTCCAATTTTTGAATAATTCAATTTCCATTTACTTGGCAATTAAAGTTTGTTTATTTTAAGAACTCAACTAAACGATTGTCAGCATCTAAGATAATTTGCGTTGAGTGATTCCAAAGATGACATAAAAATGCGCGCTAGCGTTAAGTGAAAACAACAAAAACCAACAAAAAAAAAACTAACAAAAATAATAATTATTATAAGAAAGAGGCGAGAAAACGTCAATCGCAGCTGTCGCCCGTGCGAAAGACCATTAAGAGAGAAACCCCATAAAATCTACTCTACCGGCAAGAGCAAATATTTGAAATTTTAATTTAAAGCCTAAAAACGCAAATGGGCAAAAGAAGTGATCGATTGGCCCGGTCAACTGTCGGAACCTGTCGAACGGCTACTTAAACAGACACGAGTTTGCTTGTTTAAATGGACAGTTTAGACCACCAAACCCACGCCAGAATACTCACTTCAAAGTGCACCGCAAACTCATCGAACAGACCCTTGAGATCGCGCTGATTGCGCAACATAAGTGGCAAGATCTCCTGCTCATGTAATTCCAAGATTTCCGCTATATTTCCCAGCAATAGTTGTTGCTTCTGCTCACCACGCAGACCCTCGGGCAAATCCTCAATCTTCTGCAGTTGTCCATAGTTGATCATACCCTTCTTCAAATTGGTCACATAATTCACTTCCGTTTGTATTAGTTCATCTATGATGAAACTTATCTTCTTGGAGGCATAAATCTCCGTTTGATCGCAGGGAAAGAGATTCTCTAGCGAGATGGTGTCCTCATCTTCGTGGCTAAATGAGAGGAAGATTGAAATCGATTAGCACCTTCTGGACAAAGAAATATTCACAGAGAAGGACTTACTACTCATCGCCCAGGGTATCAAAACTGAGCGTGTGTGTGAGGAAACCATTGTGTGTGCTATATGTGGGTGATGAGTTGGCGGGGGAGGCACTGGTGGTTGCTGCTGCTGTTGTTGTTGTGTAGGTGTTGATGGAGTTCAATGAAATACCACTGTAACAGATACGGAAAACAAAGGACAGGGAGTACATTGGATGGGTGATTCGATGATTTGCCTTAAACATAGGTTAAATCTAGAATTGTGTCCCTTAACCCATACCCTTGTCTTGAACTGATTTTGCTTTACACCATAAGGCAAGCTTCATGTTCAAACAAAGATTACAAAGATTACTTCATCTTGTAAAATGTGACTAATAAGCAGTAGATAAACATTTCTTGATCAGCATAAATATCTCAAGAATGTGATAAGCTATCTACTGGTTCTGATAACCGAACCCAATAAATTTGTCATTATAACAATATACGCAGTTATTATCATTTAAGATTGGGCCCAAACGAAGCACCATTCAAAAAAGAGCTCTTCCTTTATGTAAAGAGCAGCACAATATTTGAACCAGAAATGCAAAATGCTCGGTAACTAGTCGGCTTAGTGGTTTACATTAGGGATGCCCGCAAGCTATACGCATCGGCCGCATTTGTGGTTGCTTAAGCGGCTTGCGCATAGCGCAATTGCAACAACAACTTTATATGTGCTTCTCTTCTCTTTCTTTCCTTAGACACTTGCAGAATTGAATACAGGAACAAATTATCCTGCAAATCTATGTATTATTTGATGCTGTGCGTCGAATGATTGCGTCAGTCTTAAAATCTGAACAAAAAGGGAACAAAATTTGACTTTTTTCAGTACATAGAATAAATGGAGATGATTCTAGAAAATTTTTGTAAGCTGGTCAAGAATCTGTTCTAAGGAAAGATCCATCAGAACGAGATTAATAGTAATTTGAGCTTTAAATTGCAAGAAATTCATATTTTGACCATGTTTTAACACGTTTTTTGGGTAATTTTGACTATTGTTTTAACTTTCTTTAATATGGTGGTAAAGTATTAGCTCTTAGCTTTAAAACAAACTATTCCTAACAATTTTCAGATTTTTTCAAGCGAAGATAAACCATTTTGAATGCAAGTGTTCAAAATTATTAAAAATTCTACTGCCCAAAAATATGCTATACAATATCACAAGAGCTGGAAAGTGACTTGTATTGAACGCTATTGAATATGTTCAACAATATTCATTGCATATCTTAAGAGTGGTACAAAATATGTTACTTTTAAGAACATTTAGTTAAAATAGGGTATATCTTAGCTTAAAAAAATCGCAGAAATATTTCAAACAGTTAATTTCAAAGCTAAGAAATTATAATATCCAAAAATCCCAAATGGTTCACATAAAACGAGTCTGAAAAAGGGTCAAAATATATCTTTAAATCATTTGTGAACTCAAGGTACCACAAATCGAAACCTAATGGACCATTTTCGAAAACAGATTCGTATTCAGCAAATGAAAATCAGCTCTAGGATCATCAGAACTAGGATCAGCACTTCAATATACTGGAAACTGCTGTCTGGTGTTACTTCTTACCGAAAAGGGGCAATATGGCTTTGGTTTTTTATTTGAATGATCCTCTTGAGGATGCCGGGTTGCAATCTTTCAACAACAGACTCCAAATGCGTCAGCACTTAGTCAATAAACACCTAATCTGTCTCCTCCGACTCGGCAATCTTTATGCCACTTCCGTTTCCATTTGGTGAACTACCCAGAGCTTAGTTTTACAATGGATCGCCAAGACTCTTTATCGATGTGTTAGCAACATTCAACACATTCGTAATTTGTTATGCAAGAACTACTTAAAACTAACCCCTTATCTTATCACTGAAAACCCAGTCAAAGTTCAACGAAAGCCAATAATGAAAATTTATGAATTGCTGTCAATGTGAGGGGGAAAACTTGGAAAAAGCACGTACAAAAAACAAATAAAAATAACACTCAGAACAAAGAAATAAAAACTTTAATAAATTAAACCCAACCAACAAACTTACCTATCGCTATCCAAAATGCTCGACTGTTTCTCCAACAACTTGCCATTGCCATTGGCGGTGGCAGAGCTAGGCGCCCTCTCGGTGAGGGGTGAGCCGGGTGCCACATTATCCTTTATCGGGCATTCCGATGCACTATTGATATTCTTATTATCCACTTCATCGTTCAGTATGTGCAAATACACATTAAGCACATGCACAAACAGAATGCCAAGAAAAGTCAATCCAACTGGTATCACATCGAACCAATTTAAGGCAAACATATTCAGTTTGGTTTTGTTTCAACAGATTTTAACACTATTGCGATTTCGATTTCTATGACTTTTGCGAGAGGCCATTAAAGCTTGATTTGGACATTAGAACCATAAACGATTGCGACGATGTATTTCATGATCCGCAGACCGCTTTGTAACCCGGACGAAACTCAACTGAGAAGAATATCAAGTTTACTGGCTGATACGCTTGTCCAGTGGAAGCTTTTGCTCAAAGCTTGCCGTGTGTGTTTCTCTCTCGCTGATCTTACTCTCTCTCTCTGTCACTCTTTTGTCCACGCTTCAGCTATTTGTTTATAAACAAATATGCAAAAACTATGAAAATATTTCAATGTCTTACAGTCTGTAACACTTTTGCTTTCTGCACATTTTGTTTATTATTTTTTATGAGCTTTTTTTTGTTTTTGGCTTGAGCAAACATTTTATGATAGATTTTGCATAGCCATTGGGTGGGCTTTGATTGGTCTTAATAACTGTAATTATGGTAGCCGCCTGGGTGATTTGATTGGAATACGGCCTTGATCTATGCTGGTGGGACAAGTTGGGGGAGCAAAGCTGTCAAGTTTTGACTTATTTTTGTGATAGTTTTTTGCCACCAAGCGAATTGATTGAGAACTTGAGAACTTAAAGTAAACAACTTTAAATAAGAGAATCGAGCTGAATTTAAAACCTGTTTTTCCAAATTTAAGCTTACTTTGTTTCTTTTAAGAAGTTATAATCCAATAATCTTCTTTGAAGTCATAACTGGAGCTCCAAAACTCGAAGAGCTTCTACTTTTCCAGTACCTTTTAAACTAATCATTCCAAAGAGATTTAAAACAGTCGAAACGCCCCCTACAATTTTAATTATTAGATATAGGACTTAACTAAGCTTATCTGAGTCTAATTATAGTGAAATTAACTTATGCAAATTAAAAAATTTTAACAATATTTGACCTGAAACTAATATTGACACAAATTACACTAGTCTGCGAGGACTTGGTTGTATAATTCGGCGAACATAAGTTAATCAATCTGTACGATAAGTCATCAACAACCATTGCATAATTTTGGGTACCCAAATATGCTTTTTAATTTTCTTAGCTCTTATTCACTAATGAACTTCTTAGATCTTATCGGGAAGAATGATTCGGTGGAAACTTAGGTAAACAGAGAGGGCTTCTGTCGTTTAGCATAGTATAATAAAAATGGAATTCATTCTCTTTCCGCCGCATGTGGTGCAGCGGGTGTGGTGATTCCGCCTCGGGACTTCTAATGAAAAAGACTTTTCTTCAAAAACTTACACGCCCGGTCACCTTTAAGTAACTATTGGCGCCAGCTGTGCTGACATAAAAAAGCTTCTCAAACTTTTTCCTTCGTTCTCGGCGATAAAACTCTTTTTACACTTTTTTATACCCTTACAGAGTGTATTATAATATTATCCAGTTGTTTTTAACGCATAGAAGAAAGCATTTCCGACCACATAAAGTGTATATATATTCTTGATCAGCCATCAGTTTGAAAGCTATCTACACCAAAGTTTGCACAAAGTTTTTAAAGTACAAATACGCTGTACATTTGTCGGAATCGGCCAGTTAGGCTGACTATAGCATATGGTTGTCATAGGAACGATCAATCAAAAAACTAGTTTTAGTAAGACAAACTTTTTTGTTTTTAATGGAAACGCTTCCAAACTTTGCATTTCTTAGTTTGCTAAGTTTTTTCATGATTTTACTTGGTTTGGTCGAAATCGGACGTCTATATAGTATGGCTGTCATGAAAAAGTTGAGTTTGAAAAGTAGTCTTAGTGAGAAAACTTGTTTGCTTTAAATGGAAATGTCCTGAAAATTGGCACTTATTTATTTAATATGCTTTTACACAATACTATAAAGTTTTGTTAAAATCGGACAACTATAGCATATAGCTGCCATAGGAACTATCGGTCGAAAATCCAGTTCTAGTGAGAAAAACTTTTTGGTTTTTAATGGAAACGTCTTCAAACTCTGTATTTTTTAGTTTGCTATGCTTGTATGTGATTCTACAAAGTTTGGTCAAAATCGGACCACTATATAGTATAGCTACCATAGAAAAGTTCGGTCACAAATATAGTCTAAGTAGGAAAAACTTTTCTGTTTTCTATGGTGGCGTCTTCAATTCTTGCATTTATTTATTTTATGAACTTTCACACAATTCTACAAAGATTTATCAAAATCGGATGACTATAGCATACTGCTGCCATAGGAAAGATCGGTCGAAAAACTAGAATATCGTTTTTTTTTACTCTGTACCAAAGGTATACAGAGTATAGTTTGTTTGTGTAACAAGAATGTAACAATCAGGAGGAAAGATCGATCAACTTTTAATTATTTGAGTCTAATATCATCACTACTAAGCTATAATTCCGTATATACCCATTAAAAATCGGTTGTCTTTCAAAGGAGAGCATAAAAGTTCATACAAAAAGATTTGTTTACCATAAAAAGTTTAAATTTGTTGCACAGTCTTATTAATTCATAGAATCCCTTTCCCCTGTTAAGAATTCAATTAGTTTTTTGTATTCTACCCCCGCCCACCACCATATCACAGTCTAGACAAGTTTGCCCCTGCGACATGCAAAAATATTCTGATGATCTCACAGAGATCACTCGGAAATTAACAATAACAACAAAGCTGATGTCGTTGCAAAAATTTCACATTTATTGTTGTTATTTATTATATACAAAATGAGCAATTGATTTCTTTTTTGTTTTTTTTTTAGACAATAAGTACACACCCCCCAATTAAAGTCCGAGGAATTCCGGCAGCAAGCAAGCAGCACACACACACAAAACTGCCTTCTGGGTGCGATTGATGAGTTGCAAGCCATTTTGCATAAATTGATACGTGTACGGAGAAGAATCAAAGAGCGAGCAAGTGAATGTTTATATTTATTTATTTGCGCCAATTGTTTATTTTTATACAATTTTCTAAGTGATGTCACGAGTTGCTCAAGTGCCAGCACGAAACGAGTTGTTGTATACGTATAGCGGGATGGATGGTCCCATGTGGGTCGTCTGTCCTCTGTCGTCTGGCTCTCATGACAACGTCAATGGCGTGCGACCTTTTGATGATGAATTCATTTGTTTTGACGCGGCATTGTGGCGTGTGAAGCATTAGCTGTTTGTTTAGTTTTTTAGGCAAAATGTTTCAATTTTTCAAACTTTGACAGCACCTAAAAGTATGCACCCAAAGTTAGAACGATCATTATAGGTTGAGCAGTAAAATATTGATACAATGAGCCGTCCCTAACGGCACACACGAGTTTATTAATTTGGAACTAGTCAATTAGGCACACAAGATAACAACATATACATACACATAGATATCTTATAAACTTAGACTTAATTAACAATATTTGGTCTTTTAGCCTAAAACTAAATTTGTGACTTTCTTCTAAATGGGTTGTATTCCAACCATTTATCACTGCCATTGACCTATCTCTATGTGCCCGCATACCAAGTGGTACGATTGCTGGCCGATTGCTCCTCCTCCGGCTTGGGCATTATCCATATATTACCAATACCGCTGTCCGAACTAAACCGATTGGAATCGCGATACAGCGATAGACTTGGCGCCTTGCGATGCAAATGATCATTCTCGCGACAATAGCGCTCCTGCAGCTTCTGTCGCTCCTCATTCGCATAGTTGTTGATCATATCACGTATGAGATCCAACCAGAGTACTATCTGTGCGGGATCTGCGGTGAATTCACATTCCTGCTGCTTGCGTCGCTCATAGTAGAGGGTAAACGATTTGGTTTTGGCCGAAATGCCAACATGCTCGCAGGGATATCGACCATGGAAGACCAAATGTTTACCCTTGATCTCTGTGTAGATGATGCATTTGTCAAAGATGAAAACTTTGGCACGATAATTGCGCCTAAGTGTGTGATCCATTACCTGGAACTCATTCACCTTGCGGAATTTGCCCTGATAATAGACATTGAACTGGAATAAGAAAGGGAAGTGAGAGATGTTATTTGTTGTAATATTTATAGTTTTACGATTCATAAATTTCAAACTATTAACAATGTCAACAGATGTGTGTGTGTGTATACTGTGCGATATTTTAATGAGGCTCACACATTGTATTGAAATGGTTCTTGTTATACCCTAGAATGTGTAAGCGAAAATAGTTTTTAATGAGTACACTGGACAAAGAAAGGAAAAGGAAGTGATTATATACGGCCTCTTCTTGGGAATTTCATAATTTGAACTTTGTTATATCTGCACGGAGTCTGTAAGCCTTAAAATTTCAGCTATTATTTTTTTAAATTGCTCAAACATATTCACAATTTAATCCTCTAACCAAAATTGACATTCTTCAAAAGAATACAACTAATTTCTTTATCTGGGTGCCAAGCAAATATTACCTTGTTTATATACAGAAAACATAAATGGTTAAGTACAATTATGATATTACTCTATGATATTTCGGAATTCAAGACCACATGGTTCAGTAAGAATCCGGTTTTTTGTCCAAAATCCAAGATCTTTTCTGCATTTCTACATCCTGATTCATGATTTATATATATTGAGGTTTCAAAACTTGTTTTTAGGTATCGTTTTGTCTCAGTGTAGAAATTCTCATAAACATTCATTGATGAAAATTTACGCAGAGATCTTTCGAGAGGAAAATGTTGAGCAAATTTATGATAATATTAACTCAAAGGTACACCATAACGCCCGTGGGCGTTATAACATCACTTGACAATAGGTGTAAGATGTAAGAATATTTGTCAGGCATCTTTGTGCCAAAAATAGGTTTTTCTTTACACAATAGAATATTAATAGATAACACTTTGAAGTGGCATTTAATTTTAAATTGAACAGCTATAAAAAGACTTTGGGAGGTATAATATATTTTATAGTCGAGCTTGACTGTATTTCATATTTTCTTTTGAATGGATTGAGTGTTTAGACAGGACACCAAGCATATTATTTATGACTAAGGTATAATTTTACTGTACTACTGAAGTTTTCAGATGCAAAATGTTTTGTCCACTTTAATTTTACAAGTCTCATAAACACTTCCGAATTCTACTTAACAAGGGCAGCTTCAAAAAATTACGCCCTCATGCTTTAAACTACGAAAAATGTAAACTTTATACACCTTTTTCATTGTTCTTTTTAGAGTTTTTCATTTATCTTAATATCGCCTCCAATTAAGTATAGAATTATCTGTAGAAATAAGTTTTAAATGAATTTTTTTAAGGTGGCACTACTATTTCTAAATCGAATCGGACAATGTTGCAAGCAACTTCATTTTGAAGGATCATCATAAGTCTTTCTTTTTCAGTATGTGTAGTTTCGCTGAAGTGTAAACAACATAATGCCCCAAATATACCAACTTCTGTGCCAAGAAAACACATTGTAGGACAGAATGGGATTTAAGTGAAGGGTGATGCAAAATGTGTTGATTCAGATAGACCCAAAAGCTGAAAATAATACGGGCCATATGCCAGGACCGATGGCAAGCCAAATATACTCGGTGGCAGGGTCATGTATCTGATAAAACCATCACAGGCCAACTCTACCGAACACAATTGATGCGCTTGAGCAGAGGATTGACACAAAAACGGCCAGAATATGAGCAAAGGGACTACAAGGGTATTCAATAAGCATGACAGCTCTGGGCCTCATGTTTCGCGGCCGATCAAACTAATTTCTTAAGCTCAACTCAGTGTTGAAACCATCAACTTTTGGTAAAGAACTGATATATTTTCAGATATTTGTGACACAGAGTATTAAAAGTTTGTAATCAAGTATTAAGCAGACAGAAGAAAGCATTGAATATAAGTCATATCTCGCAAAATTTTATAAATAGACGGTTCGAACCTTCTGGACATTTATTCTAAGCAGGATTATTTATCGATCTGCTCAAGGAATGGTGAAGCTCGAATGAACGAGAGTCGATTTATAGGGAAAACCACCACTTAGACTGGGCATCACCGGCTGTAACAGCGATGGGCAGTACTTTAAACACCTTATCACATTGTGTGATGAATACAAACTTTGGGAGAATATGTTATAGCCGGGCTTACTTGTTTTCAATAAGTTTTTGTTGCATTTTATTTCCAAAACAATAATTTTTTAAGATTTGATTTAAACTGACTCTTTTTTTTTTTTTGCTTTTTACAGGAATTTTTTTCAATTAAAAAAGGAAACTTGGAGTTCATAGATTGGATGAAACTGGATTGAATATATTGGTATGATGAAGCAGAGTTTAAGTTCATCCGCTGGCATCAGTAAATGTGAGTAAGGTAAACCCGTTCTAAGATCATTCTAAAAACAGTGTGAAGAATGCAGAATATCCCTGAGGTTAGAGGAAATCCAAGTAGTTGAAACTTATAAAGTAAACAGCTCATGCTTGAGAGACTCTAAAACTGTTCTGTATATATTTTTAATGATTTGATTTCTTAAGTCTTTTACAACTAGAGGTTAAACTCTGTTTATTGTTGGTATAAAATATAAAAAAGAGGTCTGCCTGTCTGATTGTACACGTTTTTATAGAAGTACGAGCTGAACCTGAATCGAAGCACTAAAAAACTCAGTTGATAGTTGAAAGTTGATGGAAAAAGTTTCATCGACCGCAAAACATGAGGCCCAGAGTTGTCATGTTTATAAAATAACCTTGTAGTGCCTTTGCTCTTACACTGGACGTTTTGGCTTTAATACTCGACTGAAGCGCATCAAATGAGTTCGGAATGATAGAATGAGCTGCTAAAGCAATAGATTCATAAAGATGCAATAGATGAGAGCTGATAAGGTTGGTTCTCAAATGCTGTAGGAGTAACAGAAGTCTCTTTTTTGGCATTACACGCAAGTAGTTACATGTATTATAAACACATTTTATAGAATTTTTTACTTAAATCTGGCAAAAGTTTCTCAAATGAGACTAGAGCACAGAAATATATGAGAAGCTGTATGAGAAGTAGGTTATCTGAGTTCTCTTTTGAGTTTTTTGACAGTAATCTGAGGTAATTTTCGTCCATCTCATATGAGATCTCGACAAGTGAAAATACAGCTTTAGTAGGACTTGGGATATAGGACTCACATCTCCTGAATAGCACTTTCTATCACCTAAGCTAACAAAATAACATAGTAAATGTCAAGTTAATCTGACACATAGCAGCTTTTTGAGGAGATGAGAAATTGGACCTTAATCTTCTTTTGAAATCAAATAAAAGTTTGCTACAAAGTTCCATCCTCACTTAATCTCTATTTTATCTAATCTCACTTAAATTGTAAATCAACTTCTAAGTAAAAGCCCTTGCTTACTTACTTCATTACAATCCACAATATCGTTAATGATCTCCGACTCATTGGTGGTAGTCAGCAGGGTACGTAAACGTTTCTCCAAACGACAGCAGGACTCGATGAGTGGCTTCATCACAATGTCGCGGTTTTTGAAAAAAGTCTGTAAAGTATTGTTTTTAGTAGTGCCTCTAAAGTGCCACAATTTGCATGACTTACATTGATAAACTGCGTCAATAGCAGGGGATAGCGTGCCATACGCTGTATGGGTTGCACCAGAAAGCTATTAATGCCCAGCTTATCATCGCGCTCGAGGCGAATACTCTGCAGGAAGGAAGGGAGAACTCAAATGATAATCGTGCAACATTCAAAACCAAAGTATAGACTTACGGTAAAGTAGTTCTTATAGAGATCGCATAGTTTCAGGGACTTTTGCTTGTTCATGGTAAAAATCACATAGCCATAGAAGCAGTTTTGCTAAGGGAAGAGGGGGGAAATTAGTATAAATCAAAGATTCCATTTATTGGATCAACTCACATCTAAAAACTGCAGAAACTCATCGAACAAACGCTTCAGGTCACGTTGATTGCGTTGCAGCATGGGCAGAAACTCATCCCGATGGAATTCAGCAATTTGTTCGATATTTCCAAAGAGATCGTATTTCTTGCCCCGCAGTCCCATCGGCAGATCCTTGCGCTGAAATATGTTGCCATAGTTTTCCAATCCCGTGAACAGATTATTCACATAGGCCTCCTCGGTTTTGATCAGCTCCTCCAATATGGGATGCACGCACTTGTCACTCTTGTCACGCAGCTCGATTTCCACTTCCTCCTCTCTGCAAAACAAAATCATTGCGTTAGAAGGAACTTCTCCAAAACCGATTCAATTAAAACTCACTCATCCCGGGGCTGATAGACCGAATGAAATTTACCCACCAAGGGTTGATTTGTAGTGCCAATGATTTCAGTCTTTCTTCTCGGCGTGGAACGATAGTTTCTGTGGGGGGAAAAACAAACATCAAAACATTGGTTATCTAAAGCAGCCACATGGCCTTAGTGTCTGTGACTCATTGTCTCGGCCGATAAGACAACTGATAGGCCCTAAGGCTTTGTGAGGAAGAAGACTGGCATGATTCATTTGATTACAGGTTCTTTTCTTTCCAATGGCAACTTTCTGACTTGTTCAGCATGTTCCATGCTAATCAGGCCCAGGCTATTATCCATAGTATACGCTAGTCGGGTGAGACAATCCAACATGAAGTCCAGTTGAGCGATCAGGAACCAGGAAATCAACATTAGCAGAAACATGGCAATGGCGGTCACTATGAAGCCCGTGAGCTGGAGAAGTACACTTTGGCTAGTTTGCAAAAACATGCTGAGGACGCTGCGAGAGATAAATCTGACTACAAACCCCTTCCACACAGCCCTCGCCGGTGACGCTGGACATGGAAGTCGCAGACATGTGTGACAAAGCCATCGATCTTTGATCGGCCTCCATGCCTTGGCCAGGAACAAAGTCGTCGCCCTGGATACTGTCATGGTCATTGTCCACTTCAATATTAATTACACTGACGGTGCCCAGATTTTTGTCAGTAGAAGCGTCTTCAGCAGCGGGTTCTGGGTCGCCGGAATGCTGCTTCGACTGTGCCTTCTGACGCCTTTTTTTCTTCCACCTGGAGCCAACCGTATGTTCTGAGCCTGTACCGATATCGCTCACTCCAGGCTTATTCTCGTCGTCTGGCTCTTGGTTTTTGCCTGGTCCATCCATATTGTAGCCTCAACGTTCCAAAGATACATTGTATCAGGTTAAGTAACATTTCCTTGTCCGATATGGGGGAAAAGTGATTTGTCAGATGGCCAACAGGTTGCTTAGTTGATTTTGTGATCGAATGAAAACTGAAATCTAATTAACACTTGGCCAAATTGAGTGGCTTACCAAAAAGGAAGCCTGTTGACCGAGCAAACTTGGCTAATGAACGAGTGAGCTGAGGTCGGTTTCATGGTGCAACTACATACGGATCATGTGACAGTCGGGGATCAATTGAATAAAACTAGATTTTTTTTGGAGGGGAATCTTTGACCAGATCAGGGAGAAATGTTGGAAGAAACTTCTCAATTTATTCTCAGTTCTTGAGGGTACAAAACCCAAGTCCCTGAAGATCAGCAAATGATTAAAGAGCCTTATTCAATGTGATTCAGTTAAAGACTAGTCTAGAGAGAAGAAGGAAGGAAGGAAAGTGGAAGGATAAAGGAGTGAAGATGGGCGAGAATAGAACGGTTAAAAGAAAAAAGGAAGTAACAAGGAAGATAGATCCAAGGAAGGAAGAACTAAGGAAAGAGAAAGATGGAGAGAAGGAAGACAATATACGATAGAAGGAAGGAAGTACAGGGGAACGAAGGAAGGAAGTACAAGGGAAAGAAGGAAGAAGGTGGGAAGGAAGAAGGTAGGAAGAAGTAGGGAAGGAAGAAAGAAGGAAGAAAGAAAGTAAGGTAGAAGGACAGAAGAAGGTAGAATGAAAAGAGGTAGAAGGTAGGAAGCAAGGAATTAAGAAGGAAAAAGGAAGAAAGAAATAATGGAGGAAAAAGAAAGGTAGAACGAAGGAAGAAGGTAGGAAGAAGGAGGGAAGGAAGGGAGAAGGAAGAAAAAAGAAGATAAAAGAATTAAGGAAGAAGGTAGAAAGAAAGGAATTCAGATGGAAAAAGGAAGGAAGAAAGAGGAAGATGAAAGAAAGATAGAAGGAAGGCCGAATAAAAGAGCAAGCAACGAAATAAGAAGGAAAGCAAAGCAAAGAAAAACGAAGAAAGCACGATTAAGGGTAGAAATGAATAGGCAGGTGAAACAGGGACGAAACGGAGAAAGAGACTCACAAAGGAAAGTAAAAGACAGAAGCTAGAAAAGTGTCAGAAGAAGAAAGGAAGTAGAAGGGTAGTCGCAAAAACAAGAATAAAAGAAGAAGAGGGAGAGCATAGAATTAGAAATTTTGCCTATAATACATTGTTCCATTTTCCTCTTCATTCCGTTCTGGAAGTCACTGGATATGGTCACACTAGTTTTGTATGTTTGTGTACATAAAAACAGAACCAAGTAAAACGAATCGTTGATCGATGAGTCGATCAATTGTGATTGACCCAAAAAGGTTACCAGAACCGTATCGTCTTCTCCCCCATAAGTAAACCCCTTAAAATTCCACCAAAATTGTCTCTACTCACCTAGGAAAATCCTTATCGTGTCGCATTTTCAACGGCATAGTTAGCTCCCCCGTTGGATCGGCGCTAATGGAACGCAGCACCTTCGCATCATCCACCACTGTTCTACCCAACACCTCCGAACTGCTCTCGCTCAGCACATATTCCACACTTGCCTGTGGATCTGTTTCGAAGTCGGATATCTGATCCACTTCATCCTCGGAGCGTACCTCATCTATGCTGGTCGTTGTAACACTGGCTGGTGTACTCGTTGTAGAGCTACGCCTACTATTACCCCTGGATATCAAGCCAGGCAGTGCTATGCGTCTGGGTGGTGTGGGCGGTGGTGTGTTGCCACTATTATCCGCTTCGTGTTCCAGAAAAATCGGATGACGACGATTCTCGAGCAGTTTCAGGCTATTCCTCTCCTGGCGCAAGTACTGAATGGTAGTTTTTAGGGTCTCAAAGCGTTGCACCTTTTGTCGCACATCCAAGAAGGCTGGATCCGGTGTGGTGGGTGTCTGGGGCGTTTCGGCTTCCCCCTCCGGATTGCGCATTTTGAGCAGAGAGCGTCGATTGAACGCGCTCTCGGTGTCTGAGTTGACCGAATAGGAAAGCTGAAATGAACTGGAACTGGAGGAGAGATCACCAACGAGCGGTGCTGCCTGGTCGGTATCCAAAACGCTACTGTGACGCTCCTGCTCCGCCTGCGTTTGGCTGATGCGTCGACGGGAATTGCGTTTGTTGAAGTTGCGATTGCTCAGATTGCGTTCGCGACGAAAGGGCAGCGGACTGAGATCTTCGTCGGCCATAATTGTTCTGTTTTGGTGTGGTGATTGTGGGTGGAGTGGAAGTAGTTATTGATAACACTTATCGTGGCACAAGCTTCACAGCTATCTCTCCCTCTCTTGCTCTATTTTGGGTCTCAGTTGTACATTTCACACGATTTAACTGAATTTGCCTGCTCTCAATGCCCTCGAGTTCCACTTGACTTAAACATTTATGGCAAGTAACGTTGTTTTTTGTTGTGTCTTGATGTCGTCGTCGTCGTCTACCACATTTGTGTGTACATATAAAAGTATTTATCTTATTTGTTGTTATTTTCGAAACACGTAGTCGTATCTCTCGGGCATTTGTGTTGGCGTCAACAGCTGCGCTCTGCGTTTCTTTGCTTATTCAAAAGGCGCTGCGAAATACAAATTTAAATTAAAGCTGTTTTTAATAAATGTTACCGAAATACGTGTATATAAAATAATAATATCAAATATGCCGAAACACACTGTGCGAATAGCTGGACAACCCTTTTCTCACACTTTATTTTAATTGTTTTTGAGTTAAGGTGAAGACCCTGAAAACATTTCGATGTCTTTCCTATGTTTCGCTCGTCAAAACGAGAGTTTGACTATGGTTCGAGGGGAGAATTTGGTAATAGTTTCGCGATTCATACAAACATACTACAAGTATTTAAAAAGCAATATATATCGTAACTCTTTTTCTCATTCTCATTTTCAATTCTACGCTTGCTGCGGCAAGGCGACGTTCTACTGTCTGCACCACTGGGCATTTGCAATATGGGAGCTTAACTTAAATGAAAGTGTTCCCTTTAACGTTGCTCGCATTGTACGCAGTGGACAACGTCAAAAAACGCCCTGTCTATAGTGTTTAATCAACAAAAGGGCCTGTGATTTCCAAACTTCTATAAGTTTTTGGGAAAGATATAGAAGTGAACAGCAATTTCTCGGTTTCAATTAAAATATAGTCTTCGCAGTAAGCATTTTATGTAAATTTTGATCACATTGATCACCTAAATGATACTTTTGTCGGGAGTAAATGGTTACCTAGCCGCAACACTTCGTGAAGAGTCGCATTTAACTGGTTCTTCTGAACAATTAAGACTCATTTTGGAGTCTTTTTCAGTTCATATTTTAATAAATCAATTGTTGAGCATTTACATGAGACATTTTCGAGACTTCTTTTGAAGTTAATTTCTAATTTAAAGATTCAAGATGTTTGTAACGCATAGAAGAAAGCATTTTCGATCACATAAAGTATATACTATATATATTATTGATCCGCACTACACGCCATGTCCGTCTGTTTCTATGCTAACTCCTCCGTCAGTTTAAGTCCTATCTTCACCAAACTTTGCACGAAGTTTATTAGTACAAATACGCTGCACATTTATCGAAACCGGCCGGATCGGATGACTATAGCATATAGCTGTCATAGAGAAGTAAGGTGCAAAAAGTAGTCTTGGTGAGAAAAACTTTTTTGTTTTCAATGGAAACGCCTCCAAACTTTGTATTTCTAAGTTTGTTTTGATTTTCCATTATTTTACTAAGTTTGGTCAAAATCGGACATGTATATAGTAAAGCTGTCATATAAAGTTAGAGTCTGAAAAGTAGTCTTTGTGAGAAAAACTTTTTTGTTTTCAATGGAAATGTCTTTAAAATAGGCACTAGCTTAAATAATATGTTTTCACATAATTTTACAAAGTTTGGTCAAAATCAGATGACTATATCATATAGCTGCAGTACGAAAGATCGGTCGAAAAACTAGTTCTAGTGAGAAAAACTTTTTTGTTTTCAATGGAAACGCCTCCAAACTTTGTATTTCTTAATTTGCTTTGCTTTCCCATGATTCCACCAAGTTTGGCCGAAATCGGACTTCTATATAGTAAAGCTGTCATATAAAAGTAGAGTCTGAAAAGTAGTCTTAGTGAGAAAAACTGTTTGGTTTTTAATGGAAATGTCCTTTAAATTGACATTTACTGATTTGATATGCTTCCACACAATTCTACAAAGTTTGGTCAAAATCGGTTGACTATGCACATTGGGCTCATACATTATAGGGCAAACTATTAGCTCGATATCTTATAACACAAGCAATACTAGTCTATATCAGTGTTGGTCAAGCCCTGGCTGCCATGGCTCCGTTAGCAAACTCATTCAAAATTACCTAGATTCTTGGCGCCATCTCTCAAATTTAAGTAAAGATCAACAAAACACGCTGAGGTTGACAGTCGTCTGCGTTAAGAAGCCGACATTCGTTTTAAGTACGAAGTTTCGAGTTCAATTCCTAGAGAAAGAAGGTAGAGTTATGAAGAAACAAAGAGACTAACTATCTTACTTGAACCAAAAGTACTATAATAAAACCAAGCCGTACATAAAGTAGTCATAGTATGACACGCTCTGTTCACAGTTCCAGAAAAACCCGGATTAGTCAATGTTTGTCAGCGAATACTCTTGATTTCGGTGGATGTAGAGTGTAGAGGGATTAAAAAAGTTTCGGGTAATATACAATATTCAAGCAATTGCTCTCTAAGTTAATAAAGTATTTCAACACTTGCTGTAGCAACAATTATAAACAAAGATCAAACTATGGTAATACCAACTGTTGTATCAAAAGCTGAACACATTTGCCTAAGCTCCTCATATTCAAGATACGAAAGATTTATTTATATGACAAATGACGTCAAGTTGACGCAGGTTTCAAGAGCAAGGGAGAAGCGAAAGAGTTCTTAGCGTTAGCTTAGCTCCATCACATACATAAGTATATTATATTCACGTATAAACTGTGTACATATATACTACGTATGCATAGTCACACATTTTGTTGTAGTTAATTAAGTGTGACGTTTTTTTTCGCTTTTTTGTGTGCTGTTTTGTCAGAGCAAAGCAAAAACAAGTACAAAGCGCCTGAAACCGCAAATGAGGCAATACATTTTGTTATACAAAAAAAAAATGCAAATATAAATATATAGAGGAAACGTTTCCGTTAAAAGAAAGTGAGTTAAAGGCAATTCCTGGGGTTTGGGATAAAATTGATAAGCAGTTTCAAATGTCAAAACAGAAGTTCCGATTCATGTACTTCATGTGATGGTCTATTAACTAATTATACTCTTTTTTATGCTTGCATTGATTTGGCTCAATAAATTCATAAAAATATTTCATTTATGACCCATTTAGATAAGCGTCATAGCGGCGTACCTAGAAGAAGAACCTTCAGGTGCTAGGTTTCTAGGTGTCCAATGCAAGAAACAATCAATCAGGACTGGTGTAAGGTTCGACAAACTTGGGTTACCTCATCAATTTTACATAGTAATTGCGATTTCAATTTCAAGTTAGACCTATAACTCAAGGCAATAGTATAAGACCTTATTCAGTATATTGAAGTGTGATTCTAGACGATTCTGTTTTTGGAAAAGGTCCATCACCTGAAGACTTATGGTAATTTGTGCAAGTATTATTCGTATATGGGGAACCTATCCTAATGTCTTGATATTATTGTAAAGTTTTCCTCCTTAGCTTTCAAATAAACTATGCCAAACAATTCTGCGATTTTTTAAAGCAAAGATATGTTATTTTAAAAACATGTTTTGAAAACTATGAAATTTTTTAATGCCCAAAAATATGCTATGCTAAATCACTAAATTTGGCTAGTCATTTGTATTGAAAGAATAAACACATCTTGTTAAGAAGAACATGGTTTTCGACCCTAACTCAACAGGTGGATGTGTTTTTCTATAGTTTTATCAATAATATAGAACTAGAAAATGTAGTAAAACAAGCTCTACGCTGCCCATTCTTACTGATCTAGAACAAGGTCTGTTTTGGTTTATTATCTTTCGACAATTTGTTGTAACGGAAGCTTTCTCTGCTTTTCTAACTGTTCTCTACAAATGTCATCCAATACAGCTGGTTTTTATCTCTCACCTTTATCTTACCTAAAGTCATAGCACTGGACTCCAATGTAATTGATACACATACTTGAAAGAAGAGATTAGCTTCTTTGTACCTGATGGGGGTTTTTTCATAGATTGGCAATACTGTTGTTGCTTGGTTATATTAAAACTGGTTATCGCTGCCTAATTGCCCACTTAAACTTGCAGGCAATCAAGTTGCATCTTTTTGTATGCCCCGATCTATTGTACTTTTGTGCACTAGAGAATGAATGAATAAAGTAGAAGTATGTAATATATATATTGATTTTTAGGTTACGATAATTGATGTAGATCAGGAAAAAGTCATAGGTTAGAACACAAGTATGTGTACCCGTTTGAATATGATTTAGAGCAGAGTTGTTAATCTTTTGATAATATCAAAGTCCAAAACTTGCCACATTGATATATCGATAAGAACTTTAAGTACTCACTGAACAGTTTTTAAAGAACTTTTAGGCAATAATACTATTAATAAGCATTGGAAGTTATAAATTTATCAGTTTGTAACTGTAGTTTCTTGTGGTGCAGCGGGTAGTGTGTGCCAGAGGTCTGGGGCTTGATGCCATAATGGAACAAACCAATCTTTTCGAAGGCAGCTATACCATATAGCTGTCTAATTCTTATCAAACTTGCTTCGAAAACCACAAAATACGAAGTTTTAAGGCGTTTTCATTGAAAATCAATAAGTTTTTCTCACTAGAACCGCAACTTAAGACCAATCGTTTCTATGAGAGCTATATGCTACAGTCAAGCGATACAACAGTTTCCGACAAATATGGAGAATAATTGTATTTGAAGGCTTTTTGTAAAGTTTGGTCAAGTTGATAGAGAAAAAAGCACAGCAGAGAAGCAGGTGGACGAACGGAGGAAAGGTCAAGGCTAGATCAACTCAACCCAATAATATATATATATATATATAGGAAGGTTGATTTTGTAACAACTCTCATTTTGGCAGCTCAGCTGTTTTTGTTTTACATGTTACTGTCAAACATGTTCACTTTGGTCAACAATTTATGAACATTGCTTACAGATTATTGAATTTTATTATCAAAATTCATTGAACATTAAATTATATAGATCGTTCTATGGAGTCATATAAAATTTTTCACATTTTTTAGAATTTTATGGTTTTTTTTTAAATTAAATTCGAAAATCAGCCTTTACTTTTTATACTCTGTACCGTAGGTACATAGAGTATTATAAGTTTGTGCAAAAGTATGTAACATCCAGAAGGAAGCATCTCCGACCCCATAAAGTATATATATTCTTGATCAGCATCAACAGCCGAGTCGATATAGCCATGTCCGTCTGTCCGTCTGTCTGTCTGTCCGTATGAACGCACAGATCTCAGAGATGGTAAGAGATAGAGGTTTGACGTGTATGGGACATATGCTTCTTATGTCTGCAGGCAGATCAAATTTATTTTCAATTTTGGCCACGCCCCCTCCCGCCCCCGCAATTTAGTAAAAACGTCATATCTCCCACTGTTTTGAAGATAGATGGCTTGTTCCTTCTGGACATATTTAGTTATTAGAATAACTTATCGATCCGCCAAAGGAATGAAGAAGATCGGATGAACGGTTTTCGAGTTATGATCAAAAGACAACATTTCTTGGTACAGAGTATGTTATAGTCGGGCTTGACCGACTTTCTTTCTTGTTGTGTTTGGAGATGCTTCATTCTGTTATGTTTGTGTGTTTTTCATTCTTGGCAAGCCTTTTCAGGTCGATGATCATTTAGAAGATTCGCAGACTGAAATAACATAACTTTGGTTATATTTGTAGATTGTGATACTGAAAGCATATTCCATGAATATATTAACAATGTGACGGTTAGCTTCTTGGCTAGCCTATTCAAATATCTCGACCGTATGACAAAAGCAATTAGACTTTGTAATGTTTTATGTATTCATTTTAATGCCGAACCGTAATTGTGGGTTTGGAACAGGGTTTCAATCTTGGTTCGTTTCACGGTGATCAATATATGTTGAAATTGTTGATGTTCGAACTAGTTTGCAGCCTTGGTTTGCAATATAATATATTTGAGCACCAACTTAACCATTTAGAATCCGATTAGAACTTGATTTAATGTCAAAAATATCAAAGATAATTATGTTGTTTCATATGCAAACTTTGATTTATTGTTAAATGTTTCCCGATTTATAGTTTTTAACTTATGAAACTGGTTCTGGTTCGGATTCCGAACCAGTTTGATCTGGTTTAAGGTATATGTGACTGAGAAATATCACAATAGTATTTAGAACTCACGTGAAGCCGCATATTTAGCTATTTAAGTGAATAGTTTTGTGGCTTGAACTAAGCACTTTGGACTGAACAGAAATATAACGTCATATCAGTAGAGACTTTTAATACTTAAACCCTTAGCTAAAGCTTACATATTGAATACTGAATGAACTTGTTTAGGTAAATGTCCATAAAAACGTTCCCTATCTTTGTGTGCTTTATTTACTTCAAACTTAAGGGCTATTCTAATCTATTAAATGACATTTCGAAAAAAGATTTCCTGGAATTTCCGGTACAAAAGTAGATTTTGCTATAAATGATAGATATTGTTTTATGGCAGGAAAGAAACGTGTTTGTTTTTTGGTGGTGGGGGAGGGGGGGAAAGGAAAACGTTGTAGAGTTCTTATCGAATCTATTTGAGTGCAAAACTATTTCCATCATGAATTCAGCCAGAGTTTCAGGCGGCAATTAGTGACTAAGTTGCACTAGGCAAGTGCGCAAATAAAACTCAAATTCAACTTCAACTGATAGCAATTGGTAAGCAAAAAAGAGGAAGACAGACAGAACAGAACAAAATTATGACAAAGCAGACGGTGTAATGTTTAAAAAGCAATTTGCTTTATTATTATAATGTGTTTTTTGTTCATAATTTGTGTGCACGTGTTAATTAAACAATTAGCTGGGCGAACTTTGGGTAAGCGCGTGCAAATACCAGTTTTTGTTTTTTATTGCGATTTTTGACACTTACATGTGGGAATTTTGGATTTAGATATAAATTTGGGTTATGCTTATCACGAGGTCACGGTAGGGGTAAGTGGTCAAAATTGAACTTGAGTTACCGAACACGCTGCGTATGCTTAATATTTGCACCACAGATGACGATCTAAACGATATGTACGCTCACCTGAGCACTTGGACTCAGACTAAAACAACTGATTGCGAGTCGAGAATTGGCACTGCAGCTAGTGCTCTCCGTCTCTTGGTGAATATATCAGTCCGCTCCCGCTGCCTCTCCATCGCTCTCTCCGTGTCTCTCCCTGTATTAACTGTTTGGCGAGTTTGAGTTAGTTATAATTTGCTATTTTTTGTTTGTTTTGCCATACTGCTGACTGTTTTATTATTTAGATTGCTGCAGTGGCTTTGCTCTCGCTCTCTCTCTCTCTCGTTTAGATTTTAGCGGTCTCTGTGTACTCCGCCATCGTGTCGCATTCTCCACCGCAAATTATTGTCATAATTCTGTTGCCTTTTTTTTGTTGTGTTGTGTTGTTACGATTATTGTTGTTATTTACATGAAGGCGGCATAAATTCTTAATTAGTCTAGGCCAACAATTGCAACAGAATTTCCCCACATTACCTTGCACTCTAATGTCAAGTTCCCCCCCGATTCGACTAGTTAAAGTAGAAAATTCTGTTTGATCAACAATTTGTGGTAAGTTTTTCACTGTTTATCAAATGTCGGTCATAACTGGTTCATTATCTTATCGGCTTATCAACAAAGTTTCAGCATTAAAGGCCATCAAATTGGCCATTTGCCATTGGTTTTCAATTGAAATTGGGTAGACGACTGCTTTTTTTTGCCCCACACCTCTTTGTTTAGTGGTTGGATTTTTATTTTGCTTATCTTTGCGCATTTTCGAGCGTATTCTGGTGCGGCTGGCAATGTATGCAATTTCTACCAAAAAGAAAAAAAAAGTACCGCGAGATATGAGTTTGAGGGGGAGTCACCGATCAAGTGGCGAAATTCATATGCTAACATTTTGGGTATAAGACTAAAACTTAACTATCTTTTTCAGAGTTCAGCTCAAGCTCTTGCTTGGTGGTTATATTATTTGGAGGCTGTAATTCATGAAGAGAGATGCAAAGAATTCGGCAAGACTACCTTTATTAGCCTGGTTTAGAGTTTAAGGGCAATCCAAACTAAAAACACAGCTGTTACAGTCTCTACCAAAGGTACACAGAGTATATAAAGTTTCAGCAAAAGTAGATAACCGTCAGAAGGAAGCATCTACAATCCCAGAAAGTATGCATATTCTTCATCTTGAGCCTTGTCTGTTTGTAAAAAACACACAGATCTCAGAGATGGTAAGATTTAGAGGCTCGACAGGCTTGGAAAATTAGATGCTTAATATTTAAAGTTTATTTTTAATATTTGCCACGCCCCTTACGCCCTCGCAATTTTGAAAAACGTCATGTACCTGTCAGTTTTGTTAAAGAAAGGTTCATACCTTCTAGAAATACTAAGTTATCAGTTGTATGTATCAATCCGTCAAAGCATTGGACAAGATCGGATGAACCAAAGTCAAGTTATGAGCAAGGGAAAGTTGACTGCTGCAGCGCTGCTTTCAGCTACATCAATTTTCATGCTGAGCATACACTTTTGCGTCTTGTAAACTTTAAAAAAGAAACTAACCACAAAATGGCCACACACCGCTGGAGATCAATTCAGATTTGTGAAACCTTGAGGCTCTTTTTGCCCTCTCCCTTCATTTTAGAAGAACACTGCTGCTTGTAGGATCGAAAAATATCTTCCTACTGTAGTAATAAGTAGCATGTAAGACCCACTGTGCAATTTAACTGTAAGTAGACTTAAGTAACGGTAAATACATCCTCAAGTTCGTCAAGTCAAGTACGAACTTAAAGATGCTCTCTCGTGATCGCTCTGACGAGCAGCAATAAAGTTGGCGAGCAAGACAACCACACGTCTTTATATTGGCTCTGGTCATCTCCCTACACTACCCGTAATAATTCTCACAGGATTAGGGTCTTATAAGCAGGCAAGCCACAAGGCTATGTATCAACCACAATGGATACTGCATAAGCTGTTACTGAATTGATGAAGAAGAAAGCGTCTCCTATGTCACGATTCATCATCCTAGTTCAGCATTTCCTACCTACCGTTTCAGCAGTCTCTGAAATAGGGATTACTTTGCTACTCCGATTTGTGTTACTTTCTAAGTGATTTAGTAGGAATGAAACCTTCCTTTACTGACTAAAAGTAAAAAAAAGGGGTTATATGGTATCACAATGAAGTTCTTTTTGATCTAAGTGAATCTTGTCTACCTCTATAAATAGAGTACCATATGGATTTACTTGCAAAGGGTACTATAATTTTGCCCAGAAGTTTGCAACGCATAGAATTATTCATTTCCGACCCCATAAACTATATATATTCTTGATCAGGGTGACGAGCTGAGTCGATTGAGCTTTGTCCGTCCGTCTGTCTGTCTGTTTCTACGCGAACTAGTCTCTCAGCTTTAAAGCTATCGAGCTGAAATTTTGCACAGAGTCTTCTTTTTGCTGCACACCACTAATATGTGGGAACCGACCGGATTGGATGACTATATCTCATAGCTCCCATAGGAACAATCGGTCGGCAAACTGGTTTTAGTATGAAAAACTTTTTTCTTTTCAATAGAAACGTCTCCAAACTTTGTAATCGTAGGTTTTCTATGTTTTTTTATAATTGTACCAAGTTTTATTAAAATCGGACAACTATATGGTATAGCTGCCATACAAAAGATGGGTCTGAAAAACCGTTTTAGTTAGAAAAACTTTTTTGTTTTTAATGGTAGCATCCTGCAATTGTGTTTGTTTGTTTCTCGTGCTTTTACATAATTCTACAAGTTTTTGTCCAAATCGGATGACTATATCATATAGCTCCCATACGAACGATCGGTCGGAAAATGGGAAAAAGAGTATTTATTTGAAAATATTTAAGGGAGCACTTGCAAGGGTATAAAAACTTCGGCACAGACGAAATTAGCTTAGCTTCTCGTTTTTTTTTGTAGTTTGCTTAAAACATAACTGTTAATTGGCCATATTTTTAGGTGTGAGTTGCTTCCATACATGTGTGAACATCTGCCAGAGAAAATGGTATACCATAGCTTAATCGAGCAAGTCTATATTCACTCCGATCATAATGCTGACTACTGAGGTTTACTTTCTTGTAACCAAACTCTTTATAAAAACGAGAGCGTAAGTTAAAGTCGGCCCTGCCCGACTTCGAAATACCCGTTACTCAGCTCGGATAAGTATGCAACATTTTTTAACTCGGCCATTTATTACCCGATCCTTTTGAAAATTTGTGAGATTGTAGATATTGGCCACATAGACTACACTGCAAAATCTGAGCTCGATATCTTAAAAGTGGGAGTTATTCAATATTTTTTATTGCGGGGGCGGGAGGGGGCGTGGCCAAAATTTTAAACAAACTTGATCTGCCTACAGACAATACTAGCTTACGTATAAAATTTGGTTGCTCTAGCTCCTCTAGTCTCTGAGATCTAGGTGTTCATACAGACGGACGGACGGACGGACAGACAGACGGACATGGCTATATCGACTCGGCTGTTGATGCTGATGAAGAATATATATACTTTATGATATCGGAGATGCTTCCTTCTGCCTGTTACATACATTTGCACGACTTTAGTATACCCTTTTTACTCTACGAGTAACGGGTATAATTAGCCTTTACTAGAAAGGGTAGGGTATTGACAGTTACAAAGCCTTAATTCGCCGCAAAAGCTTTGAAAATGGTTGTGAAACTTGCTACAAACTTTAGCAAAAGTTCAACCAAGCAAAAGCTTTTAAAAAATCCCACCCAAAGCCGTTAAACTTGAAATTTGCACATGAAAATCTGGCCTATTTGTATATTGCCAGCCTCAGCCCTTTCCTACTGAAACCGCTGCCCTTTCCACCTCCATATTCCTTTGACATTCTAGATTACGCGAAACCGCTTTGATCTGCTTTTTTTTATTTTTTATTATCAACCCCTTCGGTCCAACGCACTCAATCCATCAATCGACACTTTCCACATAAACACAAACAAAAACCTTTTGTCAGATTCAACTCAAATTTCGTTGCCTGGCACCGTCAACCGAGATTCTGTGCGCACAAAGTCCACGTTTGGGCGTTTTAAATTTCCTGTTGGGTTAATTGTCGTTATCTAAATATAAATGCAATAATAACAGAAAATGGGAGCCAGACTAAGGTGAAATTAACTGAGATGCGTCTAGGAGAGGAAATTTGCAAGCTGTGTGGGTGTATGTTAAGTTCATAAAGTCTGCAAGCTGAAGTCACTTGTATAACTCATATCTTGAACAGTTTGGTGGAGAGATGGTTTATTTCTTCTGGGCATATTTAATATGGTATAGAATGGTAAAGATTGGATGAACTCTGTGCTAATAACTACCTAGGGATATATACCCAAACACATATTGGATGTACCCTTTTTGGCCTTACCAAGGTATTTTCAAATTCGACTTCCTTTAACCTCAGGAAATAAGTTTGAAAATATTGTAACATTTAGAGAGAATTCAATTTCAAATCATAGCCTGGTTGGAAAGCAATGGGAAACACTTCACTGTGTTGTGCACAAAGGCACTTGGGCAAAAGTGTAAGCATTCGAAACAGGCCGAACCTGATGGCCAAGGGCACTGTTTGGGCAGTATGTTCTTATGTTATGTAATGTTTTTGTTATAATTTTAATCTGAGACAGAGGCAGCATCTTCTTAAAATGTCTCTCGCCAAATGAAGAAGTGTCGTATTCCATCAACTCATGATTTTGGATACTTTACAGATATCTCCTTGACGGAGGG
The DNA here is from genome assembly GCA_035044985.1 of Lordiphosa fenestrarum. Taxonomy (NCBI): domain Eukaryota; kingdom Metazoa; phylum Arthropoda; class Insecta; order Diptera; family Drosophilidae; genus Lordiphosa; species Lordiphosa fenestrarum. Next base: position 1,150,580 of record JAWNNO010000495.1, read on the forward strand.
AATACATATTTGCATACATTCTTTGATCATAACTTCTCAACCGATCCGATCCTTCCAAACCTCGTCATTCCTTTGGCGGATCGATAGATAATACTAATATCTAAATATGCCTAGAAGGAACGAACCATCTATTTTTAAAACTATGGGAGATATGACGTTTTTTCCAATTTGCAGGGGCGGTAGGGGGCGTGGCCAAAATTGAAATTACACTTGATATGCCTGCAGTTTTTGTCCCATACACGTCAAACATCAATCTATGAGATCTGTGCCTTCGTAAGGACAGACAGACAGACGGAAATGGCTATAACGACTTGGCTGTTGATGCTGATCAAGAATATATATAATTTATGGGATCGGAGATGCTTCCTTCTGGCTGTTACATACTTTTGCACAAACTTATTATACTCTGTGTACCTCTGCTACAGAGTATCAAAATACTCTCAAAATCTTGGTGCACATTTTTCTAACTAGGACTACTTTTCGGACCTTACTTTTCCATGGGAACTATACTATATAGATGTCCGATCTCGACCAAACTTAGTGGAATCATGCAAAAGCCTAACAAACGAACATTTATCAAATTTGAAGTTGATTCCATTTAAAACAAAAAAGTTTTTCTCAATAGAACTTCTTTTTCGACTCATCATTCGTACTGCAGCGATATGCTATAGTCATCCGATTTTGACAAAACTTTGTAGAATTGTGTGAAAGCATATCAAGTAAATAAATGCCAGTTTTGGGGTCATTTCCATTGAAAACAAAAAAGTTTTTCTCACTAGGACTACTTTTCTGACACGTCTTTTCTATGACAGCTATACTATATAGATGTTCGATTTCGACCAAACTTAATAAAATCATAGGAAAGCAAAGCTAACTAAGAAATACAAAGTTTGGAGGCGTTTTCATTAAAAACAAAAAAGTTTTTTTCACCAAAACTAGTTTTTAGACTCTACTTTTCTATGACAGCTATACTATATAGATGTACGAAATCGACCAAACTTGGTAGAATTATGAGAAAACATAGCAAACTAAGAAATACAAATTTTTGGGGGCGTTTTCTTTGAAAACAAAGAAGTTTTTCTAACCAAAACTAGTTTTCAGAGTCTACTTTTCTATGACAGCTATACTATATAGATGTCCGATTTCGACCAAAGTTAGTACAATCATGAGAAACTATAGCAAACTAAGAAGTACAAAGTTTGGAGGCGTTTTCATTCAAAACAAAAAAGTTGTTCTCACTAAAACTAGTTTTTCGACCGATAGTTCCCATGACAGCTATATGCTATAGTCAGCCGATTCGGCCGGTATTTGTACCAAAAGACTTCGTGCTAAGTTTGATGAAGAAAGCTTTCAAACTCAAGGAGTAGCTGGCATAGTAACAGACGGACTTGGCTAAATCAACTCAGCTCGCCTTGCTTTATGGGATCGGAGAAGCTTTATACTATCCTAAAAAAAGGATATTAAAAACTATCTACCATCCAATTGGATCTTTTTATGTTTTCTGTGCACCTTTAGGCACAAATATAGACGCGTCTGAAACTTAGCTAAAAGCATCTAAAATATTGACTTATTCTTGTCTACTTTGTGCATAATTGGTTCATAATTGAAGGCCTAATCAAATAGTTAGTTTAACCCACACAAATACAAAACAATTCTCCCATTTTATACCATAGAGTGTCGACAGAGAGCACAATTTTAAGAGCAATTGCTTCAGCAGTGGAGAGTTTCTTTCAACGAATACCAAATTGGGAAGCCGAGCCGCCGGCAACAAGAAACGGGAATCGATTGAAACCCACTTTAATAACTATTTAAATATGTTAACTAATTCAGTGAATTCGATTTGCTTTGTAAGGTAATGAAAGGCAGAAAGTACACAATTTCTAACGCCCAAGCAAGAATCGCACCTCTCTCTCTCTCTCGCTCGCTCGCTCGCTGCCGCTCTCTTCCCGGCCGGCAGCCGGCTTAGGCCTTTTTGCACTGCTCTCGCACGGAGCGCGTATATAAGCAGCCCTACCCTCCAAGGCAAAGTCAGTTGTTGTGCAAACGTTGCTGCGATCGGTTCAGTTGTCCCATCATCCACATCCCCAGTTAGTTGTCCCCTCAGAGAGCGGAGAGATCGAACCCGAACTCAATTGTCAATTAGTTAGAGCATTCAGTGGAAGACGACAGCGAGTGCCAGAAGTCGATTCGCTACTATCCCAGAGGTAAGGCCCACCCACTGGAGTCAGGTACTCCAGCACAGCACATGAAAGTGAAACACACGCACACCAAGTGGCCCAAGTGATGTAATTAAAATAAATCGGTGAATCCTTGCCAAGAAAAAAGAAATGCAAGAAAACAATTGTTTTCGCAGCGGACGAGGCCGATCTGTGGTGTGGTGTGGCGTGTTCGGTTCTTTAGATCGGCTCTAATTTTAGATCACACATTGATTGATTGGTTTTGTGGGTCAATCAATACGAATTCGGAATCGGAAAGTTTTGAACTCGTTTTTCTGAACAGTTCTAGCTGGCCACTCGAATCATTCGCAAGCAATAATGTGAAGGACAACGACGTGTGTGGATCCCAATCGAAACGAACTGACCAAAAGAGCAAGCGAGCACCAAACAACCAATCGAAAAGTAAACCCAACCGTGTGGAGTGCGCGAAACAGTTTCAGAGCCCGAGGTACTCACTTATATAAAGGCAAACAATATGTGCCTAGTAAGGCGACTATCAGTTAGGGTCTGGTAATATGGTACAAAGATAACGTATCGACCTCTCACACACACACACACACACCGGTGTCAATCTCTAATCTACTCACAGTGCACGTGCTTTTCTCCAGGTCCTTGACCTGAATGACTTCGATTAAATAACCGACCTTTTCCCACGCCGAATAGCACCTCAGAAGTTCGAAAATAGATCGGACGATTTAATTAAATCATGACACCAAATTTAAATTCAATTGACGACGACGCTTCGATTGTTGCAATTTGAGACAAGAAAATTGCAGCGAAGGAAGAGCAGACCGACTGGGCGAGCTGCCAAATTGTAACAATCGATCGATGCATGGGCCGAAGCCAAAAAAGAAACGGGTTTGTGTGTGTGTGTGTGTGTTCCAAAGGGGGGACTCATAGAACTCTGCGAACCCTTTTCGCTTGGTTTACACACACACACATCCAAAGGGGGGCGTTCTTCGTTCTCTTTTTCGTCCACACTGCAAAAACGTTTTGGGCCAACGCCCCAAACAAACAAAAAAAACACACACAGAAAACAAAGATTGAAGATTGAGCTTGACTCGGCGACGAGCGACAACGTGGGTGTGGATGCCATGTCTCTGGCACAATCAATGCACTTCCGCTTCGTAGCCATAACAGAAGTCCATAAGGGAAAACGCTCTACATATATTTATTGCAAAATAATGCTAATTATCTTCACTGTCAACTGTTGCCTTGAGGCTTTTTTTTTGATTTATTGCCATTTGCCTAGTGAAGCAGCCAAATATGGTGAGGCGAGCAGAATGTGTAAGTGATTTCTATGGATTTAATTTTCACATTTTTCATTTAGATATGTGAAGAATATGTTCAACGATATGGTATGGCTTTTATTTCAAACTCAATGCAGAACAAATCATATCAACTTCTTCGTTTTGAGAGTTCAAACCTTATCTAAGGTTTCTTGAAGTCTTTAAGAAAAGAGTTTAGAAAGCGACAAATTTACTTCCCTTTCTTTTAAGTCTAAGTAGGCACTTACTAGGTAAAGCAAATTCCAGGAAGAATTTTTCCTGGACTGGAAGTTCTTGAAGAGCTTTCGTTTGTTGGATGGAACTGTAGTGGTATCGCTTTCCTCTCTACACCTGTTTTCTACAAGCAAGTGCTTTTGGGAGACTTTAACTTCTTGAAGTTTACTTCACTGAGTAAAAGTTATTTAAAAGCTACCATCAGAAGTAAGAACTGATCGAGTTCTACATCGATACAGCTTGTATTTATACTGTTTTGTACTTGAAACATTCAAGTATGTTTGGTTCTGCTATCTAAAATAGAAAAACTATCCTCAATTTAAGTGAAAGGAGGAAAAATATACTTGAATCAAGAACTTTTCTTACTTACAGTAAGCCAAGATCTTGTAAGAAAACCAAATACCAAATACCAAATAGTCTCACAATGCAAGCTTTTAAGAAGTGTGCAACAGGCCTGGTGAGTTTTTTAAGCTTCTATGTACTTGAAATTCCTAACTGGTTCTAGCATTTATGTTATGAACTGTAGGTAGTAATACCATTATGGGCTTTGGTATCTCTATCATATCAAGAACATTTTGTTTTGCTTTAATGTGCTCTACTTTTGTGACAAAAATGTTTTAAGGTTGACTTAAGAATTGATTAACCTTCAAACAAGTATAGCTTGTACTTATTTCAAGACTTTAACTCTTAATTACAGCCAAAAAGTGTAATTAAAACTGATTTTAAATGAGTTAGAACAGAACTTAGCTACTTACTTAAATCAGGTAGTTCGGAATTAAAGAACTCACACTTGAAATAAGAATTTGGTACCTAAGTCAAGTAATTTGTACTTCCAGTACAAATTTATTGATTTTTTCTCTAAGTGTACAAACAGGCAAAGGTGGAAACAGTTTAGTACTAGGCTCATCAGGTCAAGCTATGGTAGTTCTGGGCTCTAAGGAATTTACCGATCTTTATGGAGACCAAAGAATTATGTTTCTCTAGTCAGGCCTATGCTTGAGTTAGGATCATGTGTCTGGTCTTCACAGCAGAGACTATGTTTATTGAATATTTTATCACTCAATAAGAACCCTCAAGAGATTGAGTCAAGCGCTCTGCTTAGCCTAATAAGTTTTGCGTGTAACAAGGACTTAAGTACCGAGTTTATTTACATCCTTGAACCCCTTCATAACCTCGGTCTTAATTACCACTATTATTACCATCTATTCTCTTCAATCTCTGCCAGATATAAAAAAATAGCCCGAAAATCATATCAGCAGTCATTGCTTTGAATCTTTTCCAATTTTTTAGATTTCTTAACTCTAGAGATTTTACAAATTTGATGTAAAAAGGCTTTAAATCAACTTGGCCTTGAGCAGTTGGTTTCAAATTTCTTTACTATTGTCATCTAGTAACCGAGCACTTTCCTGACACTTCACATAACATCAAGTAAAGGAAATTAGTTTCATAAAATAGAGAAATATCCAAAGATTTCTGGGAAAATATCGTGTACAATCAGTCGACAATTGCTTAAAACAGTTCAAGCGTGCTTCTATGGTGACACTTCTATATATTGTAAGTCAAATGCAAAATATTATTATGTGACCGTGACTAAAGAATCATTAAAAATCTGCTGTGGATTTTCAAAGACCAACTTAATTACGTTTCAAGTTACCAGCTCTTTAATGGCATCTGTTTTGTTTTAACAGAATGCATTTACCATTGTTGTTTGAACGTTTTTATCAGAGTTTATTGCATTATTTGTTAAGAACTTTTGTCGTTTCGCGTATTTGTGACACAAAAGAGCCCGTGAGACGTTTCCAACTCTATGTCCAACCTTCAAAATAAGTTGCGGCTGATGCTATTTCGACAAATTCAAGCGCTAAAAAGGTGCCCAAGAGCACCTAATGCCCGCGTAGTCACCAATACAAATAAAAACCACAAAGAATCGAAAGAGAAAACCGGTTATAGCCTTTTGCTTTTTGCCTTTCTGATGCAAGCGCAACCAATCGACGCACAACAACAAATGTTGCATATGCCAACGCATGAGAATCTGTAGCTGTATTTAATTATGGTGGCAATTTCGCTATGCGCAAGTGAATGGCAACAACGAATGCGACTGATGCGTATAGCTTGCGGGCATCTTCCAACTCAAATATACAAAACAAAAAAAAGCGCCGCTGGTAACAATAAAACTTATAAAACAGATACAACTTCCCAAGAGATTTTGGCCTTGGGGCTCCTCCATCCATTGAGTGCCCCCATGGGACAACAATTACACAGCGAAATTTTGAAAAGCACTCCAATTCAGCGATAAGAGCTGCTACCCATGTCTACAAACATGACTTGGCTAATCTAAGGAATCCCATAAACCATTCTCATATCTCACATTTCATTCTGGTAACTTCTTATCATTGGATGTGGTGTGTCCCACTTATGGGCAAACATGTTTTCAACCCCAACCATTTCGCCATTAAATGAAATTTGTAATTTCTTGCAGAGAATTGCATTGATACAGCTTTGAAATGGCCGACGAAGCACAAGCACCACCAGCTGAGGCTGCACCAGCGGCCGAGGGTGAGGCGGCACCGCCACCAGCCGAGGGGGCCGAGGGCGCTGAGCCAGCCCCACCAGCCGAGCCCACTGAGCCGATCAAGCACAGCTACACGCTGTTCTACTTCAATGTGAAGGCATTGGCCGAACCCTTGCGTTATCTGTTTGCCTATGGCGGGATCGAGTATGAGGATGTGCGCGTCACTCGCGATGAGTGGCCCGCCCTGAAGCCGAGTAAGTTGACCCCGTGAATACGCAGCGGAAGCCTGCCAACTAAACGATATCTTCTTCTACTTAGCCATGCCCATGGGTCAGATGCCGGTGCTGGAGGTGGATGGCAAGCGTGTACATCAGAGCATCTCAATGGCTCGCTTTTTGGCCAAAACTGTGGGTCTGTGTGGCGGCACACCGTGGGAGGATCTCCAGATTGACATTGTGGTGGACACCATTAACGACTTCCGTCTAAGTAGCGAACAATGTGTGACTCAGTTTCATGTTCAGTGTCCTTGATTAACTCTGGAATTTTTAACGTATAGAAATTGCAGTCGTCTCGTACGAGCCGGAGGATGAGATCAAAGAGAAGAAGTTGGTCACACTGAATGCGGAGGTCATACCGTTCTATCTGGAGAAGCTGGAGCAGACCGTCAAGGATAATGATGGGCATTTGGCTTTGGGCAAGGTGGGTAGAGAGGGGCGGTGGGAGTGTGTAGCAAAGCTCGCGTTTTGACTCAAGCGTATTCCATAGCTGACCTGGGCTGATGTCTACTTTGCGGGCATCACCGACTACATGAACTACATGGTCAAGCGTGATCTGTTGGAACCCTACCCGGCACTGCGTGGCGTGGTCGATGCCATCAATGCTCTGGAGCCCATCAAGGCCTGGATTGAGAAGCGTCCCGTCACCGAGGTCTAAGCCTCGCGGCACTCCACACACACACACACACACCCACACACAACATGCAACCCAAAACACCACATTTTTACACATTTTGTTCCTTTTTTTTTGGCCCCGGCCAACAGCAACACCAACGACGGACCTTCACACGGGGTTACGTGTTCTGAAAAACATTTACCTAGGCATAGTTCTTAGCACATGGCACTAAACCAGTTAAAAACAAACAAATATATAAATACATATACATAAATACCACATAGTTCTCTTCGGTTATAATTCTCTTTGCATACTTCTCCAACTTTCAAGTTGAATTCTATAATATCGCTTAACCACTTGGCACAGTTGATGATGATACATATTTTCGATCTACTTTTAGGTACATACAATTTTAGAACAACCCTAGCAAACGCTTAACCACGACTACTCCCTCCATCGTTCTATATATACATATATATTTCTCTATATGCGGTACAACTGTTCTAGGTTTATTCTCTACTTTTACTCAATTCAATGTGAAGAGCTCAAAAGAAAAACAACAACAACAGCAAAAATATTTAAGCAGTTACAATTTGAACACACTTTTATTGATTATTCGTTTGTTTATGGCACGAATCCGTTGAACCACAAGAATTTTCTACGTCTGAAGACACACAACACAATACAAAAACCCCCCAAACAGAAGGAAAAGACTCACAATAGAACCAACAAAAAAAACTATTCAAAATCATGCACTTAAGCCCCCCCCACACACGGAATTATTGGAGTAACCACCACCCATGCAAGCAACTGCCAAATTTTGATATAATTTATGCAAAAAAAAGAAAAGATTTTGTAATTGTGTTTCTAAATATTTTCTCAACACTCTCACACAATTTTAAAATAAAAACTAAAAAACACAAAAAAAGAATAAGAAATGAGCACACTTTTCGAAAGCACGAAGAATGGTTTTTCATTTCTGTTGCGAGGAGTTTTTGTCAAGAGGGGCAAAAGGGGAAATGGCAAAATTGAGGATAAAGGATGTAGCCAAGTTTTTTTTTTATGTTTAATGATGTATCTAATGTATCAACCTGACTCTAGCTCGAAGCTTGATGAGCTTCCCCTTAAAACTGCTCACTTCTCAATACCTGAGTGAAGAAAGACACAGAAGACATTCTGGCACGGTCCCCTTACTAATACGTACCAACCTACATCTAAATTTCTCAGATTTCTCATTTATGAATCCCCACACCCTTTGAGCCGATTGTAAATCAGTGAGTTTATTGGTTTGCAGCCCTGCATAGGACAATACGATGGTTAGAGCGAGACGAACATAGTCAAAACAGAACTCAGAGAGCGAAAATGACAGCGAATTGCTGACTGAATGCTGTGAGTGATAAATTGTAAACCCAGCCAGCTGTTTATCTCTGTTTCACGGCTTAATGGTAGCTTAACTGATTGAAAGCACTGCAAGATATAGTAAAATCTATACATCTATACATATATATAAGAGTGAAAGTATGTTTGTATGTTTGTTCCTTATGGGCGTCTATACCGCTGAACTGATCTTCACGAATTTTTCACAGTATGTTCATGTCGATCAGGAAATTGTCATAGGCTATGTCTCATGTCTGTGAAATGGTCCAAAAACCGCGAAATTAGCAAAATTATAGCGTTCATCCGATTTCAATCAAACTTTGGGGATTGGCTGTACGTTTGCCCTGGAAGGATTCTAAGTTGAAGAAATGAGCGGAAAATGGTCGGGAAATAGTCCAAAAACCGCGAACTACAAAAACTTTACCGTTCATTCGATTGCGATGAAACTTTAAGCAATGGTTGGACAAATTTGGAAAACTGCCATATGTGTATTCATAAGAGCGCTTATTGTTTAGATTACATTGATGGCGTTGGTAAATGGAAGCAGTAGCTTGAACGGTCCAAAGAATGGCGAAATTTCAACATTTTTCATTTGACAGACGTAGAATTGTAGAAGGACCCGGGCTACGCCGGGTATTCAGCTAGTAATACAATAAAACAAAGAAAAATTAACTTCAGCTCGGCCAAGGTTTGTATAAGGCACGTTTTTCTAACTAAGACTACTTTTCGGACCTTACTTTTCTATGGAAGCTATACCATATAGATGTCCGATTTTCACGAAACTTAGTGAAATCTCATGATAGCATAGCAAACTAAGAAATACAAAAGTTTGAAGGCGTTTCCATTGAAAACAAAAAGTTTTTCTCACTAAAACTAGTTTTTCGACCAATCGTTCCTATGACAGCTATATGTTATGGTGATTTGATTTTGACAAGACTTAGTAGAATTGTGTAAAAGTACATAAAATAAATAAATGCTAGAATAAGACTGGCTACCATTGAAAACAAACCAGTTTTTCTTACTAAGACTATATATCCGACCTAACTTTTATATGTCATCTCTACTATCTTATGGGTCGATTTGGACCAAACTTTATGGAATCTCGAACAAGCATAGCAAACTAATAAATACTGAGTTTGAAGACGTTTCGATTAAAAACAAAAAAGTTTTTCTCACTAGAACTTCTATTTCCACCAATCAGTTGTACTGCAGCTATATTTTAAAGTCATCCGATCTTGACAAAACTTTGTAGAATTTTGTGAAAGCATATCAAATAAATAAATGTCAATTTTAAGAACATTTCCATTGAAAACAAACAAGTTTTTCTAACAAAGACTACTTTGCAGACCCTACTTTTCTACGACAGCTATACCATATAGATGTTCGATTTCGACCAAACTTGGTGGAATCATGGGACAGCATATTAAACTAAGATATACAAAGTTTGAAGGCGCTTCCATTAAAAACAAAAAAGTTTTTCTCACTAAAACTAGTTTTTCCACCGATCTTACCTAAGACAGCTATATGCTATAGTCAACCGATCCGGCCGGTTCCAACAAATGTACAGCGTATTTGTACCAGAAGAGTTTGTGCAAAGTTTGATGAAGATAGCTTTCAAACTGTTGGAGGAGATGGCTTAGAAATAGACGGACATGGCTAAATCAACTCAGCTCGTCGTGCTGATCAGGAATGTATATGCATTATGTGATCGAAAATGCTTTCTTCTAAGCGTTACAAACATCCGGACAGTTTTATAACACCCTCTTTAAGGGTATTATAAAGAAATATAATCTAGAAACTAATAAAAAACGTTTTCCAAGACTATTTTGAGTTCGCATTTCTCCTGGTGGGCTGCTCTGCGCCCAACTAAAAAGCTAAAAGCTTTGATTTCGGTCTCGGGCGAGTATTGGATCAAAGCAAGTACACTAACCTGCTGCACAACCCTAAAAGTACACCATAAGATGAACACAGCAGCTTCGTCAAGAGCTCAAGAACCGCCAGCTTCAACTCCAATGAAACTGAAAGAGTTGCAAAAATGTTTAAGCAACTAATTGTATAATTTGTGGGGCTTCAAAGTTCTTACCCGAAACACACTCACATCACATTAATCAAGACTATTTACAACTACAACTACAACTAAACCACGCAGTATCGCATCAGGCACTGCCTGGCCTTCCATTTGTTGCCATTGCTGCGATAGATCAGATGCAAATTGAAGGCCGCCTCATGCTGCAGTCCCAAGATATTAGCATGTTGTTTAATTAGGGGCTGCTCGACAGCCAAAGCCTTCTCATAGTACTCCACAGCCAGATGCAGTATATTAGCCTGGTGGTAGATGCGTCCTATATTATAGTAGATCTCCTGTTGGGCAGCACATTCCTCCAAGGAAGGACTTCCGGCAGAGCGTAGCTCCTGATAGCGCAGGGCAAAGGCGACAGACTGAGCCACGGCTGCCGATTTCCTCAGCACTTTCTTCTGCAGGGCCAACTGATTAAAGACCACGGCTATGCAGAGGGCCACCAAAGGATGTGGATGTTCGCGCAGGATGGGCACATACACATTCAAGGCATATTTGTAGGAACTGCAATTGAGATGATAGTGAGCCAGGAAGAGGCGCACCTGTGGCGAGATTAACGGATGGCGTGTCAGCAGACGTCGTATGTAGCGGGAATAGCGCACATCGTCGCCTTTTTGTACATAAAGAGACATCAGGTTCCACAGATTCAGTTGATCCGGCTGCTTGGCTATCAATTCGCGCAGATAGGAGAATCCAATGGCGCAATCATCATTGAAATAGCAGGCCAGTATCATTATCTTTCCAATCTCTTGATTATAGAAATTAAATCTCTTGGTGGTGACCAAAGCAAAGCAGATTCTCTCCATGGCACTGTAGCGGGCATGCTTATAGGCAGAGCTCACCAGCTGCAGGAAGAGATCATACTCGTTTTGTATGGTCAAGTCGGAGGCTTCAGAGTTGGCATTCTTGCCAGGATCCAGATGCTCCGTCTGCTCAGTGCCGGCGGCCAAGCTACGCATTTGTAGTATGACCTTCAGTCCCTCGGTATTGTAGTTGCTACCTCCGTTGGCTGCGGCCATCATTTCCTCACGATTCTTCAGCTTAATGGAGTGTCTGCTTAGCAGGACATAACCCACATCCAGAAACTCTTCGATGCGACCCATCTGCTCCAGCATAATGCACCGCTCGTAGAGCAGACGCGCATGCAGGGGCTGCCCCTCGGCTTCGCCGGACTGCTCCAAGGCCTGCACCGCCTCCTCATTCCTGCCCTGCTGCTTGAGCAGAGCGGATAAGGTAAACTTGGCCTCATAGCAAAACGGAGCCAGTTGCACCACCCGTGCATAGCACTGGATGGCCTCATTGGTGCGATTCAACTGACGCAGGCATTCGGCCTGACGCAGCCACACAAAGGCGGGACACTGCAACGTATCGCCATCGGTGATGGGCCGCATCAGGGCTATGGCCTCGGCATATTTATGCTCCTGCATGAGAGCTTCTGTAATATCCATATACAGCTCCACTCGCTCCACCGTCAAGGTAATATGCTCCTGCACATTTTGTATCAGATAGCCCAGAAGGTGATGGGCTCGCATGTGTATCAGGCTCACGCACAGCTTGGCCCTCAGCTCGGGCACAAAGTCGTCGGGTATGTCACAAAAGTAGATCAGCTCTAGGCTCTCCTCCTGTTCGGTTTCCAACTCCAAGCGTGTGCGCTCCCGCAGACAACGCAGCACTTTGGCATACTGTTTATTGAGGATCAACAACTCCAAATAGATATTCAAGTCCTCCAGCGTGAAACGGGCCCCGCACACACTGTAAGCCCCATCCATGGCCTCCAGAGCTAGAGCATGCTTCTCCAGCACATGGAAATAGCGGGCTACATTCTTGGCCGTGCTCAAGCAGGTGCTCCACTCTCCGCCCGGCATGAGGGGCAACATTTTCAAATACGTAAACATGGCCGCAGGCGTCTCACCCATCTTCTCCAGCAGCTGGGCCTTGCGCAGCCTTAGGAAATAATCCTTGGGCAGCACTTTGGTGGCCTTGGTGTAGATCAGCCGTGCGCGTGCCATATTGCCCTGCTGCACCAGCAGATCTGAGATGCGTACCCACATGTCACGGTCCTGGGGATTAAGATGTGCCGCCAGTGTGGAGAAGTTCAGGAATTTCACCTCATCTCGATTCTCATAGATTTCTGCCAGCGTGTAGAAGGGCTCGCTGGCCAAAGGATTCTGTCGTATGATTTCCATGCAGATACGCTCCGCTACATCATAGTGCCCATAGGCAAACTGTAGATTCGCTGTGCCCATGAGACCCATTAGAGCGGCACTAAGTTGACTGCGACGACCCGGACCGCCACCACCACCACTGCCGGAGCGTGGCTGTTCTGCCGCCGGCTGCTTCCGGCTTACGGTTACGGGCTGCTGTTGCTGCTGCTGCAGCCTTTCCACTTCCTCCTCTTCCACTTCTTCGTCATCTTCATCGCCGGGCTCGAGTTTGGTGCAGAACTCTGGAAACTCCAGGCACTGGACGCCTTGGACATAGCGCTTAATCAAATCACCCTCATCCGCATCTTCCTCATCCTCGATTATGTCCACCACATGCAAGGGTTCCGTCTCCTGGAACTGGTCCAGCTCATTTATGGGCACATCATTGCTATCAATTTCCTCAATCACCACGTTAGAGCTGCTAGCCCTGCAGTTGTCGTCCGGATCCATTGGCAAGTCAAGAACAATAACAAACTTAAGCACGCTTATCGATAAGCCATCGATGAAATTAGAGATGAGCCGTTGCGCCGTGACTGCTACACAAAATCACGAGGCGCAGTAGCGCATCTGACGAAATCGAAGCGACAAAAATCGAATTCTAGTCCAAAGATTATGCCAGTATTACTAAAAATCTATAAAAAAATATCACTAAAATGTAGACGAAAATCTTAAACGAAACGTTTTATACTAATTTTCTTTTAATCCGTTCAAGGCTAGACTATGATTTCTTTCATAAAGGCATTGGAAAGGTGAGTATTCTATACATATAACTAAAAATAATTCTAGAGTGGGTACTTATCAAGTTCTATGTGGAGATCTCAATTATACACACATTTTTCACGAATTATCTTAAATGTGATTTAGAAGTTGCGTGATTATTTACCGCGCAACGGTGACTGCTACCTGTGACTCTCTTAGAGTGACCGTCTATGCGGAGCTTAAAAATGCCAGCATAAGCGTCAACGCGCTTCAAATAACGGAACTTGGCCAAATGTTATTCCAAGTAAGTGGCTTTCTTTGAATTTTGATTCTGTTTCGTTGTGTGAATTCGTTTATTGTTAACTGTTTTAATACGCCAAAATGCACTCGAGCGGTATGAACCTGGCTTTGGTAAGCATGGGGTGAACTTGCAGCGGTCCTTTCTAATTTTCTTTTCCATTCAGTTAGATGCGCAATTGTCTGAAATTGCCCGGCAACCGGAACTGTGGGAGGATCAGGATGCCATTGTGGCTTTGGGTCTAGAAAAGCTAATCTCTCCCTATTCACAGGAGATCACAAAACAAAGGTAAGTCCGGGCGCTCGTGCCAGCTGAACACTCCTAATGATTCTTTTGTAGATTGCCTTCTTATGAGCCCAGCCAAAAGATGCTCGAATCTATGGCCCAGAAGTTCAGCAGCGAAACTCTCGGTGATCTGGTATTCCGCGAGTATTTATCCCGACGTCAATTGGAGTTCTATAATGCTTGCTCGGTGATGACGACGCTGCTGACCATTGAGGATCTCTGTAACATGGAGTGCTTTGCCGAACTTTCCCAGGCGCAGGTCCAACTGCGTAAGCAAGGCAATCGTTGTTATAGTTATACTCTACACAAAACTTCCTTCAATCCCGAGGATGTGGTTGCTGTCCATATGGATGATGTGATCCTCATACCGCCAGACAGTCTAAGGGCCTCACCCTTATCCTCAAACCCGATACTCAATTTGGTACCGCATAAGCATGAGTCTCTACCTCTGAAGGATCCCATGCGTCGTTTGGTGGCCAGTGTGGACCAGGTAACCAGCTCGCAGATACATCTCCGCTTCAGTCTCGGTGCTTTTCCTGGTGAAATGTTGGTGCTGGGCCGAAAATTTCATATCATAGTACGCTCCAGACGCTTACCCGTGCGTTTTATGTATCGAGCTCTGGATTTGCTGCAGCAGTCTCCCGATGTGCGTCGTTATTTATACCCGTTTCCTGCTTGGCTTAATAAAATGATAGCCAACTGTAAGGATAAGAAGAGCCTGCCCATGTGGATGTTACAGCCACCACAGGCGAGCCTTCAAATCCCACGTGCCGCCTGCTTGAACCTTATCAATGGAACTATTAAGGACAATGCAGAGCAGTTGCAAGCTGTTGAGCATATATTGGCTGGACCCAGCTCGCAGGGACCCTACATCGTGTTCGGACCACCAGGCACTGGCAAAACTACCACCATATGTGAGGCCATTTTACAGCTGCGTCTTCAGCAACCTGGAAGCCGCATCCTTGTTACCGCCGGTTCGAACTCTGCCTGTGACACCATAGCCCTGAAATTATGCGAGTACTTAGCTGAAAATGATAGGCTTAAGGAGGAGCTCTTGTCCTTGAAGCCGGACTGTCAGCTGTTGCGCCTGTTCTCACGCTCCATCTATGCCAAGGGCCTAACCTCGGTGCCTCCCCTGCTGCTCAAGAACTCCAATTGCGCAAAGCGTTTCTACCAGCAACTGGGTGTGAATCATGTCCTAAAGTATGGCATTGTGGTGGCGACTTTGTGCACAGTGGGTCGCCTCGTCACCGACGGACTGGGCAAGCGGCCATACTTCACTCACGTATTTATAGATGAGGCTGGCGCTTCCACCGAGCCGGAGTCGCTGATTGGCATCATGGGTGTCAAGCTACGTGCGGATTGTCATGTCATACTCTCGGGCGATCACAAGCAATTAGGAGCCGTGCTTAAAAGCGATCTGGCTGCCTCCTTGGGACTCTGTCGCTCACTTATGGAGCGTCTGTTGCGATCCGATTGCTATAAACTGGATGAAAACGGCAACTATGATCGCTCGCTGCAGACGCGTCTGCGTCGCAATTATCGTTCTCATCCCGAGATCGTGCGTTTATACAATGAACTCTACTACCAGGGCGAACTGATAGCCCAGGCTCCTGCGCAGCAGGTGCATCTAGCGGCCAAATCGGACCTGCTACCGAATCCAGAATTTCCCATCATTTTTCAGGCCACCCATGGCCGTACTGAGCGCGATTCGCACTCCACCAGCTCGTACAATGAGCTGGAGGGCAAGGTGCTGTGTTGGTATGTGCAACGACTGCTTAATGGCGGTCTGGGTAGAGGTGTGCGTGTGCAACAGCAGGATATAGGCGTGGTGGCGCCTTACAAAGCCCAGGGGAAATTGCTGAACCAGCTATTACAGCGTCAGGGTCTTGACCAAGTGGAGGTGGGCAGCGTGGAATCATACCAGGGCAGAGAAAAGCCCATTATCATTGTTTCCCTGGTGCGTTCGTTTGCCAACATGGGTTTCATGCGTAATCCACGACGTGTAAATGTGTTGCTCTCGCGTGCCAAATCTTTGATGATTCTCATTGGGAATCCCGTGACCTTAATGCATCATCGTGATTTTAAACTTATTATCAATGAATGCAAACGCCAAGGCACGTATCTGTGCAAAAAGAAGGATCCTAAATTGAGACCACAGTTTCTGCCAGATATGATCGAATCCGAAGTGGAGGAAGATTCTAGTGAGGAAGATGAGGAGTTGACTCCCTGGTATGCCAAAATGCCCGAAGATATAACTGTGAACCTTCAACACTTATGCATTCAGGAAACAGGCAAGTTTTTAAAGAGAAAAGTTTGAATCAATTTATTATAAAAATGTTCATTTTCAGATACAAGTTCCGAGGAGACGACCAGTCGAAGCTCAGACAGCTTCGACAGCTCTGACAACTCCAGCAGCTCTGACACACATGTTTGAGCCAGACTCTCGGTCAGCAACAGCTGTAAGTTAAACACTTTTTAGTTACACTTTTTGTTAAAATATGACTCATTGATTGATATAGATTAGTGAAAAGTGCTGGCCACATATTCCACAAACGATGCCAGCTTTAGTTCAATATTCAATATTCAGGGCCCCCATCTGATTGCTATGAATGTTTGCATTAATGTCTTTATCTGTTCAAAAGCCTAGAATTATTTAATTTACTTTAAAACTTAATTTTTTTTAAACTCGTTATGAAAAGGCACTCATTATTGTAACCAAGTGCTCTGACCAATGAACTCCAGTACCAAACACCTTGGATATTTACTTGAATTAAGCTTACCACCCTCTTGATATCATTTTTTGTAGAGCTGCAAATATTCTGAAAGAATGAAAACAAAAAACAGATCTAAATCAGGAAATTAATAACACTCGATGTTTTGTTTTTTTACTATTGTTAATTTGTTTACTACACAACTACGAAAACGATATAATGTTAAACTAAGGCTGAATGTTTTGTTTCACTTATCGGTGAGAGTAAGAGTTGAATTAAAACGCCTTTGAACTAAACTAATATTCTACTAGTCTCATTTTATATGTCCAATCTAACGACGTTTGTGTTCATTTGTTGAGCAACCATCTTAAGCAGAGCATTTATATTGAGGTCTATTTACAACAGGGGTGCCCGCATGCTATGCGCATCGGCCGCATTTGTAATTTTAACGCGTAAAGCGAAGAGTTACTTCGTATGTGCCCAAGGCTTCTTTCTTTCCTTAGACTCTTGCAGAATTGAACACAACTACAAGTAACTGTGCGTTTGTATATGTCACATTTGGTCTTTGTGCGTCGAATGATTGCGCTTGCATAAGTCAATAATCGGTTTTCTTGTGGTTGTTGTTTAATTTTTGCGCTTGTCTTAATGATTATGCGAGCATTGGGTGCTCTTGGGCCAACAAGCTGTCCAGCTGAACACCAAATGAAGACTAAAAGATGAAGAAAGGTTCTTTCTCAAGTCGAAAGGTTACTTATTCTGAAATTCTGTCTGATAAAGCTTTTTCTTTAAAATCATATACACACGGTCACCTTCACCAGCTGTTGGCGCCAGCTGTGAAGTAACTAGCCATGAAAAGGCTTCTCAAAACTCTGCCCTGCTTTAAACTGTATGTTCCTATGATGTCTCTCAAATCTGTTTGCCCTATTAAGTACTAACGAGAGCGTAAGTTAAAGTCGGCCCTGCCCGACTTCGAAATACCCGTTACTCAGCTCAGATCGGATAAGTATGCAACATTTTTTTAACTCGGCCATTTATTATCCGATCCTTTTGAAAATTTGTGAGATTGTAGATATTGGCCACATAGACTACACTGCAAAATCTGAGCTCGATATCTTAAAAATTGTGGGAGTTATTCAATATTTTTTACTGCGGGGGCGGGAGGGGGCGTGGCCAAAATTTGAAACAAACTTGATCTGCCTACAGACAATACTAGCTTACGTATAAAATTTGGTTGCTCTAGCTCTTCTAGTCTCTGAGATCTAGGTGTTCATACAGACGGACGGACGGACAGACGGAC
Organism: Lordiphosa fenestrarum; assembly: GCA_035044985.1. Taxonomy (NCBI): domain Eukaryota; kingdom Metazoa; phylum Arthropoda; class Insecta; order Diptera; family Drosophilidae; genus Lordiphosa; species Lordiphosa fenestrarum. The sequence goes on from JAWNNO010000495.1 coordinate 1,168,652, forward strand.
GGACGGACAGACGGACATGGCTATATCGACTCGGCTGTTGATGCTGATGAAGAATATATATACTTTATGATATCGGAGATGCTTCCTTCTGCCTGTTACATACATTTGCACGACTTTAGTATACCCTTTTTACTCGGGTATAAAAATAATATTGTTATCTGCATACAATTTTCATAAGAATTTCTTCTATTTTCCAAATTGTAGACAGGAAATCGAGGAAATCATCGATTGAGCTATGCATTATAAGTGAATCCCAGTTCGCTTCAAGTAATTTAAACGAGAAAGCTAAGCTAACTTTGTCTGTGCCGAAGTTTGTATACCCTTGCAAGTGCTCGCTTAAATATTTTCAAAAAATACTCATTTTTCCCATTTTTCGACCGATCATTCGTATGGAAGCTATATGATATAGTCATCCGATTTGGCCAAAAATTTGCAAAATTAGGTGAAAGCATGTGAAACAAACAAATACAAAATTGCAGGATGCTATCATTCAAAACAAAAAAGTTTTTCTAGCTAAGAATGTTTTTCAGACCTATCTTTTGTATGGCAGCTATACCATATAGTTGTCCGATTTTCATGAAACTTGGCAAAATTATATTTATGCATAGAAAACTTATGAATATAAAGTTTGAAGACGTTTCCATTGAAAAGAAAAAAGTTTTTCATACTAAAACTAGTTTTCCGACCGATTGTTCCCATGGGAACTATGAGATATAGTCATCCGATCCGGTCGGTTCCGACATATAAGTAGTGTGCAGCAAAAAGAAGACTCTGTGCAAAATTTCAGCTCGATAGCTTCAAAGCTGAGAGACTAGTTCGCGTAGAAACAGACAGACAGACGGACGGACAAAGCTATTTGGTGTTTATGGGGTCGGAAATTAATATTTCTATGCGTTGCAAACTTCTGGGCAAAATTATGATACCCTTTGCAAGGGTATAAAAAGGATGTTCAGCAAATCTGCAGTCATACCTAGTTCCATACGCCCTTTTTATCGATTCTAGAAATTTTTATGAGCGCTCGACTACCAGTGTCCTGTCAGACATATTAATGAGGTTAGGCTTAACCAGAGCCGCAGTTTTGCTTCACATACCGACCGAGACTTGTTTTGTGTAATTTTTTCTGTCTTTGATGTATGCAGAGTTGAATGAAAATGTATGTTGCTCTGCCTATAACTCATTTTAATCCAAGTAGACATGGCAAATTTCTATTTAACTATATTATTTACTAGAGCCCTGCATGAGATGAATCAAAGTTCCCCTTGACTTTCTTACTGATTTGATCTATCTATGAATTTCTAGTCATAGTTCACAAAATTATTGACTCATTGAATTATAGCTCATGACATGAGGCATGAGCTATATGATCTGTTTGAAATAGTTCAGCTCAGCTCAGCTCATGCACAACTCAAATAGCACATAGGGTTCAATGTCAATATGAATAAATCAAACAGCTCAGAGCCTTAATGTCATAAGTTTCTGGACTTGTTTTGATTAAAAAATTTTAATTTTATTGCAAAATCAAGAACTATTAATAAGAAAGAAAGTCGGTCAAGCCCGACTATAAGAGACTCTGTACCAACGAAATTATACGCTCAGCATAAATTTTGATGCTGCAGTAGCAGCAGCCGTTTATTAGATCTTCAACATTCCTTTAGCGGATCGATAAGTTATCCTGATTACTAAACACGTCCAGAAGGAACAAACCATCTATCTTTAAAACTGTGGGAGTCTGTGGGAGTGTCCAAAAGTGAAAATAAACTTGATCTGGCTGCAGACATAAGAAGCATATGTCCCATACATGTCGAACCTCTATCTCTTACCATCTCAGATCTGTGCGTTCATACGGACAGACAGACGGACATGACAGACATGACTCGGCTGTTGATGCTGATCAAGAATATATATACTTTGTGGGGTCGCAGATGCTTCCTTCTGGCTGTTACATACTTTTGCAAAAACTTAATATGCTCTATGTACCCAAGGTACAGAGTACTGCACTGGACTTAAACCAATACGTTACAACTACATTACTAATTCAATGTTTTCCTTTATTAAAAAATAGTCCTCATCGAATTCCACCAAGTCTTCAGAGACAATCTCAGAAAGCATCAAAAGGTAGTTTATTTCAGGAGAACTCAAGATTTGCCAAAAGCGCGGAAGAAGGATGGGAAGGTCGCAAACTTTTTTGGCTGCAGAAAGTGCTGCAGTGTTTTTAAACTTAATAAAAGCACATCCAATTTGACCCGGCATATAGTAAGTGCTTCCAAACCTCCGAAGACAACTCAAGCGATGATCCTTGTGAGCCGTGTTCGTATTTTGTTTGTCGCCAGTTTATTGGCGATACGGATGGTATAGGCCGGCAAAAGGTCTTTATATCTGCTGTCAAGGTTTTTATACATGGAGTTAGGTATGGGGTAGTTACGCATCGACTGGAAGCCAAGAAGGCTGTATCAGGAGCATAAGTGGAAGTGTTTTGGGGGTCTGAAACCAGCAAGTCGGCGGTGTGCAGTTTCTACATAACTGGGCCAATTAAACTTCCTTGGAAGCATATATATTTAACTCGTATCTAAGCTCGACCATGAAGCAGCGTTCTTCGAGGAAGTATCGATGTATAGCGAATTGCGCAGTTGGGAAGTATGGTAACAAATTTTTTTTGTGTTGACTTAATTATACCCGTTACTCGTAGAGTAAAAAGGGTATACTAAAGTCGTGCAAATGTATGTAACAGGGAGAAGGAAGCATCTCCGATATCATGAAGTATATATATTCTTCATCAGCATCAACAGCCGAGTCGATATAGCCATGTCCGTCTGTCCGTCCGTCCGTCCGTCCGTCCGTCTGTATGAACCCCTAGATCTCAGAGACTAGAAGAGCTAGAGCAACCAAATTTTATACGTAAGCTAGTATTGTCTGTAGACAGATCAAGTTTGTTTCAAATTTAGGTCACGCCCCCTCCCGCCCCCGCAATAAAAAATATTGAATAACTCCCACAATTTTTGAAATATCGAGATTTTACAGATTTTACACAAAGACTAGTGTCCAATATCTACAATCTCACAAATTTTCAAAAGGATCGGATAATAAATAGCCGAGTTAAAAAAATGTTGCATACTTATGCGAGCTGAGCTGAGTAACGGGTATTTCGAAGTCGGACAGGGCCGACTTTAACTTACGCTCTCGTTTTTGACTTGATATGATCTAATGAACCACTGGAGTTCAGATTGGAGCTTGATCTATTTGGAGCTTGATTTATTTGGAGCTTGATCTGTTTGGAGTCATTATAAATTTGAGCTGACTAACTCGAATCAAAATATTTTCAGACTTGATTTACTTGAACCTTTTTTATTAAACAAGAATCAAAGGGCACTTTGATTCCACTCATGCTGGGCTCTATTATTTACCAGCATTTTGTCTTTTGTTGACGTTTTAAGGACCGATTTCACATCGTCTACCAGCTATCTGTCACTTAAACTAACAAATAACAGAGTAAAATCTCAACTTATCTGATCGAGGAGTTGAGAAACCCTAAGTTGAATGCAGATTAGTTGGTATTATTTTTGTGCCCATTTACTTATCAAGGAGTAAACGTGTATCGGTTCATTGGTTATTTTTTTGAATCTCTCTCAACCTTCTAATTTACTCAAATGCTGCTGAGCTGCTGCTGCCTCTTTTAGAATGTGTCATTAGTTTTTAGACAAACTTTTAGGGTATTTTGCTTAAGTTTAGTTAGCCATTTGGAGTGCTGCTCTATGCCATATTAACCCACGCCTCAACAAGCCACTAATAAAATGTGGATACAGGTTAACACAGTTGTTGCATTTATGAAATATATATTTTTAAGCCGTGTTGTTGTTCTATGAATTAGTAAAACAGTATACAAAATACAATGCAGTTTCTTTCTTTCCTTCTTTTGTTGCTGCTGTTGTGTTAGAGAAATTGTTTGAAAAATAATGATTCGTCGCACATCGTTCATCGTTTTCAATGCTTTTCGTTCAGTCTTGGTTAAAATGTGTGTTTAGTCGTATAGAATTAAGAGAATTTGTGTGAAATGCCCCCATAAAATGGTTTCAGTGGTTGGTAATACATAAGTTTTCTGGTATTAAAATATATATATGATTATTATTATTATTATTTGTAATGTGTTTATAGCAACAAGGCTACATTTGGTATAAGATCCATTTCAATTGCTGCCCCCCACACCCCCACCCACTACTCAACCAGGTTAGAGTACGACCCTGCGTATGCCGCATTCCATGCAGAATTTGGCATGTTCTATGATGAACTTGGCGCCACATTCGTGACAGAACTTGGACATTTTCATACTCGAGTTCATGCTGGAGCTGGAGCTGAGCAGGGAATGCTGCGATGTAGAGGGTGTAATATGGTTGTTGTTGTTGTTATTGTTGTTAAGGGATGGAGCCTGCTGCTTCTGCTGCAGCTGATAGTTGTAGTTGCTGGTCTGTTGTTGTTGTTGTTGTTGCTGCTGCTGCTGTTGCTTGGACAGCGACTTATCCGAACCACTGCTAGAGGATTCATTGCCATCCGCCTTGACCAGACTTTCTCCATTACCGGCAAAAAGCCGCTGTCGAGACTTTAGGGTACCATAGGCCGTCTGTGCTTGGGTGGAAGCATCCAACATGATGTTGGGCAACTTGGCACTGGCCGTATGCGGACGTATTCCGCTCTGTGAGCGTGGAGTAGAGCTAGTCAGCTCGGTGGAACGCTGACGGGATAGACTGTAGGGTGAATTGCTGCTAAAAGGGAAGAAAGAAAAGGTTACTTAAGTGCTGCAGAAAGACTCTTTTGTTCGCTCACCTGCCATAGGCCGAGTCCGAGCTTAGCTTCGAGCTGGCTCCGCCACGTCTGGAGGATAGCGACGAGGACATGGGATAACCATCCAGGCTGCTCAGCTCATCTGAATCCCCCGAGGGTGTATTAGCATTCGCTTCTCCCCGGCTTAGGGGTGCTTCCCTCTCCAGCATGGCCCTTCGCACCGAGACGCCGGCATCTTCGCCCATTTGCCGAAATTCGCTTTGCATTTGCTGTATGAGATTCTTGGCATTGTTCAGCTGCACATTGGGTGCCAGCATGCAGGCCGAAGTGTTTGAGGATGAGGTCAAGTGCTGCTGCTCTTGCTGCTGCTGCTGCTGCTGCTGCTGCTGTTTGGCCTTATCCTCAAACGCTGCGGCCACATCGGGTGGCTCCTCCGTGTCGCTTATTTTGCTAAATTTGGCATGCTCCGGCTCGTTGCCATTCTCAATGTCCAGCACATCAATTGGTGTCTGCGCATTACCCACCATGTGGCGCAAACTCTCCGGCGAGATGGGTGAACGTCCCTGGGCATTCGGTTCCGTTTCTATGCTAATGAAAATCTCACGCTTCTGCTGATCCTTGTCCTTCTCATGGCTGCCCAGGCTAGAGGCATTCGACTGCTGACGCTGTAGCTTCTCCTCCTCCATATCGGATCTGTGGGTGGTGGTGGTAGATTTAGTGGACGGTAGCAGAAGTTGGCTGCAGTCGGTGAAAGTCTGTGGTGTCGAAGTCGCTTTCTGGCACGAGCGTTGCCTGCTCGTCGTGCGATTCATTAGAAACTCACGACAGTCCCGAAACAACGGGAACTGCAACTCATCATTCTCATTCTCGAATGAAGAGAGGAATTCCTCAAAGTCAAAGTCATCAAAGGCATTGGGCAGGGGATTGGCCAGCAGCTGTTTCTGCTGCTGTTGCCAGCATTGTTCATCGAACTCCATGGACGAACGATTAGCCTCGTCATCCGCCGAGCAACCGCCCGACTGGGGTTCCGTCTCGTACTCGGGTGAAGCATCATACAGAAACTGATTACGCCCCAGACGCATTTTGCGCTTCAATAGATTCCTAGCCTCACCCGACTGACGTCGCTCATGAACGAGGGTGGACTGGGAGCTGCTCCGACTGCGACTCTGGGACAGTTGTTGTGGTGTAGAACTGGTATCCGAGGATACTCCGCTGCCCAGATGAAGATTATCGCAAGCATTGATCAGTTTGGGATCTATGAAGAGGCTCTCCAGCTTGATTGGAGCTGGATTCAAAGGCTCCAGGCGAGTGGACAGAAAACTGTGGCTCTCCTTCAGCCCCGCAGAGGCTGGTGGACTCTGCTTGGTACTGGGACTGGGACTAGTCAACGGTGGCAGTAGACTCTTAGCCGAGTTCTGTTTGCTCAGATTGTTGCTCTTGTCCTTCAGCTCTTTGCTGGTCAACTCGTTGGCCTTGGCGTTCAGCTGCTCCAGCTCGTGTTCATACTTCAAGAACACGGCCAGTGAGTCTGTCTTGGCCACTTGGCGTCCACCTGGTTCTCCAGCTGCCACGGGCAATTTCAGTTGTTGTTTACGATTGGAGGCGCTGGTATCGCGTCTCACCACGCGAGGACTATGAAAATCATTGCCGCAAGCGGCCCGCACTGGCATCTCATCGTACTCCTCGGGCTTGAGGAAGTTGGTGGAGATGGGACCCTCATCGGAGAGACCACGTTGTATGGTGGGACGATAGTTGGTGGCAAATAACGGACGACTGGGCAACAGGGGAGTACGGCGTGGACCTCGTAAAGAGGAAGTGCGGCGGAAGTTCGAAGTGGGTGTAACCTTGGTGGTGGGTCCCAGAGGTTGCTTAGAAGTCAGTGAGGTGGTCATGCAGACATTGGGTGAAGGTGTGGCTGTCGGTGTAGCGTCCCTTTCCTCCAACGGTGGAGTGCTGGGCGAGCAAAGCTCTTCCAGTTGACGTTTGGCCGAGAGGAAGGGATCGTACTGGTCTCCGCTGTGTGAAAGAGAAGAGATACCATAAATGGACATAAAATAAGGAGGGAAAACTATGGCCCTGGGTTCCTCTGTGCTTGGTCTGGCTGTCCATGTCTTCTTGGAATGGGGGGTTCAATTTTCTAGCGGAAATACCCACCTTTTTCCTGGACTACGTCCCTGTTTTTCAGGCGGTGCCTTGATGTACATGGTACCATTCTCATCCAGCTCGAGCAGCACTAAACGACGACTCACATTACTGCCCTGCTTGGATAGGGGAGGTAGCTTTATGGGCAACTTCATTTGCTCCTGCGACTCTGTCTCTGAGCTGTAATACTGCTCCAGAGTGGGACTACCGGCCGCATCTTCATAATCCAAATCAGACGAATCATTATCCATATCTAAATCATCGTGCTCCTGGCGTTGATTACCCAGCTCCAGTCGGGGCAGTACAGTCTGGCTCATGCTCTGACTCAGTGCCTCCAGGCTCTGCTTTAGCTGTGGCATGGGCAAGGCACGCATAGGTTCAGATTTGTTACTGCTGAGAGTCGAACGCTTCTTGGGTCTGCAGAGTGTGCGTGTGGTGCTTGTCTCCAGCTTGATATGTATCTCGCCTCCCTCATCCTCTGACTCGGAGTATGCGGCGGCACGCGGTTCACGATGCAAGGGTATCCGACTGCAGTCCATTTGATCGCTGTTTGATTTAGTGCTGCCTAGGATACGAGAGCTTGTGATATCTGCTGGAGCCGGTGGCTCTTCAAGGGCACGCAGTTCCATGCCGGGTAGCTCTCGTGTGCGTACACGACGACGCGCTTGTCGCACCAGCGAGGTGGAGGAACGTGATTTGGTCGAGACCTTTAGATCCGAGTCGTCCATTTCGATCTTACAGATGCTAGTGCCGCCTAAGGTGGGTGGTGGTGGGGTCTTGGGTTAGATATGAAGGGATAATGATGGGGCTTGAATTTGCTGGCTTTCTACTTTGCTCTTTTTCAATCGATTTGTCTGATAAACTAACAATTTACTCTGCAAAATCACCTGAAGATGCCTTCTAAGCCTCACTTAACTGTCCTTTCGTGTTGTTTATGCCTTGAAGATGCAGAGAAGCATCTCTAGGGGTCCTTGAAACCCCTTAATGGTTGAGTAACATGAAGGATCTACCACAAGGTAGACCATCAGGTATACCGGGTTAACAATATGCTTGTGTTTTATATCTCTGCCTAGGCTGGTAGTAGAAATTTAAAGGGAAATTGCTATATGAACACGCACAGCACACAAATGTAAAATCGCAGGTCCACATTCAAATTCCCCCTTGCTATTCACTTGTTTAACCTTTACTTATCTACTTGTTCGATGTCTTTGAACCATTCAGTGGGAGTGTTTCTCTGAATATGCTGTCTTACAGCTTTCCACGGAACTGCGGGACTTTCTTTTCTTAAAAAGAACTCAAATGCATAACGGAAAGGGATTCTTCCCAAAATAGAACTTTAAGGGCTTCCAACTCCCTTAAAAAACAACCTTGCTCTAGGGTAGGCAATGCCGAAGGGCATGATTATCGAGTCAAACCTAAGTCACGAGGCGTTAGGTGTTGGGAAAGTACTGGACATACCCTGGTTACACCACCATTGTGCCAAAGTTTCAGTTATCTGTTTAGAAATAGGCGTTCAAGGTAAATACCTCCCGTAAGGCAATCCGTATACTCCTGTTAAGGGTATAACTTTAGGGATCCTGGTTTTCCAGCGAAATAGCTTTTGAAAATGCAAATCCTATGTTTTATCAAATCAAAATCGAAGGGTAGAAAAGGTTGCTCCAAAAGTCTAGACCTACTGATGTCTTCTCTACGACCCCTGAAGCTGAAAAATTCTTTTTTAAATCACATTATATATCGTTCGCCTGTGCTTTGGTCTAGCGGTTCGGTTCGGTTCAATCAAGTCTTAAACTTTGAAATTGGGAACAGTTTTTAAAGTAAAACCCAAGCTGGTGCTATTGGTTGCTGCTTTCCCAACCCTTCTGTCCAATAAAAACTTATCTATCTTATCTTATCCCAGACGTTACCCCTGACTGCGCTCTCGCCAGTTGTTCTCTTCTGCCTAAGCAGACTTAGAACCAGAATAAATTGACTAACTGTTTGACTGCATCTAATGGAGCTTTATGCCTCGCTGATTGTGTCTAAATTAAAAATCCACTTAATTAGTCAGCCGCACGCTATTCCCCGCTACGCCCGCGCCCTACCTTTTCGCTTGATCAACCCATTGAGCTCCTCGAAACGCATCGGTACTTGCGGCAAAGCTGGCAATGAGAGTTCCTTGTCGGCAGCAGCCTCCAACTTCTTGCGACCGCTCAATTCTTTGCGTCTACGGCTGGGCTGTAGCAGCGCTGCCTCCATGCAGTCCATTTTGGCCAGCTGTAGAGCCTCACCACTTGAGACACGTCGTAGGTGTTGCATGGTCTCATCGATTTCTTCACAGGCTCCGCGCTGTTTACGCTTGGAGCGTGAAGGAGGCGGTGCCATTACCTCAAGTTCCTCCGCTGCAGCTGTCATTTGAAGGCTAACCATATTCTGGGTAACCATGGTATGCAGTCCGGACTTTGTTTTGGCTGCTTCGTTGTGGCGTGACTGCTTGGAGGATGATGTTGCTGGTGGTGGCGGTGGTACTTGAGGGCTAAGTAGGATGGTTGGTTTGTTGGTTATGTGAGGTTGGTGTTGGTACATGATCCGTTGGCTAACTACGCTAGAGTGTCTACTGCTACAATACTTTCCCGCAAGGGCTAAGACAACCAAAGCCACGCCAGAAGAGGGACCAGGGCTTGCTTACAGTTAGATGCTTCCAAGGATCTAACGTACATACTCTCGACTTCTACTCGTTTCACTCACCTTTCACTGTGCACGGACGACGTCATGGAGGACAGCGACATTAGGTTCTGCTTTGGTAACATTATCTCACCGGCATCCAACAGATCCTCATGATTGCCGGAATACTTATCGCGGTTCAACGAGCGTTTGGTCCTGTAAAACATCATTAACAAATTGCAAAACGCAAAAAAAAACAAAAGAACAAATTGAAAGGAGAAATTAAATCACATTGAGAATGACGGATCTGGCCCAGCTTACTTTAGATTCGGTGGTCTGTATTTGTTGCGCGCTTCGAGGCGTTCCTTGGCCTTGGTGGTCTCGTTGCTGTTGCCCGCTTTGATATTGGCCTGTATGGCCTTCTCCTTGCACCATTCCACATGACGGTCGAAGGCCTTGACATTAAAGGCGCGATCACAGTGAGGACAACGTTCACCGGGCGCTGCCTTGATGCGTTTTCTCATAGAACGCTCGAGGGCTGGAGCGGCTGCTGGTGTGGGATTAGCTGCAGCTACAGGAGCTGCGGCCTCATTTGCGGCCGCTTTACGCATCGAGCCACGTACTGAGGAGCGTATCATCTCGCCCTGACCCTGGGATTTGCGTCGTATGGGACCAGCTGGAGTCGCCGGCTTTATAAGAGAATATCAGTAAAATTAACCTTTTCTTCCAAGGTTTAACCTACCGTCTCTACCGCCTGCTGCTGCCTTATGGGCGTCGTTTCGCGACGGGTGGACGGCGGTGTTATCACACCCACCGCCTTTTCTGCATTCGGCAAACCAAAGTTCTTGGGCAGCACATAGGTAGACAGTGCGGTGCCATCGCGTCGCTGCCGTGACGAGTCGAAAACCTTACGCTTCTTCATCTTCTCACACACCACCGCATGCTTCTTCAGCGCATTTGAATTGAAGGTGCGGCTGCAGTTGGGACAGGGTATTAGCTCACCCATATTGCCCACATGCTCCGGCACGGGCACTGCCAGGCCCGTGGTCAACGGTGGTGGCGGCGGCGGCAGCTGCTCGTCATCCTGTCCCCGAAAGGACAACTCCTGCGTATCGTTCTCCGTGGCTGCCGTTGCTAGGCCGTTCAATAATCGGGAAAATATATAGAGAGAGAAGAAGAGAGAGAGAGAGGGTATGAGTTTGCTAGTGGAGATTGGGAATTCAGTTTAGCTGGGATCACTTTGGCAATGATTTGATCTGCAGGGCTTAAAAACTAAGACTGAATTTCGTTTCGTATTTGGATTTTCTTTTTAACAAAATGTGTAACAAAAAGCGAAGCAACAACAAAAGCCAAGTCGGTTGTTGGGTTTGTTTGGGGGAAAGGAAACACAACAGCCCAGACAGAGACGAGAGCGAGTAAAAGTGAGTTGGGCTTTTGGCCAAGTGAAAATCTCACGAGTAATTTACAGTTGACATTTTGTGTGTGTGTGTGATCAGAAGATAAATAATGTTATCCGAGCCACCACAAATCAACCTGCTGAAATGTTGATGTGGCCAAATTGGGCAGCCGGTCTATACCAAAATGCCATTGATGCCATATTATTAGGTCTCCATCATCTGTGTGCGATTGGTGGTCGAGTGGGCGTATCTTGGTATTTTGAAGTGAAACAAATTGGTTCAGTGATGAACGCATTTGACTTTAAGTCTCGCCCACGTCCATGAAATTGCAGCAATATGGGCAAGATATTTATGCCGGGTCAGTCTTTGGTTATTGTTTGCCCAACGCATTGACTGAAACAATGGATGGGACTGTTTAGTATTAAGATTTTATTGCCTAGAAACAAAAACCCTTAGAACTTTCATGCTGGACCGTGTAGCAAACCTTCTTAGTGAATGTTTCCAAGCCTGTCCTTTTTTCTGCTTCTAACTAATAATAGTCCCCTTTTAAAACGCTTTCAAAGAATTCAGAATATTTACATATTTCAGCAAAAGTCCAGTCAGAAAATTCTTTATAACTTTCTTATCAGTCACAGACTTAAGACCAGTTCATCTAAAAAAGGAAAATAAATTCATAATTCATCTGTCTTATGCTTGGTTTAGTTTGACTGACTAGAAAAACGTTTTGAATTACTTACAAAATCCCCAGCAATAATAGCCTTTGATTTTTAAGCTTCTCGACTTTCTCTAACTTTTCATTGGTAATATTTTACTACGAAAACTCCGAAATGGAGTATTACTTAACAGAAAATTATATATTGAATATTACCAGGCGATCTACTAACCGATTCCGACCCAAAAACCACGCTAGTTCCATACGATTTGTGCAGTTTCAGGTCAAATGCGAAATAATATTATTGTATAAAGCATGGACTGAACATTTGTTCGATCCAAAACCTTGAACCTTAGATTTCTGAGCCCTAACCATTATATAATATTGGTTCGAACCAGTTGACCGGAGTTTCGAATGTATTTTTTGACTTACACACCTGCATAGGACAATACGATGGTTAGAGCGAGACGAACATAGTCAAAAAAGAACTCAGAGTGAAAATGACAGCGAACAGCTGACTGATTTGTGAGTGATAAATTGTAAACCCAGCAAACTGTTTGCCTCTTTTTCAGTTGAGCGGACTTTTAGTGCCTATAAAAAACATACATACATACGAATGTAAATAATTAATTGTATTTTTGACAAATACGTAAGCTTGTCATAACTTTAACAACATTTCTTCAAATAGTCCAATGAGTTCATTGGTTAAAGTTGTTGTTTTTACACTTCCCATCTCTCCTTCCCTGGCTGAGTGTGGTGCAGCGTTTAGTATATGTGCTTGCTGTGCAAGAGGTCGTGAATTCGATCCCGCCTCGTTACCACTAATAGAAATGACATACACACCCAGTCACCTTTGCCAGCTGTTGGCGCCAGCTAGGTATATAAAAACTTTAAGACTTTGCCGTTCGGATTCGTCGTTAAATTGTGGGTACCTTTCTCTTGCACGAAAACTAAGAGCACACAGACCAAGAGATTGAAGGCAGCACAGCTTGGCCCTTTGGTGCTGTAAAGTCAATCATTTTAATATCTCTCCTTACTACATTAACTTTTACAAGGTTTCTTACTTACATTTCTCTTTTTGTACCCTTGCAGAGGGTATATTCAAACTGTCCAGATATTTGTAACACATACATACATATATATATAGATATTCTTGATCAGCATGAGGTGAGCTGATGTAGCCTTGTTCGTCTGTCCGTTCGTCTGTTTCTAAGCTATCTTCTCCGTCAGTTTTAAAGCTATCTTGACCAAGCTTTGCACGAAGAGTTCTGGTACAAAGACGCTGCACATTTGTCGGAACCAGCCGGATCGGATGACTATAACATATAGCTGCCATAGGAATGATCGATCGAAAAACTAGTTCTAGTGGGAAAAACTTTTCTGTTCTCAATGCAAACGTCTTCAAACTCCGTATTTACAAGTTTTCTATGCTTCTACATGATTCCACCAAGTTTGGTCGAAATCGGACATCTATATAGTATAGCTGTCATAGAAAAGTAAGGTTAGAAAAATAGTCTTAGTAGGAAAAACTTTTTTGTTTGGCATATGCTTATTTTATAAGCTTTCACACAATTCTTTAAAGTTTTGTCAAAATCGCATGACTATAGGCTATAGCTGCCATAGGAATGATCGGTCAAGAAACTAGTTTTAGTGAGAAAAACCTTTTGGTTTTTAAAGAAAACGCCTCCAAACTTTGTATTTCTTAGTTTGCTATGCTTTCGCATGATTTTGCCAAGTTGAAATTGGACATCTATTTAGTATAGCTGTCATACAAAAGTAGGATCTGAAAAGCAGGGATGCAAACCACTCGAAAATAATTACTGGTTCGGTTCAGTGGTTTACACAATTTCTGAACCGCCGGTTCGGTCCATTACATGGTTTTTGGAGCTAACTGAACCGCGGTTTCGGTTCGATTCAGTGGTTCACAAAGACACATTATAAAATATTAAGATTTCTGTAGAAATGGTACTTTTCGAACACTTTTGAAATTTAATTCTTATAATCCATTTGAATGTCTTTAAAATCATTTGAAGAATGTGCATTGTTTATTATGTCGGACTTACTGAAATTCGTATGTAAATTCCTAGAGGTATGCCCTTCAAAAAGAGAGAATGTCGGCTAGAAAAGAATACGTTCCATGCATCTTACATACCCTATTCATCATATTATACGAAATAAAACTCTCTTGTCTAAGATTGAATTAAGGTGAAGAAGATTGAATTGAAAATGTTGTCTACTAGAGGAAAAAGACGGATTGATGACAGGAATATTAAGAGATAGGCGGGCCATTGCAGAAGACTTACAGTATTACAAGTTGTAAAATTTGTGTCAACTCATCCTATGTAGAGGGTCGAACGAAATGTATAAAAATTATCTTCAGGAATCGATTCAAATTCCCAAATTAATTAAAAACATTGGCTAGTGGAAAGCGGTTCCAGTTAAAAGTCGTCGGAGAGCTAAACCGAACCGAACCGTTTTCTTTTGTGGTTTTCGGTTCGGTTTAGCAATTCTGGTAGGAAGCCGGTTCGGTTTGCGGTTCGGTTCACTAGCTGGAATAAGCGGTTCGGTTCGGTTCAAAACCGGTTCGGTTCAGAACCGGTTTGCATCCCTGCTGAAAAGTAGTCTTAGTGAGAATAAAGTTTGCGTTTTCAGTGGAAATGTCCTTCAGCCTAGTTAGAAAAAGGTACTGCAAGGCTATGCAAACTTTCCCCTATAATTTGATATTAAAATATCTATTTATAGTTAAAAGGTTCTTAGATTTTTATCCATTGGAGCTGAAAAGCATTCCAAGGGATATGATAATGGATATTTTAATTCTAAATGGATATTTTTTCTGTTTGAAGTTGCTTACAATTTACTTTCTTTATTAAAGAATTATCGAAAGACGCCCCATTCTGGAAACGTTGAACCTTATCCTAGTAACTGTGTGATCTCATTCTCCTAACGGACCATAATTCTATAGACGCAGGCGTAAATGAATCAAAATTTGAATAAGTAGATGTTTATATGCATCTACAACTATACATAAATGGTAGGGAATCCAATTATAATGCCCAGACTAGCAGAGGAGCATTACATCAATCAGCGACACGCATAAGAGTCTACTCTTTAGTTTTCACTCCCGTCCTTCCCTTTTCGGTAAGCTCTTCTCTGCATTTCAACTCATTTCCAAGTCAAATCAATGCAATGTTTCATGTAACAACAACGCATTGCATTGCATTGCTGAGAAGTGGGTAAATGAGATGACTTTGGCTTGCAACAGATGCTTGCTGGCCTGGCATACATATATATTTCAATTCTTTCCACTTGAGATTCTTCAAAAATCAAGATGAAAAGAATGATGGGGCTAAGTGATTTTAGGTTCAGACGTTCAAAAGTTTATTGGAGCAAAAGTTGAAAAGATATAGGAAATGATTAGGATAGCGCATTTCCAACACTTAAGACCTGTTTGCTGTGTGTGTTGAAACAAACGAAAGCATAACACAAACAAATTACTTGTTCTTGCTTACGTTTTGAACTTTCAACTCTTGGACACCCTTAATGGTGGGAACAAACTACAAGTGCGAACTGAGGGCAATAACAGTTGGGATTGGGTTACCAAGTCTATGGGTTCTGCTTCATGAATTGTCTATTATTTGTATTCACTTTTCAACTAGAAATGACTTCATTGGAATTCCTTCTTGCTTGGCTGATAAGCCTAAGGCAGAAGAATATACAAACAAATTGAATAAAAATCTTTAATCTATTGAGAACAAATTTCTTTCTCAATACTCAGTGCCAATGTGGGTTTTGGTTCTTCTTCTTAGCTAGAATTTGGTTGCTGATAAGAGGAAATTGTTTTGAAATTATGAAACCGCACATAAAGTCTTGTTTTGGGTTCTGGAAAGAAGTTGTTGTGTTCCCTTTTCCTATTCTCCGGTTACAAACTAGACTAGAACATGGTAAAATTTTAACGTCTTCTACACTTTCTTCCAAATCAAACTGAAATTCTGTCATTTCTAGTGCAATTTTGGTTTCTTAATTGAACTGGCAAACTTCCATTAACCTTGATTAGCCTGACTGCCAAGAGCTTTCCCTGTCACAATTATGTTAAATAGAAATTATAATGATTCATTTTATTACTTAATTAGTTGTTAATTTACTTGGGTTAATTCCAGCTGCATGCAAATGATTAGTTAAATGGTTAGTGGTGAACACATCAATCTTATTGACCACAATCAAAACTCGTTGATTGTTGGACGAAGTTGTAGTTGTCGGTGTTGCTGTTGTAGGAGTAGAGTCCGACTCACTTGACTTGGCATTGGTTGACCGTTTGTTATTGTTGTTGCGTCTCAGTGAGAAGGTGTTGCGTACGCGCGAAAATGTGGACAGATGTTGCAGTGGCTGGGTTGGCTGCTGCTGCTGCTGTTGCTGCTGTTGTTGCGCCTGACTAAGCGCCAACGAGTTGAAAGAACTTGCCAGCGGCTGCTGTTCGAAAACATTAATGTGCCCCTCATTTCCATTTCCATTTTCATTTTCATTGCACAAATTTGAATGCGTTTTTTCAACGTCCAGCAATTCATTTAATTGCTGAAACTCCTCGTAAATGTTGCGACTCTGCCGCTTATTGATTTTGTTCAATTGTTGTTGTTGTTTCTGAGACTTTGATTTGAAAATCTTATGCCACATTTTTTTGCTCATTTTGAAAATTGTTTCGAATCTCACATATTTTCCTACGACTAAACTTGACGCGCCGGCGTTTTGTGCTCCACTGAGGCAGGCCGGCAACATTGGCCGGCAACAACAGACAGTTGGCAACATTTAAGCTCCCGCTCTCGCTCCGAAAGTTTAGCAACATGTTGCTAAGGCCTAAGTATTTTGCATGCAATTAAAAATAGCTGCACTCCAGTTGGCAGTTGGTGGCTTTGATGGTGGTGGTGGGTGTGGGTGTTGCTCTCTGTCCCCTCCCCACCCCACCCCACCCGTCCACTGTCTCGTTGGTGTCTTGCTTGTCTTTCAGTCTTAACGGCTGATTTATTTAAATCCGCCGCCGTCAATGTTGCTGAACCTTTGGCTTGCTTCGACATTTTTCATTCTCTCTCTTTCTGTCGGAAGACTGACAATTTCCATTTGAAGGGAAATCTTTTACTCCATTTTCTTCCATCAATCAGTATTAGACTTCAAAGATTTATAATTTTCTTATGGATTGGAAACTGGGGTGTACACACACTCGCACATAATTATGTCCACTTTTGGCACAAACTGAGTAGAGTTGCATAAGTAAGCCAAAAAAGGTAGCCCCCCGCCTGCAACAGCAACAGCAAAAACAACGACAACAACATTAACCGAGGCAACATTTGGCGACCTCAGCAACATTTTAAGTTTGGGTTGCTGGCGGCGGAACACATAAATAAACAGCTGGCCCAGGCACATGGAGACACTTTTTTGCTGTCGGTTGATATAAAACTTACAGTTTGGGCAAAATCATGTCGAGGGCAGTTTGATTAGTTTGCAAGTTTTTGCTTGATGCCACACGAAGTGTCACTTTTTCTATTTCTATTGAATTCGATGAAATTTTTTACTGACTTATTAGCCTGCCCTCGTATAAGAGCATTGCCTTCTCGTCTTTTTTATTTTTTCCATTTAGATTTTTCGTCGAGTGTCGCGTTTGCCTGTTTTGTTTCTTTTGCTTTCTGTTTTTAAAGTTGCTTCTGTTTTTAATTGAAATGCGAATGCACTTTTGAGTATCTTTTTCTCTCCCTCTCCCTCCGGTCAGATGTCTTCAACTGAAGCTGCAATAAATCACAATCTGGTGCAGCATCCGCTGTCATGACGTCACATCGTCGCATATGTATAGAGTCCAACTCTTATGCAAGTCAAAACCATAACAAAAATATGCTTAAGTTCGAGTAATGAACTTGAGGCATGCCATTCTGATTTATCGAACCAACAACTTCCTTTGCTCCGGGCACCGAGCTCCGAGGGCGTGGATTGTCGTTCTGTGGTCGCCCACGCGCCTCGACTTTGACTTGGCCATAAAAATCTAGATAATTCTCATATAATTGTCACGCTTTTGAATAACGAAAATAGAAAAAATAGAAGTTGCTCTCATGATTTTTCACGGCACAGACGGGGAAAGGCAAAATCTACAAAAGGGGCGCATGCTTAAAAATAGTGCAACTTTGGCTAATGGCTGGCGTTTTGGGGGCAAGGCGCGCCCTGAAAAGCATATGAGTGAACTCTAAAGCAATGTTTCACGCCATGAGCAGAGCAACTTGCACTGAGCGAAATTTAGGAGTGGTGAATACGATTTGAAAGGAATCATTTGAAAAAGATGTTTATGTATATCTAAATTGAAACTCTTGAGTGAATTAAGTATTATACGTACCTAAAAAGTTAACCAATTCTTTGAAACTTAGGTACTTGCAATAACGCCCTTGGGCGCTTATCACATGGGATGATGATTTTGATAAACCACACTGTTTATTGCTCTTTTTTTGTAACTTTTCCAAAGAAAAACACAAAAGTGCAGCAGTGCGCTTGCAATAATGCCCACTGAAACTACAGTCTCTGGGCGTTATAACGCCCACAGGCCATCCAGACTTAAAACTTTGAAATATGGCTTGATCTTTTGAGTAGATAAGCCCTAAAACCACTCAAATCTGGCAAACCGAGCCAAAATAGTTTGCACATGAAGCGCTTCCAAGCCAAAGGTCGCTTTTGCCTTTAAAAATAAGTAAGAAAGTATGTCAAAATCGACCATTAAGAACTCTGTACCAACGAAAGTGTATGCTCATTATAAATTCTGAAGCTGCGCTGCTGCAGCGAACATACCTATGCTCATAACTCGACTACTGTTAAGCCGATCTTTATTAATCCTACCGAGGGTCGTTAAAAAATTTTTATAAGTTAAGATGTCTAGAAGTAACGAACCTTCTTTTTATCAAACTGTGGGATAAATGACGTTCTTTTCTAAAAGGCTGTTGAAGACATCAAAGAACGCCAGAAAGAGATGTCAAAGTGGAAAACACTCATTTTGAATAGAATTTTTCTAAAATATATCAAACTTTTTAATGTTAATTCGAACCAGGAATCACTTAATGTAAAAGCATGACTTTTTATCAAATCAAGCCTTTTTCTTTGAATACACTGAGGGAACTGTTAAATCGTATCTATAAGGTCGACGACCTTTAATGTTCTCAAAGGTTTTATTAAGAGATGGTACGTTGAACTTTACACCAACAATTAACCTTAGACCTCGCTTGTTAAAGCAAGTTTAGAATAGTGATCCTTTCTCTAATCTCTGTAGTACCCTATATAACGTGTTCAGTTTGAATCAACTCTGTATCTAATTTATGCCTTTCGCTGCCTGAACTGAGATACCAGCAGACACATCTGTCCCTCTATGAACACAAACTTTTATGCTTTGGCTAGACTTGATTTTTCTGAGTGTAGAATACATGAAATATTACATTTGTTTGCATGTGGAGTATTCATTGGTGGAATTTAATCACTGATTAGCTTTAGGAAAACAAATTTATTACCTTAAAGATTGAAATAATTGACTATTTAAGAGAGTCGGTGAAATTTCCATTTAAACTGGACAGATTTGTGGTATATACCAAAACTGTAGGATCGGTTGATCAGTGATCAAGCTATACAGCTGATTGCAACCAATAAAACAGTTGCTTATATACTCATTAAGGTGAAGCTCAACCCTTTAATAGTGCAGGTAAAGCCAAGAGTCGCACAGGGCTCTTTAAAACCTTACACACCCGGTCACCTTTACCAGCAGTTGGCGCCAGCTGTGAAGTAACTAGCTATGACAATGCTTCTCCAACTTTGCCGTTCGGATTTGGACGGATTCTCTTGTGCAAAAATTAGAAACACATAAACCAAGAGATTAAGAAATTTATTAGTAAGATGGTAAGAGTAAACTTATTTGGACACTTCCTACAAGAGTAAGTGTTTAGTAACGTATCGTGGAGAGAATCATAAATTTGGCTCACTGGAGCCTCCCCTGTCTTTCGGAGAGTATAAACACACTCTCTCCACTGCACTTCTAGGTGACATTTGCCTGGCCCTCGCTTTACAGCCCACATCCCTCTTGCCCTTGTGCTCCTCTCCACACTATCAACAGCAGCAACATTGGGCCGTATTTTCTACTAATTAAGTTCTATTTCTGCCTCTCCATATCGCCGCTTCTATAATGAAACCATTTCAGTTCATTGGCGCTGCTCTTTGGTGCCTAACAAATTTTGTATTTGTAATAGATTTTCATTTTGTTTTTCCAATTTCGCTTTTCCTTTTTGGCTCGAACGCATTTTGCAGATTGCACAATTCTCTGTTCTGTTTCTGTTTCTGGGTTTCTTTCTGTTTGTAATTCAATGATGATGATGTGTGTTTTGTTTGTTGTAACAAAATGAAGTTGATTTGTTTGTTGTTGCTCGTGTTGTTGTTGTTGTTGGGGCGGTGATTGCTTTTTTAGAAAGTGTGAATGTGAAATACACTTTTTGTTGTGTCTATTTTCTTGCAGTTCAAAGTGTGTGAGAAGAATTGTGCCGTTAATTGAGGTAGGTAATTTTCAATTGGTTGTGGATTTGTATGTTAAAGGGTTATTTACCAAAAGAAACAAAAAATAGTGAGAGAAAAAATCAATTAGCCACTCCATTTGTGAGTGTTTTGAGATATTTGTTTGAAAGGAAATGCGAGATGATATAATTTGTTAGGTGGATTGATATAAGGGGCTTGCTGTTATAATAGGCGGAACCACTTTAGACACAGCAACACTCTACCACTGCAAAATAGTCCGTTTTTTGACAAATGTTTGTTAAAAATGCAAAAAGAAGCTCTTTTCGAATTGAACTCTGTCCCTAGTTTTCCGTTCTTGGGGCAGGGTTCCCCGAAATCGGAAAACACCTGTGACAATATTTCGCTCACTAAGCTACAAATCGACTTTCAAGCCGGTAAAAAGAGAAAATTTTCCCCAGGTACCCAGGAAAGGAATAGTTCCAAAACCCAGATCTAGCAGATAAATCTCTAATAGAGATTTATTTGGCATTTTATTGCCTCGGACCATCTAATAGCTCTGTTATTTTTATACCCCTACATAGTACTATCGATTTCCGACCGCATAAATCATCTATATTCTTGATCAGGGCGACCTACTGAGTCGATTAAGCTTGGTCCTTCCCTCTGACTGCACGTTTTTCTCATTTTACGCAAACTAGTCTCTCAGTTTTAAAGCTATCGAGCTGATATTTTCCACAGCGTCAAATTTCTGCTGCACGCTGATAATATGTCGAAATCGATCGGATCGGCTGACTATAGCATATGGCTGCCATAGGAAAAATCATTTGAAAAACTAGTTTAAGTAAGAACACTTTCTTGTTTTGAGTGGAATCGGCTCCAAACATTGTGTTTATAGGTTTCCTATGTCTCTTCACAATTCTACTAAGTTCTACGAAAATCGGACAACTATATGGCATAGCTGCCATACAAAAGATAGGTCTGAAAAATAGTCTTAGTAGAAACTATAACATACTCTGTACCAAGAAAATTTGTCTTTTGATCATAACTCGAAAACCGTTCATCCGATCTTCTTCATTCCTTTGGCGGATTGATAAGTTATCCTAATAACTAAATATGTCCAGAAGGAACAAGCCATCTATCTTCAAAACTGTGGGAGATATGACGTTTTTTATAAATTGCGGGGGCGGGAGATGGCGTGGCCAAAATTGAAAATAAACTTGATCTGCCTGCAGACATAAGAAGCATATGTCCCATACATGTCAAACCTCTATCTCTTACCATCTCTGAGATCTGTGCGTTCATACGGACAGACGGACAGACGGACATGGCTATATCAACTCGGCTGTTGATGCTGATCAAGAATATATATACTTTATGGGGTCGGAGATGCTTCCTTTTGCCTGTTACATACGTTTGCACAAACTTATAATACTCTGTGTACCTACGGTACAGAGTATAAAAACTTTTGTGTTTTCAAGGGTAGCTTCTTAAAATTTGGTATTTGTTTATATTTTAAGCTCTCACCGAATTCTACGAATCAAAATCGGTTGTCTATAGGAGATAGCTAACGAACGATCTATCGGCGATGGGTCTTAGTGTAAGTAAAGGAATATGTTTTTAATATAAGCGTACATTAACTCGGACATTATGAATGATATATGTTATGAAAAGTTTGCCAAAGTTTGGTCAAAATCGGATGACTATATGGCTTCCATAATATTCCACCTATACCTTAAGCAAATATACCTTAAGCTTGCAATTTCGGCACAGACGAAGTTAGCTTAGCCTTCTCGTTTGTTTTCATTTCAAACAAAATGATCGCTAAGAACCTTGAAAAGGTCATGGAAAAGCCTATGAAAAATATTGTAAATCAAAATATAGCTGCCAATTTTGACTTCGAAGCTTTAAAAGACGAGAATTTTGCAATAAACCAAATGGAATCACAAAACTGGAATGTCTTATTCAAAAATTTTCAGACTTTAAAGGATACTGTATAGGTAACAAGAAAGACAGTCGGTCAAGCCCGACTATAACATACTCTGTACCAAGAAAATTATACTCTCAGCATAAATTTTGATGCTGCAGTAGCAGCGAACAGTCTTTTGATCATAACTCGAACTCTCCATTCCTTTGGCGGATCGATAAGTTATCCTGTAACTAAATATGTCCAGAAGGAACCAGCCATCTATCTTCAAAACTGTGGGAGATATAACGTTTTTTCTAAATTGCGGGGGCGGGAGGGGGCGTGGCCAAAATTGAAAATAAACTTGATCTGCCTGCAGACATAAAAAGCATATGTCCCATACACGTCAAACCTCTATCTCTTACCATCTCTGAGATCTGTGCGTTCATACGGACAGACAGACAGACAGACGGACAGACGGACGGACGGACAGACAGACGGACAGACGGACATGGCTATATCGACTCGGCTGTTGATGCTGATCAAGAATATATATACTTTATGGGGTCGGAGATGCTTTCTTCTGGATGTTACATACTTTTGCACAAACTTATTATACTCTATGTACCTTTGGTACAGAGTATAAAAATTAATGCATTAGTTATAATAAGTTATTTACATTGAAAACATGACAACATGAAGGCCTACTAGATTATTATGTGGTCATGTGTCGAGCTGCTTAAAGGCAGCCTTACCGCTTTACCGATCAGTTAGTCAGGGAATCAGCACAGTTTCTTTTATATAAATACAAAGAAACACCCACAAATTGGTTTTCTGATGAAAAATATTAGTCCCATGTGTTCTACAAATCTATTTCGACCCAAAAACAACCAAATCCTCCTACAATTTGGGTCGAAAGCGAATACCTTTTTGGCATTAAACAAACCAACAAGAAGGTAGCATTTGGTAAGCAGCACGACAACACTGTTTAAAGTTGTAGGCGGTTGATAAAAGCTTTTTTGCAAGCTTTTTACATGTAGAAGAGCTTAAGGCCGTTACAAAAATCCGATTCAAAATCAAAAATATTTGTAAAAAATGACAAAAAATTATACCTAAATTGTTTAAAGAACATTGTGGCTCTCATGCAAACTGGTTTCTCAAAAAATACTCCCCACATCAGGCGGAATGTGTGTGTTTCATTTCTGTTTGAATTACGATGCAAAACTGGTTGGTATTCGATTTGGAATTTATTCTATGTGCAAAATGAAACTTGTCTTTAAAGTTTGTCGCTAGTTTTGCTGCAACTTAAATGTGGTTCAATGTCAAGGAAATTCATATTGTGTGTGGGCTGGCTGGCGCATATAAAGTGGGTCACGCCCATTGCCTAAGACTTGGGCGCTCTTTGTTCGAGTATATAAATCAGTGACAATGAATATGAACAGTTTGCTTTATCTGGCATTAGTTAAAACTGACACGGCATCTTCCAAACGTGACTGAAATGTCAAACATTTGCAACGCTCGATTTCTGTCATATTGTTCATTAATCTTTTTCCACTCGTAGTTGGCAGTTGGCTGGTGCTTTAAATTAATTTAATTGAATTTTGGGTTCAATTCTGTAGCTGACATACAGAGAAGATGATACATTTGCTTGGCTTCTGCTTTTTTACATGGCTTTTTTTTTGGGGGGGGGAGGCTTTGTTTGAAATGCCTTCCACGTTTTTTGATTCGCAGTTTTGTATAAATAAACAATTTGCAATGCTTCTGTGATGTCATTTGTGGCATTTCAATTCAAAGAAAGTTGCAACTCAATACAAATTTTCTATAAATTATTATAACAAAAGGTGGAAGCAGAACAAAAGAAATACAGAAATCGTGTCTAACTCAATGATTTGGAGACACTGAAGACAATTGTCGTGGCGGCTTAGAAATAGCGTTGTGAGAAATCGTCTTGTTTTCCACCGATCCTTCATTTATATATGAGAATATATAATGTTTTCGAAAACCCTTCAGAAATTCTTCACAAGGTCTACATGTTTGGTGTCAATGTGATGTCTAAGTTTCACAAAGGCAATGATTGTCGAATCTAAGAGATTGGTTCGAAGTTTCTTATATCGCTAAGCTCTTATTCCACCTTTTTCAGAAAGACAGGGAATAATGCATATGGAGGATTATGGTACTGTTATTCTTTTAAGCAACTGCTTCAAAAGTGCCTGGAATTTCAAGTTGAAAGATTTTATAAACAACGAGAAAGCTGTGCCGAAGTTTTTATACCCTTGCAAGTGCTCGCTTAAATATTTTCAAATAATACTTTTTCCCATTTTCCGACCGATCGTTCGTATGGGAGCTATATGATATATAGTAGTCATCCGATTTGGACAAAAACTTGTAGAATTATGTAAAAGCATGAGAAACAAAGAAATACAAAATTGCAGGATGCTACCATTAAAAACAAAAAAGTTTTTCTAACTAAGACTGTTTTTCAGACCTATCTTTTGTATGGCAGGTATACCATATAGTTGTCCGATTTTGATAAAACTTTGTAGAATTATAAAAAAGCATAAAAAACCTACGATAACAAAGATTGGAGACGTTTCCATTGAAAAGAAAAAAGTTTTTCATACTAAAACTAGTTTTCCGACCGATTGTTCCTATGGGAGCTATGAGATATAGTCATCCAATCCGGTCGGATCCGACATATTAGTAGTGTGCAGTAAAAAGAAGACTCTGTGCAAAATTTCAGCTCGATAGCTCTGAGATAACTGAGAGACTAGTTCGCGTAGAAAAAGACAGACAGACGGACGGACAAAGCTCAATCGACTCAGCTCGTCACCCTGATCAAGAATATATATAGTTTATGGGGTCGGAAATGAATATTTCTATGCGTTGCAAACTTCTGGGCAAAATTATAATACCCTTTGCAAGGGTATAAAAATATGCTTTATTAGTATCGCAATTCAAAAGATGACTTTTGCTATATTACCGCAAAATTTCTTAAGACGTTTTGAAAGCAGATTTGATTTCACATTCGGTAGATCATTAGTTCGAGGAGACACTTACCGGTTTAATGTGGCCTTGGTTAAAGCCTTAAAGACGTAAACCAGAATATACCATGAGATACCATCCAAGAAAGCTTTCAAATGCTAGGAACGTTCGAACTTATTGGATACTTGGCATTTCGAACTCTACAAGCCCTGAGATGACGCTTCAAAATGGCAGACTTAGATTGTCAAGCCAAATGGTGGTACTGGAACCACTCCTAAAGCCTGTCTAATCCAATGTTTCTGGGAATGCTCATGAAATATTCTCAGATTTTGTTCTGAAAGGCCTTTCTCAGCTACCAATAAAGCGCTCTAAGAATAAGATTGACCCTACCAACTCGACATATAACAAGTAAGAAAGTCAGTCAAGCCCGACTATGAAATACTCTGTGCCAAGGAAAGTGTATGCTTAGTATATATGTTCTGCGGCATTATCAGCTTAAGCAACGTTTCCGCAGCGAACTTTCTATTGTTCATAACTTAACTATCGTTTATCCTATCTTTAACAGATCGATAAATAATCCTGAGTTCTAAATCTGTTTAGTTGGTACAAACTATCTAAAAAGCTGTGGGATATATGTGATTTTCTCTAAATTCTATTAAGAAGTTTATGTGGCATACATGTCGAACCTCTATCTTTGACTCAATCTAAGATCTGAATGAATGATCTTAGGTGTTAAATCAAAACAAAGCACTGAAATTCAATTTGATTGCTATTTTATAGTTATTTTTTTTTTGTGAAAACAAACCACAGCAAAAAAATAAGAGTGACCGTCTCATGTGTAGTGACTTTTTGCGGCTGTCTGTTTAATCTACATACTCAAAGGTCGCTCACAGAATTCTGAACCACCCATCTTGAGTATTCTCAGTCTGCTTTGATTCGATTGCCTGCTAGAGCATCAAAATTGTATCGATAACTGTTTAAACTTTAAACAATTTAATGTGTGTGGGTTTTCAGCCTTGGGGTTCAATTCTTTCTTACTCTATCTTGTAGTTATTGTATCATATTAACCTATACTCGCATCAAGAATGTTTTCAGTATCTCAGCACCTGCTTTAACGAGATTGTTAGTTAAAGTCGGCACTGTCCGACTTCGATATACCCGTTAATCAGGGCAATAAATGTTTAATAGCCTTCGCTTATGGTAATGAACAGAGCATTAACATTAATGTTATCACGTTTTCTTAAAATCTTCAAAACTCTGCCATTTATTATATATATAAAGGGACATACACTAGAGGGTCAAATATGAGCTCGATATCTTTAAAATTATTAAAAAAAATGTATTCCGGGGATCGGGACAATAGAACACTACATAAGTCTACATACAAAATTTGATTGCTCTAGCTCTTCTAGTCTCTGAGATACGGGATTCAGTATATACATATATATATACTTTATGATATCGATGATACTTCCTGCTGCCTTTTACCAAAGATTTATAGATATTATAGATGACGCATATGGAACAAATCGAAAATTAGAAGCCAATGTTAGCTACCAGGAATAATCCTTTTTGCGTCATCTATAATATCTATGCCTTTACCTACATTTGCAGGACTTTAGTATAGAATTTTTACTCTACCCTTAAAGAGTATAAAAATAGTTTTTAAATACGGATAATAAAACGGGAAAGAAGAAATATGAAGACCTTTTAGGTGCTGAATCTTTCCCTTTTCTTTAAGAACTTTGAATGTCAAGTTCACCTAAGTAGACCTAGAAGAATGATACTTGAAGTCATTTTGGGTACTGAATCTTGGAATATTAAGTTTATGTTAGAAACAAGTTTAAAATAAACGTTATATAAGCCCCTTTCGACTACCTTACAGAAGTGCTTCTGTTTCCAACTAAACTTTCTGTGTTTAGCTTACGATCTATAAAAAACCACCTCTTAAACTTTCGAATATCTGCAATATTTCCAACAATGTTGGACGGACCCCCCACCTGCCGCTCAACTTCAAGCTGTGCCTCTGCACATGCAAAGTGTGCGCGCCTGCGCGGAAGTACAAACTATTTTTATTGGATTTTTCTCTTGCCAAGCAGAAGCCAATGCACTTGAGAACGTAGTCAAACTATGTGTTCACTTCACTTACCAAAATCAAAATGATACATTGTGGGCAAATCGCGCGGTGTTGTTGTCCTCGTCAGTGAGCTATTATGCAGCGGAGTCTGTGGGGGAGTGGCAATAAAAATTGCCTCCAGCTGCTTGCTCCTCTCCGAAGTGGCCATTTTCACACACAATGCAAAAATTTATGCAATGAACGAACTCTCGTTGGGTTTTATTTTGTTTTTCACTTGATTTTCGGCGGCGGGCGACTTCCGCGCGTTTTTAGTCGCCAGCGCTGGAAAACGCTTCAGAAAACGGTTGCGCTCAACATGCAAGTTTTAATATTTATTCATTATTGCTAATTAATCATATTTCGTTTTCACTGCACTTTCAAAAAAAGAAGCAAACGACTTTAGTAATAATTTTGCCAAATGTTTCTTTTGTTGTTTTCACAATCTTTGTGTGTAATATGCACGCTATTTTCGGGTTTTTTTTCTTCGCTTTTTTCGTTGTGATTGGTTCACATTTGAAATTCGCTTTGTTAGTGCAACTTTTTCACATTACCGCCAAAATCATATGGAAATTTTCTGTTGTAGCCATATAATTTAAGTCTCTGGCTGTGGTGTGCGCTGGTGAAGGTGGGCAGGTAGTCTCCTCCGCCGACTTGGTTTGCCTGGCTTGTCGTATCTGCAAAAAGGTCAGAGCGTGAGATTTGAATTTGTAATCAAGTTGTTTGAGGAGTGCCTAGAGTGAAGGAGAATTTTCTACAAAATAAACACACACACACAACATTCGCATGCACCAATGAGGCTAAGCTCATATTAGCTAATTTGCAAAAAGAGAAAAAAAAACGCCAACAAAAACAACAACAGCCAGCTGAATGTATCTAATGAATACACAAAACAGCAAACGGCATATGATGAAATCGTCTAAAGTTAGACTTTTGTTTTTGGCCTGGACTCACGCAATGGCCTGGCAATAAAACGGATTGGTTACATTTCACTAATGGATCAATTAATTACCGCTAGAGAATCGTAGTAGATCAGCTCATGGCGGCCCAGTTGAGATCACACTGACAACTGAGTTGCAGAATTCCACACTGAGACTCATTCGGTTAATTGTACATTTTATTAGCAATTGAAATTGAAGATGATTATATTGTGTGTACAAGACTGAGTAGTGTCTCCTCTCTTTCTGTTTGGCTTGAGCGAGAATATTTGTCTTTTTGGTCGTTTTGCTGTTCAAATATCAATTAACCCAACAGCGAAGAGGAGTGGGGGGGGGGAGAGGTTCTTATAATGAATGTACAAACCTTGGGCTTAAAAGTTTGTATGGTATTTTTGGTTTTGTTTTTTAATGCCAATCGATTAGATACGTCTTTCGATTAGGCGACTTAATTTAGCCAAGTTTTTAGCCAAAAATCGTCAATTAAATCATAGTTTAATTAAGTAAGAGTCTAAAAATGTGAAGGATTAGTAAATTCAATTAAGTTTTGCCTTGAAAAGTGTGGCTTTATGGCAGAACCGACGTCGAACTGCTTTCACTGAAGCGCGGAAAACTTCCAAATGTCATTTCAAACCTTCAACTTTACCAAATTTGAAATATATTGTGTGTAGCTTGGTGTAAATTCCATAAATTCAACTTACAGCCTTTCCTGCCACCCAGAATTATATCACACTTATCGTTCCCAAGTGGTCACTGATAAAAATTTAAACGAAAAACCAACAAACGGGTGGAAAAATAATGAAAACGAAACTAAGTATGGGTCAATGGATTGCTGATAGTGCTTATCGCTCCATTCTAAAACATAAAAAAAATGCGTTTTCAAGGAACAAACCGGTAGGCGAGGTGTGTAAACTGACACCTCTCACAACAACTGCAACAACAACAACAACAATTCCATGTGACCTTCAGCAACCACAGCCAGACAAGACAATGTCCACAATTCTAGTTCTCTCTTTTGTGTCTCGATTCTCGTTTCTCGTTTTCTGTGCCAAGCTGAAAGTGATGCCCGAATACGAATCCGTTTGAAGGTGAGCCTGGCCAGATGGAACGATAAATGCAATGCACTTGCTTAGACGCATAGACAGACAGTTTGACATCTGTCACTACAATCGACAGGCCATTCCCAACGCTCTAACTATGGTTCAATGCTCTGAATAGAATATAACGATAAAAACTCATTTGAATGAATCTTCGTCAACGTCTTGGCATTTAGTTAGTGTTAGTGGGTGGAGTTGATGATGTTGTTAAGCACACACAAAAATATTCATAAATAAACAAGAAAGAAAGTCGGTCAAGCCCGACTATAACATACTCTGTACCAAGAAAATTTGTCTTTTGATCATAACTCGAAAACCGTTCATCCGATCTTCTTTATTCCTTTGGCGGATCGATAAGTTGTTCTAATAACTAAATATGTCCAGAAGGAACAAGCCATCTATCTTCAAAACTGTGGAAGATATGACGTTTTTTATAAATTGCGAGGGCGGGAGGGGGCGTGGCCAAAATTGAAAAAATAAACTTGATCTGCCTGCAGACTTAAGAAGCATATGTCCCATACATGTCAAACCTCTATCTCTTACCATCTCTGAGATCTGTGCGTTCATACGGACAGACAGACGGACATGGCTATATCGACTCGGCTGTTGATGCTGATCAAGAATATATATACTTTATGGGGTCGGAGATGCTTCCTTCTGGATGTTACATACTTTTGCACAAACTTATAATACTCTATGTACCTACGGTACAGAGTATAATTAGCCAAATAAGGAAACCTGTTTCAAGTTGATGGAGCATCATCAAGAACAGAAAGAGCGAGAGATTCAACAGAAATCAATAAAATTTCAATAAAAAGTTATAAGTAGTAAGAAATTCTGCTATCTATAAATGTTCAGTTGCGTTTAAGGCAACAATAATTGCTTTTATTTATAAGAGGTTAGCTTAAAAACTTGCTGCTTAGTAACTTTATTCTATGATAACTATGATTCATGAACTAGGCTCTAAAAAGCTAACCAGGCTAGCATATTCTTCAG
The DNA here is from genome assembly GCA_035044985.1 of Lordiphosa fenestrarum. Taxonomy (NCBI): domain Eukaryota; kingdom Metazoa; phylum Arthropoda; class Insecta; order Diptera; family Drosophilidae; genus Lordiphosa; species Lordiphosa fenestrarum. The sequence continues at coordinate 1,198,793 of JAWNNO010000495.1, forward strand.
ATAAAGTCAATTGCAACTATTAACTGTTACTAAAAACTGTAAAATGGGCAAATGCTGTTATTTTATATGGAAAAATAAGCGATTCTAAAACAAAATTTCAATTAAATGGAATAAAACTTTATCTAAACCCAACAATATATGTTTTTGTTAGCATCAAAAGGGTTGCTCGTTGACCGGCTTGCCCTGACGCGCGGATAATTTTGTAAATTTAAAAACAAAATGCATTTGTGCAATTAAAACCAATTAAATACGTTAAAACTTCAATCTAGGATAAAAATTAAAGTATATCAGCATAAAGTCTGCTGATAATAGCACCGAAAGGCACTCAAAAACAGTCATTTACAGACAAACCCAGCTCTTCGTGAAGTATTGCTTATTAATTGACCTTGTATTCCAACCAAAAGATAAGACAACTTGTAATTTATGTTAGTTTTAAGACTCACCTACATTTATCTACACTTGAGTGACCCTTACTTTTATCTTACGCCCCCCAGCACACATTCGAATCTCAGCTCTATTAGTCAGCTTCCTTTCTCTTCCACTCTCTTCCACCACTCTCCAACGCCATCCTTTTAGTTGTCATTCAGAGCACGTCTAGCCCTTATAAGTATGTTTTGGCAGATATGACTCCTCCATGCTAGGAGCGGCTTAACCAAAAAAATACAACAACAAAATAAAACCTTTCAACTCAAATTATGCACAAACATCACATAAATTTAGGTCTTATCTATGCGTATAGAATAGCCTGAGGAAAAAACTGGTCTGGGAGGCATAAATTAAGTCATACAAATCGAAACGAGTTATCGTTGGCGAGTGAACACAGCAATTACAGCACCAGATTAGCAACAACAACAACAACAACTTGTTCTATATACGAAAAAAGATCAAATAAGCCATCTACTTGATCTACACAAATATTGACAGGCTAGTCAATTTCATTAACTTATCTAGGATTATGGCTACTTGTAGTTAGATAATTATTATAATACAGTACATTCACTCTGAATAGAAAGTTGTAAGCTAGGTTCTATGCTGGCACCAACAGGAATTTCCTTTCCTTTCATCCTACATATTCCGCATTCCAAATGAATAAGGCGCAGTAATCAAAAAATGTTTGTTCAAAAGTGACTTAGGTAGTTTTTGAACCGAACCTTTTACCTAACAGATAAGGTCCGGTTCGGAATGTCATAAATTATGAAGGTCTGGTT